>CM072871.1:19500000-20732500 GCA_036937835.1 Pampus argenteus | reverse complement strand
TCAGTCTTTCCTCTCCTTTGAACACCAATGCTTGTCAGTCATGCAAATACTGTGCCTATCTCGCCCCTCTGTGAGCTCACCAGTTGCTTTAGACACTGGGATTGCCAAAGTCTCATCTTGCAACCTGTTAGGCGCAATCTTCAGAATCAAAAGATTTTTTTATTGCCAACTAAGTTAACAATTAACAAGGAGTTTGCTTTGGTGGCAACAAACAACGGGGAGGGGAGTGGGGGGTTGTCTCAGGACTTGTTAATCAGACCAGTTGTGGATGGAAAGAAGCTGTTCTTATGCTGGGAGGTTCTGGTCTTGATGGATTGCAGCCTCCCGCTAGAGGGAAGAGTCAC
The DNA here is from genome assembly GCA_036937835.1 of Pampus argenteus. Taxonomy (NCBI): domain Eukaryota; kingdom Metazoa; phylum Chordata; class Actinopteri; order Scombriformes; family Stromateidae; genus Pampus; species Pampus argenteus. The sequence continues at coordinate 20,732,156 of CM072871.1, read as the reverse complement.
AGACAGACCATGACCCGGGCGGGAGGGGTCAGCTGTGATTCTGCTTGCCCGTCTCTCGGTTCTGGAGGTGTGCAGGAGATGCAGGGATGGCAGGCTGCATCTGATCACCCTCTCAGCTGAGCGGATGACAAGCTGCAGTCTCACCGCTCCAAATGATCTTACCGCTTGACTACATAACATTTACTTATCGTTCATTTAATATTTGCACCTGATTGCAGCCAACAGGGTTTCTGTTGTCATTAACGTCTCCCCTGCTAAAAACCAGCTATTCAAAGCAGCCGACTCAAACAAACCCTCAGCGAGTCCGGGATGAAGAGCATGACTAAAATAAATGCTTTTATTTCATTTGGCTCTGCTACTGCGCAATACTTCCTATATAATATCATTTTTGGTAAGAAGTATAAACCGCAAATACACTCAGTGTTTACCATCACTCTAAATAACACTGACATGGTAGAAAAAAAACAAAAAAACAAAAAAAACCAGACAGGCCTACATCTTGTCAGTTGTCAGATCCTTCTAGATGGAAAGAAAGGCCATTCAGGGTAATTTCATAAATCAAGAGTCTGTTTTAAATCAGTGTTGCTCGGAGATTATATGGAGTTTGTTAAACCAACATGAAGTCACTATGTGGCACTGCTGAAGTTGTACAAGATACACAATCAAAAGGTCAAACATCAGACCGATCGAACGAAGCGTATGCGACACTGAAAGGTTTGTCATTTAAGCTGTATGATTTTTCACAAATATCCTCTACATTTATATCTATTTGACTATTTGACTATAACACCATATCGATGACACTGATGTCGTGTGAAGTGAGCATGAATTTGTAAAGCTAAAAACAAACAGAAGCTCCAGCAAAGACAACAGTGATCATTAGTTAACATCTTGTCCTCACTTGCTCCAGAATACAAAGCACAAGGACTACATTTAGGAAGAATATTTATCTGAATACATTATTTATGCTTAGGCAACCAGTCTGCTGGGTTTGGATACAGAAGCATCTCTGGTGAGAAAGACTGCTATTTGACAGCTTTGATGATCAAGGCTTAGAATATGACTAATTACTTATCAGTGTGGGCATTATTGGGAGTTATGAGCACCAATTTTGACACTCTGCAGAGAGTAACAAGTCATTTCCTCTCTAATGAGAACTCATGCCTATAGGATCGGCAAAAAGCATTCCAAATGAAAATAGCCAGAAATCTGTAATATGGCTTTGGCTCTATCCGTCATGCACATAGCGGCTGGTCAATTCAGTTTCCTGTGGGGTGGATTGATCAGCGAGAGAAGCGATGATTAGAAACAAACACCTTGTTGGACCAACCTCTCATGTCCTTAATCTGCTTTTTTGGTCAAACAGAATTAGAATAGGCCATATAATTGACACAGCAAGGTTGGATATGGATGATGAATGTGTCACCTGCCACAAGTCAATGTACACACAATGAAAAACAACATAGGTGATTTGCTCCCGTGGGTGCTATTTGATCACGAGCTGGATGTGCATGTTGACACGACAAACAATGCTGTTCCAGCCTTGTTCTTTTTTTAAGGAGAGACAAAGCACGCTCGTTTCCAGATTTAAAAGAGCTTTACAAATGAAAACTGTAATGACTTTACTCGGGGTGATATGACCACGTATACCACGGCAACGGCGTTGTAGCTTGGGGTGAAATATGGACGTCAAATCATCTAAACATCTACACTCTACATTTATAGGAATGTTATTCTGGTGGAGAAATAGTAAGTCGGGCTTTCTGAATACTGACCGGATGCGTCTATAACACGAGGGTATTGAAAAGTGTCAAAAATCAAACGCTGGTATTGATCGCTTGCTTAAGATTCTTACGTGATGCCTGCATGTGAGCAGAGGAGCAGCTCCAGCACTCGTCTGCGTCTCTACACGCCGTGTGCACAGCATCGTGTGTGCGGCGCCTGCACTCAGGACGCGGTTGCGCAACATAACGTGTGAATGTTCCATCGGACAGAGGCCAGACATATGGCAGTGAATACCTCCTGTGTAGACGAGTATTTAGTCTTGTTTACATATTCTTTAATCTGATATTTCCTCCTTTTAATTAAACAAACATCCCCAATATTTTACGTAGACAAAGCTTTATTTTATTTTAAATATGATGCTTCGAGCCGTAGGGTCAAAGGTTAAAAGTGTTTCATTTAAATATATATAGTCCAGAAATGCTGATATAAGCCTGCCTTAAAACACACCTTAAACTCCTTAAACATCCAGATTCTCAGAGAAAAGGTTCACGGCCATTTAGAATCTTTACATGATTCCTCCATTAATGTGATGGACATTGACTTAGCAGTTATTTCACTCAAAGAACCAAAAACAAGTCTTCTCATCTGCTTATTTAATCAACTGATCAACTGATCAGCAGTTGATTTTCCAGAATATTTACAATAGTATGACATATATATCAGTATCATAATATAAAATGATATGCCATGATGCTCTCACACCTACTTGTACTCCAAAATTGTGAATGGAAAATGAACCCATGGCCTGTCTGCTGCTTCAAGCACTAGATGACTCATTGTTGTAGTGTGTGTGTGTGTGTGTGTGTGTGTGTGTGTGTGTGCGTGCGTGCGTGCATGCCTCCTCAACAACCAACTGTCTTTCATCGGGTGTCCGGGGCAGATTAAAGACACAAAGACAACCTGAGTGGAACATCAAACAACCACTGTGACGAGGAGGAGGGGGGTGTGTGTGTGCGTGTGCGTGTGCGTGTGTGTGTGTGTGTGTGTCGGGGGTGCGTCAGAGAAGCTAACATCACCTGCATGGTTGATACCAAGGTCTTGGGTGACTGGTGTGAACAAACTCTTGAATCGAGATATGACTCAACAATAAAATCCTGCATAATAGTCCAGTACCATTGAAATTTACAGTCATCTATAAAAGCTGTTCTCACAACAGTTTCATTATGACAAACTGAAACAGAACTGAAAAATTAAATTTTACTACTTATTACTGAATGTACATATCACTGAATCAATGCAGCATGTGTCTAAAAACCTTTGTTATTTTTAACAATACCTAGCAAGCAGCACTGCAGCTGATGAATTCATTAATGTGCAGCAGTAAGAAAAAAAATGATGCTTAAATGTACAATAGTTAGTTGTTTTACACAAGATTTGTATCTTGTGTAAAACAACTAACTTTGAGGTCAATACAGAACAGAAAAGGGAAATGAATGCAGTTAAGATCAATTGTCGTTTTGCCTGAATCATTTCCTGCTTATATAAAGATATACACTACCAGTCATCATAATGTCATCTCTATTAGAAGAGACCTGCACTGTTTTAGCACTGCACTGTTTCTGTTCCCATTTCTCGTCCCTTGTTGTTTTGTTTTATTTTTTTATTGTTCTTTGCGTTAGGTGGCGCTGTGAGAGCATCCCCGACCAGTTCAATGACAATAAACATGATTATGACTCCACTACATTGCATAACAATACTGAATACATCGAAATTATGAAATAACACGTATCCAATTAAACACAAAGTTTTCAAATGTTAGCTAATATTCTATTACACTATTAATACTCTATATCTTTTCAGATATAATGTTGAGTTGGATACTGTTTAACAGAATTATCTGATGATCATTTTAGTTTGAAACAATAATTAGAATTCAGCTTTAAATCATTTGATTGTGCATACTTTGAAGGTAACAGTATGAAATTGATCAAACTGAAGCGTATCCATCACATCACATGGTTTTTAACTGAAGGCTAATGTCATGTGTGGTCTAACCCTAGAGAGTGATAAATAGATAACGAGTTCGTCTGTTCCCTGACCTCCTCAACACGGATGTTACATGTTACATGTTATATCTCTGTAACATTCTGCCTTCTTATATAGTATATGGGAAGCAGCAGGATTTCATGTATTTCATGTGAATAATCACATTATTTGCACACGACACAATGTAACACACACACACACACACACACACACACACCACGTCGTATGTCCCTTTGGTCAAACTGTCAGCAAGCATCAGCGCTGAGGGCTGACGATAGAATCGACAGGGCAGATGTGCAAACACGTCTGACAGAGTCGCACCCCCCCCACACACACACACACACACACACAACCACAACACACCATAAATGAGTAATAAAAAAAACACACCGTCCAATCTCACACTGTAATGGAACAGAGCTTATTATACCCTGTTCACAGGTGGCTCATGTTGTGTGGATGTAGGCACATACAGCACGATCAAGTGGCTCAAGTGAACACTGACCAATGGGAGGCAGCAGAGCTCCGATGGGAGAGCAAGAGGGACCCTTATAAATATTAGGAACGGGAATCCATTCCTTTTGTACAAGTTCAACATTTCCACGGTATTTTTTTTCCCCATCTGTCCATCATAAGTCCAACAATATTTAAGTGAAGTACTCTAATGCTTTCAGGCTTATTTAGCTTATGGATAAATGAGAAATTAGGGGTGTGGTTTATTATCATTCAAGTATAGTACATGTATTTCACTCACAAATGAGCACCTAATAATAGCAATAATATTTGCAATTGAGAACAACACTAGGCAAACACAGCACCAGTGAACTTAAACGGCTCATTAAAAGCCAGCCTGTGGCTCTCAGGCCCAATCAAAGAGAGATGCAGATGTTAAACCAACACTGAGAAGCGCGTTGAACCCGGTCCACTCCCTTTGGGAATGAAGACACGCGGTGCGGCGAAAAGCAGGAGTAAGTGGCTTGCACTTGTTAAAATGAGGGAATATTCAAATGGCATGACTACCGTTCACATTCACGAGACAAGCGGTTGTTTTCAGGAGGGAGAGCGAGGGAAGCTCATATCTGATAATCATCAGGGGGAAAAAAGGGGGAAATACTGAGACAGAGAGAAAGACGGCGAAGTGACCTTTTCCAGATGGTATAGCCTTTAATCCTTACTACAGAGTCCTGCCGAGGACATGCAGACTGCAGAAGGCTGATAAATCAGGCTCAAATGCCACCGTGAATCTGCATTTCTACGTGTATATTAACAAAAAAGGGATACGAGTGCTTTGAAGAGGGTCCACTTGGAGAGGGCTGTGCTGACGGTGAGTGTCAGGACGGAGCGGCTCACATATTCATTGCTTATTGGATTGTGGTTTAAATATGTGAGCAACATGTCACCAAATGCATTTTGGTGTTTGGTACAGCTATTTCAGAAAATAAGAAATGAAGGTGTGTGCAGCCGGTGCTGAAATGCTTACATTTAAATTTTGAAAGATTAATCTGTTGATTACTTTTTTTTTTTTAATTAAACTATTCTATTCTATGGACTGTTTTTTGTCCACAATAGTCAGCCCAAAGATAGAAAAATATTCACATACTGGAATGAGAGAAACTGGACATTTTATTTCTTAAAAATAATATTGAAGAGTGAGATGTCCGTCATGCACCAGCAGTCAAATATTCCAAGAGCTCTTTTTTAATACAACATTTGTCATTCAGACTATGTCTGAATGACAAAATCCCATGATTGTAACAGACTGATGAAGCCAGCAATGTTACATGTTCTATGTCTGAAAAGGGCTTTAATGCAAACAAAACCAGGTCATCCAAGCTGTGACCCAACATTTAGTCACATACAAACCTAAACGTCACCAACAGAGAACACACTGACAGCAGGGTCGTGTTTTCATCTGGAACATGACCAGATATTTCCCAACAACTTATGATTTGAGTGTTACCCTTGTATTGAATGAGAATGATTTGAAAGATTTGGATTATTTAGATTCGGATTTGCAGAGTATACTTTGAACTCCAGTACTGTAAAAACAGAAACAGAGCTATTTGATACACAATATAGTGTTCTAAACAAATGAATGTAAATGTATTTGAATGGTAGAAATGATGAGATGAGAAAGAAGAGAAACAGAGGAGGAGAGGAAAACCTGATATTTCACTGCCCCCTGCAGGACAAGGAGTCAACTCCTCTAAAGTCGTTCAAGCTGAGGTGGGGTACAGGGCAATTAATGTTCAGCAAAATACAAATAATCCTCGAGTCATTGCAAATGTCACTCGTAAGTGTGCGGCGAGGAGAGCAGCATCGGGCTTTGCTGGAGCCGGAGCCAGTAATTGGAGCTGACATTTCACTCTAAAACGGTCATTAGTCACTTCCAAACAAGCCTGATGTGATAACTGTAATATCTCCAAATTGCAGCAATTAGAAAAGGTTTGCCGGAGGGGACCGAGAATTTTCTTTGCTGCTCAAAATGTCAACAATGGGACAATCTCATCAGTGCGAGGAAGATGAAAATAAGCTCGTATTAATGTGTCAATAAGATAAGGTGTCTAATATGTAGCATTTGCAGAGGAAGCTCGGCTCCTGTTGTTTGAGACTGGTGGAGCTCAGCAACAGGTGCTTTTATCACCTAAACACATAAAGTGAAAAGTATGTATAGGTCAGGATCATTGTGAATGGATGATTCATGCATTCACTAGAATTAGATTAGACTACTGTAATGTTCTCTTTGCTGGACATAGAATAATAATATTCAAAAGCACACTGAAATCTCTCTGTTCGTTCAGGCTGGTTTAAATCTAGTTTGTATCAGTTTCATTTTTCAATTAAAGCCACGTTATGAGACAATCATCAAGTTACATTATGAAACATGAATCATATGAATAAATGCAATTAGTATAAACAACGTAACCATGACATTGTGAATGAATACATTTATAAACTCAGATCATTATCTATATATATCTAATACTGATGTTATTGCAGATTAGAACCAGTATGTGGTTCATACTTCAGACTTTGTGATAAAACATGGCCTGATAAAATAATAAAACATGGAAGATTGTATTAAATTAAATTTTGAAATAAGAAAAGCTGGAATTACAATTAATTAAACAAGAGAGATAAGTAGTGAAAAATAATATTTAATAATAATGAGCATAGTTTTTTCATAATGTCATGGTTATATTGCACATTTTGTGTGTATTTATTCATATGATTTGTATGTATTATACATATATGTATGAAGTCTAGTTTAATCCTGGGCTCTTTGGGTCTCCGTACGTTCTATAAGAATCCTCTACTTCTCTACAAAGTTTCCTTCTACTAAATTCTCTCCAAACTAATGATTCTAATCAAACCGTAATTACATGAATGAATGCCATCATGTCTGATATAAGCATCAGCATGATTAGCATATCGTATGTGATTTTTCTTCTCTAGATTTACTATTTTACACAGGAATGAGAAGCAAGACAGGGAGGAGAATATACTAGAGTCAGAGGTGAGGGAAGGAGAACCCACCTGTTTGATGGAGCTCCGGGTCTTCTCCTTCCACTGGTGGCTGCTCAGCTCCAGGGTGCAGTGAACATAGGTGTCTCTGTCATAGGAGCCCAAGATGAACAGCCTGCAGGGACACAGCAGCATCTCTTAGTCAATGTAACAACCCGACAACAATTCCAACCAGAGTTTCTACCACTAAGACTTCATGTAGACCAACACTGATATCTTTTAAATACCTTGTAAATTTGAGCCATTTTTAACCCAAGAATGTTAAAGAATAGGTCATTTCTGGAAACACAGGTTTTAAAAATCTAATTCAGTTGAAAAGCAGAGCTGAGCTTACATCATAATTTTACACCCTAAGCTATTGATTATTTTCATTGTTGATTAAATTGTTTTTTTTTTTTTGATTAAGTGAATAATCATTTAGTTTATTAAATGTTTAATATTTTTAAAAAAAAGCGTTGAACTTCTCAGATTCTCTAATATCAAAGATATTCTGATTATAATGATACAATCTAGACAAAGGGACAGAACCAGAATTGATTTATTGATGCTTGATAGGCGGTTTATTGATTATTGACTGTTGTCAGGTAAGTCATTTCAGTTCACCACACCCATCCTCCTCCACTACGGTAACCTTAAACTCCTCTGAACGTTGTTGCTGGGATAGATGTTTGTTTGTGCTTTATTATATGTCTATTTTTACTCCAGCTGGTAGTACTTTCCTCATGTCTGAAAGAAATAAAGAATAAAGAAATAAGAAATAATAAAGTACTTACTATCTACCCACCTACCTAAAGGGGCACTCCACCCATTTTATACATAAAGATCAGTTTATGCACCGTGGATAGTACTATTTACCCTGTGACAACAGCTTTGTCAAGTCTGAGAAAATAATCATATGTTGTCATAAAAGTCAACTCATATTTCTCATTATTCTGAGATTTATAGAAACTCAAATTATTCTGAAAAGTTTTGAAATTCATTACATTAATAAAAGTGTGAGCCAGTGAATATCACTGCAACAATATGTCTAACACAGTCTAAAGCATTTTGTGTTTAGAACCCAAAAACAGCTCATCTTCTGGCATTTCTGCTTGAATAATGACTCACATTGACTACTGCTGCCCCCTGCTGTGTTGAAGAGATCAATGCATCAGTCTAGATGTTGATGAAAAGATATTCCCGGACTTCCTCAGTATGAAATACGGGACACCTCTTCAGAAACGTAAGCTATCTTTTAGAAATATCATTACCAGTCTTCAGAGACATGAAGCTGACCCACCCTAATAAGCTTCAACCGTTTCCTTTGCAAGATGTCACAGGACATGTTGAATGTGTGGACACGTCCCTCTGCTGGACATTTACGGCACACTACACCTGATATATGGGACAGTAAACATCTAACACAAAGCAAGCTTATGATATGACCAAATTAAACACACAAAACATTAGTGGCCAGAAAGACAAGAGTCTACAAATCCATTTAGACAACAAATACATTAAATATAATACCATATATTAGAAATCAAACAATGTATTTTTATTGTGCTATCTTGGCTGTTGTGGTAACAGTGCGGACCACTTGCCTACAGAGGAAGATGATGTAAGAGGGGAAGGAGAGAAATTGTAAGATTATAATGGGCAGGACATGAATTATTAAAATCTGAGCCTCATTTAATCATCCTGTAGTCTATCAAACACACCCAACCGCATAAAGCACGGTCCAACACACATTCACACACACTTACTCGTATATCAAAGCACACACACACACACACACACACATACACACACACACACCTGTCTCTCAGAAGCAAGGAAGGATAGGCCTCTCCATCAGGACAAGCCTACACTAATTGATTTGACTCTTTGGCCAATTAAATTTTAAACATGTCAGCTTTGGACTTTGTCTCAGAGGGCAGTTACACACTTTCCAACATAAAAGTATATACACCCCATGAAGTTTGAAGAAATGAAGCCACGTGGTGGTACTGAAACAGAAAAAAACAAACTGCTACCAGCAATTAATTCCTATTTACTGTCAAAAATGTTGTAGAGAGGATCAAATGAGTTGCAAAATCCTCCCTCACAGTATTGTGGTATGTAGGCATTGTTATAGGAACAGGAAAGGACTGCTGCAATGCTGAAGCACTGTGTTGTTTTAAATAGTGTCGTAGGCCGTAGCATTAAGAAAAAGGTGTGAAAACAGCCCCAGAAGTGAACAAAGGTACACCAACACAGCGGTCCAGGCAGTTTAAGAAGTTTTAACAATGAGGAAGTACAGAGGTAACAAAAGTGGCTCACCTGCTACATTCAGTAAGAGTGACTTTGAGTCGGCCTTCCACCAGCTTGCTGTCCTGGACTGACAGGTCCAAATCATAGGCCGATCCCAGCGGAGGCTGGACTTGAAACGGGAAGAACGGCTTGTATCTGAAAAGAGAAATAAAAAAACATCCAAAGTCCATTTTAACTGAGGTTTTCCACTGTAAACTGTGCATTAAGAAATGGTCAAAACAACCTACTAATGCAACTGTGCCCCCACAGACGACCCTCAAATTAAGGAAAAATTGCCTTTTAATCACCCTTTAAGAGTTACATGTAGTGGAATTCACACTTTAGTAATACTTGGAATACAAGCAGTCAAATGTTCACAGCATATTAAAAACCTGTTCACCATGATGGCATGAAGTGTGGAATGCATTGGCTCTGGTTTGTATTATTTGTGCGTAGACACAGTCACAATGGCTGGTGCTGGGTGTGGTTCCTGGTTGAGAACTGGCTCCTTCAGCACAGCAGGCCGGGGCTTAATAAAACAGTCATTGTAATGTATGAGCGTGATCTCAGAACACACTGCGCCTGTTCTTTGCTATTTTGGATTCCTGGTGTTACTGTTGTTGGCCTGAGGCTCCTGCTGTTCTAGAGTGGACTTTGTTCAGCAAATCACCCAGATTACTGAGGAAAGTGATGCTACCATCTGTTAGCACATTTCCTCGGTATATGCACACACTTGATGTTGACTTGGGCAACTTTGACACTCTTTCTTGGATGTCTGCCATTGAGAATTATTGGTTCTTGTTCTGGGAGGTTGCTTTGGTCAGCTCTTAGGTCCACTAACCATTGGGCATCAGTGTTGTGTGATGCCTTTCTTTCCCATATATTGGTATTTTTCCACCTCAGTTCTTGGTGGGTATGACCGGTTGTCATTTCCCTGCCACTGAGAGTACACCTTGGCTAGTTCAGTGGAGAACTGCTTTTTGGCCTCTCCCTCTATGATGTATCTCTTCAACCGGATGACCAGAGCTGTTACTCTCTGTTTGGCAGTTTTGAGTGCCTCAGTGGTGGTTCTTGTAGAGATTGTCTTTAAAGTAGCATTCACATCCTCTAGTAGATCTTCTGAAGGTACTTGGCAACTCAGCTTCAGTATTCGTCGGGGGCTCCAGGTTTCCAGTTGGGTCATGATCTTCCTTCTCAGGTCAGCAACTCTTGTGTTGAGGCTCTTGGTAACCAATCTCTGATTGTGGGGATGATGATGACATTTCCCAGCTGACCTGTCATCCTGGTCATTGTTGTTGTATTTCATTAATCTCTAGTTGTGATTTGATTACGGATGTTCAAACACTGGGCTAATAGCTGTTTCCATGTTAGCCTTGATTGCAGGTTTAGAAGTATGCAATGGTCCCATATTCACTGCACGTATCCCTTCTCTCTGGGATTGCTTGTATAGCAGCATTCCAGTTACAGTTATATTTATTATGCAATTAGATCATGACTGATTACTTTTTTAATGCAATAGTTTCTAATCTGAACATGATAGATTGACAAAAAGATGATAAATGGTGCACCTCTTCATCTGTGCGTCTTATGCAGTAAAGAGTCAGCTTTCCCTCTCCTTAGGGAACAATCATCTCATTATTTTGCAACAGAGCAACAGTGGTTCAAGTCACCATTCCTCCTGAAATTTGTAGTGCAGCTATAGCTTGTGTCCTTGTTTTGGATCTCAACATCAGGATTTGTTTTCATTATCATCACTTTCACCTCTACTCACAAACTCCTCCACTCTGATGTGGGGGAAATATACTGCATTATTGGTACCCAATGCCAATGCTGTCCAATGTTGGGCAGGTTTTGAGAACATGGAAAATTTAGTTTCAAAATTAGTATTCTGGAGTCTTTATGGTATGACACCCTGAGTATGGAAATGTCAACATCAAGTAGTACATTTTCTAGGAAATACTATCTTTTTGGACACAGAAATTCCTTACAGGAAGGAAACTTGACTCCAGTCAGAAAACTCTTATTAGATTACCCTCCTTTTTCCCCCACTGAAAAGGCATCACACACACAACCAGGAATGCTGTTAGCTTATCCACTTTCAGGCCTAAGCTGATGGTGAACATAGCATTTGTAGTATGTAGTCATACAGACTTGGGCAGCATTCAACCATCATCAAGGTCATTGAAGATACCTGTGAAGTAATATGTTCATGTTACAGAGAATTTTCAGCAACTCTGCAACTCACCTCAGCTTTACAGAGCTTTATTAGGGCAGTTTCAGGTCATTGTTCACTGTTGAGGTATATCACATTAGAGGAGACCTATTATGCTCATTTACAGCTCTATATTTTTATTCTGGATTGCTGGTAGAGTAGCATTGCATGATTCACACTGACCTTACCCATACTGACCCTTTATGCAGCCCCTCAGTTCAACCTCCGTCTGAAACAAGACGCTTTAGCTCCCTATAGTAGCAGGATTTCTCTTTTTTTTCTCCTTCTTTACTCCAAATGTCAACTTCTCAAATCCATTCATACATGTTCAAGCCCGAATGTGATGCGGAATATGAGAGTGGACAGCTCCACAGCAGCAGATTACGACAGGATGTCTATGTTTGGTAAATATTACGCTCATTACCTGCTTATGGTGTGACATAACGGTGTAAGTTACACGTGGGAAATGCGCTAAAATGCAGACTTAAGTGGAAAATGTCTGCTGAGCAACCGCTCTCCTTCCAGTCTTGAAAAGGTAGATTCTTAATTGGTAGAGATGGCGGTTAATGCAGAGAAGGATTTCTGGCTGTCATATGGACTTTGCTACTGCACCATTTATCTACCGTGACATTGCAAAAGGAGGTGAAGGGTACATTATGGAGCAGCTAATGGCTGTTTTTAAACTAGAAGTACTATTTCCAGCTCCAGGCAATTACAGTTGTGTTGTCTTACAAAGCTCATCATCACTTGCTCCTGGGCCATCAGCCAAAACAACAGCTATGCTACAGGGACAGCCCAATCAATGCACAAGTCTCCTCCTGTCTGTGGTACGAACAGAAAGGCTCCGCTAGAAGGGAAGTGGACTCCTCTGAAATGGCCAGCTGTTTGCAATAGTGCTATCATCCTTCCCCCAGAAGGAACGCGGTTAAAGAGAAGCGACCACAGATATCTAGAGCTCAATTATAAAACAAACAACGGCTGAAGCTGGACATCAGTTTTTTTTCTCCAAGCCCAATTTTAAATTTTAATTATCTCATCTGGTCATGTGACAATGTAATTTGGTCTAATTAGCAGCAAAAATATTGTTCCCAAAGGTAAACAAACCTAGAATGATGACAAACGTGTACAGAATGCATTTAAGAGTATCAAGAAGCATCCGTACATTGTCCAATCCTCACCTGTAGTAGACTACATGGTGTATATTTGTCTTGACTGTGTTTAAAAGTTTCATTGCACCTGCCTTCATCAGCTAAAGCGAGAGCAACAATAAACGCAAAGGTTTAGGTCTTTGTGAGACAGCAGCAATTATCAGAGAAAGCAAATGTCAGCTCACAACCAGAAAAAAAACACAAGTTATTATTACTCAGAGAAATCAGTGTGTGCCCTACAGGGAAACACTGAGGTACATGACTTACGCTACCAAAAGGCTTTTAGAAACTGGGACAACCTCGGATAAAAAGTCAGGTTAAAAAGACAAAGATGATGCCAGCATCAATTCTATAACAAATGTACCCAGATGTGCATCGACTTAAAAACAGTGTAGGGAAACGTCAATACGTCAACAATCACTGGATGTATCCTATGTTGAAATTGATACTGGTACCAGTACAATACCTGTGTTTTTGGAGGAAATACGGAATTGGTATTTTTTTGCGATACCTCTTCTGTCGGCTGTAAAATGTTTTTCTACTTTTCATTTTACTTTGTCACAAATAGGACAAACTACTCTGATTCACCAGGGACTCGTTTTGTCTGGACACTAAACAGCCATACAACATCTGTTTTTTTTTTTTTTAAATAACTAAAATTGGCACACGTATTACTTTACTCTGATCAAAGAGTAGAAACACACGTAGGACTCCTACTGAGAGTTCAATACCAAGTTTCAATACAGGTTTCATTACACATTTCAGCCCGTACAGAAAATACTGCTCCAGATCTCAGCGTGTATCCTGTTTGTTGACTCAGTCTGTCATTTGAATAACTTCATGTCTCATTTTCACTTTGCCTTTCCTCAACCTCAGAAATTCTTCAAACTACTGAGATACAAGAGTTGTTCTAAACACACACACACACACACACACACACAAGTTCATTCTTGACTCGTAACAGCTATTCAGATCACATGTCAACAAATGCATCTCCATGACAACCGAGCATGTGATAAGGTGGAAAGCTGTTTGGTTTTTATTATCAAATTATGTTATTCACTAAATCGGCTATGACGTGATTCAAACTAATGACTAAGGCTATGGAAAGCTATTCAGTTTCTTTGTCTATTATTTGATTATTGTATCAGTCATTATCATATCATGCATGTCATGATCTACTGTTATGTCAGATATTTATATTAAAAATGGTCAAAGTTCCAAAACTTGAAGTTAACATATGCTTCAACCTGCTCTGCGCGCGTCCTTTGCAAAGTTTTTTTTTAACCTTGCCGACTAGCTGAGGTCGGCATCCCCATAAATGGATGCCCGTTCTGTAGCCTTTCGTGCAAAAGTTGCTGCTGCTTTTCCACGTGTTGTTCGTATTGTCCACTCTCATGTTTGGATTTGGATTTTAGCTCAAACGTGTAAGGTTTGAGAAATTTCTATTTCGAGTAAAGAAAGTGAAAAAGTAGTGATATTCCAGTAGAGTAGAGTAAAATATGCCCCCTTTAACTGATTCTTGTTAAAAAGCAGAAAGTATTAGGCCTAGCAGGTCAAAAAAAAAAAAAAGCTCGTACATGCAGGCTGCTCTCTTCGCAGCTTCTGCAAATGCAGCTCCCGGATGTGTACAACACAAAAAACAGGGAGGTGGACTGATGACAGAGGCAATGTTCAATCATCATGGATTTGGCTTTTAATGTAGTATTCCCCCGTAGCTGGAGTTCTGATTCTACATGGGTGCTGTAATGCCTGGATTACCTCCAGCGGGCCGCAGTCCCTCCCCTCCCCTCCCCTCCCCTCCCCTCTACACTACTACCATCTGTGCCACTCAGCAAATCCCAAGGTCTAGCTTTCCTTCTCTAAGGCTGCTTCTTCATTGCATCATCTCATCACACTCGCTCTGCACGATGGTGGGTGATACGCGCTCACAGTTCTTCTGTTTGCTGCCGCAGCACTCTCCCACGCGACTCAAAGGGAAGCGAGCGTGTAGCAGCCCAGAACCTTCGATGAGGTATTCCAAATTCACACAGTGATGACCTTGTACTTAATGACTGAGGCCGTTGTGTCATGTAGTAGCTAAATGAATATTCTGTACGCTTTTGATCACAAGTAACAGTTTTCGCTATCCGTTAACTTGCTTAATTCTAAGAAATAGTGTCTCAAGGTGACGTCTTCAAATGTTTGTCTGACAGTCCAAAACTCAAAAGATGTTCAATTTACAATCATGTAAAAAAAATAAAGGCAAAAGAGAAAATCTAAAAAGTTGGAACCAGAATGTTTGACATTTGACATGTTTGGAAAATAACTTGAGTGATCAGAATAATAATACAAATAACTAACATAAATCATAAAGAGAAAATCTGAAAACTTTTTAAAAGTTGGGACAGACAGAGACAAAAAGCTCAGTGTCTCTCAGTCCTGTGTGAGGAACCATCCACTGCTGTGCTGCCAGTTACAAGCCTCAAGATTCTTTGATAACAACCAGCTGGACACGTTCTACAAAATGAAGCCTGCGCAGAGTTGAAGTTAGTTTCAGGTTCCACCAGTAGCTTTGCGGTGTCGGAATGTATTTTGAAGCACTGGTTATGTAGACACTGTAGTCCATTCCTCTATTCTAACACTCAATAACAACACAAGTACGCGGTTTGAAGACGAAGCTGCGATCTCCAACTTTTTTGGCGTACAAGCAGAAGTCGGAGCTTCAGATCTGCACAGACTCTGCATACATGATACGGTTGTAAGCCATAGGAAACTGCAAGTCTGTCGCTAACTGATAAGAAATAACACTACCAGTCAGTCTTTCCAATGGTAACTAAGGGCAGGAGGGGCTCAAGTCACTGTGCAGTAAGTGTGTGTATCAGCCATGCTTGATTACAAGATGCCTCCACCTTGTGTCACTCTGGACAATAAAAGATTTCAGCAATGTTCAGCTTCTAGCATGTGCGTGTTAACTACCTGAGTTTCAGCAGTTGCTGTTATTAATTTGTTAAGTAACCACACTGAAATAACAATAATGATTCACTTCCTGTTTGGTTTTGCTTTCACTCTTGTACGTACACGCACAACTCTTTTTTTTTTCCCTCTCTCCCCCTTCCTGTTTTTCTCACTTCTTTAAACTTACTTCCCATCTCTTCTTTTATTGAGACATAGCATAGCAACTGCTGATAGAATGATAGATTGCATCTTCATGCTTTCATCATAACACACCTAAACCATTACTGGTGTAGTAGCAGTAAAACTATACTAGTAGGAAAAAACAGAGACTGGAGATCATCTGTGTGATGGATCATTGCACAAGTCACATGTTGAAGATGAAAAAGGAACAATCCAAACACATCTGTGATAAGATTACTGAAATGTACAATCAAGAGGACAGATAAAGACATCCCAATCATTGGATATCACTCAGTGAGGTCAGTAACAAAAAAAAGAATTATGTGTGTCACCGAGAGGCCTTAAGAAGCTACAGGGATCCATGGCTGAGCTGGGGGACAGAGTGCACATAGCAACCGTTGCCCTGGTGCTTCCCCTGTCGCAGCTTTATGGCAGAAAGGCAAAGAGAAAGCCACTGATGTAAAAAATCTCACATGACATCAGGACTTGTTTGCTGGAAGCTGTGTGGGATCGTCTGAAACAAAGAGGAAGCTGTTTGATAATTGTATTAAATGCTGCTTGGTGGAGACCAAATACCAAACACCAGCAGAAACACACGGTGACAGAATTCAGAATTCAGAGGAGCTTTTTTTATTTTTTCAAATAAAGCCAGCAGTGAAGTGAGATCTGTGAGCCATGCTGGCATGCGCTATCACCAGGGATGAAATCCTGGGCCGATACCAACGATGAAACCGCGTTAAAGTCATTCAGCCCTTCATCACTCTATCTTTGAATGAGCACAAATTCAATCATACAACATTTGATGTGACACAACAGATAAACACGATGGCCGCTTCCGTCAGTAAATGTCATTGTTATTTGCTGATGGGCTGATAGCAGTCTGATAGCAGCCAATAAGGTAAATACGTTGGATACGTTGGCGCGTCTCTATGTATCAGCCTATCGAGTTGGAGTTTGTTTATAAGCTGACTGTAGTACATCCAGGTGATGCGAGCTGTTTCTGTGAAAGGATGGAGGACTAAAGAGAGATTCAGCCAGCGCAGCTCAAACCACTGATGGTGCAATGTTCACAAGCCTCCACGCAGTCACGTGGATTCGGTTAGTCTCAATGTAGACAAGCGGTGCGCTTTAAGATTACTGACACAGTCACATCAAAAGTGATATAATAAAAAAAAGTAGCAGCCGCAAGTGGGAGGAAGGAAAGGAACATCCTCTGACTCATGGATTGGGAGATGTTATTTTAGATTATGATAAAGAATTTACCCCCCACTCCCCCACGCCCACGCCCACTCCCACACCCACCCTCCGGTTCTCCGGTCCAGCAGTGTTTGTTTGTTTGTGAAATAATTCACTCAATATGAACTTATTAGTGTTTTGCCAGGACTCTCAACTGCATTCACAGTCTTCATCAGTGGATAAAGTTTGCCCAGTTGTCATGGAGATTCTGCATGACAACTGAACATGGAGAATATCTCCATGGCAACTGAGCAAGCCCCCCCCCCCCCCAGTCGATGAAGACTGTGAGATGTGACCAAAGGCTCTGGAACATAGTCAGTAAGTTTCTTTATTTATTTTTTTTTAGTCAAACTTCTAATCGACTTTCAAATTTTTACTTTTAAGCCAACAAGAAGTCTTCACGGTGCTCAGAAAAACCAAGCAAGCTCATCTGCTGAGGGACATCGTTGTGATACAGTCAGAGGATCCAGAACAGCTACCGAGTGGACGTCAAGTCATCATCTGCATCAGTCATCAGTAGTGAGTGGATGTACGGGCAGGGTTGAAGGACCATTGCATATAATACTTTAACTCTGTGTTCTAGGTCTGCTGTATTATTCAGCTGAAACATGACGAAACTATAAACCTCCAGCATACTTAAAAAATAAAAAATAAAAAACTCCCTGCATGCAGATTAAAAATGATTTATTTCTGAGTCAAATAGATGGTTGATAAACACTATTGTCCTACATTGCAACTCCAAACACAAATGAAAGAGCTATTCACTGCCTGAAGACGTGGAAAAGAACGTGGGAGGCGGAACGGCGGCGCTCGTGACAAGCCGGAAAACAAAGGATGAAGTCAGAAATGCTTCTAAAATGCATTGTGACTTTTATTTCATAAGAGTTTGGCAGTGGTTCGCCTCGATTAGTGTCTGTCTGAGCGCTCTGGAAGAAAAGTGAACACACGTTTAGCTTTCGTTTAGCTTCGTTTGTTTTGGAAGGATGCATTTTGCAACCGTACATGTTTTCTAGTGCTTTATCCTGCACAGTTTGAATGCACTCATTGTAAAACTGCATCAATTAGTCAACTGATTGATTAGTCGTGCCAACTACTGAATTAATCACCAACTATTCTGGTAATTGATAAATCATTGATTTTCTCCAGAATGAATATTTTCTGGTTTCTTCTGTGACAGTAAACTGAATATCTTTGGCTGGCTTGTGGATAAACATTAAGACATTTGAGGATGTCATCTTGAGATTTTTTTATTACTATTTTCTGAATAGTAGCAGTTGTAACTTTAGACAAAAGCATCTGCTAACAGAATGTAATCTAATGTTTAAAATAACCCAAAGTCAATCTGTACAGTGAGGTTTCTCCTTCTGTCAGATTAATTACTGTCCATGGTTTAAGAAGTTACCACTTTACTACCAAATCTATTGACCCACATGAAACATAAAGATATTTCATATGCTGATCATTTTTAGTTCACAGTGAACAGTGCATAGGAACATTACAGCTTTACCCAACTGGTGTTTAGAACATGGAAACATCAGTGTTGACATTCAGAAGTGTGATGGGGTCACCAGACCTACCTGATCTTGTAGTTGGGTAAGGTGTGCTTCTTCTTGATCACCCGCTTCAGCTGGTTGACTATGATGGAGGTGAGCTGGGGCAGCGGCCTCCCTTCAAACTGCGACCTCACC
Organism: Pampus argenteus; assembly: GCA_036937835.1. Taxonomy (NCBI): domain Eukaryota; kingdom Metazoa; phylum Chordata; class Actinopteri; order Scombriformes; family Stromateidae; genus Pampus; species Pampus argenteus. Next base: position 20,713,188 of record CM072871.1, on the reverse strand, counting down.
TCAAAGTCCACCAGCGGGTCTTCGAGGAAGGAGAAGGACCAGTGGGAGAAGGGGTGGCGGGTGAACTGCAGCCTCAGCCTCCCCACCACTCGCCGCATCTTCACGAACAGGTAGGCGGACTTCCCAAACACGAGCTCCACGTCGATGGCCAGGTGAAAGCCGCCGTTGTATTCGATGTCTACCAGGAAGTTGAGCTCCTCGGGCACGCCGTCCTCGTTCATATGAACCGGCTTCATGAGTGTGGCCGTTTTAAAGACCGGCAGAGAGTTACCCAGAGAGATGTCCCGGAGACTCAGCCCCTCCAGCAGCCGGCCTGCCGTCTTGGTCTGCAGCAGCTCCTCGAACTCCACCTTGATCTTCTTGGTGAGCCAATGTCTGACGGCAGGAGTGTCGCGCAGCTCTCTGAACAGGAATAAAAATATAGCATTTAGGAAATTGCAGGTTTCCGCTTTGGCCGCATCAGTGTGTTCGCTGTGAGGCGGCGGCTGTTTGGGGCCGGGGACTCCCGCGTCCTGCTGCCTGCCGGAGAGGCCCTCTGCTGCGGCCGCTGTGCCGTCCTGCTGCTGCTGCTGCTGCTGGCCTGCTTCATGTTGGGTATTAAAGTAATCCTTCAATGCGTTATCAGGCACTACTTTGACATACTGCACTGTCCTGCCTGCAGGCTCAGGGCTCCTCCGGTATATCAGCAGGAACTGTAACACCAACGTAACGACGGCTCCCGACAACGCGGAAAACAGTATTAAGTAAATCATCTCGAGCTGCTGCCCCGTCGCCGTTTCCGAGTCACAGCGTTCTCATATTCAGACGTTTCGCCGTGTTAACAAAGCAACTTCTACCTGGTCGCTCTCAAAGCTGCCATATCATCTGCTGCTTCCCTGAGCTTCAGGCGCTTCACCTGATTGGACAAACGCCGTACGTCGCTGTGCGTACTGACGGATGCGTTTTGATGCGTTCAAGGTAGCTCGAAATTACCAGCAGCCTACTTCCACAAGCAAAACTTGTTCAAAGTTGACCTTTAGCCCCCAGCAGGATGTACTATCCGGCATCTCCAACTCACGGTGACGACAAAGTGTGAAGACAGTCGAGTCATAACAAGTCCATGCATTTTCAGCTGTCGAAAATAATTAAAATTAAGTAATTATCTCGTTATTACGCCATACTAATATATACCAACATTTGTCCTAATAACAACATACCGAAATATCACGTTAAAACAAACAAACAAAACTTTGCTCTCTCTGTGACGAGTTATAACACACTGGAAATAAATCCAGCAGTAGACATTGTATTATAATGAAATTAAATAGTAGAATCATTGAAGAATCATTCAAAAGATCATTTGTAAAATGTTAAACGAAAGCATTTTAATAACAATGATAATATGGCCACTGGGTCAGGGTAGATTGTTCCTATGGGCGATGTGGGCGACTATGATTTCTAGAATAATAGCGTTTATTTACGTGGGTCTATGCCAATTTAAATAACTTCTAATATACATTGACATGACTTTTTATTTTTACTATATGTGACATCACTTTTTGAATAATCTGTATCGGGTATGCTTACTTAAAAAAAAACTTACATTTTGTATCTTGATTGTAAATTCAGGGTCGCTTCTGAAATATTTTAGGTCAGATCCCACTGGCCAAGATGAGGAGCCATCCAGGTGTGTGTGTGTGTGTGTGTGTGTGCATGGAGGGGGGGGGTGTATGTGTGTTTTCTTGCATAACTTTTTCTTTTGTAATCACTATAAATACTGTGAATAGCAATAGCAAAGAGCTTGCAGTAATCTACCCTAATCTGTGGACTGCACTCCGGATTGGTCTGACCCTTCCAGTGACAGTAGCTGAGGCAGAAAGGAGTTTTTCTAAGCTGAAGCTTAGAAAAACGTACTTGAGGTCCACTATGTCACAGGAGCGTCTCTCAGGACTGTGGATGTTTCGCTCAGGGTGCAAAACTAGCCAGGACCGCCTCTGCACTGGGTACTGGTAGAGTTTTAAATATGTATTATTTTGGGACAAAAACATTTATGATAACCAGTAATCACCTCACATCGTTGTACATTTATGAGGTAAAAAAATAAAAAAGTAATTACATAATTTACAAATGAATCTAGCGTATATTAGTGACCCATAACTCCACCAGTTTTTAGACCTGTCATTGAAACAAACGATAGAGAAGTACTGCAGGTTCATTGATTGTGTTTCCCAAAGCAGCTGTCAATATGCATGATCATTAGGCGGTTATTTATACTGTCCACATCATTAATTCATCACATGGACCTGTAAACCATCATCAGCTGTGACATGTGATCATTTCATCATATAACCCACAGCTGCCTCTGGAAAATCATGCGTACGCCGGCCTGTATGTGTGTGTGTGTGAAACATTCTCATCACAGAATGTACATTTCATTTGTTCGCAAGAAAACTGATTTCACTTCATAACATCCGAGTCCAATATTCACTCTCCTTTTAGATCTGTTTTGTTCTTGTGGGCAACAAAATAGATAAATAATGGACTCATATGTATTTCTTTATCACACGTTTATTTTGTAACCTTTTATTTTCATTTTGAAACAGTATTTTAGACTTTCATTGGCTGAAGCGATCTGGATTGGGTTGACAGTGAGCACTTTGTCTCATGACCTCAGTATTTCTAATGTCCTGCTACAGCCCTGCATACAGTGGGATTACCTGAGCTTTTTTTTTCTTGATATTAGTCTCCCACTGCTGCTGGAAACAGGTTAATGACGGGGTGGGGTGGTTGGAAGAATAAAGCATTGAGCTAAAAGAGGCTATAACAGAGAACTGCATCATCGGCGATAAGTCATTTGATCCATCGTTTATATAAAAACATTGATTAGTGCAGCTTTAAATAAGGATTTCATACGCAATTGTTCCCCAGTGAGGCTGGAGACAAGTCAGTCTGTCAACATTCAGACTGATTATGACTGAGCGGGGGACTGTGACCGAGCTGCACCTGTTCTCTGAGGTCTTGTGTTTCTTTAAGAATCCAACAGAGGTCCCCAGTGTAATCTTGTTTTTCCCTGTTGAAGCTGCTCTGTCTGCTGTGCCGTCTCCTCCTCCCTTGACCTCTCAAGTCCCTCTGCAGAGTTCAGCTGTTCCCGGATTGTGTTGCTCTTTTCATACATAAATTATATCCTTCAGCCGTCGACTGCTTTTGCACCAAACGGTTATTTTTGCAATCCAGACAACGGTGGACCCAGCAGACACTTATCCTAGCCTGATCAGGTAGAGATCAAGTTGGGCCTTATCTGTTATGAATATGAGGTTGACGTTTCAAAGTGATGTCTTTCACTGAATAAATGCCTCATCATTTTTTTGTCTGAAAGTGATTTGTGGTTATATGGTTAAAATACGGTTTCAACCAAAAATAATATTTAATAAAAAGAACCTATAAGGGATAAAAATGGCAAAAGATGACATCATTTTAAACCTTGTTGAAAATGAAGGTTCACATCGGCCCACTTGTTATCACATGACAGAGTTTCACAGATGAGGTATCGTCATGAAAACTGACAGTGAGATGCTGCTGAAAGCTCTGGGAAAAGTTATTAAGAGGCATTTTTGGCCAAATATTTAGAGTATAGAAACAACTCAGCATTTTTAACATTGCAAAGAAATACGCAAAGACATATTTTCTTCATGTTCATATGTTGTTGTTGTTGTTTTTTTAATTCTGATGATTACATGATACAGAATAAGAAGAATTATATGACTCATAGTTAACGGTGACTAAAGTCATAAAAACCACCAATAATGTATGGAGGGAAAGTTAGTCATATTTAATAAAAAAGGGACTTTTCAGTATTGGTGACACTAATGCTTAAAGGTATTACGGGCAACTACATTTTGTGGTATTTCTGTGGTAAATCCTCTGTTATAACATACATTTTATCATGGCTCAACTGACCTGCTGGTGGCGCTAGATGAAAAGTCAAGAAATGAGTTAGTAGGATTGATCATAAAGGGACCATGAATGTCATGGCAACCCATCCAGTGTTTGTCAAAATACAATATATAGCCAAAGTGTGTGGACAATTGTATATTACACTCTGAATCAGCGTTGCATGGCTAAAATACCTGTGAGAGCACCTGCTATCTGATAATGGACAATATATCATTATGAACGTTTGTTTAATCATAGTCTTGACAACATATAGAGAGGCGAGTGTATGAACGTGTCAGGAACCAATGGTTTAAAGTTGCACTAATCAATATTTTAATGTTAACAATTTGTACTATTGTACAGGTGTTTGTAATATGTGAAAGAAGTCTCATAGTGATACATTGAGCCTCTTGTAACTTGCTGTTTTGATTTTATTGCTTGTAACATCAGTCTCACCGTCCGGCAACATAAAGACAGAACACAGAGGAGCTCTTAGAAAAAGAAACAGACATATTTCCCTAATCAGAGCTAAAGGAAAGTGGTCACAAATCAATATCATGTGCTCCATGTCTCCTGAATGGGTAAACATGCAGCTGTTTGCTAACACTTTTGCCAATAATAACTTCATAAGGTGATATTATGTCTTGTTTACAGGTTCGGCTACCTACAATGTTGCCACAAAATAAATAAATAGCTGATTCTTTAAGTTATATCACAGAATGCAGAAACGTACCTATTCCTAACCCTAACTCTATATACAAAAGATATATACTGTTGCATTGTTGTTTTATGGTTAAGTCACATATTACACTTTTTTTTTTAATAAATGGATGATCCAAACATTTTTGGTGTTGTATCCGGTGATTTGTATAAGGGCATCCAAATTAGACATTTTTTGACTGCACGTAAAGAATGGGACAAGATTAAAGAAATACCATCTAATCTGGAACAATATTGGAGTTGTTTGAGAATGAAATCCAATCAATGTATCTACAAGGGGACAGACTAAACACAACAGATAATCCTCTGGATATAAAAAAAAAAAAAAAAAAAAACTCCAGGTCATGGAGGATGAGCACTGGGAAACATCCTGGGAGTACTAACGCCTAACCCTGACCCAGCAGGAGACAGTTCAGGAGAAGGTGGAGCGCTTCCTCACCGTCAAGTGGTTGACTATTCTTCAGGATAAACTCCTGAAACAGAGTGTTATCATTTCCGAGGGTACTATGAAGGCAGCATGCGTCCTGGTATCACTTCATCAGTGAAGGCGCTTCATTAGAGTGAGCCGCCGCCGCGGTGCTGGCACTCTCAGTACAGGAATACTGTGTGTTTCTAGTGTCTCGCTTCATACATAGAGTTTATTCCCATCCTGACACATTTTCCCTGCGCGGGAGACGTCACGGCTTCAACAATGAGCAGTTTGAAGGCTTGTAAGGAACCATTTGGTAAGTCAAATATCCACTTGTCTTCTTATATTGTTTTCCTTACATTTCAGTAGTTTACACTACTCGTATGTTTGCTTGATGTGTCATGTGAGATGCAAACTCCTAAATATCTCCTAAATATTACTTGTCAGAAGTTTTTATTTAAAAGGCAAACATGCTGTTTTTATTCTTTTACATTTTTTTATTTTTTTATTTTTTTGCACTTCTCTGGAACTCAGTTCAGGGGAAAGCAGTAACGGCTTTGTGGTGAGCCGTTTCTAACCACACCGTAGAAACGTTTCCACGTTTTGATGCACAGCGAGTCTATTCATCAACCTTCATGCGCTCTGTGAGAAGTTAGCATTAACAGAACAAAGGGTTGACACACTGTGGTCATATATCTGCCTCAGGATTCATTAGAACCGAGTCCCTCATTAAAATGAAGGTTTCCTTTGTGTTCACGTGAATGCAGCACAAGAGCAACAACAATTACAATCATCTCTAACAGAATGAAGCTATGATAACCTAGAGAGGTTATTTAGTTAGCACCTGTAGGGTGATTTGTTTGAATGTAGAGTATTTCTCTCCAGCTTTATGATATTGTTAATTAAAACAGAAGTTATGTATGCCATAAAGGTTCACAAGCTATAACTAATGGCTTTATTAATGGTTTATAGAGCAGTTTCAAGCCATTAATTAATTAATTAAACAACATTTGGGTTGCCAAGTTGTAAAAACGTTCCTCAGGTTCCTTTTGAATAGTGATTATTCTCCCACGATGTAAAATATATTTTTTTATAAATATGCATCATTGTTCTCTGCTGATGAGGGGGCCCGTTGAATGAATCAGGTGTTCTTTTCCCCTCAGAGTCTGTCACCACTCCCACTGATCTCAAAAGTGAGCTAAAAAAAAGACAATGGAAGTGTCATGATGGAGGAGGATCAATAATAAGGGTTTTTTAATATAAATATTTGAGATATTTTTAGAAATATTGAGGTCAAAAGTGTCAGGTCAAAAGGCACAACACAGCCCCACCAAAGACATTTCTGATAAACTAAATTCAGAGGCTAAATATCTTTGAGCCTCATTATTATTATTAAATATATCACTGGAGCATTCTTATTTTTGTTTTTCTTTCCAAATATATGGTGTCAATTTTGTTCCGAACCCATCTCTATAAATCTCTATAATAAATAACATATATAATAAATGTATAAATGCAAACGTCACTCTACCCTAGTCATTGTGAAGCCGGGTGGGTGGTTTTCCAACACCTGCTGTCTCACCACAAAGGCAAAAAAATTATCTCTTTGCACGTATATATATGCATGTGAAAACACACACACACACACCTGACTACATGGTTTCCTTTACATTCAAGTGCAACCATTTTTTCCCTGTCTGTAGTTAACTACACTACTTTCACACACACCCTGCGTTTGGCATGGGATAATGAACATATGTTTAGTTACAATGCAGGTTAATGGCTGTTTGTCTGCAATCCTATATGATCCACTTATACACTGTTGTTCCATTTGCCATTACTAAACTGTAATTTATGGCAGACCTTGAGTAAATCGATAAACTGAGCCAGGATGTGGAGTTTAGTTCAGTTTGGTGTAATTAATTGAGGTGACTGATGGCTTAGTTGTAGCTTCAAACAATGTATTTTCTCTATTTGGACACCTTATGAAGAGTGGGCCAAGCTAAAATAGTATGGAGTATTTTCCAATAGATTTGTTGTGCTTGAAGATTTGACAAAATGAATTTCTTAAAAATGTCTTTTTTTTTTTTTTTTTTTTAAAGGAACAATGCATATTAATACAATGCTAGACAAAAGGCAAAACAGTTGTCTCATGGCCAGCTACTCGTCATTGAAAGCTGATTTTGTAGGAGCGAGGCTATTTCTTTCTTTTCACCCCGGGCAGACCAAGGGTAGCTGTTTCCTCCTGCTTCCAGTCTTTATGCTATGCTAGGCTAACCAGTGTTCTTTTAAGGAAAAAAAAAAAAGTACAAGCTGGGTTTTTGCTGAGTTCATTTGTATGGCTGTGATCAGAGAGATTGGTGCTATGTCATTAAAGAGGTAGTATAAGCATTTTGGAGCTGCACAGAACTTGAAGAAGAATATACAGTCAGAATATACACAACACGGAGAGAAGCGCCTACCACCCACGATCAGCTAAGATTGTACATGCAAGGTGTGCATAGGGCTGCTCTCAGTCTAGACTGCACCGCGGCCTGGGTCAGGTATTGGCATGTCATTTACCTCCAGTCATGCATGGAAACAAAGTCATGACAAAGCAAACGGTCCACTACACAAGCTGCTTAGAAACAGCACTTTATCCTTTCATAGGAAACATGGGTGGTCAAAATGGAGACAAGCCAGGTTCACCTGCATGGAATTATGGCCCCTAAGCAATGTATTATGATGTGGTTTATATTTCATCTCTTGAACTTTATACAGAGCATGCAGTTACATGCCCTTGCATTCCTAGAGAGGAAGGAAACAATGCTCAACTGATCTGGGGTTCGACTTACACTTGATAATTGGGTGACTGGCTGTAAGTCCTAATACTTGATGCACTGTATTTAAAGGGGAATACCTCCCAGTTTCCTGACCTTAACTAAGTGTTTATGTAGCCAAATGCTACACATACGTGAACCATGTTTTATTTGTTGTAACCACAATATTAATACATTCTTATCAGCTGATAGAGTTGTGTTGGGTCAAGATTAATACTTATATAGTGTTGGATGTCAACTGCATAGATCAGAATCAGAATCATCTTTATTGTCATTGTACTTGGGGGTACAACGAAAGTTGGGAATGCTCCTACAGCGTCACCAAAAACGCAATAACAAGAATATAATAACAAAAGAAAACAACACAAGGGATGAGAAATAGGAATACAAAAACAGTAGATGATTATTGACTTATGGACAGTGGTCCCATATGAAGACTGAAAGGTAATGAACCCAGAACAGAACCTTGTTGCACTCCATGCCACGTGTTTGTTCTTTAAAGATGATGATAAGTTTTAAATTGAGATGACAAAGTTGATGAAACCAGCTCAGGGCTGTGCTTGCAAACCCCTGCCAATGTTTCTGTACAATGTTGTTATCAACAGTATCCATGGCTGTGCTCTAAAAGTACAATATGAAGTTTTTAATATACCACAGTTGACTTTATAATATTTTACATGTTTCACAAGAGCAGATTCAGTACTGTGACTTTCTCTGAAACTGGAATGGTATGCTTTGGAAAATGGTCAGCAGTAGTGTTACTGTAGGTAAAGAGACGTTGCTGTGAAAGTGCTAAAATGTAAAGGCAGTGGTTTGGTGAGTCAGTAACTAGTTCCAGTCTTGAAATAGAGAGTCTGAAAGTAACATGGATGCAAAGTGCAACATATCAATATTTCCTAGTAGCCTATGTGGGCTGGTCTACAGAGGCTGCGGTTCAAAAACAGAACGAGTTAAAAAGTTTTTTCATAATATGAAATCCACCTTCACTGCTTCATACAAGAGCTGTACGCATAATAAATAAATACTGTACTTGAAGCTTTGAAGCTTTGTTCATTGCCACGATATTAGAACATCAATATCAGAATTTGAATATTCATACATACCGATAGAAAGAGAGGTGAGGAGAGCGAAGAGAGAAAACGAGAGACAAAACCGAGGCAGCAGAGGACGGTGAGAGTCTGTGCAGACGTCTCCTCCTCTTCTCTGAGAGATCAGATAAACTGTTGTCAAAAAAAATCAAAGACACAGATGCCTTCCTTCATAGTTAGATTTACATGTGCCTCCATAGAATGTGTGTAATGATGAGTACTTATGTATGTGTTTGGCCTGTCAGAGTTACTTATGACTGAACATTGAACTTTAGCGTTTTACACTTTGATTACTGTATTTAAAGCTCCTCCTCACTCCATTTTGGCTCTTATTTCTTTCACCAGAATGTTTTCAAAATATTATATATGTGAACAACTACAGAACGGTAATTAAAGAATAAGTCTGGTGTTAGTGTGTTTTTCTCAAACAAGAGGAAACAGTGCATCCACATTTGATGCTCTAGTGAGTATTCCTGGCAGCAGGATGGTGTGTGTGGGATGGAGTCGTAATAAAACTACAGTTCGCGCGTGTTCATGGTAATGAAGGAACATTGATGGCTCATTGATTAATATTTCGGAACAATGGAGCGCTACAGCACAGAGAAATAAGATACAGCACAGTGTATCAGGCTTGATACACACACTTCCCAAAGTCCTACATGAGTGTTGAAGAAAGAAAAAAAAATAATTAGAAAAGTAACAGTGATAATGTCACTATTGCGCCTGAATTCATGGCATGCGTTGTTAGTAGCATAGTGTAGAGGCTGGTTATGATCTCTCTGTGTCCTACATACATGACTGCTCTTTCTCAGGTGAAAGCTGCATGTGGGAAATGGCCCTCTTACACCTGATCACTTAATCCTAATTCTAGTTTCCCCCATGCATATTAAAGTTTCATCGTCATAGAGTGTAACCCAAGAAAGGTCAGAGCAGTTCTTTATTTGGAGCCCTTTGGATACAATGGCTTTACAGTGACGTAGACAGATGAAGGCCCACGTTACCCCGTTCCAGGTATTTTCTGGAGCTGAAAAGCTGCCTTTGTGCTACTTCCTCGACTCGTTCGTGAATGTGCTTGTTTAAAGAAATATTCCTTTTCGGTACTGTGGCTATTTGAAGATTTTTCCATGTTGTTGCTGAACAGTATTTTCACGGCTATTTTGCTCTATTACAACCTGGTCTGCTGTATTCAGGGACAAAATAATATAGCTTAGATAAAAACAGGGTCATATGATCATGAAAACGTCTTCTTCTTCTGCCTTAGGTTTATTATTTACCTCATTTGCATGATCATGATTACCAGTATCACTGCCTACATTATGTACGAACTACATCATGATAATACCAGAATATGATTTTGTATGGATCTCTGCCGTAGGATACTGTGTGTAGGACATATTTCACACACTGAAATACTGAAACGTCCTCCTCTTTGGTTACAGACAGAATCAGCTCTGAACCTGTGGAGGACACAGACACCACCAGCTTCGTGGCAGAATTCGTGAGCACCTTTTTTTATTTATTCTTGCCTCCTGCCATGTGTTTGTTTGACTCTCTCATTGTCTTGACTTGTCCGCTTTCCAGTTTGCTTTGTGCTGATTTTTCGTTGTTCTTCCTCAAAAAAAAAAAGACGAGACTTACAATAATCTGCTAAGCAATGTACCATAACTGAACACACTGCTGTGATTGCTAGCACCCAAGGGCTCATCGAGGAACAAGTTGCAGCAGGCTGTTCCCTGTCTTTGCACACAAGAGAGTCATTTTCTTCCACAATAACAGACTACATATTGAATGTTGCCTTCTTCCATGAAGAGGCTGAATATAAAGTTCCCACAAAAACTCAAGTTTCTCAGGTTTCTCTTTTTAACTTCATTCATTTCACTTTCTAACATTATCTTGTCTGTCCTTGTCTCCCCCGCAGTCCTTGGAGGCCAATTATCCTGTGCAAGTGACAGATCCTCATGGTAAGTAAGAAAGTCAAACCAGTGGTGCTTTTTACAAACAATACATAAATCTATATATTCCTATCTAATCTAAAATCCATTGATTAGGTCCTTCCATTTTAACATTGTTTATGTTTCTCTACATTTACTTGAAAATCTTAAGGGTACATATGTAAAAAAATAAAATAAAATAAAAAATAAAAAACATATTCTTCAACTGTGACAACACCTTCTGTTAATTGGGAAAAACTGGGAAAACAGTTTGGGATTAAAACCTTATAATTTAACATGTGTAAATTAGGTGCAGCTGTTTATAATGTAACTGGTTAATACCAGTACTTTTATAGGCAAATTACTCATTTTGCCTTTAAAAGTAAAAGTCTACCATAAAGGTCAGGAGTTGTGCCCTTTACGTCACTGTAAAAGCCTTTTAATTTGAAACGCCTGTCCAGGTTGTTTCAAATTAACAGCAATGGAAACAAACTGCAAAATTGAAGAAACCGATTAATTCATTAATTAATTCATTAATTAATTTACTGCACATACATGGTGGACTGTTTAATGTTACTTTGGTCTCGGTCAGTGATGTCAGTAATGTGTTTCCACCAGATGCAGTGACACTCCACCTGAGCTCGATGCCCTCTAGATATCTGAGCCCCTCCTCAGACAGGATAAGACAGGTCAGTAGCACCTGTCACACAGGGTGTGCACATGAGTCCACTGAACACACTCGGTCTGCATCTCAACCACTGGTCACACTCGGTTCTGTGGGTGTAGTTCTTTAGAAACCGTGTAAATGTACACAGAGTTATCCAACAATAACCAAAGTTTAGTTTCTTTCACATAGTTGCACCCACCCACTCGGGTAATCCAGCCTTGGGTTTTATTTTTTTCTTTATGTCATAGAAAAGACAAAAATCACCCACTGTTCCACCCACGGGACTGTAGCACAGCAATGAACTTAAACCAACTGCTATTTATATGAAAAGTTACTCACGCTGTGTCACACAGACCGCCCACATGCGTTTAATCTGTGTCACTGTGGTATTAAACGGGGAATATGACAAACTGCGAAGAAACATCCAGTAATTCACATATATATATATATATATATATATCCTATTTCATCATTTCAGTACCTCCTCTGAGGAGGTTTCCTGTGGCATACATTTGTCTTTTTAGTTAGATTTGGGATAGTGTGAAGTGTGGAAATTGGATTTCTTGGTTATAGGCCACATTTTGGCACATTTGGCCAACATGTTTTGTACAAATCTTACGGAATTTCATCTATATGACAGTACAGCAACCTCATTATTCAAAATACACAAAACCATAGTATTTATAGAGAGCGTGTACGGATTCTTTTAAAAAGCACAACCATCTTCAACCAATCAGTAATCCCATTTAAATACTATGTGAATCGTGATGGAGATCTATTATCAAATTAACATATTTCAAGATTTCTGTTTAACCTTGGCACACATATACACACCCTGTGAGCGCTTTCTAACTCTGGCTATGATCACACGAGGATGTGGTTTTGTCCTGCTGAATTAAAAGGTGCAGCTGTGACTACCGCTAATAACAGAGCAGAAGCACAGGCAGCAGCAAGAGTGTTGCTGTCATTTTCTGTCATGCATATATCTCTAAAAGACAGTATTGTTATAAAAAATAAACATATAACATAAGGAAGAGTTTGCAGTTGTAATTGAAGAACCCGAGAGTTCATCACTGTAAAACATATACATCCCTCCAGGGCTGGTTTCTCGTTTCTCTGTCTGGCCTTGATGTTCTGCAGTGTGCAATGTGATTGTGTTGAGACATGTTTAACTTTGCAGAAGACAGTGAAAATGCACGTTACACTCATGATAGGAAACGTGCAACCGCGTTAACCAAACTTTTGAAACTGGAGAGAGGCACAGCTGCGTTTGAAGATGTCAATGTAATAATAATAATAATAATAATAATAATAATATAATAATAATGTGAGCACAGCCTACTGCTGCAGGTGGAAGGTGCAGTGAAAATAAAAACTGCTCATCTGTGTAGTGATTGAACTTAAAGGTTTCTTAAGTTTTTAAAAACTGCCCAGTAAACAACATTCTTTTGCGGCTGAAGTATGCACAGCATATTAAACATTGGAATGCTAAATGCCATTAGGAGTGACCCATATGACGATATACTTTAAGACTATATACATTTGTCTATACTTTATACTGTTACTGTAAATCAATAAGCAGGACTCCCTACCTTGGTTTATTTAGTTACTTTCACCAAAACCATTTTCCAGAAAATCTACTATATGATGATATACATTGATAATGTGATATAAAATATAATATAATGTGCCGGTGTTGAAACTGCATTTTAGTGTGAAGTATTGGTGATTGGTGACTATAAATTGCCAGTAATGATTGGTGTTTTATCTGTTTGTAGCCAGTTGAAGAAGTTGAAGAATGCTCCTGCCCAACGTCTACTTCACCAGGTATATCGATTCTTATAATAACAGCAAAACTCATTGACAGATTGTTTACCTGAGACACTGGCAAACATTGGCAGCCTCGAGTCAAGGAAATGTCATTTTGAAAACGTATAAATGTGCAAGATGAGTAATAACAGGTACACAGTGTTATTGTTGTGACAGCACACCTCATAGTTATGTATTCCTTTTTAAATTTGATGTTAATTTACTTCACATTTGTAACGTGCATGTCTTGAGCTAACTCTATCTTACTTGTCCATCTCCGAGCTTAGACTTTCCCAAAGAACAGTTACTAAACAGTCCATGTGAAAAGTGCTACTGCCAAGCACCTCCTCCCAAGATCAGCGACCTCATGAACGACAAAGATCTCCTGGACTTACTGCGACTCAAACTGGATCCAAACTACTGCACCATCAAAAACTGGAAGAACTTTGCAAGTCGCTGGGGGATGAGCTACGATGAACTGACCCTGCTAGAGCACCGGACCCAGGGCTCTTTGTCCCACAGTCCTACCCAGGAGTTCCTGCTGCGCTACAACCAGAAGACGGTCACTGAGCTCACTGAACTTTGCCGCATCTACCAGCGCATCGATGTGCTGCGACTGCTGCAGAGCTGGATAGAGAAAGACTGGCCGTCACGCTGGCAACAGACTCATTAAAAAGCAGCACTGTCTTTTTTTTTTTCTGTCAGGGTCGTACATGTTAGGGATTTCCTCCTTTTCATAAGTCTGCATTCATTTTGCCAAATGTTGACATTAGTAATTTTATCAAATGATTTTGAGCAAAAGTAAACAATGACCAATCACCTGACTTTCCCTGCAGTGCCACCAGCTGGTCTAGGTTTTAACTTGATGTATTGGTACAACATTTTGTACAGGCATTCATGGTTCCTTGGCAGTGTATTACTTTATTGATCCCCAACTTTTCATCTAGCACCTCCAATTGTGATGTTTTTGTATTTGTTTTGTTGTTTGTTTGTTTTGTTTTTTTTATAAATTTGGTACTCAGATTCACGTTCCCTTGTATTGTAATAAACTTGATGATCCTGTGATCCTTTTTCTCGAGCACCAACATTTAAATCTGTCCAACATTTTGGTTTATGACCAAATACCTGGAAAAAACTAATGACATTCCCAACATTCTCAAATGTACTTTGTGTTTATTACTAATTAGAAAACGTGATATGGTGAACATGGTAACCATTATCCCTGCTAAACATCAACATACTTTTTATTACTTTTAATTTAGCTCATGGCAGAGTATTTATTTTTCATAAAATATTTTGTTTTGTTTTTTGAAATAGCACTCATCTTAAAAACAAAATACAACGATATACACACCATGTTAGTGAGATGTATGCCACAACCTTGGAGTAATAATTACATTTATTGTTGTTCTATATTATATGGGAAAGACCTTTATGGGAAATATCAGAGCAAATTAAAAGATCAACAGTTATAATTATACTTTTGTAGAGTTCTCCTTAATTTTAAAATCGCAAACTTGTTAAATTAGCAAATCAAGCGGTTAAAACCTTTAATTCTCACATCAGTTTTATTTGTGATTCAGGTTTTTAATGTTTGAAGAAACAAGTGAATATTTTTTTCATTATTATACCTTCATTCATTCATATATTCTACGTTTTCACAGTCTGAAATAAATACATGCCAAACTCTAACAGCTTTTATCATTTTTAAAGGAAAAGTGAAGTAGTAATATTAATCTCAAAAGCCTGTATCTGTTAAACACAGACAAAAAATTACTTTTTGTTTTTGATAAGGACTCTAATAACATTTTCATTTTTTATTAACCTACGTAATAATAAACACTTTCTTTTACCGGTTTGTAATTTCAGAATAATTTCCTAGTAATATCCAAGAAAGCTACTGAAAGAACCATCTCATTTGGTACATATTACAAGGAATGAAAGAATCAGTGTTCCTAATTGCTGCTGTAAGCTACAGTCTTTTAGTCAGCATACAGTAGGTTTGCTGAAAAGTGAAACTTGGTTATAGTGTAGGCTAAATTGAGCCTTTATACCAAGGATACTCAATTTCCTATAGTTATAACCAAATCACATTTATTTTCCAGGTAATTTCATTAGAATTTATCTGTAAAATAAATGTTATAAACTCCCTTATTAATGTTCATACCTTCATTTACTTTGAATACAAACCAAAAAGTCATCCGTTTTCTTTTATATGTTTAAATGTATTGACTTCTTTATTGAACAAAAAAACTGTCAAATACAGTCACTCACACAATTAACTTATTTATTAACTTTTCAAATGTTATGGTAAAGTAATGTACTTCTCAGGAACTTAAAATGCTTTATGTAATCACATGCAATACTGAGGCAGTTACTTATTAAGTAACATACGTCCAGTTCCAAATCAACAATGTTTAGAAAAAAAAAAAAAAGCTTATATAAATAACAGGAATATACACATAGTTTATAAAAACAACTTTCCTCACTGGATTACCTAAAGTTATTTCACAAAAAGGATACTATAGCTGACATTATCTGCACAAGTTTATATTATATTTTTATAGTCACAAATTAAGGAGTTGAATTGCTTTTGTTACAGGTATTTACAATGTTTCTGAACTGAAGCTTTAGCAGGTTGGCCTAGCAATCAGTCAGCATCTGAATCTTTGATGTTAAGGCAGAGCATATTGGAGAGGCTCAATGATAATTTGTCATTCTCATCTGATGTAGACATAGCAGGGGCTACCAGACCCAGAGCAGACTTTGTCTTTTCTTCATTGAATGTAACTCCTCTCACCAAAGAATCTCCTGCTTGTGGAGAAGCACCCACATCAAGGCTTGGAGCAGCAAGCTTCAGATCAATATCATTTTTCACTTCGGTCGGTGAGACGGTAGTCGAGGATACTTTATTCTTTGCCATTTTCAATCTCTCCATAATGTCAACCTTTTCTCCTGGCTTAGATGTTGCATTTACTACCGGTAAGCGGATCCCTTTGCTGACGATATAATCCTTAACTTCCGTGTCAAGTTTTGATAAGCCAAAGGTATCACCAATTCCTCCAATGTCATCAATGGTGTTCTTGGGCAGTTTGTGCAATTTGAATAAGGGAACCTCCACCTCAGCATTAGGCCCATCAGTTTCAGAGTCAGTGCCACTTCCCTCTTCATCAGTAACTGAACTTGACATAAATCCCCACTTGAAGGGCCATCTCAGCTTACTTTTTGGAGATCCTTTAATATCAGTATCTCCTCCAGCTTTGATATCCACTCCAGGTGTGTTGACACTTGTCTTCACTTCAGGAGCAGTGGCACTGACATCAGGTAGCTTGATTTTTCCATCAGGTAAGATATTCAGATTTGGTCCTGTGATATCTCCCTCTAACTTTGGTACAATACAGTCTCCCGTAGGAACAGAGACGTTGGCATCTGCTGTAGGGGTGCCTATGTTGACCTTGGGGGCCTCTATTCCAGCTTCAACTGATGGGTGAACACTGGGAACTTCTACTTCAGGATTTGAGATTCCAAATGATGGAAGCTTAAAGTGAGGAAATTTAATGTCACCCAAATAGGAATCAAAATTTAGATCTGGTGTTTTTAATTGTGCATCAGGTCCTTTAGGGTCTGCTTTGGGCAGGTTGATATCCAAATTTGAACCAGCAGTATCCCCTTTTATATCTGAGGAAGGGAGCTTCAATCCTTGAGTGTCTAGAGTGACATTAGCTGTTGGCAACTTAGTGTCTGTGTTTGGTGCTGAGAGGTTCCCATCTATCTTTGGTGAAGACAGGTTGAGATCCAGACTGGGGGCCTTCACATCAGCTTTGGGCAAATCAAGGTCCACATCTGGACCTTTAATCTTTGGGGTAGGAAGATCAAATTCTGGTAAACTGATGTTTGCTTTAGGGGCTGAATGATCTGTACTGAGATCTGCATCTAAGTCAGGGATTTTCACTTTGGGTCCAGAAAAGTACAAATTGGGCAAAACAAGACTTGGAGTTTGAAGTTTGCCACTGGGAATATCGATATCTATGTCTTCATCAGTCCCTACTTTTGGCAGATTGAGATCTCCTTTAACTGTGGGGGCAGAAAGATTTAAGTTAGGTGTTTTGACATCAGCTGTTAGCAATTCAAAATCAGGGACAGCAGCATCTGGACTCAAGTTCAAATCTGGAGCAGCAATGTCACCTTCAATTTTGGGAGCCGAAAGATTCAAGTCTGGTGCATTTAAATTAACATCAGCTGCTTTTAGATCAACTTTGGGCAGCTCTGCATCCACATCAGGCGGAGACAGATCCAGATCTGGGCTCTTGAGGCCAGCATCAATGTCAAGATTAGATCCCTTTACCCTTGGCCCTGATAAACCAAACTTTGGAATTTTTATTTTGGGGAGTTTGAATTTTCCAGCTGAAGCATCAACTTCCGGAGCATCTGAAAGCCCAAGATCTGGCGCATCAAGTCCAGTTTCAACTTTTGGTGCAGACAGGGTGTAATCTGGTGTTTTTAGATCAACATTAGGTGCATCCACATCTACTTTAGGTAACTCAAGACTGGCATCAGTGCTTGGTGCTTTTAAATCAGCATCCAATTCAGGACCTTTGACTTTTGGCCATTTCAGTAGTTTAAGTTTAGGTAATTTTAATTTACCATCGGGTGGGTTAAGGTCAAGATCCGGACCATTAAGATCCACATCTGGACCTTTGACATCAGCATTAGGCATGCTAATATTGAGGTCTGGAGTCTCAATTCCACCATCAATTTTTGGTGCAGAAAGATTAACATCTGGTGCACTCAAATCCACATCAGGCCCCTTGAGGTCCACATCTGGTACTTTCACGTTACCATCAACATCAACCTTTGGACCTTTCAGTGTGCCACCTTTGGGCTTTTTGAAGTTAAACCATTTGAATTTTCCAGAAGGACCTTCAACTTCTGGACCATTAATGTCTAACTTGGGCTCTTCCATGTCAGCATTTGGTAAATTTAGATTTACATCTGGTACATGGATTTCACTGTCAGTTTTTGGAGTGGAGAGATTCAGATCAGGTGCTGAAACATCAGCATCTAGATCAACATCTGGACCATTAACCTTAGGACGTGAGACTAACCACTTTGGCTTTTTAAGAGTGGGCCATTTGGACTTCCAGGAGGGATCCTCAATGTCCACATTTGGTGTTTCTACATCAACATTAGCGTTTGGTAAATTCAGATCAACCTCAGGTCCATCAAGTGATGCATTAGGAGTAGAGAGACTGAGGTCCGGTGCTTTTACATCAACATCAAGGTCAACATCTGGCGCTTTCCCCTTTGGCCCAGAAAACAAAAACTTGGGTTTTTTGAGTGTTAGGAACTTGATTTTACCAGAAGGGGCCTCAACATCAACATCAGCTTTGGGTAAATTCAGATCAACATGTGGTGTGCTAATCTCACCATCAGTTTTTGGAACAGAGATATCAACATCTGGTGTGTCCAGATCTGCATTAAGGTCCAAATCAGCTTTGGAGCCATGAAGTTTGGGTTTCTTCCACTTTAGATGAGGCCAGTTAATTTTACCTGATGTAGCATCAATGTCAAGATCTGGGGACTGAACATCTATATCTGGACCTTTAAGGTCAGCTTGCGGGAGATTCAGCTCAGCATTTGGCACATTCATGTCACCCTTGACCTGTGGAGTTGAGAGATTTAAATCAGGTGTGTTTAGGTCTGCATCCATGTCTATGTCTCCCTTCGGTGTTTGAAGTTTGGCCTTCTTCCATTTCAGATGAGGCCAGTTGATTTTACCAGATGGAGGCTCTACATCAATATTTGGGGATTGTATATCTAGATCAGGGGCTTTAAGCTCAGCGTTGGGCAAATTAATGTCAACATCTGGGCCATTTATCCCACCTTCCACTTTTGGAGAGAGATCAACATCTGGTGCATCTAAGTCCAGATCAGCTTTTGAGCCATGAAATTTGGGTTTCTTCCACTTCAAATGAGGCCAGTTGATTTTACCAGATGGGGCGTCAGTGTCCAGAGTTGGGGTTTGAATGTCTAGACTGGGGGCTTTAATGTCAGATTCTGGCAAATTAATGTCAACATCTGGTGCTCCTAAATCCCCATCAATCTTTGTTGTGGAGATGTTGACATCAGGTGCAGACAGGTCAGCATTTAAGTCTGCATCTGGTCCTTTAACCTTGGGACCTTTCCAATTTAGATGAGGCCACTTGAATTTGCCTGAGGGTGCACTGATATCAGCATTTGGGGTTTCTAAATTTACGTCAGGCCCATTCAAATCCACTTTTGGCCCATTCAGGTCCAAATCTGGACTTTCAAGGTCTATTTTTGGGGCTGACAGATCGAGGCCTGGTTTCTCTAAATTTCCACTGACGGAAGGGAGAGCTACATTCCCAGAAACATCCATATCTGCTTTTGGTGTTTCGAGTTGAGGTAGATTGAATTGTGGCATAGTGAATATTGGGACCTTGTATTTCATGTTGCCCGTCTTGATTTCTGGTTTCTCTATGTCGTAGGAGGCACTGGGAGTGTTGAGACTGGGGGTTGAG
This sequence comes from Pampus argenteus, assembly GCA_036937835.1. Lineage (NCBI taxonomy): Eukaryota > Metazoa > Chordata > Actinopteri > Scombriformes > Stromateidae > Pampus > Pampus argenteus. Next base: position 20,693,291 of record CM072871.1, on the reverse strand, counting down.
ACGGTGACATCAGGTGCTTTAAGGGTACCATCTAGATCTCCTTTTACATCTGGTCCAGTCAATCCTAGGGAAGGCATTGTGAACTTGGCACCAGCATCAGCTGTGGGCTTATTTAGACTGAGACTCGGAAGGTCTCCATTGAGAGTGGGGCCACTTATTTCACCCCCCAACGTTTGTGCAGCATTTAACTTTCCACTCAGGCCCTCAAGGGAAACCACTGGTGCCTCAGCTGATGTATCCAGATTCTGTTGGTAATGAAGCGATAAACAAAGTAGGTTAACATTTACATAACACCTTTAACACTATTAACACATTCTAAAACATTAATTAAAGAGAACTCTTGTGTCATCAGTTATATGCCTATGTTGATAGGATTTCTGACAAATAAATGAATAAGAAAAGCGAAATAAGATTTTTTGCAGGATTTAGGGATTTTTTATGTGACCTGTGAGAATCTAACATTATATCAGAGGACAATGATTTTAAATTTGGATATGTTCAACAGCATTTAAGATTATCTTCATCCAAAACCCAAAAATACATACAGTACATACAAAAACGTATTTTCTAAATTACATTGTATTGTATATAGCCATGCAGATAGTTTTGGCTTTAATTGGTTTTTGTTACATTCATTTAAATATATCCATTTTCATAACAATTATTGTCCAACACTGTGTGCACCGCAAATGCAATCCCATTCACCTCCACTGCAGTGGGGTGGAGGCAGAAATAAATAAAATAAATAAATGCTACAAGAGTTTAAATGAACAACCCCTTTAATATGATTTCAGCCTTGGTTTGGACTGTGACTTTTACCTCCGCAGAGCCTGTGAGTCCTAATCCCAAGGAACTGAGGCTGGCACTGGCGCTCAGCTCCTTCTTTGTCAGCACCTTCATGTTGTTATCATACGGCTCCAAAACCTTCAAGATGTTTAACACTTCATTTTTGTTGAGGTGGTCAAGGTGTATAGTGGCTGCAACGATCTCATCCCCTGGAAATAGAAACAACTCAATAAAACCATTATATTACCATTATCTATCTTTCTCTTAAATCCTTTAACTACCACTAACTAAATTGTAGCATATTTTATTTTATTTTACCTGCTTGCAGGCCACTTTTTGCAGCAACTGTGTCATCTGTGATTCCTGTAATGATGACTCCTTTCTCAGAGTCGTCCAGGATCAGGCTTTCTGAGAAACGTCTACGCTTGCTGTCCACGTCCTAGGTTTAAAATGGGTACGTACACAAAAATGAGATTTTCACACACATAGCACGTCCGTTTGTATCACATATAATGCCTACATGGTTTTTGTGTTGGTTTATTGTGCCTACCATTATTTGCTAAAATGTATTTACATCCACATCATGGAATTTATACCAAAATACGAGAAAACATGGAAACTCCAAACCACAGCAAAGTGATCTGTAAAACAGCAGAGAAATGCAATATTAGTTAAGTCACAATGTACCGTATGCATGATGAAAACGCAGCGATCCGATACAGAATATTAAGTGATCATGGTTTCAGTGTTTTAAAAGGTGTTTGATCCAAAAGTGAAATGTCTATACACTAATTCAAGTTATTGTAAATCATTAAAAATATTCATGAAAAACCACTTTTACCTTTAAAAAAACACCAGTTTAGGTTTTCAGTATGACGCTAGGTTCTAACCTAACCTGCCTATCTAATACTACTCTTTTATTTGAATTGATTTATGGCCTCTTCTCATGTTTAATGCAACCATTTGTAAGAGTATACAAACTATCAAAGATCTTTGCTAATTCCTGTTAATTGAATTGGATGCTACTGCATGTGGGGGACATGAAAGTTGACAACAGCACAAATACTGCTGTGATGGTATAGTATGAATACTGCAGCTGAACCTTAGAATTAGATTCAAGGCATCGTTCCAAGCAGATGTCCATAGCTCTCACTGGAGTTCAGTTCATCTCTATTCTCCCAAATACCCAACTATGTTTCAGCGTTCTTCACCTGCCTGTAGCAGCTAGCTCTTTAATTGTCTGACCCCAACTGACAGAGAAATAACACACCCATACGCCGTATCACCTCACACCTCAGGAATCCAAGGCCTCTACCAGGTTTGTTCAGGGGAATGTGTGCATCTAAACCAGTCGGTTTGGATGCATTCTGACTGACATGCCACACACACACACACACACACACACATAGCCCAGCCCCTGACCCCACCCCTACATCTTCACATATAAAAGAAATTCATTTGGAGCATATTCACATAGATAAAAGGAGAGCGGGCTTCATCAAAAACTAGGAAATAAAAGAAAATAAATTTTCTTCTACTGAGATCCAATCTGTCTACTAATGCTATAAATACAACTTGATGTTTGTCGGCCCACACCCATCAGTCATAAACAGGTACTCAGTTAATAATTTTCCTCTGCATGAGTCATTAATAACCTGTTATAACAGTTACAATTAATGCAGTTATTCTAAGGGTGTATAGGGGCTGTGGCTCTACACATATAGAGAACTAATTTTTATTATAGCACCACTCTACAGAATCACTGCTGTTACTATTCCTGCACATATGTCTTTAATTTCCAAAGATATAAGACATTTTTAAAAAATGACAAAAAAATGACTCCATTCACACAGTACAAACCAACAGGGTGTGAATCAGGCAATTCATTTTCACTGCTCTCGACTTCAACATTGGCTTGTGTACTAAAACAGTATTTCAAAAAAAAAAAAAAATCTGACTTGTGAAAACCCCTTTATATCACACAGCGTTTAATTCCAATAAATGTAACAAACAATTTAACCTCAATGTGCATTCTAAGCCCCAAATCTGTTTAAAGTCATACACTTTGATATTTTTTTTCAATTACATTTATATTCTTTTGCATAGAAATCAACATGACTGATGTGAAGAAAAGAAAGAAAAAACTCATTGTACAGGACTACATTTCATCATGGATAAACTTTCTGTGCTGAATTTCTATTTTAATAATAACTACTTTTTTTTTTTATAATTAATTTTTTTTATATTAATTGTCGTCCCAGGTGTTTCCCATTATGGAGTCTAAATCAACCAGAAAGAAACCATATTGGATGGACTCACCATATGCTTCCAGAGAGAGGGAGAGATGTTTCCTCCTCTGTGTATCACTGCTGCTCTGTCAGACTTGATGGGATGGATCTACCAGTTAAATGCCTATAAGCTTAGGGCCAGCCAGGAGAACAGGTTAGGCCGCATCAGCACCGCCTCTCCTAGTTCCCCCTTTTTCAAGCTGTGTCACAAAGAGCGATGTGCAGGCCTTTTGGCAGCCGAAACCCGACTAAAAAGCACAAGAGAGAAAGACATAGCAGAAAAACGCCACTCCTTAACAGGACTAACCAGGTTTACAAAGAAACAAATACATAGCAACATTGTCTCATGCATAACCATTGCACAACACAAACACTTGTTCTTATGTAAACATGAGTGTAAGAAATAGCTGAAAACATGTAGTTGCAGTTCTGAGGCTTTTTCTTAAACTTTTTTCTCAGTCTGCAGGTTCTGGATATGAAAGACGAGAAGAAGCTTAGAAGAATGGAAATTTGAACGTATAATTTCATGACATTTAGCGACTCAATCTGTTGAGGAAGATCATATGATATGGTTGAAAGTTTCCGGAACATTGACCCTGTTTATTACCAAGGTCAAAAATGAACATTCACTTTTTTTTCACTGCATCCATTACTCTGTTTTATTGGGACATCATGCATTATAATTTTAGACTTTCCTTTGCGCTATTATCTTTTCAGTGGTGTAAAGCAAATACATACAAACTACTTACTCAGATATTGAAATATCTGAAACATTACATTACTGCTTTACACCTCACTACGTTTCACGTGGAGATATGAGATATTATAATTGTTATTCTGCACTATCTTATCAACTATCATTATCTAGAAAGTTATTTATTTTTTTCAGATTAAGATACACACAATAAAACAACAGAAACAGAATAGAAAATGACTTATTACATTTTAACGTATCAGTAACAATACGTATATAAGGCTGGGTCAAGCTGCTGTGTGTTTGCTCTTTGCTTGGGTGAGATTAGGATTTAAACGTAGCCTTAAGGTACGTTGGGTCGAGGCTAGAGAATGGTGACCCAGCAGTCGTATTTATGATGGCACAGGTGAAAACATCATGTAACACGCTGTTTTCATAGAAATGCTCATCATTCTCCTAAGGTGCATACCAAGCAACACGGCATAAATCACTACCCAACCTATCCAACTGATTAATACCGTATGATGACAAACAGGAGAGATTAAGAAGGGTGTTGTCAAATAGCTAAATGATGAGCAACACAAACTAGACAGGTCGGTGAAGAATACTTGTAGCATAAAGTTTTCCTAAATGATGGATGTGCTGTGTCTAATATTTACTTTTAAAGCGCTTGTTTTTGACCCTGCAGGCTCTCTAATACAGAGTCTGTGTGAGCGAGTGGGCGTGTTTATGACGGCTGTCATACAAAAAGTAAATAGTAAAACTCAGAACTAGTAAAGCTTGGAATAAGTAAGCCTCTACTGTGTTTTGCTGCCAGTTAGTGTCTCTCCTGTCCTCTTTCTCACTGAGGGTTGGGCTGAGGGCCTTAATGTGCGTGTGTGTGGTGAATTACTCAATTATGACCACAACATTACTGTGAATGCAATAAAAGCTTCGGTAGTAAAAAAAAAAAAAAAAAACAATAAGAGGAATTCCATCCATGCAAAAGGTGAACCGATGCCACCACTCGCCTTAAGCGAACAGAGTAGTGTGAACGCAGACAACGCAGGAAGGACAACTGCAGACAATGTTCGCACCTGTTTGTAGTTCATATGTGAAAACAGCTTTACACTGTAAGCGTATTTTAAAGGGATCTTCTAATGGCCAGAAAGAACAGGAGGAAGGATTGTGGTGAGACAAATTCAATATATCATATTCTTCAGATCACAACAGGGACAATGGTCACCCCCCGCCCCCTCCACCCCCACCCACCAGGTTGCAGCTGTATGGGTGTTTGGATGGAGATTTGTAACAATCCCATTTGCATATGTATGACAACATGGCCTTTGGTGAATGAATGAATTTAAGCAATTTGTAGGATTAGTTTCTGTCCTCCCAGTCCTCCAGGCTTCAGTTCAAGTGGGAGGAATGTACTATCGCCACATCACTGCTCTGCATGCAGATTGTCACCACTGATTGATTGGTAGTGTAGAAACTATACCTGTGACACAAAGAAAGAAAAAAGTCTAATCTACAATCTTCTTAATACAATCATTCTCAAAATAAATTAAAATAGTTTTCTGCACACAGTAAAAGTACATAAGTATTATGAGCTTGATGTAGTTAAGGTATTGCAGTAAAAGTAGTGGTTTGATATAATATTATACGTGACATCATTAGATTACTGTTGTAGCTGTCGGAGGTAGAGCTAGTTTACATATTTATTCTGTTATAATCTGTTTTTTTATTTTATACTCATAGTTAGATTGTTGTGTTGTTAAATGTCATTTGTTGTTGTACGTCTGCGACACTGTGGACACTGAGCAAACGGTATCTCGTTTTCTTGTATGTGTACATATGGGGAAATGACAATAAAGTTGAGTTGAGTAGTTTCAACTACTTCACACACAGTGAAACCATGTGAGAAGTTTAAAAGACAAACATCACAACAAATAGTAACTCGCAGATGTTTTTAACATTTTTTAACTTCTTTTTTGTGGCATAACAGTATTTTGTTCACTGATCATCTAGAGACAAATATAACAATTATTTAGCTCTTTATGAAAACGGCAGAGTGATGTATCTGCAGAGAAAGCTTTCTGAAATCCAGATGTACATATTTACTATTAGATTGTAATTTTTTAATAATATTAGATTTTAGTTGTGAATGCCAGCAGAAAAAAAATAAAAATTTCCTTGATCTTGAGTGGCCTTAACGCCCCAACTGAATCAAACATTGAGATTCTTTTTAGTCTGACAAAATAAACTTAACTTACTGTCCATTTATTAATATTTTCTCAAAGCTTCCAGTCAGTTTTCATTTTTAAGATGTCGTCATGTGACGCCTGGAACTTCAGTCACATTATGATGGCTGTATACATAACCCCTGCCTCTGTTCAAAGAGCTCTAGTGTCAGATATGAATGTCTTCCTTGAACTTTCTCCACCCATCCATTGACTCCTGCTCCTGACCTTTGACCTCTTCACAGTCTAAAGTGTGAATGGTTTTGACCTCCTTGTTCCACTGATGTGGTGTCCTCCACAGCTGTCACATGTGACACCATAATGATGTCACACACTATTACAGCCTACTTTACAGGCGGGTGGTGTCATTTGTGTCTGTAGGTTATTCTGTCGCGCTATTATTTCCAGGAGTTAGGAAAAACACTAAAATTATCTTTGAAATTACAAAAATGTTCATGACTCAATGATAAATAGTTATTGCTGTCCATAATTTCAGTTATGGACAGCAATAACTCCATGCAGGTGCCCACATGCCTGCTGTCTTCCAGAGCCCTGTATGAAAATAAAAAAGTAAAATAAAATATTTTTAATACGCTACACAAAATGGAAACAAGAGCAGTTTCTACTTCTCCAGTCTTGATTTGGCGATATATTTGAGTTTCCTACTAAAGTATTGTACATACTGAGAACTGAGCAGGTGTACATACTGTGAGTGAGGCGTTGATAGTGGTTTTGTTCATACATGCCTGCCAGCCGTGTCAGTGTGGTTTCTCCTGCAGGGCTGCTTTATCTAGAATCAGAGAGTTAAAAAAAAACTTTCTTGATTCATGTTTCATTCACTGCCTGCACTTCAGGTCTAAACTTGTGCCTTTTTAATGAATACCTGTGGAACAGTGTCGAGCAGGCTGGGGTCTGTGAAACAAAAATGCACACGTACTGTAAACACGCCTCGTCTCCTGTTTCAACACATGTTATGATGTTTGAATCAGTCAACTAGCATGTCGCAGGCGGTGCAGAGCAGGATTCTGCTGTCCACCCAGTGAGCAGCATTCCTCTCATAGCCGGCCTTCTTCTCACTTCAAAGCAAAATTCTTTGTTTACCAGCACTGAGCCTACAGCCTGCTGCACCAGTGTAAGGGACACGTACTCAGGTACTGTATGAATGACAGCTATTTCTATAAAAGATTAATTGTTTTGAGTCTTTTTTTTTTTTAAGATAAAAATGTTAAATGTGAATATTTTCTGGCTTCTTTAGTCCTCTATGACAGTAAACTCAATATCTTGTGGACTGTTGGTTTGGACAAGATATTTAAGGACATCCCCCTAGGCCCTTGCAAACAATGATCAATTAATAAAGACAAAATAATCACATATCAATCCATTATGAAAATGATAGGTTAGGGGACTTTAAATATTTTAAGTATGAGTTTTTCCATTTTTTCCTTTTTTAAATTATTCAATACCTCAACTCCATAACATTTCAGAATGAGACATTGTACTTATATTTCACTGCATTTGTTTTACAGCTTGAGTCACTAGTTACACAGAAGATTCAAATTGTATTGATCAGTAAAAACTACCCAACAGGATGTACTCCACCTCAACCAGCTGCAACATTAAAATGATGATCATAATGCATCAATAATAGCAATCAAATAATACCCAACATAAATATATAAAACACTCTTACGTTTCACTTTTACGTTTCATACCTAACACTTGATACAGTTACAAAAACATTAATAAACACTTTTATATATGTGTGTGTGTGTGTGTGTCTGTCATTCTGGTTGTGGTGAAGCTGCTTTATCTGATAAGTGGAACCTGTAGTTAAATATGTGGCATGTGGAGCATGCGGAGGACAGTGAGCGTCCTGCACGCTGCTCCATCCTAGCAGTGAAACTAACACTGACACAAGCTCATTCATTCCAGCCCTCATGTGTGCCAAGGGTTGCATACCTGGTGCGTGGTTTATGAGCAGTCCATTCGTAAACTAGCGAGCACGAAGAGTCACCACTAGACATCCGTCACCTCACACAAGCATTCCTGTCATTCACAGAGGTTTTCCAGAATCACTGCTGAGTGAAGCTGGGGTTTTGTTACATACATGACAAAAACGTCAATCAAAATAACTAAAAATCATCCAGCTTTGAATCATAACCTTGTTCAACGGCATGTTATGTGATTCACGACATGTGTCTGGATAAAAACATAATAATATAATTATCTGTTTCTATGCGTATTATTTCACTTTCTTCATCAAACACCATTTCCCGCATACCAAAGACATCCGCAGATTAAATGTCACCGGCTTGACGGAAGAGACCAGTCGAGTAGCTTGTAGTTAATGGTAGTTTCTGTAGCAACGGTAATAATGGTGTAGTTGTTTTTAGACAGCAGAGATTACAGTCAAAAGGTTAGAAAAATATATATCGTAAAGGAGTAAGCAATAGTTACAATGACCTATTAAGTCATTATAAATGATTAGGAGCTTGTAGTTCATCATACCCTTACAATCAGCAGCAGCATTATTCACATACATGCCCGTGTACTTTGAAAAGGTATCCACGTTAGGGGTCAAAGCTCAATCATCTTATATTCCTATACATCAGATAGAGGTCACAGCAAAAAATAGAAAATAGAGGAGCAGCTCCAAGCTTTTGTTTTATTTGAATTGCTTCTACTTTACATCCTCATATTCCATGCCACTGTTTAGGTGCTGACATGCCGACATGCACAACCAATAATCCCTGGTCTCCGACTGTCTCATTGAAAAGCTATGGGGAGGGTAACCAGATGTAGACCTAGTCCTTGTTATTAAAGCCTTTTCAAAAGACAAGACAATGTGGTATACACCAACATGTATATCAGCGCTTTGAGGATCCTCAGGTCCCCGGCAGTGACAGGAAATCACTGTTTCATTGAAATAAACAAGGTGCCTTGAACTGTATTCTATACTATATGTTTCTACTCAGTGCATACACACCCAGAAACCTATAATGCTGGGTAAAATTACCATGACCATCCAAACAAGGTGTCGTTAGAAGATGTAAATAATGTTACATTTTTTTTTTTATTATAGTGGTAGAACCTTACAATGAAATCCTAAACAAGCATATTTTAAATTATTTTTCATTTTCATTTTACCCATGGTTAGCTGTAGCAATGGAAACAAGACTATCAGCTGTCTACTTGTGGCCATTTAGACTTACTTTCATAAAACCATAAGTGTTGTAAGCCTGTAACAGCCACAGCAGCCTGTATAGATACAGTACAGTACAGAGGACACTTTGTCAGTACCTAACTGTGACTTTTAGGATTTTGTGTATTTTACGTTGCATGTTGCAAAATGTGATGACGTGCAAAATGAAGAAAGAGAAGTTGAAGAAGCTTGTTATACACACCTAAAGGAACATTAAAGTTGGGTTTTGATAGTCAGGTCTGTATAGAGATTCGAAACTATTGCCAAACTGTGGGCCTCATCCTGTAGATCTGCATGATAGTGATCAAACTGTGGGTGTGCAGAGTAGTAGGCATAAAGCTTTTAATAAACCTGGCTTGGCATTATACGGTATTGGTTCTTGATATAAGAAAAAAAACTGATAATATACAGTATGTTATGAAAATTAATTAAAAGCTGGTGGATTACCTGAACACCACCAGAACATTAAATCATCTACTCATTGTAAATGTATTTTTGCGCAGTTTGAGCATTTTAAGTGTTAAAAGCCAGCTTTCTGAACTGAGTCATGTCAGTTTTCATCAAACAATTCCAACTTTATCTTGATTGTTATTATTTAAAAAAAAAAAAAAAAAAGTTATATTGTTCATCCTCGGGGTAAATATATGCAGCCTGTTGTCTAGTTCAGCCGATACGCGTTACATAGTGATGCATTTACTATTCTATGGTTTTGGATTGGTTGACTTAGATATTATTGTAACAAATCGTGTCAGTGAGAGAGACTAGTCCATACAGACTCTGCTCATACCATGTGCTGAAAATGGAATGCTGTGAAACTGCATTCTTACCACTATTGTGCAAAGTACAGACACATTAAGTCCAGACTCTAGTTCTTACTGTTCAAACCTTCAACACTGATGGATACACTCAACCTTGACAGTAAATACACGTAAAACGTTTAGTAAGTGAAGAATTATCTAGAAGAATTTATCTCCAAGAATAGACTCAGATCAGGGCAGAACAGACAGAGAAGCAGCACCGAACAGAACAGACTAGACTAGACCAAAGACTGAACTGAACAGGGCAAAACAGAACATTATTGAACCAAGGATCTGACAAGACTGAACAGAAAAACTGGACTGTTATACAAACAGAACTAACCAAGAAATGGGGCACAGGTGAGGGGGTAAAACCAAAGCAGGGCGCTGATAGGCTAAGACGACAAGGAGGAGCAGGACGGGCCTGACGAGGGTGATGCAGGGCACGTATGGAGGAAAAAAGAACACATAGGTGGATAAAGAGTGCAAACAAAACCAAAAGCACAAAAAGACTTGAGAAACCAAAATGGCAACGAGCCACAACACCAAAACACAAGTTCAAAACCCATGAGTCCATCACAGCAAGAAGGTTTACCTCCATAACCGTTCAATAATAAATCAGATCACTGTAAATCTATCACCACCATTTCTGCACAGGAAATGTTAAATAAAAAAAATGTGCCCTTATCTCTTTAGATTGAATATTAATGCCATGGGTAAATAAACATTTCCTGTTTTACAAATGCAGTCTACCTGTTCCCTAAACTTCTCATTGCCATTTTGAGCAACATCATCACACATCTTTTAATTGTAGCCCAACAATTCTAGGTGGCTTAGTTTGGCAACATATCCAGAATCTCTTAAGAAAGTTTATTCGGTCTTCTTATTCTATTTCTCTTGATTTTCATTTTCTATATGTGAGGATTCCTGTTTTTCACAAGATGACTTAATGTCACATGAATGCACTGATAGGCATGTTAGGAGCATCATGCACCAAAAAAAACCTCAGATACAGTACGCTGCGATCTCTTCACCAGTTTCCTTAAATGGTACTGTGTTGCAAATGTGTACTAACCAGGAAACACGTGTCAAGGAGAAAGCAGTCAGCAGTCAGTCAGGGCGCTGGGTTGTGGGACACAGAGAAGCACAGCAACAATAACAGCAATAACAACGTTAATAATAATAACAATAGAGATATGACTAATAATAGTGATCGTAATAATAAGAATAACTACTAACTGGACTAATATTTATGACGGTGGGCAGGTCTTGGGCTCTGTGCATCATCATGCTGCCACCATGTTCTCCAGCAATCTACAAGATAAGAAAGCACAAAAACACTGGTGAAGAAATCAATTTAGTAACATGCATTAATGGGACATGAAGGTGAAATGGGAGAGGCTCAGTGCATCATAGACAGTCTAGGCCTATAACAGTGTAACCAGAGGCAGGCCTGAGCCAGTCCTAACTATAAGCTTTATCAAAAAGGAAAGTTTTAAGCCTCCTCTTAAACATAGAGAGGGTGTCTGCCTCCCTGACTGAAACTAGAAGATTATTCCACAGGAGAGAAGCCTGATAGTTGAAGACTCTGCCTCCTATTTTACTTTTATAGACTCTAGTAACCACAAGTAAACCTGTGTTAGAGGAGCACAGTGTTCTAGTGGAGTAATAGGGTACTATAAGGTCATTAAGATGTGATGGTGCCTGAGAGGCAAGGAAAAGGATTTTAAATCCTATTCTGGATTTCACCAGGAGCCAGGACAGAGGAGCGAATATGATAAGAAATCTCTTTTCCTTGTCAGTACACACGCAGCAGCAGCAGCAGCAGCAGCAAACTGCAGGTCATCCAGGTCCTTTATGTTAAGACCTGCTTGAAGTTTAGCTGAGTGGTTTCACCTGACTTCACTGATAAATATAATTGAGTATCATTTTGAGTGTGTCCTAATATTACCTAAAGGAAGAACTAGAATTGGTCTTAGCACAGAACCTTGTGGAACTCCGTCTAACTTTTGAAAGATTCATCGTTAATGTGTACAAACTGATAAACAGAACTTAAACCATACAGTTCCTTTAATGCCAAATACATGTTCTAATCAGTACAGGGAAAAGTTGCAAATTGAGATATGGCATTGGATTGAATGGTGATGGAATGACTTCCTGAAGTTTAGCTACAGCACTATCAAATATATATCTAGTCAAGACATTGTTGTTTAATGGTGTGTTGTATAGTCCCATAACAGGAATTCAAATGTTATTAAACAGGGGTCCCAAACCTTTTCAGCACTAGGGACCGGTTAGGCTCAGCATTGCTTTGCCGCTACCCGGTGTGTGTGTGTGTGTGTGTTTGGGGGGGGTGCATTGAGCAGACATTGGGAGAATGCATTCAGTTTTTTTTACATTACATTTAGCTGACATTTTTACAAATTAGAATAATTAATTATCTGAATTGGAGGACAATTTTGGTGATCGTTTTGGTTCCATATCTGGTGTTGTGCATGCGTTAAAAGTAACGAATTTCAGCTATGAACAGCAAGTAAAACTGAAACAGGAACATAAACTTGAACACGATAAAACTGAACCAGGAACATGAAAACAACATGCACAACACAATAGGAATAGGTGCTGAAACAAATGAAAGGTCTAATTTTATAATGGCATAATAAGTCGATTACATTTTAACGTGAGCCCTGTGCTTGTTTTTCTGCAGCTAGAATGTCCCATCTGGGGGTGATGTTGGACAGTGACGCTCGTCATTTTTTGGCGTTTACCCAGAACGCAGGCAGAGAGATTGTTTGGTCAAATGTAGTCTTAAGACCGCCGTCATTTGCCAGCTCGATCAGCTGCGCTTCCTCCTGAACGGACGGGTGGTCGGGAACTGTTCCAAATGGATTGCGGACCCATTCATTCTTATCGCGCGGATCTCGGGTGGCAAAAACATTTTTTATTTATTTATTTATTTCCCCCCCAATGTCACGACCCGGTTCGGAATGTCTCGCGGACCGGTACCGGGTCGCGACCCGGTGGTTGGGGACCGCTGTTATTAAATAATGGTCCGATGACAGAAGCAACTGTTTCTGCTCAGGCAGACAGGTGACGATACTACACATTGTTCTGAAGACAGGGAAGCCAGTAGTCTTATCGCATTCACATTCCTCAGCCTTGCATGCAGGTAAGGCATTTTCAGTAAACACTCAAGTATGCATTATGCATTTTATTACAGCGGTCTTGTTAGGTGACACATTCTTGCGTTGAAGCAGTCAGAACAGACATCAACAAGAAAGATGTGATTCAACGATTCCTCATACGGCTTGTGCACAGGAAGGAAACTCAAGACTTGGATTAGGAAACGGTAGCTTTATTTAAAACTATACATTAAGAAATACAAAGTTGATGAAAAAAAATCATTAACATACATGGTATGTTTAAACACTTCACTCCCACACAGAGATCAGCACTGTGTGAAACATTCAAACAACCCATCAGAAGCTGGTGATTAAATTCATGTCCGGCTGAGGCGGGCTGGCCAGCAGCTTGTCTTTGACTGGAGACACGGGGGCCATTTTCTGAGTATCTCTGAAAAACAAGAGAGGGCTGTGATGTAAGAATGCACTTTGTTTATATAGTTTCCCATGCCTGAGTGGAAGCCTACAACGGTTTCTGCTTTGACAATGTTTTTCTAACAATGTAACCAATCTCGTTGGGTGCAAAAGTAATAGTAATAGTAAACTGACCCATGAAATGGAATTCCTTGATATTTGACTTTTCAATGAGAAATTATTGAATTTGTGAGATGTTTTGATATGTACAATCTGCAAAGAATCCAGATATTTCTCAGACTGTATACATCGAATAAAGATTTTTCTTTTTGTTGGTACCGCTTTCTAATAAAAAGGCATATTTTTACAGTTTATAAACTGTAAATAACGGCCTTACAAACATCGCAACTGCGCAACTATTAAAGTCGCTTCATTCTCCCATGAACTGAAGCCACACGTCACTATTTATCTTCCTCCTGAGCATCTAAAACTAATGAACACCAAACCACTGTCACTTCATTTCTTCTGTGTACTGAAGTCGTCCTCTTCAGTGCTGGAGTTGAACAGCGTCAGATAATCATCACATATCGTCTCATCATAGATACATTAACGGCAAGCTGACGTGCAGCACCTCTGTTTCCTTCACAGATAATCAGATTGATGGCATTAAACTTAAAAGCTGCATCATAGGAATTTCTTCGTGGTTTTCCATTTTGACGGGGTGAGGGTGTAATAATAATATATACCCACTGTGGGCTGAAGAAAAATTCATAGAAAAGCCGCACGGTTCAAATTATGGGAAAAAAGTAGCGGCTTCTAGCCCGGAAAATACGGTAGTCACAACTGTGACAATAACAAAGATGCCATTAGTAAGACTTACATGTGCAGGCAGTTGGCCAGGCTCAGACTAAAAAACAATCATGCAGACGCAAGATGATTGTAGATTCTTCAGCCTCTGAATAATGCATCTACGGTATGCAGTCAGACCAAATGTTTGTTGAATTTTAGTTTGGAACCATTTCCTCTTCTATAATTAGTAACTTTGGTTTCTCTTACTTTTTGAAGCTGAAGTTCTTCCAGAGGCTGCTGATGGTGGCCTGGACACCAGGGTTGTTCTCGTTATTAGGGATGGAAGTTTTGCTCACAGAATGCACAGACTTCTTCCTCAGTCCACTGGCCCTGGCCGGACCCAACGCCCACACCTTTGTGGCTTGACCCTGGTTGTTGGACTTGGGCTTCAACACACCTGCAACCTGGCGAGAGAAAACCCACCAATAGGAAACTAGATTAAAAACACATTTTACTCTCACACCACATGGCTTAAACTTTACTGCTGTTAAGACATAAACAAATGAATAAAAAGTCAGAAGTCAGAATGAATGAAACCAGGTTTATATAGTAATAAAATATACTCAATCATGTAGTGAATTAAGTTTAAAGGGATTGACTTCTTTTTGAAGAGTGAGTCAGCTAGCCTAGTTTAGCACAGTTTTTAAATTTCCGTTTATGTACCGAATTTAAAAAACAAGGAAATAACATTTTTTTCTCTGATTTTTGAAAGCATGAGATTTATGCTTTCAAACTTACAGCTTTATGCTAGGAGTGTACAATTGACTCATTTCCAGCTTTTTGCAGTTCTATATTGTTTACACGACTCCTCGTTATGTATGAGGTTAAAGATGCTCCTCTTTGAACATACACGTATCACCCCCTCGCTGTCACATCTTACGAATGACATGCTTTGCTGATGGGAAAATGGCATTAAGAGTTTGAGTCGGATGGTAATATTTTATATTTTTCTCCCTTGTCAGTGTAGAAAAACATTAACAGCACATATCATGGGACTCCTAAAGCCATGCTAATGAAATTCCTTGAGGTTTGCAGCTTGCAAAGGCAGGCTGACACAACCCTCACCTGGTCAATTGATAAGAAACTCTGGGAAGACATTATTGCCTTTACAAAAAGAAGTAAAACTAAAATGAAACATGTATGTGCAGTAACCTACCTTCAGAATGCCGGGTTTCTTATCCGCTTTTGTTGAGTGTGTGGGACTCTGCTCTGGCTCTGAATCTTTGTTTAAACTCTTTTCCTGTGGAAGCACATGAAAGAAGAATAGCTTTGACACATAACACAAAACCAGCTTTCTGTACATCCACTCATGAGACATATTATTCTGATAATGATGTATGTGTGAAGGCTGACCCAACCACAAGGCATGTATGGATACTTATAAAGGGGGATTTGTATGAACGTACGGATGCAGCGTCTTCCTGGTAGGAGGATGGAAAGTTGTAGGTGGGGGCTTCCTCTGTGTGGCAGGAAGAGAGGTAAGGCTGAGACTGGGAGAAGTAGGCGCTGTCCTGGGAGGGAGTGGAGTCTGGAAGGTTGTCCCCGTCCTCTGAGTTCCTCTCAATGAAGGACAGACGCTGCGGTGACATGTCTCCAGAGGGTTTCTGGGTTTTTGTGCTTGAGGAGAAATTGTTCTTCCTATATTGAAACTGCTGCAGGGCGCCCAAGCCTGAAGTGGACTTTGGCATTCTTGACCGTTCAGTTGAGGGGGAACTTCCTGACCAATCAAACAGCCCGAGGCCCTGACTGGCTGAACCAGGGGACGTGGTGCTATGGGTTTTCAACGGGCTGGGTGTGTCCACAGATGAGACATCCGGACCATCACTGTCATCGGTCTGGGTGCTGGGAGAGGACTTCCGAGTGGGACTCCCACCCAGATGTAAATCTTCCTGAGCAGCCTGCTTAGTGCTCAGACTGGCTGCTGAACTGGAACTGCTGAAGAATCTATATGTGGGAAAAACACATCCACAACATACAGCATTAACCTTACTGAGCTGCATCATTATAGCAAAAACTGATCAGCCTATTATAATTATTGCATTCTCAACTATAGTCTTTAGTTCAAAGGAATAGTTTAATATTTTGGAAAAGGTACTTATTTGTCTGCGTGTGTTAAGTATGGAGCTGGAGGCAGTATTTTAGTTAGATAAAGGGTGGATCTGTCTGGCTCTGTCCAAAATGTAAAAGACAAAATACAGCTGTTGTATGCATTTCTTAATAAATAACTGCACATTTGACCAGCACCTATCAGCAGAGTTGCTGGCTCAGACTGTGAGCACAGGTTTTGGTGTCTGTACAGGCATGGTATTAGATGTGTTGGTCTCACTGTGATGACAAAACCGTCAGGAAGTTGTACACAGTCATTACACTTTCCAAGAAAATGGCACACGGCTCTAAAAAACCACAAGTGAATTTTAATGAGCTTTAAGGCCCAGCCACACAAACACAGATAATATATAAATAAGCCTTCTTGCCAACCAGCCACTTGTATCATTACCGTGTCACTTTTACATTTTTAGCACCAACCTTTTTAATGAGGATGCGTGGCTGAACTTCACTATAGCACTTTCTGGTGTGACCAGTGTTTTTCATCTTGTACAGAGCCAGACTAGCTGTTTCCCCCTGCTTAGAGTCTTTATTCTGAAGCTAGGCTAAATATATCCTGACTCCTCCTCTGTGCTTAACACACAGACATGAGACCACTCATCCATCCTCCCCCTTTGAAATAGGGAAATAAGTATATTTCCTCAAATGTTAAATTTTTAATTCAAAAGGTGACTGTACTCCATTTTTTAAATGAGTTTAATACGTCAAAGACGTGATCATGAGACATCCATGGATCCCTGTCATGTCACCTGCTGCATGTGGCCTGGCCGCCCTCCTCAGCTTCCTGGTTCCTTCTCTGCAGGAGGGTGGCAAAGCGATTGCGTGGCTGGGGCCGAGTGGCTGGTGTCAGCTTCTCCTGCTGTTGGTCTGACCTGGATAGCTTCTGACTGGAGGAGGAATACTGCTGCAGAACCTCCACATCTGATATACTAGAATCTATGTGAGGAGAAAGAGAAGAACAGTCAATTTCACTAACTAATGTATAAAGCTGCATATCACGTGAATAAGATTTGATTTTTTTTTTCTTTTTTTAAATATCATCATAAGGGTTAGGGTTATTAACCATCTCACTGTGGCGCATTTTCCCAGGGATAGTTTACGTGCAGATGATTGCATTTCGCTTCTAGAACTCCTGAGTTGGGTAAATGAGCAACATTTTAAACCAATCCTTTATCAGTGCAAATTAAAGATGTGGCTCTGTTTAAACTGATCGATATATCAATGACAAATAAATCACATTTCATGTACGTGAACTGTTCAGTGCCCAAGACACACTAGAGGTATCATACCTTTTTACTGAGAAGAGATTGATTTAAGGACTTGTATTCAAAAAAACTGCTTTATTCTAAACACTGCATGTGAACAGCTTACCCTCTCTCTGTCGCTTCACTTGCAGCTCTCTACAGGGAAGCCTCAGACCACCCAGGTCGACAACTCTCTTCTTCCCCCTGGTGGAGGGAGGCCTGACTGGGGAAACAGCAGGCTGGGGCAGGGCAGCAGAGTCTGGCCTGGAGCTCTGGCTCCAGATACTGGGCCCAGTGGAGGCCGGCGAGTCGTTCCAGCTGCGACTGCGAGGTTTACATGGCTGGAAAAGGATTTGGGGATATGTTCTAAATGAATGAATGAAATGTGGCATTTTATTTTATTTTCTCCGTCACTCTAACCCTTTAACTGATGTGATACCTGTGTCATGGGTTTGTCTGGGCTGAAGTCGTCTATCCTCTCCATAGTGTTGATGTCAAGGTTTCCTAAGGCCATCTGTAAGCCTTTGTCATCTCCTACATTACTGCATCCAGCTTCATTAAGGACAGAATACTGTGCAAGTGATGGACCCATTTCTAACTAATTATTTACAAAGGTGATACTTCGGTGTATGATTTAGTACAGGAGGATACAGGCCAGCGTAGCTGAGGGTGGCAACGTCGATGTGCTCGGGGTATGGGTTGAGGGGTACAACCTTCCTCCTGACAGGATCAAACACCAGCTGGTAGAGGAAGGTGTTATTGGCTCTGATGAAGCCCTCGACGTACTGCTCGGGGATGACGAGATTCATCTTCAAGTACTGACCCATCTTTCTGATCACCTGATGGGGCAACGAGAGCTCAGAGTCTGAACAGTCTGACGCTGGAGCGCTGATACAAGCTTTTACAAACACAAACCTACCGACTCGCTTTCTGTATGCATATGCTGAATCATAACTGTCCACACAACTTTTTACCAATATTTGAAATGTTTAAATTACTTTGTATTTGAATTGCATACCAATACTGTTACACATTATGCCTAATATGCATTTTCTAAAATTTGGAATTTTTATGTTGCATAATTGGAAAAGTTACATTTAATATTCAATACTAAATGTTATTAATGAGTCTCTAATTAATTGCAATATAATAAACATTTACTGAATTATAGTATAAATAATAGGCGTAACAAGCAAAATGTTTAAACACTCAATTGTTGAATCAGTTGTACTCTACTGTACAGCTATTTCCTTTTTTCTTTTTTATTTATCCGATTCATTTGGATTCACATTTTCTGTTCATATGTCGTTTTGGAAGAGACATGTTTGGACTAAAATATTATGTGAAGTGAGTTTATGTAATCTGATCAGCAGCCACTGTGGCCATAAATAGTATTTATGGTATAACAGCTCATCTTAAAATGTATTGTAGAGAGGAGTCAAAAATCTGACAAAAATGTCCTGGACCTTGAGTCATTTGGTGAAACTAATATTTTTCAAGATCAAAAACGTTCACGCTCAAGAGTTAGTAAACACACTCATTGCATAATCCAGCTTCACTGTCTCACCGTCTGGTCTCACCTTGAGGATATCGGGGTCTTTGGCAAGCCGCAGCAGCTTGCAGGCCTTGCCCAGGCCGATGCCGTGCAAGGAGGCCAGATAGTCGCAGCCAGAGAGGATGCACATGTAGCGAAACTTCTCTTCAGTGAAAACGTTCCCCAGAGAGCGACAGCGGCCCAGGTTACTCTGGTCTATTTCCAGGCCGTTGCCTTGTTTATCCATTTTGAGAATCACCTGCATGATCGTAAAAGATGAGTGATTAAGGAGGCAATGTACGATCAGGGGTTCATGAAGCCTATGTTTGCTTTTGTCTAATATATTTCTTGCTGTAGACACAACCAACACTGAAGTATTTGATTTTTTTTAATTTTTTTTAAACACCGACTAAGCTGATATGTCCGTCTGTCACATCGTGCCTTAAGTGTTTTGTCTCTCGATACCTTTTTACAGCCGAATGCCAGCAGGTCAGAGTCTTCTGTGATGACAGCCTGGGCCAAACCACATTTAGTGAGGTAAGCCAACTGAGCATCAGCTTCATATGGAGCCACTACACAGTCCACTCCTCTCGCCCTCGCAGCCTGGTTCCACAAAAAAAACAAACTACTTCAACAACGGCTGGATGATAAAGCAAAGAAACAAAGTCATGCGGAGAAACAAAGGAGGTAAGGAAGGAGCACATGTGGGTTTCTACAGTGTTTAGTCAATAAAATTTGTATACAACAGTGCCTCCTAATGCTTAATCAAATTAACATGACCTGGACAAATAAGTGGAAAAATACATGAATTAACTAATTACAAAATAGTTCGTTACTTTTTAATTTTTTACTAAAACACTTGCACATTATGAGTGGATGAGCTTCCTAGTTACTGTAGCTAGGAACAGTGTTTGCAATAGGTCTGGCAGTGATGAACTTGCATACAACGCACACATACAAATATAATAATGATATTCTAATCATATAATAAAATACAGTGGCAGCATGTAAGAGTGTCCACGTTTGAATGGCTGTAACTCGCTGCTCGCTTATAAAGTGTTCATATCATCTCAATCAATCTGACAGGACAGAGGAAGTCTTCACCTTAATAAGGTTATGAGCCATGGCAGGGGTGATGTTAACACAGCGGGTAAAACAGTCTCTGGCTTCAGACACTTTGCCTTCTCGTAGGAGCTGCCGGCCTTTTTGAAGGTTGGTTTCTCGACGCCTGGAGGGTACATGAATGAAACTGAATTAATAACGGAACACTTAGTTGGGGGGCGGTGATGCTGTTGCAACACTGTTAACAGCAAAGAGGAAATGAGTACAATCAAAGACACAAGGATAACGATGACGTTTGGGACATCTTTTGGTTCTTGATATCTCAGCATTGTTTGAGGCTGGGTTGCTGACTCTCACCTGTCTGCAGGTCTGTGCATTCCTCTGTGCACCTCCACACTCAAACAATGTCGCTCTGTTACAGTTTTGGAATGCAGTCCTTCGTATAAATCAAGCATTGTCTGAGCGCGTTTGTTAGGTATAACAAACACTGGATTGTTGTGTTTGGCACAGTTTAACACTGCTTCTCAGACAAACCCGGATGATAATGTGCTTCCATTTTCTGTTATGGCAGAGCCGGGCAAATTAATGGAAAAGTAACTAAAACTGACATGACTTTCTATCTGGTATTGATTTAGTCAACTTGATATGTTTGATACATTCATTCATCTGTGGATGAGAACAAGCTCTCTCACACACACACACACACACACACACAAAGATATGCTTTGTCGGTTGTAAAAACACACTTTGACTTCAGTCAACACAATACAGGGCAAAACCGAGCAAACAGTCGAAAAACAGCGGAGTTGTACAGCTTCTTTGGCAGACTGTGTGAACTACACACAGCTTAGGTATTTAGAGTTGACTTCTAAATACTCAACAATCAAGAGAAATACTCACTCTCTACGAGCCTTTTCCACCTCTTTTTTCGATGGCAGGTTGCGTCCATCAAACACCAGAACTGGTTTGACACTAAAGGTCAACAGCATGTCCACAAATTTCATGCAATACCACACATACCTAGGAAAGGACAAATTAAAAAGGCCAATGTCAGTTCTGAGCATTCAATCCTCATCACAAGTCGATAGAGTAATAGTGAAATACTTCTGACTGCTATCTCTTCATTAAAAAAAAAAAAAGCTTACTGGTCAGTTGGTTCTCCTTTAGCGAGCTTCTCAGCACATGAAAATGCTCCTTTATGTAGCCAACAGTATGTGTCCACAGCCACGGTCTGCCCTTTGTATTTTTTCACGTTAATGGGCTCCCCTGCGTCTTTAATGAACTGCAGCAATCCAGGAATTCCCATTTTCAGCTGCTGGTTCGAACCTGTGACAGAAACAGGAAATGATGATCAACAGTTTGCACTCAATAAGAAAGACTGCCATGGAAAGACACACACATATACATTTATATATATACATACTCCTGGGTGTGTTTGCTTGTAACCTACACAACCAGACCAGCAACATAAATGTTCACCATTTCTCAAAATGTAAAAATAAGTGGGGAAGATGCATGCATTTACTTTAATTGCAGTTGTATCTTAGTCATTCTGCTTCTATGTTCTTTTATGCAAAACACTGCCATTACCTTCCACTCATGTAAGAGGAGTCATGGTTGATTTACTGTTTTCAAATCAGTGATCAGAAAAACAGCAAAGAGCCTGAATGATACTGGATTTCTTGCAGATGTTGATATTTGAGAGAAATATCGACAACAGCATTATATATTTTACATTCTTTTTTTTTTTTTTATGTCCATACAACTCTTTGCAACACTGTTATTTTAAGAACTACACAACTAATATATAGTGCATGTCTGTTGTTATTATTATCATCTAAGAAACCATAGGTGAGAACACAACACATCACGCTGTTGTATTTGATGTTACAGCAGAATATTGCTAAATCCTGTACATTTAAATACTCATTATTGAACAGAAATGTTTTATACAAATATACAGGTACAGTATGGGAACAAAATGGAAAACGTACATTTTCTTGTTCTTCATTTGGGTGTTTATTATTTGTAAACAACAAGGTACTGTAACAACTTACTAACAACTTAGGAAAGGAGCCTGGTAATAAGTTTAATAAAATTCTCAAATGAACAACAAATGTATGAAATATTATTCAAAAAATAAATTCCTTGTTAACAGCTTAACAAAAAATAAAAAGTAAAGTGCAGCAAAAACAGTTCCAGCATGAAACCCTGTTCGGTTTTACTCAACTTCCATATTTATAGAAGGAAAATGAACTAGTCCACATTGTCAGCAGTAAGTGCAGATCTGCTGGCATCACAATGTCCCCGGCGGTGGAAAATACCCTCTCGCGAGAGACAGAGGTAGCGGGTATGGAGAGATAGCACCTTGCCAACTTTGCAGTTAGGGGATATATGGGCTCATTGGCCTTCCACTATAGAAGTGGGTCAGAGTCTACAATATGTAACCAGGAAGTGTTCCCAAGCAGGAGACTTTAGCGACAGGGGAGGGTCTGCTAGCAGTAGCGCACGGCTGCACGTGTTAGCGGCGGAACGTAAACAAACGCAACTTCCGGCCCGTGAGCCAAAAAAAAAAAAAGCTTCCGGCCCGTGAACTCACCCATGTACTGTTGGATAGCTAAACTCTGATGTGGAAGTTTTCTAAATCAACAAATTCCTATGATCATTTGTTACATTTCCTCTATCTTAATCTAACAAAACACACTGGGGGGGATAGCCAGAGAAATCACTGAGCACATATTAAAGTAATAATTCATTTTAGTGTTCTGAAGTACCATTTGGGGATAATATAAGCGCCGAATTTACCATATAACCTTAAGAATCCAAAAACATTATCAGGTTATGTTATAAGATCTCTGTAACGTCGTTGATAAGCAATAAGAGATTAAATTAGACGTTTTTATTATGCTAGTCTCCAGGCTACGTAAATAACGTTAAGGTAGGGTCTAGGTAACTGTTAACCTGGTGACAACGTTAACGCTTCCTTTGAGTGGACAGTTGCCTATTTTACAAATGCTGGTAATAGGTTAGACAGTTAGTGTTTTAATTGAATCCTTTGAATTAAAGAAGTGACATTAACCTCACTTGAGCCGCTAGCAGAGCAGAAAGTACGGCGTCTTCGCTCACACAAGGGTGCCGACGCTGAGTCGAACACCGGATAAAACACAAAAGCAACATAACGCTAATGTTAAATCCGGAGTTAAAACGTACCTCTTTTACTGGTTCTTTAATCAACACATACAGGCGTCCGCAAAGGGCAAGAGCTGGAGCGAGTTTGGTTTTAGCGGCAAAAGAAATGATTCAGTATGAGCTGCTGGTATTGGCCAAACGCACAAAGAGGGAGGGATTAACGGCAGCGAAAAGGGTGTGCTCCAATACTTTACCGGTACAGCGCGTAACCATGTTTCCATTATTACAGCTCAGTATGAATAATAACTGTTATCCCAGCTTCTCCCACGGTTGCTGCCGCTATCTGACCCCCAACTGATACAGGCTCAACGACATACACATTTTCATCCGTGTCCTCACGCGCAGCATCGTTATAACAACCGTGTCCGCCCTCTCCAGGATGTGAAACGCGGCACGCCGGTGTTTATCCCAGCGAAAACAAAACATGAGCGGACATTTTACCGATACGTAGGAGTGAATGGCTGTTAAAAAGCAATATACTCTTCTCTGTAAGGTTCATCTATATATCTGTGTGTTCATGAATGATGACAGATGATCTAGTTTACGTGTGTAACGACATGGCGCAGGTTAGACAAAGGTTATCGCAAAATAGAAGGCTGTTTGAAATAAATATATTCTTACAAAATAGAAATAAATATTTATTTTTTTAAAAGGTATAATCACAGTCAACATTTACTTTTATGAATATTGTTGTTATTATAAAAATATCAACATTGAATGACAAATTAATACTATTTTTATTATTGATAAAACGTAGGCTATGTGAATGTCCTGTTCATATTCACATGTAGTAAATCCAAAAATTAAATAAATGAGCCTAAATAAGCTTCAGAGGCATTTTTATCCAGTAAAAGGACACAAAGCCCCTCTGTTAGGGGCAAGATGCCTCCAAGAGTAAACTCTCCAGAAATGCCTTTATTTGCACTTCTTCCCAGAATTTCTTTATTTGAGAACACCGCCACAAACAATGAAAAATCACATTCTTTTCTTTGTCACATTTTAATGCAAACATCCGGTAAAACATTATAGAATTTATTCAGTTTAACTGGAGTCATGTACAAGCGCATTATCCAGTTGTACTGCAGGGTGTTCACTGTTTGTAATTGTGCTTTGGTACATGCCTTCTCCCACTCCTCAATGGAGATATTCTCCTGCAAGTCCTCTCCAGGACTCAAGCTTATTTACTGAGGATTTTGGAGATTCACCAACCATCTTATTATCAAGCCCCTTCCCTGGCAGTCTTTCACCATCATTTCTTCCAGTGTTTATAGGCTTAGAATGGACAAGGACTGATTCTGTTGAGTTCTAATAAAATCCCTCAGTTGTAAATATCTAAAAAAATAATAATAATAAAAAAAAAAAATAAAACTGGCTATGAGCTGAGATATTTATCATCGGGACTATAAAGATCTATTTTTGCAACCCCTGATAAGCCTAAATTTTAAACCAAAATATTCAACTATTTTGAAGTATTTCTTATCTTGATGCCAGACAATAATCATATTTTTAGCCATGGGATTTTTGGTATTATTTTTTTAATTTCTTAAAATTTGCTGAGTACAGGTAAGTGGGCAAAAGCAGCTTCAGTACCTGGAAGAGTGGACAAAATAAGGAATACATTATGAAAAAAAGTCAGGGTCATCTGTATTTGGTGCATAGGTGTTCGCCAAGAAAATTTGCTCTTTTAGTAAATTGCCTCGCATGTTAAGATATCGTCCAAATTTGTCTTTAATAACCTGATTTACCTGAAGAGGTATTAACTCATGCACCAAAGTAGTGACACCTCTAGATTAAGAGTTAAATAATGCAGAAAAGACACTGCCACCTTTAGCTTCGTCTTTGAAGGCGTGGATGTGAATCTTCATGAAATCTTCATGAATTCTTCATGCAGCTTGATCAACACAAGATGTCCCCCATCTTGGGGAGGCAGTATCCGAACCACCTTTTCCCTGTGCTGGAATGTTTCATCATATTTTTGACAAGGGTATCACTTGAGTGTTTCATTACCGATATGGCCTCCCTGCTTCTCATCTGAATGGATACTGCGTGGAGTTTTGGGGCGCTCTTGGAAAGTGATCCTGGATTACTTGCTGTCTTGAGGAGAGTTCCGCTGAACAGTTTTCAGCCTTCACGCTAGGTAGCCAGAACCAGTCTGGTGATCATAGAAATGTTCCTGTTGATAAAAAAAACACATCGACTCACATCAACTGAGGAAAAACTCCAGGAAAACCCTTTACAGAACAGACAAACCCTTCATTCTCTCTTCAAGGTTGTGGTAAGACTGTTGCATATCCCTGCATCCAGTGCCCCGGTTGAACGTGTGTTTAGCCATGGTGGTGTGATCATGAGACCCCATCTGTCACAACTCAGTGCAAAGGTTTTAAGTTGTTTGATTTTTTGCAAGTGTAATGGCCACTGGGAATGGCTCACATTATATTCTGATGCTTTGTTACTGTTTGACTTCAAGTGAGATCATCAAATATGTCCGAATCCACTTCCATGTTAGAGGAATCCTTCAGGCTCAAAAAAGCAGAACCTGGCAAATTCGATTTTACCAGCACTAAAACATAAGATACTGTAGATAAGCAAATTTGGGGAGGGACAAACATGCATTAATGAACATCTGTAGTCGCTAGGAAAAACATTGGAAAACCCTAAATGCACAAAAAAAAACCTGACAGTCAAATTAGCCTAACAGTTACCCGCTTGTAAAAACTGGTAGTAATTGTACTCGTCCTCCGCCTGTGGACCCATTAGCTGACTCCTTTATACTCTACAGCAACCAGCATGTCGCTTCAAAGACATGAATGGCATAACTTATTATATATACTTATAATTCCTTGTATTTACACGCAGTGTTTCCCGCGCAGCCTGGAGAGCTGGGAGGTAATTTGAACACTGTACAATTACCGGACTACCATGCAACATGACACTGAGGTGATGAAGGACCGTAAAATGCTGTTTTTAAAAAAAACCACGACATATAGTGGTTTTTTTTCTCCATGAGAGACTGTGGCGGACCCAAATGTGCCTCGTTATGTTCACTGGAAACACTGTAAACCATACATTTAACCCAACACATGTGTTATGTTGTCATACTACACTTGTACGACATTTTCAATATATTCCTATTACTCAAGAAGCCTTTCCTTTATAGACACTTTTAATAATTTGAGGAACTAATGTTAGCTAAACCATGATCCAGCGCAGTGTTGGCAAGGGCTAGCGAGCTAAGCTAACGTAGCTAGCCAGCCCAGCTAGCTAGCAGCCAAAGTCAACTACAAAAAAACAACAACGCTAATATCGTTCCAAAAGAGACAATTATATCGACCGAAACTTAACTTATCGTAGAAAGAAGAGATATGGACGACATAAGTATGACTGCAGTCTGAATGAGTAAAATGAATAGTAAGCCCTGTTACTTTACTAAAAAATAACACTGGCACATTTGCTGTGTAGGGAAAGGTTGCATTTCAGTTTTGATGTGTTCAGTTATACAGCAAACTGTTGTGACTGTCTAACAGTGTGATTTTAAATTTCTAAAAGAAGTATTTATATTTTTTCATCCCCATTGGTCAGCTACACTGTTCAGATGGATAATATTCATTGGCTATAGCTCCTTAAAGTTTTTGTGTACCCTTGGCATTTTTTCATAGCTGTGATAGCACTGTATGTGCTGAGATTGTTGCATATTTGCTTAATACTTGCACTTTGCTGACTACTAACAGTTACTTGAGCATTTTGTGCATATGTGTTTTACAAAGGAGTAAAAGGTGAATTTGTGTATGTTTATTATTCTTATTAACTACTTATTCTTCTTAATAAATAGATAGAAATAGCTGTTCATTATTTATGTTTTCAACTGTCTAATATTGTTCATACAAATCACATTGAAATATTTTTGGGTGCAATGTTGTTTGTCAACTAAGGTTCAAGTGATGGAAGGTAACAAAGTGCTCAATTGAGCCATTAATGTATCCTTTAATTTGGAAACTAAGGCATTTTAAGGTATAAATGGTGTTTGTCAGTTTTGTCACCATGGCAACCCTCAAATAAAAATATGGAACTTCTGTTCATTTACCATTGATGCCTAACGTTCTTGAGTTTTGTGATGTCACAGTCATAGTTCTGAAAGCAGTTCTGAATGTTTTTACACTGAGACCCAGACACACTATTAAGTACACACTCTTCAGGTATCTGCAGGAGCTTGTATCTTAAAACAAATCGATCGAAACGTCACGTCTTCTACGTCTACAAAAGACTTGATGACTACAACCTTTGAAAAAGATCAAGGTAAGTGTGAAGTTGTGGCAATAAACTTGCAATCCCTACTGACGTGAGATAATCCATATGATTTATCAGGCATTGACTTGATAGAAATTGATATTTGTATTTAGTAGGGGTATTGAACTTAATATAATGATATAACAGTCAAATATAAACTTTTGGTCCATACAATTTTTCATGTACAAGGTTATTTCTGTGATGATCCAACATTTATAGTCCAGTTCCTTGTTTCAGTCTAGGGATTATAGTCCACTACTGTTCAGAAATAGTAATTAGTAAATGCAATAAAGTAAATGCAATAGTAATGCAAAGAGATTATTTTTAAAACTTATTTTACAAGGGTGCACAGTCCCTTCTTCTTGTCTAAAAAACTATTGGTACAACTCCTATTGTAACATTTTATTAAGGTGGTCACAAAATGAATCATTAAATAGTAAATTCATTGCAGTGCTATGCAGAAGCCAAACAATTTAATACAATATCCCTCTCACTTTATATTGATGGCGTTTTTACATGTCAAACAGTTCATATGTCTATATACTATGTTCATATGTCAATCTATGTACACAACCACAATGGGCCATCATGCATATCAAGTGTGTGCAATATGCAGGAAGTTGTTAAGGTTTATTTTCTCATTTGTAGAGAACAACATGGAGAAGTACTCCAACATGAAGAAGAGAAACAGAGAGGACAGTGATGTTGCAGGAACACCCAGCAAAAAAATCAAGTGTTGCAACATCACCGACTCCAGTGAGAAAGTCAGCGTGAGAAAGAGGAGGGCTGATGATGACGATGGACCAATGCCCGGGAAAAAGATAAAGACTAGTGAAGAGTCAGTGGACGACTTCACGAAACAAGAGAAGGGCAAGAGAAAGGCCAGTGTTGATGCTGGTACATCCGAAAAAAAGATTCGGCTGAGCTTCGACACCATCTCCTCTGAACCCAGCACAAGATCAGAGGAGGATTCTTTGGTGCAAAAGAAGAGAAAAGCCAGTGATGATGGTAATGCACCATGGAAGAAGAGTCGTAGCTCCAGTAGCGCCAGCCTCATTTTGTGCCCCAGTGAAATAAGTGTCACACATTTCACTTGTGGATCCAGCACTACTACATCCAGTGAGAAAGTGCTGAAGGATGGGAGCGATGAAGACATCAGTCATGATAGTTCACTGGAAGAGAAAATCTTAGAAATGGCCTCTTCAGGAAACGGAAGCAGAGGTGGGCTGATAGTGTGAAAGAACGTTAGAGAAAGATTAGTTTGTTGCTATTGCTGTGTAAGCTAAGTGAAGGCACTCTACCTGCACCTTCTACAAGAGATTACCTTTAACCTCGGCTTTGTATTCAGGGTTATGCTTAATAAATGTCCCTGTCTGTGTTTGTCTGTAGCTGAATTTGAGAACAAGTATTTCTACACGAGTCTAATCGGTTCAGGAGGCTTTGGCTCAGTGTTTGCCGGCTTCCGTAAAGGAGACTTTTTACCAGTAAGTCTCATCAAACAAAACACACACATTATGCCACTTACCACAGCTTAAGAAAGTGCCAACCGAATGAATTTCTGTCTTACAGGTGGCCATCAAGTACATTCCTGAAGAAAACGTGAGATACGAACAAGTGGTGAGTGATTTGAACACTGTTGAAATTACAACTGTTACCTAAATGTTGAACATGTCTTTCACTGCTGTGGATGAGCAAAACACATGCACAGACAAGTTGTCATTTAATAGAACCTCATTGTCCACTCAACTTGTATACATTTGTTTTCTTTAGGTCTGCAATGAGAAGGTGTTTGACGTCATTCTCGAGGTGGCCCTCATGCTCAAATCTGCAGGTCTACCAGGATCAATTGGGCAATCTGCCGCGATATCCCTTCTGGATTGGTACATTCTGGAAGATGAGCTGATCCTGGTGTTGGAAAGACCAGCCCTCTGCCTGGACCTCCACACCTATCTTGATGTCATCAGCTGCTCCTTGCCGGAACGTGATGCCAAAGTACTGAAGCTATGTGAAGGACGTTTCTTTTTCAGTAGAGTGTGTTAGGCTGCAGTCTCCACCTGCAGAAGTTACATTTATCACATTTGGTGTGATTTAAACTGTTGCCACTTTCTGGTGTGAGTCCTTGTACACGTCCTTGTGAAATAGGCAGTACTGGAGGGTGGTGATGTAGGGACTACTTGAGGGGCTACTAAATTACTGTAGCTGGCTAGTTAACAGCTAACATGACAGCCAGCCAGCCAGGAACATACTAGCGCTAGTCAGTTTCAGTCATGGTTACAATAGCTCTTCATGTTAAATTGCTTGCTAATTATTTGTAGAGAAAGTAGTGCCCTACAGTCCCTCTCAACTACTGCATGTCTATGTCTCTCTGTTTCAGATGATCCTGAGGCAGCTGGTGGATGCAGCCATTGACATGCACGCCAAGGGTGTCTTTCACAGAGACATCAAGATAGAAAACACCCTGATTCAGCGTTCCGTAACTGGTGCCTTAAGACTCCGGGTGATTGACTTTGGATGTGGCACCTTCTCATCAAAGATGC
Source organism: Pampus argenteus (assembly GCA_036937835.1). Taxonomy (NCBI): domain Eukaryota; kingdom Metazoa; phylum Chordata; class Actinopteri; order Scombriformes; family Stromateidae; genus Pampus; species Pampus argenteus. The sequence goes on along the minus strand of CM072871.1, from coordinate 20,662,961 downwards.
CCTTCACGTCCTTCTGGGGTATGATATGAATTAGACATTTTTTTAAATGATGACTTTCATGTTTAAAGAAACCTTGGCCCCCTTCTCATTCTCACTTTCTGTCTTTGTCTTCCTCCATCTCTCTGTTGCTGTATGTTTCAGGTACCCGTGCATACGCTCCTCCAGAGTATTTTAGTAACGGCGCATACCGGGACAGTCCCACCACAGTTTGGCAGCTGGGCGCTCTCTTCTATTCATTGCTGCATAGAGGAGTGCATTTTACAACCACAGGCTTCATCCAGGGACGCATTCAAATCGACAGTGAACTGTCCCATGGTAAGACACATTTTTGTACCAGACAGTATCTTCTTTCTCAAAAGCAAAGTTTTTTCCCCTCACAGGTTACTGTAGTTGCCCCCTTGAACCTTGATTTCCTGCTTTCTCTCCTCATTTTTAGAAACCAAGTGTTTGTTGTACATGTGTCTGGCCAGAGACCCAGCACTGCGTGTCACTCTGGAGGAGCTACAGAGCTGCCTTGCCCTCCAATAAGCCATCCCTCCACCCACCTCCTCTTCAATAAAAGGCCTTCTGGTCAGTTCCTCCCACCACCTCACATTCTCACAAGCAGCACAGAACCACAGACACAATTTCCACATTACAGAAGAGTAAGCATTAAATAATGCCTGTAATGTCCGTTCTTTGCATTTGATCCTGCTGTAAATGGTTCTCTTCCTGCGGGGATGCCCTGGAGCCCACCTGGCCTCCATCATCTTCTGTGTGACCTGCTGGAAATGAGCCATTAATACTTGGGAGGAAGCTGGAAAAACAACAACACAAATGGATCCGGAAGATGTTCCATCTACAAATAAAAACGTTATTTATTCAAAATGCTTTTTTATGTTTGCACTTTCGATTTACAATGATAAAAATATGTTTTCATTTTCCATTAAAAGCCTTCCTGTGTTGTAATATGCATGTGAATAAGTAATTAACCTTAAAAAAAAAGCAAAAAAAAAAACCCAATTTAGTCTGTCGATGACGCATTCACCTCATAAACATAAAGACGAATCAGCGGAAACGTAAACTTCTTCTACGATTCATCTTCTGTTTAGTCTGACTGGTGAATTAGACCATTCCATTTATTAATTCCTTATCACTTTAATTGATACATTTGTCAAACCACACACAGTATATCTCTCCAGATATACACATATACTACTACTACTATTATTATTATATGTAAATATGTGCTTCTTGAGAAATAATAATCAAATTGGCCCACATTGTGAACAGGCACTGCTCTAGTAATGTTAACAACATCACAGTGAAGAAAGTGGAGATTTTGACAACATGATTAGAAAGTTTCATTTTAAAACGTGAGGTATGAGGATCATAACTTTGCTCCCCTGATTGAATAAGGGGGACGCATTTGCTCCATGTGATAAATTGCTGAGGTGCCTATCGTATAAGTTTTGTTTAACCAATGTTATTTATGATTATTATTTTCATGGCGCATCAAGTGCCATCACTCACAAAAATGTCAAGGATGTTAAAGACTTCAAGTCATATTTGTGTCACTTTTCCTCTTGCTAATGTCTTTTGATGAACACTCATGATAACCGTCCTAAATTATGTACATGCATAGGTTTTAGTGGTATAACGTTACATTGTCTTGGGTTGGGTTAGGGACCTCCAACACCCCCGACCAAACCACCCTGGCTTTGTAGTTCATGTCAACTATAATTTAGCAGCTAAGCTAAACTATCGCTAGTAAATACATTTTCCGAATTAGCAAGCCAAACTTAGTAATGTGATAGCAAACATTTACTACTTATTAACTCCCAACACGAAGCACAAAGTCATGTGTATCCAAGAATCTGCGAAAGAGATCCAGGACAGTAGAGGCAGTATCCGGGTCTTGAACCACCTTTTCCCTGTGCTGGAATGTTTCAACGTATTTTTGACACGGTTGTATCACTTGAGTGTTTCATTACCGATATGGCCTCCCTGCATTCATCCGCAGTCAGCTGCTTCTCATCTGAATGGATACTGCGTGGAGTTTAGGGGCCCTCTTGGAAAGTGATCCTGGATTACTTGCTGTCTTGAGCAGAGTTCCGCTGAACAGTTTTCAGCCTCCACGCTAGGTAGCCGGAACCAGTCTGGTGATCATAGAAATGTTCCTGTTGATAAAGAAAAACACATCGACTCACATCAACTGAGGAAAAACTCCAGGAAAACCCTTTAACAGGAAAAAAACTGGAGAAGCCTCAGGGTGAGCAACAGAGGAGGGATCCCTCACCCAGGACTGGCAGACGTGCAATAGATGTTACAGACAAAAACAGTTTACAACACAGAACTTATGGGGATGGATTACTGTTTATACTCACATAGCCGTTCTTGGAATCTGGGTCCCTTCAATTTCGGGAACAGTGTTGTAATCGTAAGTGCGTAGAGGATCCGCACAATCACCGAAGGGACCCTTAGATAGACTCTTTGAATATTTCTTTTCCACCAGGCTTTGAATACAGAACGACTCTAACATTCTGAACGGACAATTGCATAATATTCACACTGCAGGTACAGTAGATATTTCAGCATGTGCCCAGGGCTGATGTAACCGTTGGATAGTTGGTGCATGATAAGTGACAATTAGCTAACATAACGGAGCTCTGGGTCTTCAGTTCGACTGATCTACTAAAGCTGCAGTGCTATTATACTTATTGTGAAATTTTAATGTAAGGTCTGACATCAATCTAATTGACTTCAGGATCAGTATCTGGCAGAGAGGGACTCGAGTCGATGACTTGACTCGAGTCGCCAGATTTGTACTTGATCAACATTAACAAAAGACTTGACTTGACTTTGACTTGCCTTTCTTGACCTGCGACTTGACTTGACAAAAACCTGTCTTGTTAAAACATGTCTTGTTTAAAAAAAAAAAACAAATAAATAATTAGATAGATATTGCTTTATTGTGTGTGGGTGCTCCTGACCAGCTGCATATCAGCAAACCTGGCAACCCCTGCTCCACCCAACGAAACGTGCCTGCATGAGTTGAATGCGTAATCACCTGGAGAGATGGAGAGCACTCAGACCAACACCATCCCGAAAATCACACAAACCAAATTTGAACTAGTTCTCCTTTCTTGAACATGCAATGCATTTGCATCCCTGAGCTTAAACACCAAAACTGACTAGTGTGTCTTCTAAATAACTATGTATGCATGCAGTGAGGCTATATTAAAACTTTACTTTACCGTCCCAAATGTTTAGATATTAAGAGTACCTTCGCTCAAAAGCAGCTCCCACGACAGACTCAAGTCAGCCACCAATCTCCCAGTTCATCAAAAGCAACAAGCAACACTACACTTAGCCATCCCCAGCTGAACGCCATCACACGTTCAATATTTTCAGACCTGGTTATCGATTGCAACTTGCCATTGTCTATCATAGAACACCCAAGTTTCCGGCACTTCATGTCTGTTGTCACCACAAGGTATAACCCTGTAATCAGTCACAGTTGACATATGGTCAGATCGGAAAATGCGGGGCTTCCTAGGAGTTACTGCTCACTGGTTGGATAATGGAGAAGGTGGACTAGTCCTGAAATCTGCTTTGCTGGCTTGTAATAGGTCTAGCGGTTCCCATACAGGGGATAGAATATGTGAGGAATTTGAGCAAATATGTGAAGAGTACCAAATCAAAAGGAAGCTATTGCACATCATATGCGATAATGCTGCAAATATGAGAAAAACATTCAGCACTTGTTTTCCACATCATGGAGATGAAGAGGATGATGAAGATGAAGTAGCTGAGGACAACAACTTGTGGACTGACTTGCCAGTCAAAGACCAAGAGAGTGTAGATCTTTTTCTCCAAGCTAAATGTCAGACAAGACAACGGTGTTTAGCCCACACGCTGCAGTCAGTTGTCGGGGATGACACAACAATAGCTAATGCAGCTCTTGCAATGGCCTGCAAACTTTTGAGAGAAAGTTTGGGCAATCTGGCATCCCATCCTCTGTTGTCACACGTTGGAACTCAACGATTAGGCAGTTAAAAAGTGGTACTGAAATGTGACGCCACAAAGCTCACAGCCATTCTACAAGAGTCTGGCCACAAAGAGACAGCATTCACATCAAGAGAATGAAGTCAAATTCAAGAGTTGGTGCGTGTGCTTGAGCCTTTTGCCGAGGCCACCGACCTCACTCAAGGTGAAAAAGTGGTAACCATAAGTGCAGTGGTTCCCTGTGTCCTCTACCTCAACCACCATCTGGAAAACTTAAAAGGCACTATGTGCTACTTGGGGGCCTTCATCAAAACCTTACAGACATCTCTTAAAAGGAGGTTCAAGGGGATTTTCGTAAATTTGAAGATGGCACAAAACTCATCATCTGATTGCCAGCCATTGCCCTCCTCTGACAGACTGTATCTGAAGGCAGTCGTGCTAGATCCTTCTTTTGGCAGCATGTGGGTCATACATGATGTTTTGGTCCCTGACAACACTAAGGAGGAGGTGTCAAGGATGATCAAAGGTATGTTAGAGCTTTATAGTAAATACATGTCAAGTTATTCCATGTAAAAAAAATATTACGCTATACACATTATCATATTATTTGATGATTGAGTGATATTGTTTTTGCTTTTGCTCAAGACTTGATTCTGGAAGAAGCAGTGAAGGTCACTCCAACAAACCCACGTATAGAAGAGGAAGAAGAGGTCCAGGCGACAGAACCGCAGTCGAGCCTCTTTGCATCCTACCAGAACAAGAGACAAAAGAAGGACTCAGCTTCAACACCTCATATGCAGCTCACACACTTCCTGGACATTTGTAGTGGACAGGACTGCCACTGACACTGAACAGACAAACCCTTCATTCTCTCTTCAAGGTTGTGGTAAGACTGTTGCATATCCCTGCATCCAGTGCCCCGGTTGAACGTGTGTTTAGCCATGGTGGTGTGATCATGAGACCCCATCTGTCACAACTCAATGCAAAGGTTTTAAGTTGTTTGATTTTTTGCAAGTGTAATGGCCACTGGTAATGGCTCACATTATATTCTGATGCTTTGTTACTGTTTGACTTCAAGTGAGATCATCAAATATGTCCGAATCCACTTCCATGTTAGAGGAATCCTTCAGGCTCAAAAAAGCAGAACCTGGCAAATTCGATTTTACCAGCACTAAAACATAAGATACTGTAGATAAGCAAAATTGGGGAGGGACAAACATGCATTAATGAACATCTGTAGTCGCTAGGAAAAACATTGGAAAACCCTAAATGCACAAAAAAAACCTGACAGTCAAGTTAGCCTAACAGTTACCTGCTTGTAAAAACTGGTAGTAATTGTACTCGTCCTCCGCCTGTGGACCCATTAGCTGACTCCTTTATACTCTACAGCAACCAGCATGTCGCTTCAAAGACATGAATGGCATAACTTATTATATATACTTATAATTCCTTGTATTTACACGTAGTGTTTCCCGCGCAGCCTGGAGAGCTGGGGGGTAATTTGAACACGGTACAATTACCGGACTACCATGCAACATGACACTGAGGTGATGAAGGACTGTAAAATGCTGTTTTAAAAAAAACACTACATATAGTGTTTTTTTTTTCTCCATGAGAGACTGTGGCGGACCCAAATGTGCCTCGTTATGTTCACTGGAAACACTGTAAACCATACATTTAACCCAACACATGTGTTATGTTGTCATACTACACTCGTACGACATTTTCAATATATTCCTATTACTCAAGAAGCCTTTCTTTTATAGACACTTTTAATAATTTGAGGAATTAATGTTAGCTAAACCATGATCCAGCGCAGTGTTGGCAAAGGCTAGCAAGCTAAGCTAACGTAGCTAGCCAGCCCAGCTAGCTAGCAGCCAAAGTCAACTACAAAAAAAACAACAACGCTAATATCGTTCCAAAAGAGACAATTATATCGACCGAAACTTAACTTATCGTAGAAAGAAGAGATATGGACGACATAAGTATGACTGCAGTCTGAATGAGTAAAATGAATAGTAAGCCCTGTTAATTTACTAAAAAAAATGACACTGGCACATTTGCTGTGTAGGGAAAGGTTGCATTTCAGTTTTGATGTGTTCAGTTATACAGCAAACTGTTGTGACTGTCTAACAGTGTGATTTTAAATTTCTAAAAGAAGTGTTTATATTTTTTCATCCCCATTGGTCAGCTACACTGTTCAGATGGATAATATTCATTGGCTATAGCTCCTTAAAGTTTTTGTGTACCCTTTGGCATTTTTTCATAGCTGTGATAGCACTGTATGAGCTGAGATTGTTGCATATTTGCTTAATACTTTCACTTTGCTGACTACTAACAGTTACTTGAGCATTTTGTGCATATGTGTTTTACAAAGGAGTAAAAGGTGAATTTGTGTATGTTTATTATTCTTATTAACTACTTATTCTTCTTAATAAATAGATAGAAATAGCTGTTCATTATTTATGTTTTCAACTGTCTAATATTGTTCATACAAATCACATTGAAATATTTTTGCGTGCAATGTTGTCTGTCAACTACGGTTCAAGTGATGGAAAGTAACAAAGTGCTCAATTCAGCCATTAATGTATCCTTTAATTTGGAAACTAAGGCATTTTAAGGTATAAATGGTGTTTGTCAGTTTTTTCACCATGGCAACCCTCAAATAAAAATATGGAACTTCTGTTCATTTACCATTGATGCCTAATGTTCTTGAGTTTTGTGATGTCACAGTCATAGTTCTGAAAGCAGTTCTGAATGTTTTTACACTGAGACCCAGACACACTGTTAAGTACACACTCTTCAGGTATCTGCAGGAGCTTGTATCTTAAAACAAATCGATCGAAACGTCATGTCTTCTACGTCTACAAAAGACTTGATGACTACAACCTTTGAAAAAGATCAAGGTAAGTGTGAAGTTGTGGCAAAAAACTTGCAATCCCTACTGACGTGAGATAATCCATATGATTTATCAGGTGTTGACTTGATAGAAATTGATATTTGTATTTAGTAGGTGTATTGAACTTAATATAATGATGTAACAGTCAAATATAAACTTTTGGTCCATACAATTTTTCATGTACAAGGTTATTTCTGTGATGATCCAACATTTATAGTCCAGTTCCTTGTTTCAGTCTAGGGATTATAGTCCACTACTGTTCAGAAATAGTAATTAGTAAATGCAATAAAGTAAATGCAATAGTAATGCAAAGAGATTAGTTTTAAAACTTATTTTACAAGGGTGCACAGTCCCTTCTTCTTGTCTAAAAAACTATTGGTACAACTCCTATTGTAACATTTTATTAAGGTGGTCACAAAATAAATCATTAAATAGTAAATTCATTGCAGTGCTATGCAGAAGCCAAACAATTTAATACAATATCCCTCTCACTTTATATTGATGGCGTTTTTACATGTCAAACAGTTCATATGTCTGTATGTATGTTCATATGTCAATCTATGTACACAACCACAATGGACCATCATGCATATCAAGTGTGTGCAATATGCAGGAAGTTGTTAAGGTTTTTTTTCTCATTTGTAGAGAACAACATGGAGAAGTACTCCAACATGAAGAAGAGAAACAGGGAGGACAGTGATGTTGCAGGAACACCCAGCAAAAAAATCAAGTGTTGCAACATCACCGACTCCAGTGAGAAAGTCAGCGTGAGAAAGAGGAGGGCTGATGATGACGATAGACCAATGCCCGGGAAAAAGATAAAGACTAGTGAAGAGTCAGTGGACGACTTCACGAAACAAGAGAAGGGCAAGAGAAAGGCCAGTGTTGATGCTGGTACATCCGAAAAACAGATTCGGCTGAGCTTCGACACCATCTCCTCTGAACCCAGCACAAGATCAGAGGATGATTCTTTGGTGCAAAAGAAGAGAAAAGCCAGTGATGATGGTAATGCACCATGGAAGAAGAGTCGTAGCTCCAGTAGCGCCAGCCTCATTTTGTGCCCCAGTGAAATAAGTGTCACACATTTCACTTGTGGATCCAGCACTACTACATCCAGTGAGAAAGTGCTGAAGGATGGGAGCGATGAAGACATCAGTCATGATAGTTCACTGGAAGAGAAAATCTTAGAAATGGCCTCTTCAGGAAACGGAAGCAGAGGTGGGCTGATAGTGTGAAAGAACGTTAGAGAAAGATTAGTTTGTTGCTATTGCTGTGTAAGCTAAGTGAAGGCACTCTACCTGCACCTTCTACAAGAGATTACCTTTAACCTCGGCTTTGTATTCAGGGTTATGCTTAATAAATGTCCCTGTCTGTGTTTGTCTGTAGCTGAATTTGAGAACAAGTATTTCCACACGAGTCTAATCGGTTCAGGAGGCTTTGGCTCAGTGTTTGCCGGCTTCCGTAAAGGAGACTTTTTACCAGTAAGTCTCATCAAACAAAACACACACATTATGCCACTTACCACAGCTTAAGAAAGTGCCAACCGAATGAATTTCTGTCTTACAGGTGGCCATCAAGTACATTCCTGAAGAAAACGTGAGATACGAGCAAGTGGTGAGTGATTTGAACACTGTTGAAATGACAACTGTTACCTAAATGTTGAACATGTCTTTCACTGCTGTGGATGAGCAAAACACATGCACAGACAAGTTGTCAGTATAACATTTTTAATAGAACCTCATTGTCCACTCAACTTGTATACATTTGTTTTCTTTAGGTCTGCAATGAGAAGGTGTTTGACGTCATTCTCGAGGTGGCCCTCATGCTCAAATCTGCAGGTCTACCAGGATCAATTGGGCAATCTGCCGCGATATCCCTTCTGGATTGGTACATTCTGGAAGATGAGCTGATCCTGGTGTTGGAAAGACCAGCCCTCTGCCTGGACCTCCACACCTATCTTGATGTCGTCAGCTGCTCCTTGCCGGAACGTGATGCCAAAGTACTGAAGCTATGTGGAGGACGTTTCTTTTTCAGTAGAGTGTGTTAGGCTGCAGTCTCCACCTGCAGAAGTTACATTTATCACATTTGGTGTGATTTAAACTGTTGCCACTTTCTGGTGTGAGTCCTTGTACACGTCCTTGTGAAATAGGCAGTACTGGAGGGTGGTGATGTAGGGACTACTTGAGGGGCTACTAAATTACTGTAGCTGGCTAGTTAACAGCTAACATGACAGCTAGCCAGCCAGGAACATACTAGCGCTAGTCAGTTTCAGTCATGGTTACAATAGCTCTTCATGTTAAATTGCTTGCTAATTATTTGTAGAGAAAGTAGTGCCCTACAGTCCCTCTCAACTACTGCATGTCTATGTCTCTCTGTTTCAGATGATCCTGAGGCAGCTGGTGGATGCAGCCATTGACATGCACGCCAAGGGTGTCTTTCACAGAGACATCAAGATAGAAAACACCCTGATTCAGCGTTCCGTAACTGGTGCCTTAAGACTCCGGGTGATTGACTTTGGATGTGGCACCTTCTCATCAAAGATGCCCTTCACGTCCTTCTGGGGTATGATATGAATTAGACATTTTTTTAAATGATGACTTTCATGTTTAAAGAAACCTTGGCCCCCTTCTCATTCTCACTTTCTGTCTTTGTTTTCCTCCATCTCTCTGTTGCTGTATGTTTCAGGTACCCGTGCATACGCCCCTCCAGAGTATTTTAGTAACGGCGCATACCGGGACAGTCCCACCACAGTTTGGCAGCTGGGCGCTCTCTTCTATTCATTGCTGCATAGAGGAGTGCATTTTACAACCACAGGCTTCATCCAGGGACGCATTCAAATCGACAGTGAACTGTCCCATGGTAAGACACATTTTTGTACCAGACAGTATCTTCTTTCTCAAAAGCAAAGTTTTTTCCCCTCACAGGTTACTGTAGTTGCCCCCTTGAACCTTGATTTCCTGCTTTCTCTCCTCATTTTTAGAAACCAAGTGTTTGTTGTACATGTGTCTGGCCAGAGACCCAGCACTGCGTGTCACTCTGGAGGAGCTACAGAGCTGCCTTGCCCTCCAATAAGCCATCCCTCCACCCACCTCCTCTTCAATAAAAGGCCTTCTGGTCAGTTCCTCCCACCACCTCACATTCTCACAAGCAGCACAGAACCACAGACACAATTTCCACATTACAGAAGAGTAAGCATTAAATAATGCCTGTAATGTCCGTTCTTTGCATTTGATCCTGCTGTAAATGGTTCTCTTCCTGCGGGGATGCCCTGGAGCCCACCTGGCCTCCATCATCTTCTGTGTGACCTGCTGGAAATGAGCCATTAATACTTGGGAGGAAGCTGGAAAAACAACAACACAAATGGATCCGGAAGATGTTCCATCTACAAATAAAAACGTTATTTATTCAAAATGCTTTTTTATGTTTGCACTTTCGATTTACAATGATAAAAATATGTTTTCATTTTCCATTAAAAGCCTTCCTGTGTTGTAATATGCATGTGAATGAGTAATTAACCTTAAAAAAAAAGCAAAAAAAAAAACCCAATTTAGTCTGTCGATGACGCATTCACCTCATAAACATAAAGACGAATCAGCGGAAACGTAAACTTCTTCTACGATTCATCTTCTGTTTAGTCTGACTGGTGAATTAGACCATTCCATTTATTAATTCCTTATCACTTTAATTGATACATTTGTCAAACCACACACAGTATATCTCTCCAGATATACACATATACTACTACTACTATTATTATTATATGTAAATATGTGCTTCTTGAGAAATAATAATCAAATTGGCCCACATTGTGAACAGGCACTGCTCTAGTAATGTTAACAACATCACAGTGAAGAAAGTGGAGATTTTGACAACATGATTAGAAAGTTTCATTTTAAAACGTGAGGTATGAGGATCATAACTTTGCTCCCCTGATTGAATAAGGGGGACGCATTTGCTCCATGTGATAAATTGCTGAGGTGCCTATCGTATAAGTTTTGTTTAACCAATGTTATTTATGATTATTATTTTCATGGCGCATCAAGTGCCATCACTCACAAAAATGTCAAGAATGTTAAAGACTTCAAGTCATATTTGTGTCACTTTTCCTCTTGCTAATGTCTTTTGATGAACACTCATGATAACCGTCCTAAATTATGTACATGCATAGGTTTTAGTGGTATAACGTTACATTGTCTTGGGTTGGGTTAGGGACCTCCAACACCCCCGACCAAACCACCCTGGCTTTGTAGTTCATGTCAACTATAATTTAGCAGCTAAGCTAAACTATCGCTAGTAAATACATTTTCCGAATTAGCAAGCCAAACTTAGTAATGTGATAGCAAACATTTACTACTTATTAACTCCCAACACGAAGCACAAAGTCATGTGTATCCAAGAATCTGCGAAAGAGATCCAGGACAGTAGAGGCAGTATCCGGGTCTTGAACCACCTTTTCCCTGTGCTGGAATGTTTCAACGTATTTTTGACACGGTTGTATCACTTGAGTGTTTCATTACCGATATGGCCTCCCTGCATTCATCCGCAGTCAGCTGCTTCTCATCTGAATGGATACTGCGTGGAGTTTAGGGGCCCTCTTGGAAAGTGATCCTGGATTACTTGCTGTCTTGAGCAGAGTTCCGCTGAACAGTTTTCAGCCTCCACGCTAGGTAGCCGGAACCAGTCTGGTGATCATAGAAATGTTCCTGTTGATAAAGAAAAACACATCGACTCACATCAACTGAGGAAAAACTCCAGGAAAACCCTTTAACAGGAAAAAAACTGGAGAAGCCTCAGGGTGAGCAACAGAGGAGGGATCCCTCACCCAGGACTGGCAGACGTGCAATAGATGTTACAGACAAAAACAGTTTACAACACAGAACTTATGGGGATGGATTACTGTTTATACTCACATAGCCGTTCTTGGAATCTGGGTCCCTTCAATTTCGGGAACAGTGTTGTAATCGTAAGTGCGTAGAGGATCCGCACAATCACCGAAGGGACCCTTAGATAGACTCTTTGAATATTTCTTTTCCACCAGGCTTTGAATACAGAACGACTCTAACATTCTGAACGGACAATTGCATAATATTCACACTGCAGTAGATATTTCAGCATGTGCCCAGGGCTGATGTAACCGTTGGATAGTTGGTGCATGATAAGTGACAATTAGCTAACATAACGGAGCTCTGGGTCTTCAGTTCGACTGATCTACTAAAGCTGCAGTGCTATTATACTTATTGTGAAATTTTAATGTAAGGTCTGACATCAATCTAATTGACTTCAGGATCAGTATCTGGCAGAGAGGGACTCGAGTCGATGACTTGACTCGAGTCGCCAGATTTGTACTTGATCAACATTAACAAAAGACTTGACTTGACTTTGACTTGCCTTTCTTGACCTGCGACTTGACTTGACAAAAACCTGTCTTGTTAAAACATGTCTTGTTTAAAAAAAAAAAAACAAATAAATAATTAGATAGATATTGCTTTATTGTGTGTGGGTGCTCCTGACCAGCTGCATATCAGCAAACCTGGCAACCCCTGCTCCACCCAACGAAACGTGCCTGCATGAGTTGAATGCGTAATCACCTGGAGAGATGGAGAGCACTCAGACCAACACCATCCCGAAAATCACACAAACCAAATTTGAACTAGTTCTCCTTTCTTGAACATGCAATGCATTTGCATCCCTGAGCTTAAACACCAAAACTGACTAGTGTGTCTTCTAAATAACTATGTATGCATGCAGTGAGGCTATATTAAAACTTTACTTTACCGTCCCAAATGTTTAGATATTAAGAGTACCTTCGCTCAAAAGCAGCTCCCACGACAGACTCAAGTCAGCCACCAATCTCCCAGTTCATCAAAAGCAACAAGCAACACTACACTTAGCCATCCCCAGCTGAACGCCATCACACGTTCAATATTTTCAGACCTGGTTATCGATTGCAACTTGCCATTGTCTATCATAGAACACCCAAGTTTCCGGCACTTCATGTCTGTTGTCACCACAAGGTATAACCCTGTAATCAGTCACAGTTGACATATGGTCAGATCGGAAAATGCGGGGCTTCCTAGGAGTTACTGCTCACTGGTTGGATAATGGAGAAGGTGGACTAGTCCTGAAATCTGCTTTGCTGGCTTGTAATAGGTCTAGCGGTTCCCATACAGGGGATAGAATATGTGAGGAATTTGAGCAAATATGTGAAGAGTACCAAATCAAAAGGAAGCTATTGCACATCATATGCGATAATGCTGCAAATATGAGAAAAACATTCAGCACTTGTTTTCCACATCATGGAGATGAAGAGGATGATGAAGATGAAGTAGCTGAGGACAACAACTTGTGGACTGACTTGCCAGTCAAAGACCAAGAGAGTGTAGATCTTTTTCTCCAAGCTAAATGTCAGACAAGACAACGGTGTTTAGCCCACACGCTGCAGTCAGTTGTCGGGGATGACACAACAATAGCTAATGCAGCTCTTGCAATGGCCTGCAAACTTTTGAGAGAAAGTTTGGGCAATCTGGCATCCCATCCTCTGTTGTCACACGTTGGAACTCAACGATTAGGCAGTTAAAAAGTGGTACTGAAATGTGACGCCACAAAGCTCACAGCCATTCTACAAGAGTCTGGCCACAAAGAGACAGCATTCACATCAAGAGAATGAAGTCAAATTCAAGAGTTGGTGCGTGTGCTTGAGCCTTTTGCCGAGGCCACCGACCTCACTCAAGGTGAAAAAGTGGTAACCATAAGTGCAGTGGTTCCCTGTGTCCTCTACCTCAACCACCATCTGGAAAACTTAAAAGGCACTATGTGCTACTTGGGGGCCTTCATCAAAACCTTACAGACATCTCTTAAAAGGAGGTTCAAGGGGATTTTCGTAAATTTGAAGATGGCACAAAACTCATCATCTGATTGCCAGCCATTGCCCTCCTCTGACAGACTGTATCTGAAGGCAGTCGTGCTAGATCCTTCTTTTGGCAGCATGTGGGTCATACATGATGTTTTGGTCCCTGACAACACTAAGGAGGAGGTGTCAAGGATGATCAAAGGTATGTTAGAGCTTTATAGTAAATACATGTCAAGTTATTCCATGTAAAAAAAATATTACGCTATACACGTTATCATATTATTTGATGATTGAGTGATATTGTTTTTGCTTTTGCTCAAGACTTGATTCTGGAAGAAGCAGTGAAAGTCACTCCAACAAACCCACATATAGAAGAGGAAGAAGAGGTCCAGGCGACAGAACCGCAGTCGAGCCTCTTTGCATCCTACCAGAACAAGAGACAAAAGAAGGACTCAGCTTCAACACCTCATATGCAGCTCACACACTTCCTGGACATTTGTAGTGGACAGGACTGCCACTGACACTGAACAGACAAACCCTTCATTCTCTCTTCAAGGTTGTGGTAAGACTGTTGCATATCCCTGCATCCAGTGCCCCGGTTGAACGTGTGTTTAGCCATGGTGGTGTGATCATGAGACCCCATCTGTCACAACTCAATGCAAAGGTTTTAAGTTGTTTGATTTTTTGCAAGTGTAATGGCCACTGGTAATGGCTCACATTATATTCTGATGCTTTGTTACTGTTTGACTTCAAGTGAGATCATCAAATATGTCCGAATCCACTTCCATGTTAGAGGAATCCTTCAGGCTCAAAAAAGCAGAACCTGGCAAATTCGATTTTACCAGCACTAAAACATAAGATACTGTAGATAAGCAAAATTGGGGAGGGACAAACATGCATTAATGAACATCTGTAGTCGCTAGGAAAAACATTGGAAAACCCTAAATGCACAAAAAAAACCTGACAGTCAAGTTAGCCTAACAGTTACCTGCTTGTAAAAACTGGTAGTAATTGTACTCGTCCTCCGCCTGTGGACCCATTAGCTGACTCCTTTATACTCTACAGCAACCAGCATGTCGCTTCAAAGACATGAATGGCATAATTTATTATATATACTTATAATTCCTTGTATTTACACGTAGTGTTTCCCGCGCAGCCTGGAGAGCTGGGGGGTAATTTGAACACGGTACAATTACCGGACTACCATGCAACATGACACTGAGGTGATGAAGGACTGTAAAATGCTGTTTTAAAAAAACCACTACATATAGTGTTTTTTTTTTCTCCATGAGAGACTGTGGCGGACCCAAATGTGCCTCGTTATGTTCACTGGAAACACTGTAAACCATACATTTAACCCAACACATGTGTTATGTTGTCATACTACACTCGTACGACATTTTCAATATATTCCTATTACTCAAGAAGCCTTTCTTTTATAGACACTTTTAATAATTTGAGGAACTAATGTTAGCTAAACCATGATCCAGCGCAGTGTAGGCAAAGGCTAGCAAGCTAAGCTAACGTAGCTAGCCAGCCCAGCTAGCTAGCAGCCAAAGTCAACTACAAAAAAAACAACAACGCTAATATCGTTCCAAAAGAGACAATTATATCGACCGAAACTTAACTTATCGTAGAAAGAAGAGATATGGACGACATAAGTATGACTGCAGTCTGAATGAGTAAAATGAATAGTAAGCCCTGTTAATTTACTAAAAAAAATGACACTGGCACATTTGCTGTGTAGGGAAAGGTTGCATTTCAGTTTTGATGTGTTCAGTTATACAGCAAACTGTTGTGACTGTCTAACAGTGTGATTTTAAATTTCTAAAAGAAGTGTTTATATTTTTTCATCCCCATTGGTCAGCTACACTGTTCAGATGGATAATATTCATTGGCTATAGCTCCTTAAAGTTTTTGTGTACCCTTTGGCATTTTTTCATAGCTGTGATAGCACTGTATGAGCTGAGATTGTTGCATATTTGCTTAATACTTTCACTTTGCTGACTACTAACAGTTACTTGAGCATTTTGTGCATATGTGTTTTACAAAGGAGTAAAAGGTGAATTTGTGTATGTTTATTATTCTTATTAACTACTTATTCTTCTTAATAAATAGATAGAAATAGCTGTTCATTATTTATGTTTTCAACTGTCTAATATTGTTCATACAAATCACATTGAAATATTTTTGCGTGCAATGTTGTCTGTCAACTACGGTTCAAGTGATGGAAAGTAACAAAGTGCTCAATTCAGCCATTAATGTATCCTTTAATTTGGAAACTAAGGCATTTTAAGGTATAAATGGTGTTTGTCAGTTTTTTCACCATGGCAACCCTCAAATAAAAATATGGAACTTCTGTTCATTTACCATTGATGCCTAATGTTCTTGAGTTTTGTGATGTCACAGTCATAGTTCTGAAAGCAGTTCTGAATGTTTTTACACTGAGACCCAGACACACTGTTAAGTACACACTCTTCAGGTATCTGCAGGAGCTTGTATCTTAAAACAAATCGATCGAAACGTCATGTCTTCTACGTCTACAAAAGACTTGATGACTACAACCTTTGAAAAAGATCAAGGTAAGTGTGAAGTTGTGGCAAAAAACTTGCAATCCCTACTGACGTGAGATAATCCATATGATTTATCAGGTGTTGACTTGATAGAAATTGATATTTGTATTTAGTAGGTGTATTGAACTTAATATAATGATGTAACAGTCAAATATAAACTTTTGGTCCATACAATTTTTCATGTACAAGGTTATTTCTGTGATGATCCAACATTTATAGTCCAGTTCCTTGTTTCAGTCTAGGGATTATAGTCCACTACTGTTCAGAAATAGTAATTAGTAAATGCAATAAAGTAAATGCAATAGTAATGCAAAGAGATTAGTTTTAAAACTTATTTTACAAGGGTGCACAGTCCCTTCTTCTTGTCTAAAAAACTATTGGTACAACTCCTATTGTAACATTTTATTAAGGTGGTCACAAAATAAATCATTAAATAGTAAATTCATTGCAGTGCTATGCAGAAGCCAAACAATTTAATACAATATCCCTCTCACTTTATATTGATGGCGTTTTTACATGTCAAACAGTTCATATGTCTGTATGTATGTTCATATGTCAATCTATGTACACAACCACAATGGACCATCATGCATATCAAGTGTGTGCAATATGCAGGAAGTTGTTAAGGTTTTTTTTCTCATTTGTAGAGAACAACATGGAGAAGTACTCCAACATGAAGAAGAGAAACAGAGAGGACAGTGATGTTGCAGGAACACCCAGCAAAAAAATCAAGTGTTGCAACATCACCGACTCCAGTGAGAAAGTCAGCGTGAGAAAGAGGAGGGCTGATGATGACGATAGACCAATGCCCGGGAAAAAGATAAAGACTAGTGAAGAGTCAGTGGACGACTTCACGAAACAAGAGAAGGGCAAGAGAAAGGCCAGTGTTGATGCTGGTACATCCGAAAAACAGATTCGGCTGAGCTTCGACACCATCTCCTCTGAACCCAGCACAAGATCAGAGGATGATTCTTTGGTGCAAAAGAAGAGAAAAGCCAGTGATGATGGTAATGCACCATGGAAGAAGAGTCGTAGCTCCAGTAGCGCCAGCCTCATTTTGTGCCCCAGTGAAATAAGTGTCACACATTTCACTTGTGGATCCAGCACTACTACATCCAGTGAGAAAGTGCTGAAGGATGGGAGCGATGAAGACATCAGTCATGATAGTTCACTGGAAGAGAAAATCTTAGAAATGGCCTCTTCAGGAAACGGAAGCAGAGGTGGGCTGATAGTGTGAAAGAACGTTAGAGAAAGATTAGTTTGTTGCTATTGCTGTGTAAGCTAAGTGAAGGCACTCTACCTGCACCTTCTACAAGAGATTACCTTTAACCTCGGCTTTGTATTCAGGGTTATGCTTAATAAATGTCCCTGTCTGTGTTTGTCTGTAGCTGAATTTGAGAACAAGTATTTCCACACGAGTCTAATCGGTTCAGGAGGCTTTGGCTCAGTGTTTGCCGGCTTCCGTAAAGGAGACTTTTTACCAGTAAGTCTCATCAAACAAAACACACACATTATGCCACTTACCACAGCTTAAGAAAGTGCCAACCGAATGAATTTCTGTCTTACAGGTGGCCATCAAGTACATTCCTGAAGAAAACGTGAGATACGAGCAAGTGGTGAGTGATTTGAACACTGTTGAAATGACAACTGTTACCTAAATGTTGAACATGTCTTTCACTGCTGTGGATGAGCAAAACACATGCACAGACAAGTTGTCAGTATAACATTTTTAATAGAACCTCATTGTCCACTCAACTTGTATACATTTGTTTTCTTTAGGTCTGCAATGAGAAGGTGTTTGACGTCATTCTCGAGGTGGCCCTCATGCTCAAATCTGCAGGTCTACCAGGATCAATTGGGCAATCTGCCGCGATATCCCTTCTGGATTGGTACATTCTGGAAGATGAGCTGATCCTGGTGTTGGAAAGACCAGCCCTCTGCCTGGACCTCCACACCTATCTTGATGTCGTCAGCTGCTCCTTGCCGGAACGTGATGCCAAAGTACTGAAGCTATGTGGAGTAGGTTTCTTTTTCAGTAGAGTGTGTTAGGCTGCAGTCTCCACCTGCAGAAGTTACATTTATCACATTTGGTGTGATTTAAACTGTTGCCACTTTCTGGTGTGAGTCCTTGTACACGTCCTTGTGAAATAGGCAGTACTGGAGGGTGGTGATGTAGGGACTACTTGAGGGGCTACTAAATTACTGTAGCTGGCTAGTTAACAGCTAACATGACAGCTAGCCAGCCAGGAACATACTAGCGCTAGTCAGTTTCAGTCATGGTTACAATAGCTCTTCATGTTAAATTGCTTGCTAATTATTTGTAGAGAAAGTAGTGCCCTACAGTCCCTCTCAACTACTGCATGTCTATGTCTCTCTGTTTCAGATGATCCTGAGGCAGCTGGTGGATGCAGCCATTGACATGCACGCCAAGGGTGTCTTTCACAGAGACATCAAGATAGAAAACACCCTGATTCAGCGTTCCGTAACTGGTGCCTTAAGACTCCGGGTGATTGACTTTGGATGTGGCACCTTCTCATCAAAGATGCCCTTCACTTCCTTCTGGGGTATGATATGAATTAGCCAATTTTTAAAATGATGACTTTCATGTTTAAAGAAACCTTGGCCCCCTTCTCATTCTCACTTTCTGTCTTTGTCTTCCTCCATCTCTCTGTTGCTGTATGTTTCAGGTACCCGTGCATACGCCCCTCCAGAGTATTTTAGTAACGGCGCATACCGGGACAGTCCCACCACAGTTTGGGAGCTGGGCGCTCTCTTCTATTCATTGCTGCATAGAGGAGTGCATTTTACAACCACAGGCTTCATCCAGGGACGCATTCAAATCGACAGTGAACTGTCCCATGGTAAGACACATTTTTGTACCAGACAGTATCTTCTTTCTCAAAAGCAAAGTTTTTTCCCCTCACAGGTTACTGTAGTTGCCCCCTTGAACCTTGATTTCCTGCTTTCTCTCCTCATTTTTAGAAACCAAGTGTTTGTTGTACATGTGTCTGGCCAGAGACCCAGCACTGCGTGTCACTCTGGAGGAGCTACAGAGCTGCCTTGCCCTCCAATAAGCCATCCCTCCACCCACCTCCTCTTCAATAAAAGGCCTTCTGGTCAGTTCCTCCCACCACCCCACATTCTCACAAGCAGCACAGAACCACAGACACAATTTCCACATTACAGAGTAAGCATTTAATAATGCCTGTAATGTCCGTTCTTTGCATTTGATCCTGCTGTAAATGGTTCTCTTCCTGCGGGGATGCCCTGGAGCCCACCTGGCCTCCATCATCTTCTGTGTGACCTGCTGGAAATGAGCCATTAATACTTGGGAGGAAGCTGGAAAAACAACAACACAAATGGATCCGGAAGATGTTCCATCTACAAATAAAAACGTTATTTATTCAAAATGCTTTTTTATGTTTGCACTTTCGATTTACAATGATAAAAATATGTTTTCATTTTCCATTAAAAGCCTTCCTGTGTTGTAATATGCATGTGAATAAGTAATTAACCTTAAAAAAAAAAGCAAAAAAAAACCCCAATTTAGTCTGTCGATGATGCATTCACCTCATAAACATAAAGACGAATCAGCAGAATCGTAAACTTCTTCTACGATTCATCTTCTGTTTAGTCTGACTGGTGAATTAGACCATTCCATTTATTAATTCCTTATCACTTTAATTGATACATTTGTCAAACCACACACAGTATATCTCTCCAGATATACACATATACTACTACTACTATTATTATTATATGTAAATATGTGCTTCTTGAGAAATAATAATCAAATTGGCCCACATTGTGAACAGGCACTGCACTAGTAATGTTAACAACATCACAGTGAAGAAAGTTGAGATTTTGACAACATGATTAGAAAGTTTCATTTTAAAACGTGAGGTAAGAGGATCATAACTCTGCTCCCATGATTGAATAAGGGGGACGCATTTGCTCCATGTGATAAATTGCTGAGGTGCCTATCGTATAAGTTTTGTTTAACCAATGTTATTTATGATTATTATTTTCATGGCGCATCAAGTGCCATCACTCACAAAAATGTCAAGGATGTTAAAGACTTCAAGTCATATTTGTGTCACTTTTCCTCTTGCTAATGTCTTTTGATGAACACTCATGATAACCGTCCTAAATTATGTACATGCATAGGTTTTAGTGGTATAACATTACATTGTCTTGGGTTGGGTTAGGGACCTCCAACACCCCCGACCAAACCACCCTGGCTTTGTAGTTCATGTCAACTATAATTTAGCAGCTAAGCTAAACTATCGATAGTAAATAAATTTTCCGATTTAGCAAGCCAAAGTTAGTAATGTGATAGCAAACATTTACTACTTATTAACACGAAGCACAAAGTCATGTGTATCCAAGAATCTGCGAAAGAGATCCAGGACAGTAGAGGCAGTATCCGGGTCTTGAACCACCTTTTCCCTGTGCTGGAATGTTTCAACGTATTTTTGTCAAGGGTTGTATCACTTGAGTGTTTCATTACCGATATGGCCTCCCTGCATTCATCCGCAGTCAGCTGCTTCTCATCTGAATGGATACTGCGTGGAGTTTAGGGGCCCTCTTGGAAAGTGATCCTGGATTACTTGCTGTCTTGAGCAGAGTTCCGCTGAACAGTTTTCAGCCTCCACGCTAGGTAGCCGGAACCAGTCTGGTGATCATAGAAATGTTCCTGTTGATAAAGAAAAACACATCGACTCACATCAACTGAGGAAAAACTCCAGGAAAACCCTTTAACAGGAAAAAAACTGGAGAAGCCTCAGGGTGAGCAACAGAGGAGGGATCCCTCACCCAGGACTGGCAGACATGCAATAGATGTTTTATACAGACAAAAACAGTTTACAACACAGAACTTATGGGGATGGATTACTGTTTATACTCACATAGCCGTTCTTGGAATCTGGGTCCCTTCAATTTCGGGAACAGTGTTGTAATCGTAAGTGCGTAGAGGATCCGCACATTCACCGAAGGGACCCTTCTGAAAAGAGATAAGACTCTTAGATAGACTCTTTGAATATTTCTTTTCCACCAGGCTTTGAATACAGAACGACTCTAACATTCTGAACGGACAATTGCATAATATTCACACTGCAGGTACAGTAGATATTTCAGCATGTGCCCAGGGCTGATGTAACCGTTGGATAGTTGGTGCATGATAAGTGACAATTAGCTAACATAACGGAGCTCTGGGTCTTCAGTTCGACTGATCTACTGAAGCTGCAGTGCTATTATACTTATTGTGAAATTTTAATGTAAGGTCTGACATCAATCTAATTGACTTCAGGATCAGTATCAGGCAGAGAGGGACTCGAGTCGATGACTTGACTCGAGTCGCCAGATTTGTGACTTGTGACTTACTTGATCAACATTAACAAAAGACTTGACTTGACTTTGACTTGCCTTTTTTGACCTGCGACTTGACTTGACAAAAACCTGTCTTGTTAAAACATGTCTAGTTTAAAAAAAAAGCAACAAATAAATAATTAGATAGATATTGCTTTATTGTGTGTGGGTGCTCCTGACCTGCTGCATATCAGCAAACCTGGAAACCCCTGCTCCACCCAACGAAACGTGCCTGCATGAGTTAAATGTGTGATCACCTGGAGAGATGGAGAGCACTCAGACCAACACCATCACAAACAAACCCAATTTGAACTAGTTTTCCTTTTTTGACCATGCAATGCATTTGCATCCCTGAGCTTAAACACCAAAACTGACTAGTGTGCCTTCTAAATAACTATGTATGCATGCAGTGAGGCTATATTAAAACTTTACTTTTCCGTCCCAAATGTTTAGATATTAGGAGTACCTTCGCTCAAAAGCAGCTCCCACGACAGACTCAAGTCAGCCACCAATCTCCCAGTTCATCAAAAGCAACAAGCAACACTACACTTAGCCATCCCCAGCTGAACGCCATCACACGTTCAATACTTTCAGACCTGGTTATTGATTGCAACTTGCCATTGTCTATCATAGAACACCCAAGTTTCCGGCACTTCATGTCTGTTGTCACCACAAGGTATAACCCTGTAATCAGTCACAGTTGACATACGGTCAGATCGGAAAATGCGGGGCTTCCTAGGAGTTACTGCTCATTGGTTGGATAATGGAGAAGGTGGACTAGTCCTGAAATCTGCTTTGCTGGCTTGTAATAGGTCTAGCGGTTCCCATACAGGGGAAAGAATATTTGAGGAATTTGAGCAAATATGTGAAGAGTACCAAATCAAAAGGAAGCTATTGCACATCATATGCGATAATGCTGCAAATATGAGAAAAACATTCAGCACTTGTTTTCCACATCATGGAGATGAAGAGGATGATGAAGATGAAGGAGCTGAGGACAACAACTTGTGGACTGACTTGCCAGTCAAAGACCAAGAGAGTGTAGATCTTTTTCTCCAAGCTAAATGTCAGACAAGGCAACAGTGTGTAGCCCACACACTGCTGTCAGTTGTCAGGGATGACTTAAGAGACACAACAATAGCTAATGCAGCTCTTGCAAAGACCTGCAAACTGAGCAATTTACTCCACAGCAGCACTTCTTTCAGGGACATTTTTGAGAGAGAGTTTGGGCAATCTGGCATCCCGTCCTCTGTTGTCACACGTTGGAACTCAACGCTTAGGCAGTTAAAAAGTGGTACTGAAATGTGACGCCACAAAGCTCACAGCCATTCTACAAGAGTCTGGCCACAAAGAGACAGCATTCACATCAAGAGAATGAAGTCAAATTCAAGAGTTGGTGCGTGTGCTTGAGCCTTTTGCCGAGGCCACCGACCTCACTCAAGGTGAAAAAGTGGTAACCATAAGTGCAGTGGTTCCCTGTGTCCTCTCCCTCAACCACCATCTGGAAAACTTAAAAGGCACTATGTGTTACTTGGGGGCCTTCATCAAAACCTTACAGACATCTTTTCAAAGGAGGTTCAAGGGGATTTTCGTCAATCTGAAGATGGCACAAAACTCATCATCTGATTGCCAGCCATTGCCCTCCTCTGACCGACTGTATCTGAAGGCAGTCGTGCTAGATCCTTGTTTTGGCAGCATGTGGGTCATACATGATGTTTTGGTCACTGACAACACTAAGGAGGAGGTGTCAAGGATGCTCAAAGGTATGTTAGAGCTTTATAGTAAATACATGTCAAGTTATTCCATGTAAAAAAAATATTACGCTATACACATTATCATATTATTTGATGATTGAGTGATATTGTTTTTGCTTTTGCTCAAGACTTGATTCTGGAAGAAGCAGTGAAGGTCACTCCAACAAACCCACGTATAGAAGAGGAAGAAGAGGTCCAGGCGACAGAACCGCAGTCGAGCCTCTTTGCATCCTACCAGAACAAGAGACAAAAGAAGGACTCAGCTTCAACACCTCATATGCAGCTCACACACTTCCTGGACATTTGTAGTGGACAGGACTGCCACTGACACTGAACAGACAAACCCTTCATTCTCTCTTCAAGGTTGTGGTAAGACTGTTGCATATCCCTGCATCCAGTGCCCCGGTTGAACGTGTGTTTAGCCATGGTGGTGTGATCATGAGACCCCATCGGTCACAACTCAGTGCAAAGGTTTTAAGTTGTTTGATTTTTTGCAAGTGTAATGGCCACTGGTAATGGCTCACATTATATTCTGATGCTTTGTTACTGTTTGACTTCAAGTGAGATCATCAAATATGTCCGAATCCACTTCCATGTTAGAGGAATCCTTCAGGCTCAAAAAAGCAGAACCTGGCAAATTCGATTTTACCAGCACTAAAACATAAGATACTGTAGATAAGCAAAATTGGGGAGGGACAAACATGCATTAATGAACATCTGTAGTCGCTAGGAAAAACATTGGAAAACCCTAAATGCACAAAAAAAACCTGACAGTCAAGTTAGCCTAACAGTTACCTGCTTGTAAAAACTGGTATTAATTGTACTCGTCCTCCGCCTGTGGACCCATTAGCTGACTCCTTAATACTCTACAGCAACCAGCATGTCGCTTCAAAGACATGAATGGCATAACTTATTATATATACTTATAATTCCTTGTATTTACACGCAGTGTTTCCCGCGCAGCCTGGAGAGCTGGGGGGTAATTTGAACAATGTACAATTACCGGACTACCATGCAACATGACACTGAGGTGATGAAGGACCGTAAAATGCTGTTTTAAAAAAACCACTACATATAGTGTTGTTTGTTT
This sequence comes from Pampus argenteus, assembly GCA_036937835.1. NCBI lineage: Eukaryota > Metazoa > Chordata > Actinopteri > Scombriformes > Stromateidae > Pampus > Pampus argenteus. The sequence goes on along the minus strand of CM072871.1, from coordinate 20,638,441 downwards.
TTTTCCATGAGAGACTGTGGCGGACCCAAATGTGCCTCGTTATGTTCACTGGAAACACTGTAAACCATACATTTAACCCAACACGTGTTATGTTGTCATACTACACTCGTACAACATTTTCAATATATTCCTATTACTCAAGAAGCCTTTCCTTTATAGACACTTTTAATAATTTGAGGAACTAATGTTAGCTAAACCATGATCCAGCGCAGTGTTGGCAAGGGCTAGCGAGCTAAGCTAACGTAGCTAGCCAGCCCAGCTAGCTAGCAGCCAAAGTCAACTACAAAAAAAACAACAACGCTAATATCGTTCCAAAAGAGACAATTATATCGACCGAAACTTAACTTATCGTAGAAAGAAGAGATATGGACGACATAAGTATGACTGCAGTCTGAATGAGTAAAATGAATAGTAAGCCCTGTTAATTTACTAAAAAAAATGACACTGGCACATTTGCTGTGTAGGGAAAGGTTGCATTTCAGTTTTGATGTGTTCAGTTATACAGCAAACTGTTGTGACTGTCTAACAGTGTGATTTTAAATTTCTAAAAGAAGTGTTTATATTTTTTCATCCCCATTGGTCAGCTACACTGTTCAGATGGATAATATTCATTGGCTATAGCTCCTTAAAGTTTTTGTGTACCCTTTGGCATTTTTTCATAGCTGTGATAGCACTGTATGAGCTGAGATTGTTGCATATTTGCTTAATACTTTCACTTTGCTGACTACTAACAGTTACTTGAGCATTTTGTGCATATGTGTTTTACAAAGGAGTAAAAGGTGAATTTGTGTATGTTTATTATTCTTATTAACTACTTATTCTTCTTAATAAATAGATAGAAATAGCTGTTCATTATTTATGTTTTCAACTGTCTAATATTGTTCATACAAATCACATTGAAATATTTTTGCGTGCAATGTTGTCTGTCAACTACGGTTCAAGTGATGGAAAGTAACAAAGTGCTCAATTCAGCCATTAATGTATCCTTTAATTTGGAAACTAAGGCATTTTAAGGTATAAATGGTGTTTGTCAGTTTTTTCACCATGGCAACCCTCAAATAAAAATATGGAACTTCTGTTCATTTACCATTGATGCCTAATGTTCTTGAGTTTTGTGATGTCACAGTCATAGTTCTGAAAGCAGTTCTGAATGTTTTTACACTGAGACCCAGACACACTGTTAAGTACACACTCTTCAGGTATCTGCAGGAGCTTGTATCTTAAAACAAATCGATCGAAACGTCATGTCTTCTACGTCTACAAAAGACTTGATGACTACAACCTTTGAAAAAGATCAAGGTAAGTGTGAAGTTGTGGCAAAAAACTTGCAATCCCTACTGACGTGAGATAATCCATATGATTTATCAGGTGTTGACTTGATAGAAATTGATATTTGTATTTAGTAGGTGTATTGAACTTAATATAATGATGTAACAGTCAAATATAAACTTTTGGTCCATACAATTTTTCATGTACAAGGTTATTTCTGTGATGATCCAACATTTATAGTCCAGTTCCTTGTTTCAGTCTAGGGATTATAGTCCACTACTGTTCAGAAATAGTAATTAGTAAATGCAATAAAGTAAATGCAATAGTAATGCAAAGAGATTAGTTTTAAAACTTATTTTACAAGGGTGCACAGTCCCTTCTTCTTGTCTAAAAAACTATTGGTACAACTCCTATTGTAACATTTTATTAAGGTGGTCACAAAATAAATCATTAAATAGTAAATTCATTGCAGTGCTATGCAGAAGCCAAACAATTTAATACAATATCCCTCTCACTTTATATTGATGGCGTTTTTACATGTCAAACAGTTCATATGTCTGTATGTATGTTCATATGTCAATCTATGTACACAACCACAATGGACCATCATGCATATCAAGTGTGTGCAATATGCAGGAAGTTGTTAAGGTTTTTTTTCTCATTTGTAGAGAACAACATGGAGAAGTACTCCAACATGAAGAAGAGAAACAGGGAGGACAGTGATGTTGCAGGAACACCCAGCAAAAAAATCAAGTGTTGCAACATCACCGACTCCAGTGAGAAAGTCAGCGTGAGAAAGAGGAGGGCTGATGATGACGATAGACCAATGCCCGGGAAAAAGATAAAGACTAGTGAAGAGTCAGTGGACGACTTCACGAAACAAGAGAAGGGCAAGAGAAAGGCCAGTGTTGATGCTGGTACATCCGAAAAACAGATTCGGCTGAGCTTCGACACCATCTCCTCTGAACCCAGCACAAGATCAGAGGATGATTCTTTGGTGCAAAAGAAGAGAAAAGCCAGTGATGATGGTAATGCACCATGGAAGAAGAGTCGTAGCTCCAGTAGCGCCAGCCTCATTTTGTGCCCCAGTGAAATAAGTGTCACACATTTCACTTGTGGATCCAGCACTACTACATCCAGTGAGAAAGTGCTGAAGGATGGGAGCGATGAAGACATCAGTCATGATAGTTCACTGGAAGAGAAAATCTTAGAAATGGCCTCTTCAGGAAACGGAAGCAGAGGTGGGCTGATAGTGTGAAAGAACGTTAGAGAAAGATTAGTTTGTTGCTATTGCTGTGTAAGCTAAGTGAAGGCACTCTACCTGCACCTTCTACAAGAGATTACCTTTAACCTCGGCTTTGTATTCAGGGTTATGCTTAATAAATGTCCCTGTCTGTGTTTGTCTGTAGCTGAATTTGAGAACAAGTATTTCCACACGAGTCTAATCGGTTCAGGAGGCTTTGGCTCAGTGTTTGCCGGCTTCCGTAAAGGAGACTTTTTACCAGTAAGTCTCATCAAACAAAACACACACATTATGCCACTTACCACAGCTTAAGAAAGTGCCAACCGAATGAATTTCTGTCTTACAGGTGGCCATCAAGTACATTCCTGAAGAAAACGTGAGATACGAGCAAGTGGTGAGTGATTTGAACACTGTTGAAATGACAACTGTTACCTAAATGTTGAACATGTCTTTCACTGCTGTGGATGAGCAAAACACATGCACAGACAAGTTGTCAGTATAACATTTTTAATAGAACCTCATTGTCCACTCAACTTGTATACATTTGTTTTCTTTAGGTCTGCAATGAGAAGGTGTTTGACGTCATTCTCGAGGTGGCCCTCATGCTCAAATCTGCAGGTCTACCAGGATCAATTGGGCAATCTGCCGCGATATCCCTTCTGGATTGGTACATTCTGGAAGATGAGCTGATCCTGGTGTTGGAAAGACCAGCCCTCTGCCTGGACCTCCACACCTATCTTGATGTCGTCAGCTGCTCCTTGCCGGAACGTGATGCCAAAGTACTGAAGCTATGTGGAGGACGTTTCTTTTTCAGTAGAGTGTGTTAGGCTGCAGTCTCCACCTGCAGAAGTTACATTTATCACATTTGGTGTGATTTAAACTGTTGCCACTTTCTGGTGTGAGTCCTTGTACACGTCCTTGTGAAATAGGCAGTACTGGAGGGTGGTGATGTAGGGACTACTTGAGGGGCTACTAAATTACTGTAGCTGGCTAGTTAACAGCTAACATGACAGCTAGCCAGCCAGGAACATACTAGCGCTAGTCAGTTTCAGTCATGGTTACAATAGCTCTTCATGTTAAATTGCTTGCTAATTATTTGTAGAGAAAGTAGTGCCCTACAGTCCCTCTCAACTACTGCATGTCTATGTCTCTCTGTTTCAGATGATCCTGAGGCAGCTGGTGGATGCAGCCATTGACATGCACGCCAAGGGTGTCTTTCACAGAGACATCAAGATAGAAAACACCCTGATTCAGCGTTCCGTAACTGGTGCCTTAAGACTCCGGGTGATTGACTTTGGATGTGGCACCTTCTCATCAAAGATGCCCTTCACGTCCTTCTGGGGTATGATATGAATTAGACATTTTTTTAAATGATGACTTTCATGTTTAAAGAAACCTTGGCCCCCTTCTCATTCTCACTTTCTGTCTTTGTTTTCCTCCATCTCTCTGTTGCTGTATGTTTCAGGTACCCGTGCATACGCCCCTCCAGAGTATTTTAGTAACGGCGCATACCGGGACAGTCCCACCACAGTTTGGCAGCTGGGCGCTCTCTTCTATTCATTGCTGCATAGAGGAGTGCATTTTACAACCACAGGCTTCATCCAGGGACGCATTCAAATCGACAGTGAACTGTCCCATGGTAAGACACATTTTTGTACCAGACAGTATCTTCTTTCTCAAAAGCAAAGTTTTTTCCCCTCACAGGTTACTGTAGTTGCCCCCTTGAACCTTGATTTCCTGCTTTCTCTCCTCATTTTTAGAAACCAAGTGTTTGTTGTACATGTGTCTGGCCAGAGACCCAGCACTGCGTGTCACTCTGGAGGAGCTACAGAGCTGCCTTGCCCTCCAATAAGCCATCCCTCCACCCACCTCCTCTTCAATAAAAGGCCTTCTGGTCAGTTCCTCCCACCACCTCACATTCTCACAAGCAGCACAGAACCACAGACACAATTTCCACATTACAGAAGAGTAAGCATTAAATAATGCCTGTAATGTCCGTTCTTTGCATTTGATCCTGCTGTAAATGGTTCTCTTCCTGCGGGGATGCCCTGGAGCCCACCTGGCCTCCATCATCTTCTGTGTGACCTGCTGGAAATGAGCCATTAATACTTGGGAGGAAGCTGGAAAAACAACAACACAAATGGATCCGGAAGATGTTCCATCTACAAATAAAAACGTTATTTATTCAAAATGCTTTTTTATGTTTGCACTTTCGATTTACAATGATAAAAATATGTTTTCATTTTCCATTAAAAGCCTTCCTGTGTTGTAATATGCATGTGAATAAGTAATTAACCTTAAAAAAAAAGCAAAAAAAAAAACCCAATTTAGTCTGTCGATGACGCATTCACCTCATAAACATAAAGACGAATCAGCGGAAACGTAAACTTCTTCTACGATTCATCTTCTGTTTAGTCTGACTGGTGAATTAGACCATTCCATTTATTAATTCCTTATCACTTTAATTGATACATTTGTCAAACCACACACAGTATATCTCTCCAGATATACACATATACTACTACTACTATTATTATTATATGTAAATATGTGCTTCTTGAGAAATAATAATCAAATTGGCCCACATTGTGAACAGGCACTGCTCTAGTAATGTTAACAACATCACAGTGAAGAAAGTGGAGATTTTGACAACATGATTAGAAAGTTTCATTTTAAAACGTGAGGTATGAGGATCATAACTTTGCTCCCCTGATTGAATAAGGGGGACGCATTTGCTCCATGTGATAAATTGCTGAGGTGCCTATCGTATAAGTTTTGTTTAACCAATGTTATTTATGATTATTATTTTCATGGCGCATCAAGTGCCATCACTCACAAAAATGTCAAGAATGTTAAAGACTTCAAGTCATATTTGTGTCACTTTTCCTCTTGCTAATGTCTTTTGATGAACACTCATGATAACCGTCCTAAATTATGTACATGCATAGGTTTTAGTGGTATAACGTTACATTGTCTTGGGTTGGGTTAGGGACCTCCAACACCCCCGACCAAACCACCCTGGCTTTGTAGTTCATGTCAACTATAATTTAGCAGCTAAGCTAAACTATCGCTAGTAAATACATTTTCCGAATTAGCAAGCCAAACTTAGTAATGTGATAGCAAACATTTACTACTTATTAACTCCCAACACGAAGCACAAAGTCATGTGTATCCAAGAATCTGCGAAAGAGATCCAGGACAGTAGAGGCAGTATCCGGGTCTTGAACCACCTTTTCCCTGTGCTGGAATGTTTCAACGTATTTTTGACACGGTTGTATCACTTGAGTGTTTCATTACCGATATGGCCTCCCTGCATTCATCCGCAGTCAGCTGCTTCTCATCTGAATGGATACTGCGTGGAGTTTAGGGGCCCTCTTGGAAAGTGATCCTGGATTACTTGCTGTCTTGAGCAGAGTTCCGCTGAACAGTTTTCAGCCTCCACGCTAGGTAGCCGGAACCAGTCTGGTGATCATAGAAATGTTCCTGTTGATAAAGAAAAACACATCGACTCACATCAACTGAGGAAAAACTCCAGGAAAACCCTTTAACAGGAAAAAAACTGGAGAAGCCTCAGGGTGAGCAACAGAGGAGGGATCCCTCACCCAGGACTGGCAGACGTGCAATAGATGTTACAGACAAAAACAGTTTACAACACAGAACTTATGGGGATGGATTACTGTTTATACTCACATAGCCGTTCTTGGAATCTGGGTCCCTTCAATTTCGGGAACAGTGTTGTAATCGTAAGTGCGTAGAGGATCCGCACAATCACCGAAGGGACCCTTAGATAGACTCTTTGAATATTTCTTTTCCACCAGGCTTTGAATACAGAACGACTCTAACATTCTGAACGGACAATTGCATAATATTCACACTGCAGTAGATATTTCAGCATGTGCCCAGGGCTGATGTAACCGTTGGATAGTTGGTGCATGATAAGTGACAATTAGCTAACATAACGGAGCTCTGGGTCTTCAGTTCGACTGATCTACTAAAGCTGCAGTGCTATTATACTTATTGTGAAATTTTAATGTAAGGTCTGACATCAATCTAATTGACTTCAGGATCAGTATCTGGCAGAGAGGGACTCGAGTCGATGACTTGACTCGAGTCGCCAGATTTGTACTTGATCAACATTAACAAAAGACTTGACTTGACTTTGACTTGCCTTTCTTGACCTGCGACTTGACTTGACAAAAACCTGTCTTGTTAAAACATGTCTTGTTTAAAAAAAAAAAAACAAATAAATAATTAGATAGATATTGCTTTATTGTGTGTGGGTGCTCCTGACCAGCTGCATATCAGCAAACCTGGCAACCCCTGCTCCACCCAACGAAACGTGCCTGCATGAGTTGAATGCGTAATCACCTGGAGAGATGGAGAGCACTCAGACCAACACCATCCCGAAAATCACACAAACCAAATTTGAACTAGTTCTCCTTTCTTGAACATGCAATGCATTTGCATCCCTGAGCTTAAACACCAAAACTGACTAGTGTGTCTTCTAAATAACTATGTATGCATGCAGTGAGGCTATATTAAAACTTTACTTTACCGTCCCAAATGTTTAGATATTAAGAGTACCTTCGCTCAAAAGCAGCTCCCACGACAGACTCAAGTCAGCCACCAATCTCCCAGTTCATCAAAAGCAACAAGCAACACTACACTTAGCCATCCCCAGCTGAACGCCATCACACGTTCAATATTTTCAGACCTGGTTATCGATTGCAACTTGCCATTGTCTATCATAGAACACCCAAGTTTCCGGCACTTCATGTCTGTTGTCACCACAAGGTATAACCCTGTAATCAGTCACAGTTGACATATGGTCAGATCGGAAAATGCGGGGCTTCCTAGGAGTTACTGCTCACTGGTTGGATAATGGAGAAGGTGGACTAGTCCTGAAATCTGCTTTGCTGGCTTGTAATAGGTCTAGCGGTTCCCATACAGGGGATAGAATATGTGAGGAATTTGAGCAAATATGTGAAGAGTACCAAATCAAAAGGAAGCTATTGCACATCATATGCGATAATGCTGCAAATATGAGAAAAACATTCAGCACTTGTTTTCCACATCATGGAGATGAAGAGGATGATGAAGATGAAGTAGCTGAGGACAACAACTTGTGGACTGACTTGCCAGTCAAAGACCAAGAGAGTGTAGATCTTTTTCTCCAAGCTAAATGTCAGACAAGACAACGGTGTTTAGCCCACACGCTGCAGTCAGTTGTCGGGGATGACACAACAATAGCTAATGCAGCTCTTGCAATGGCCTGCAAACTTTTGAGAGAAAGTTTGGGCAATCTGGCATCCCATCCTCTGTTGTCACACGTTGGAACTCAACGATTAGGCAGTTAAAAAGTGGTACTGAAATGTGACGCCACAAAGCTCACAGCCATTCTACAAGAGTCTGGCCACAAAGAGACAGCATTCACATCAAGAGAATGAAGTCAAATTCAAGAGTTGGTGCGTGTGCTTGAGCCTTTTGCCGAGGCCACCGACCTCACTCAAGGTGAAAAAGTGGTAACCATAAGTGCAGTGGTTCCCTGTGTCCTCTACCTCAACCACCATCTGGAAAACTTAAAAGGCACTATGTGCTACTTGGGGGCCTTCATCAAAACCTTACAGACATCTCTTAAAAGGAGGTTCAAGGGGATTTTCGTAAATTTGAAGATGGCACAAAACTCATCATCTGATTGCCAGCCATTGCCCTCCTCTGACAGACTGTATCTGAAGGCAGTCGTGCTAGATCCTTCTTTTGGCAGCATGTGGGTCATACATGATGTTTTGGTCCCTGACAACACTAAGGAGGAGGTGTCAAGGATGATCAAAGGTATGTTAGAGCTTTATAGTAAATACATGTCAAGTTATTCCATGTAAAAAAAATATTACGCTATACACGTTATCATATTATTTGATGATTGAGTGATATTGTTTTTGCTTTTGCTCAAGACTTGATTCTGGAAGAAGCAGTGAAAGTCACTCCAACAAACCCACATATAGAAGAGGAAGAAGAGGTCCAGGCGACAGAACCGCAGTCGAGCCTCTTTGCATCCTACCAGAACAAGAGACAAAAGAAGGACTCAGCTTCAACACCTCATATGCAGCTCACACACTTCCTGGACATTTGTAGTGGACAGGACTGCCACTGACACTGAACAGACAAACCCTTCATTCTCTCTTCAAGGTTGTGGTAAGACTGTTGCATATCCCTGCATCCAGTGCCCCGGTTGAACGTGTGTTTAGCCATGGTGGTGTGATCATGAGACCCCATCTGTCACAACTCAATGCAAAGGTTTTAAGTTGTTTGATTTTTTGCAAGTGTAATGGCCACTGGTAATGGCTCACATTATATTCTGATGCTTTGTTACTGTTTGACTTCAAGTGAGATCATCAAATATGTCCGAATCCACTTCCATGTTAGAGGAATCCTTCAGGCTCAAAAAAGCAGAACCTGGCAAATTCGATTTTACCAGCACTAAAACATAAGATACTGTAGATAAGCAAAATTGGGGAGGGACAAACATGCATTAATGAACATCTGTAGTCGCTAGGAAAAACATTGGAAAACCCTAAATGCACAAAAAAAACCTGACAGTCAAGTTAGCCTAACAGTTACCTGCTTGTAAAAACTGGTAGTAATTGTACTCGTCCTCCGCCTGTGGACCCATTAGCTGACTCCTTTATACTCTACAGCAACCAGCATGTCGCTTCAAAGACATGAATGGCATAATTTATTATATATACTTATAATTCCTTGTATTTACACGTAGTGTTTCCCGCGCAGCCTGGAGAGCTGGGGGGTAATTTGAACACGGTACAATTACCGGACTACCATGCAACATGACACTGAGGTGATGAAGGACTGTAAAATGCTGTTTTAAAAAAACCACTACATATAGTGTTTTTTTTTTCTCCATGAGAGACTGTGGCGGACCCAAATGTGCCTCGTTATGTTCACTGGAAACACTGTAAACCATACATTTAACCCAACACATGTGTTATGTTGTCATACTACACTCGTACGACATTTTCAATATATTCCTATTACTCAAGAAGCCTTTCTTTTATAGACACTTTTAATAATTTGAGGAACTAATGTTAGCTAAACCATGATCCAGCGCAGTGTAGGCAAAGGCTAGCAAGCTAAGCTAACGTAGCTAGCCAGCCCAGCTAGCTAGCAGCCAAAGTCAACTACAAAAAAAACAACAACGCTAATATCGTTCCAAAAGAGACAATTATATCGACCGAAACTTAACTTATCGTAGAAAGAAGAGATATGGACGACATAAGTATGACTGCAGTCTGAATGAGTAAAATGAATAGTAAGCCCTGTTAATTTACTAAAAAAAATGACACTGGCACATTTGCTGTGTAGGGAAAGGTTGCATTTCAGTTTTGATGTGTTCAGTTATACAGCAAACTGTTGTGACTGTCTAACAGTGTGATTTTAAATTTCTAAAAGAAGTGTTTATATTTTTTCATCCCCATTGGTCAGCTACACTGTTCAGATGGATAATATTCATTGGCTATAGCTCCTTAAAGTTTTTGTGTACCCTTTGGCATTTTTTCATAGCTGTGATAGCACTGTATGAGCTGAGATTGTTGCATATTTGCTTAATACTTTCACTTTGCTGACTACTAACAGTTACTTGAGCATTTTGTGCATATGTGTTTTACAAAGGAGTAAAAGGTGAATTTGTGTATGTTTATTATTCTTATTAACTACTTATTCTTCTTAATAAATAGATAGAAATAGCTGTTCATTATTTATGTTTTCAACTGTCTAATATTGTTCATACAAATCACATTGAAATATTTTTGCGTGCAATGTTGTCTGTCAACTACGGTTCAAGTGATGGAAAGTAACAAAGTGCTCAATTCAGCCATTAATGTATCCTTTAATTTGGAAACTAAGGCATTTTAAGGTATAAATGGTGTTTGTCAGTTTTTTCACCATGGCAACCCTCAAATAAAAATATGGAACTTCTGTTCATTTACCATTGATGCCTAATGTTCTTGAGTTTTGTGATGTCACAGTCATAGTTCTGAAAGCAGTTCTGAATGTTTTTACACTGAGACCCAGACACACTGTTAAGTACACACTCTTCAGGTATCTGCAGGAGCTTGTATCTTAAAACAAATCGATCGAAACGTCATGTCTTCTACGTCTACAAAAGACTTGATGACTACAACCTTTGAAAAAGATCAAGGTAAGTGTGAAGTTGTGGCAAAAAACTTGCAATCCCTACTGACGTGAGATAATCCATATGATTTATCAGGTGTTGACTTGATAGAAATTGATATTTGTATTTAGTAGGTGTATTGAACTTAATATAATGATGTAACAGTCAAATATAAACTTTTGGTCCATACAATTTTTCATGTACAAGGTTATTTCTGTGATGATCCAACATTTATAGTCCAGTTCCTTGTTTCAGTCTAGGGATTATAGTCCACTACTGTTCAGAAATAGTAATTAGTAAATGCAATAAAGTAAATGCAATAGTAATGCAAAGAGATTAGTTTTAAAACTTATTTTACAAGGGTGCACAGTCCCTTCTTCTTGTCTAAAAAACTATTGGTACAACTCCTATTGTAACATTTTATTAAGGTGGTCACAAAATAAATCATTAAATAGTAAATTCATTGCAGTGCTATGCAGAAGCCAAACAATTTAATACAATATCCCTCTCACTTTATATTGATGGCGTTTTTACATGTCAAACAGTTCATATGTCTGTATGTATGTTCATATGTCAATCTATGTACACAACCACAATGGACCATCATGCATATCAAGTGTGTGCAATATGCAGGAAGTTGTTAAGGTTTTTTTTCTCATTTGTAGAGAACAACATGGAGAAGTACTCCAACATGAAGAAGAGAAACAGAGAGGACAGTGATGTTGCAGGAACACCCAGCAAAAAAATCAAGTGTTGCAACATCACCGACTCCAGTGAGAAAGTCAGCGTGAGAAAGAGGAGGGCTGATGATGACGATAGACCAATGCCCGGGAAAAAGATAAAGACTAGTGAAGAGTCAGTGGACGACTTCACGAAACAAGAGAAGGGCAAGAGAAAGGCCAGTGTTGATGCTGGTACATCCGAAAAACAGATTCGGCTGAGCTTCGACACCATCTCCTCTGAACCCAGCACAAGATCAGAGGATGATTCTTTGGTGCAAAAGAAGAGAAAAGCCAGTGATGATGGTAATGCACCATGGAAGAAGAGTCGTAGCTCCAGTAGCGCCAGCCTCATTTTGTGCCCCAGTGAAATAAGTGTCACACATTTCACTTGTGGATCCAGCACTACTACATCCAGTGAGAAAGTGCTGAAGGATGGGAGCGATGAAGACATCAGTCATGATAGTTCACTGGAAGAGAAAATCTTAGAAATGGCCTCTTCAGGAAACGGAAGCAGAGGTGGGCTGATAGTGTGAAAGAACGTTAGAGAAAGATTAGTTTGTTGCTATTGCTGTGTAAGCTAAGTGAAGGCACTCTACCTGCACCTTCTACAAGAGATTACCTTTAACCTCGGCTTTGTATTCAGGGTTATGCTTAATAAATGTCCCTGTCTGTGTTTGTCTGTAGCTGAATTTGAGAACAAGTATTTCCACACGAGTCTAATCGGTTCAGGAGGCTTTGGCTCAGTGTTTGCCGGCTTCCGTAAAGGAGACTTTTTACCAGTAAGTCTCATCAAACAAAACACACACATTATGCCACTTACCACAGCTTAAGAAAGTGCCAACCGAATGAATTTCTGTCTTACAGGTGGCCATCAAGTACATTCCTGAAGAAAACGTGAGATACGAGCAAGTGGTGAGTGATTTGAACACTGTTGAAATGACAACTGTTACCTAAATGTTGAACATGTCTTTCACTGCTGTGGATGAGCAAAACACATGCACAGACAAGTTGTCAGTATAACATTTTTAATAGAACCTCATTGTCCACTCAACTTGTATACATTTGTTTTCTTTAGGTCTGCAATGAGAAGGTGTTTGACGTCATTCTCGAGGTGGCCCTCATGCTCAAATCTGCAGGTCTACCAGGATCAATTGGGCAATCTGCCGCGATATCCCTTCTGGATTGGTACATTCTGGAAGATGAGCTGATCCTGGTGTTGGAAAGACCAGCCCTCTGCCTGGACCTCCACACCTATCTTGATGTCGTCAGCTGCTCCTTGCCGGAACGTGATGCCAAAGTACTGAAGCTATGTGGAGTAGGTTTCTTTTTCAGTAGAGTGTGTTAGGCTGCAGTCTCCACCTGCAGAAGTTACATTTATCACATTTGGTGTGATTTAAACTGTTGCCACTTTCTGGTGTGAGTCCTTGTACACGTCCTTGTGAAATAGGCAGTACTGGAGGGTGGTGATGTAGGGACTACTTGAGGGGCTACTAAATTACTGTAGCTGGCTAGTTAACAGCTAACATGACAGCTAGCCAGCCAGGAACATACTAGCGCTAGTCAGTTTCAGTCATGGTTACAATAGCTCTTCATGTTAAATTGCTTGCTAATTATTTGTAGAGAAAGTAGTGCCCTACAGTCCCTCTCAACTACTGCATGTCTATGTCTCTCTGTTTCAGATGATCCTGAGGCAGCTGGTGGATGCAGCCATTGACATGCACGCCAAGGGTGTCTTTCACAGAGACATCAAGATAGAAAACACCCTGATTCAGCGTTCCGTAACTGGTGCCTTAAGACTCCGGGTGATTGACTTTGGATGTGGCACCTTCTCATCAAAGATGCCCTTCACTTCCTTCTGGGGTATGATATGAATTAGCCAATTTTTAAAATGATGACTTTCATGTTTAAAGAAACCTTGGCCCCCTTCTCATTCTCACTTTCTGTCTTTGTCTTCCTCCATCTCTCTGTTGCTGTATGTTTCAGGTACCCGTGCATACGCCCCTCCAGAGTATTTTAGTAACGGCGCATACCGGGACAGTCCCACCACAGTTTGGGAGCTGGGCGCTCTCTTCTATTCATTGCTGCATAGAGGAGTGCATTTTACAACCACAGGCTTCATCCAGGGACGCATTCAAATCGACAGTGAACTGTCCCATGGTAAGACACATTTTTGTACCAGACAGTATCTTCTTTCTCAAAAGCAAAGTTTTTTCCCCTCACAGGTTACTGTAGTTGCCCCCTTGAACCTTGATTTCCTGCTTTCTCTCCTCATTTTTAGAAACCAAGTGTTTGTTGTACATGTGTCTGGCCAGAGACCCAGCACTGCGTGTCACTCTGGAGGAGCTACAGAGCTGCCTTGCCCTCCAATAAGCCATCCCTCCACCCACCTCCTCTTCAATAAAAGGCCTTCTGGTCAGTTCCTCCCACCACCCCACATTCTCACAAGCAGCACAGAACCACAGACACAATTTCCACATTACAGAGTAAGCATTAAATAATGCCTGTAATGTCCGTTCTTTGCATTTGATCCTGCTGTAAATGGTTCTCTTCCTGCGGGGATGCCCTGGAGCCCACCTGGCCTCCATCATCTTCTGTGTGACCTGCTGGAAATGAGCCATTAATACTTGGGAGGAAGCTGGAAAAACAACAACACAAATGGATCCGGAAGATGTTCCATCTACAAATAAAAACGTTATTTATTCAAAATGCTTTTTTATGTTTGCACTTTCGATTTACAATGATAAAAATATGTTTTCATTTTCCATTAAAAGCCTTCCTGTGTTGTAATATGCATGTGAATAAGTAATTAACCTTAAAAAAAAAAGCAAAAAAAAACCCCAATTTAGTCTGTCGATGATGCATTCACCTCATAAACATAAAGACGAATCAGCAGAATCGTAAACTTCTTCTACGATTCATCTTCTGTTTAGTCTGACTGGTGAATTAGACCATTCCATTTATTAATTCCTTATCACTTTAATTGATACATTTGTCAAACCACACACAGTATATCTCTCCAGATATACACATATACTACTACTACTATTATTATTATATGTAAATATGTGCTTCTTGAGAAATAATAATCAAATTGGCCCACATTGTGAACAGGCACTGCACTAGTAATGTTAACAACATCACAGTGAAGAAAGTTGAGATTTTGACAACATGATTAGAAAGTTTCATTTTAAAACGTGAGGTAAGAGGATCATAACTCTGCTCCCATGATTGAATAAGGGGGACGCATTTGCTCCATGTGATAAATTGCTGAGGTGCCTATCGTATAAGTTTTGTTTAACCAATGTTATTTATGATTATTATTTTCATGGCGCATCAAGTGCCATCACTCACAAAAATGTCAAGGATGTTAAAGACTTCAAGTCATATTTGTGTCACTTTTCCTCTTGCTAATGTCTTTTGATGAACACTCATGATAACCGTCCTAAATTATGTACATGCATAGGTTTTAGTGGTATAACATTACATTGTCTTGGGTTGGGTTAGGGACCTCCAACACCCCCGACCAAACCACCCTGGCTTTGTAGTTCATGTCAACTATAATTTAGCAGCTAAGCTAAACTATCGATAGTAAATAAATTTTCCGATTTAGCAAGCCAAAGTTAGTAATGTGATAGCAAACATTTACTACTTATTAACACGAAGCACAAAGTCATGTGTATCCAAGAATCTGCGAAAGAGATCCAGGACAGTAGAGGCAGTATCCGGGTCTTGAACCACCTTTTCCCTGTGCTGGAATGTTTCAACGTATTTTTGTCAAGGGTTGTATCACTTGAGTGTTTCATTACCGATATGGCCTCCCTGCATTCATCCGCAGTCAGCTGCTTCTCATCTGAATGGATACTGCGTGGAGTTTAGGGGCCCTCTTGGAAAGTGATCCTGGATTACTTGCTGTCTTGAGCAGAGTTCCGCTGAACAGTTTTCAGCCTCCACGCTAGGTAGCCGGAACCAGTCTGGTGATCATAGAAATGTTCCTGTTGATAAAGAAAAACACATCGACTCACATCAACTGAGGAAAAACTCCAGGAAAACCCTTTAACAGGAAAAAAACTGGAGAAGCCTCAGGGTGAGCAACAGAGGAGGGATCCCTCACCCAGGACTGGCAGACATGCAATAGATGTTTTATACAGACAAAAACAGTTTACAACACAGAACTTATGGGGATGGATTACTGTTTATACTCACATAGCCGTTCTTGGAATCTGGGTCCCTTCAATTTCGGGAACAGTGTTGTAATCGTAAGTGCGTAGAGGATCCGCACATTCACCGAAGGGACCCTTCTGAAAAGAGATAAGACTCTTAGATAGACTCTTTGAATATTTCTTTTCCACCAGGCTTTGAATACAGAACGACTCTAACATTCTGAACGGACAATTGCATAATATTCACACTGCAGGTACAGTAGATATTTCAGCATGTGCCCAGGGCTGATGTAACCGTTGGATAGTTGGTGCATGATAAGTGACAATTAGCTAACATAACGGAGCTCTGGGTCTTCAGTTCGACTGATCTACTGAAGCTGCAGTGCTATTATACTTATTGTGAAATTTTAATGTAAGGTCTGACATCAATCTAATTGACTTCAGGATCAGTATCAGGCAGAGAGGGACTCGAGTCGATGACTTGACTCGAGTCGCCAGATTTGTGACTTGTGACTTACTTGATCAACATTAACAAAAGACTTGACTTGACTTTGACTTGCCTTTTTTGACCTGCGACTTGACTTGACAAAAACCTGTCTTGTTAAAACATGTCTAGTTTAAAAAAAAAGCAACAAATAAATAATTAGATAGATATTGCTTTATTGTGTGTGGGTGCTCCTGACCTGCTGCATATCAGCAAACCTGGAAACCCCTGCTCCACCCAACGAAACGTGCCTGCATGAGTTAAATGTGTGATCACCTGGAGAGATGGAGAGCACTCAGACCAACACCATCACAAACAAACCCAATTTGAACTAGTTTTCCTTTTTTGACCATGCAATGCATTTGCATCCCTGAGCTTAAACACCAAAACTGACTAGTGTGCCTTCTAAATAACTATGTATGCATGCAGTGAGGCTATATTAAAACTTTACTTTTCCGTCCCAAATGTTTAGATATTAGGAGTACCTTCGCTCAAAAGCAGCTCCCACGACAGACTCAAGTCAGCCACCAATCTCCCAGTTCATCAAAAGCAACAAGCAACACTACACTTAGCCATCCCCAGCTGAACGCCATCACACGTTCAATACTTTCAGACCTGGTTATTGATTGCAACTTGCCATTGTCTATCATAGAACACCCAAGTTTCCGGCACTTCATGTCTGTTGTCACCACAAGGTATAACCCTGTAATCAGTCACAGTTGACATACGGTCAGATCGGAAAATGCGGGGCTTCCTAGGAGTTACTGCTCATTGGTTGGATAATGGAGAAGGTGGACTAGTCCTGAAATCTGCTTTGCTGGCTTGTAATAGGTCTAGCGGTTCCCATACAGGGGAAAGAATATTTGAGGAATTTGAGCAAATATGTGAAGAGTACCAAATCAAAAGGAAGCTATTGCACATCATATGCGATAATGCTGCAAATATGAGAAAAACATTCAGCACTTGTTTTCCACATCATGGAGATGAAGAGGATGATGAAGATGAAGGAGCTGAGGACAACAACTTGTGGACTGACTTGCCAGTCAAAGACCAAGAGAGTGTAGATCTTTTTCTCCAAGCTAAATGTCAGACAAGGCAACAGTGTGTAGCCCACACACTGCTGTCAGTTGTCAGGGATGACTTAAGAGACACAACAATAGCTAATGCAGCTCTTGCAAAGACCTGCAAACTGAGCAATTTACTCCACAGCAGCACTTCTTTCAGGGACATTTTTGAGAGAGAGTTTGGGCAATCTGGCATCCCGTCCTCTGTTGTCACACGTTGGAACTCAACGCTTAGGCAGTTAAAAAGTGGTACTGAAATGTGACGCCACAAAGCTCACAGCCATTCTACAAGAGTCTGGCCACAAAGAGACAGCATTCACATCAAGAGAATGAAGTCAAATTCAAGAGTTGGTGCGTGTGCTTGAGCCTTTTGCCGAGGCCACCGACCTCACTCAAGGTGAAAAAGTGGTAACCATAAGTGCAGTGGTTCCCTGTGTCCTCTCCCTCAACCACCATCTGGAAAACTTAAAAGGCACTATGTGTTACTTGGGGGCCTTCATCAAAACCTTACAGACATCTTTTCAAAGGAGGTTCAAGGGGATTTTCGTCAATCTGAAGATGGCACAAAACTCATCATCTGATTGCCAGCCATTGCCCTCCTCTGACCGACTGTATCTGAAGGCAGTCGTGCTAGATCCTTGTTTTGGCAGCATGTGGGTCATACATGATGTTTTGGTCACTGACAACACTAAGGAGGAGGTGTCAAGGATGCTCAAAGGTATGTTAGAGCTTTATAGTAAATACATGTCAAGTTATTCCATGTAAAAAAAATATTACGCTATACACATTATCATATTATTTGATGATTGAGTGATATTGTTTTTGCTTTTGCTCAAGACTTGATTCTGGAAGAAGCAGTGAAGGTCACTCCAACAAACCCACGTATAGAAGAGGAAGAAGAGGTCCAGGCGACAGAACCGCAGTCGAGCCTCTTTGCATCCTACCAGAACAAGAGACAAAAGAAGGACTCAGCTTCAACACCTCATATGCAGCTCACACACTTCCTGGACATTTGTAGTGGACAGGACTGCCACTGACACTGAACAGACAAACCCTTCATTCTCTCTTCAAGGTTGTGGTAAGACTGTTGCATATCCCTGCATCCAGTGCCCCGGTTGAACGTGTGTTTAGCCATGGTGGTGTGATCATGAGACCCCATCGGTCACAACTCAGTGCAAAGGTTTTAAGTTGTTTGATTTTTTGCAAGTGTAATGGCCACTGGTAATGGCTCACATTATATTCTGATGCTTTGTTACTGTTTGACTTCAAGTGAGATCATCAAATATGTCCGAATCCACTTCCATGTTAGAGGAATCCTTCAGGCTCAAAAAAGCAGAACCTGGCAAATTCGATTTTACCAGCACTAAAACATAAGATACTGTAGATAAGCAAAATTGGGGAGGGACAAACATGCATTAATGAACATCTGTAGTCGCTAGGAAAAACATTGGAAAACCCTAAATGCACAAAAAAAACCTGACAGTCAAGTTAGCCTAACAGTTACCTGCTTGTAAAAACTGGTATTAATTGTACTCGTCCTCCGCCTGTGGACCCATTAGCTGACTCCTTAATACTCTACAGCAACCAGCATGTCGCTTCAAAGACATGAATGGCATAACTTATTATATATACTTATAATTCCTTGTATTTACACGCAGTGTTTCCCGCGCAGCCTGGAGAGCTGGGGGGTAATTTGAACAATGTACAATTACCGGACTACCATGCAACATGACACTGAGGTGATGAAGGACCGTAAAATGCTGTTTTAAAAAAACCACTACATATAGTGTTGTTTGTTTTTTTCCATGAGAGACTGTGGCGGACCCAAATGTGCCTCGTTATGTTCACTGGAAACACTGTAAACCATACATTTAACCCAACACGTGTTATGTTGTCATACTACACTCGTACAACATTTTCAATATATTCCTATTACTCAAGAAGCCTTTCCTTTATAGACACTTTTAATAATTTGAGGAACTAATGTTAGCTAAACCATGATCCAGCGCAGTGTTGGCAAGGGCTAGCGAGCTAAGCTAACGTAGCTAGCCAGCCCAGCTAGCTAGCAGCCAAAGTCAACTACAAAAAAAAAAAACAACAACGCTAATATCGTTCCAAAAGAGACAATTATATCGACCGAAACTTAACTTATCGTAGAAAGAAGAGATATGGACGACGTAAGTATGACTGCAGTCTGAATGAGTAAAATGAATAGTAAGCCCTGTTACTTTACTAAAAAATAACACTGGCACATTTGCTGTGTAGGGAAAGGTTGCATTTCAGTTTTGATGTGTTCAGTTATACAGCAAACTGTTGTGACTGTCTAACAGTGTGATTTTAAATTTCTAAAAGAAGTATTTATATTTTTTCATCCCCATTGGTCAGCTACAATGTTCAGATGGATAATATTCATTGGCTATAGCTCCTTAAAGTTTTTGTGTACCCTTTGGCATTTTTTCATAGCTGTGATAGCACTGTATGTGCTGAGATTGTTGCATATTTGCTTAATACTTGCACTTTGCTGACTACTAACAGTTACTTGAGCATTTTGTGCATATGTGTTTTACAAAGGAGTAAAAGGTGAATTTGTGTATGTTTATTATTCTTATTAACTACTTATTCTTCTTAATAAATAGATAGAAATAGCTGTTCATTATTTATGTTTTCAACTGTCTAATATTGTTCATACAAATCACATTGAAATATTTTTGGGTGCAATGTTGTTTGTCAACTAAGGTTCAAGTGATGGAAAGTAACAAAGTGCTCAATTCAGCCATTAATTTATCCTTTAATTTGGAAACTAAGGCATTTTAAGGTATAAATGGTGTTTGTCAGTTTTTTCACCATGGCAACCCTCAAATAAAAATATGGAACTTCTGCTCATTTACCATTGATGCCTAATGTTCTTGAGTTTTGTGATGTCACAGTCATAGTTCTGAAAGCAGTTCTGAATGTTTTTACACTGAGACCCAGACACACTGTTAAGTACACACTCTTCAGGTATCTGCAGGAGCTTGTATCTTAAAACAAATCGATCGAAACGTCATGTCTTCTACGTCTACAAAAGACTTGATGACTACAACCTTTGAAAAAGATCAAGGTAAGTGTGAAGTTGTGGCAAAAAAATTGCAATCCCTACTGACGTGAGATAATCCATATGATTTATCAGGTGTTGACTTGATAGAAATTGATATTTGTATTTAGTAGGGGTATTGAACTTAATATAATGATGTAACAGTCAAATATAAACTTTTGGTCCATACAATTTTTCATGTACAAGGTTATTTCTGTGATGATCCAACATTTATAGTCCAGTTCCTTGTTTCAGGCTAGGGATTATAGTCCACTACTGTTCAGAAATAGTAATTAGTAAATGCAATAAAGTAAATGCAATAGTAATGCAAAGAGATTATTTTTAAAACTTATTTTACAAGAGTGCACAGTCCCTTCTTCTTGTCTAAAAAACTACTGGTACGACTACTATTGTAACATTTTATTAAGGTGGTCACAAAATAAATCATTAAATAGTAAATTCATTGCAGTGCTATGCAGAAGCCAAACAATTTAATACAATATCCCTCTCACTTTATATTGATGGCGTTTTTACATGTCAAACAGTTCATATGTCTGTATGTATGTTCATATGTCAATCTATGTACATAACCACAATGGACCATCATGCATATCAAGTGTGTGCAATATGCAGGAAGTTGTTAAGGTTTTTTTCTCATTTGTAGAGAACAACATGGAGAAGTACTCCAACATGAAGAAGAGAAACAGAGAGGACAGTGATGTTGCAGGAACACCCAGCAAAAACATCAAGTGTTGCAACATCACCGACTCCAGTGAGAAAGTCAGTGTGAGAAAGAGGAGGGCTGATGATGACGATGGACCAATGCCCGGGAAAAAGATAAAGTCTAGTGAAGAGTCAGTGGACGACTTCACGAAACAAGAGAAGGGCAAGAGAAAGGCCAGTGTTGATGCTGGTACATCCGAAAAAAAGATTCGGCTGAGCTTCGACACCATCTCCTCTGAACCCAGCGCAAGATCAGAGGAGGATTCTTTGGTGCAAAAGAAGAGAAAAGCCAGTGATGATGGTAATGCACCATGGAAGAAGAGTCGTAGCTCCAGTAGCGCCAGCCTCATTTTGTGCCCCAGTGAAATAAGTGTCACACATTTCACTTGTGGATCCAGCACTACTACATCCAGTGAGAAAGTGCTGAAGGATGGGAGCGATGAAGACATCAGTCATGATAGTTCACTGGAAGAGAAAATCTTAGAAATGGCCTCTTCAGGAAACGGAAGCAGAGGTGGGCTGACAGTGTGAAAGAACGTTAGAGAAAGATTAGTTTGTTGCTATTGCTGTGTAAGCTAAGTGAAGGCACTCTACCTGCACCTTCTACAAGAGGTTACCTTTAACCTCGGTTTTGTATTCAGGGTTATGCTTAATACATGTCCCTGTCTGTGTTTGTCTGTAGCTGAATTTGAGAACAAGTATTTCCACACGAGTCTAATCGGTTCAGGAGGCTTTGGCTCAGTGTTTGCCGGCTTCCGTAAAGGAGACTTTTTACCAGTAAGTCTCATCAAACAAAACACACACATTATCATACCACTTACCACAGCTTAAGAAAGTGCCAACCGAATGAATTTCTGTCTTACAGGTGGCCATCAAGTACATTCCTGAAGAAAACGTGAGATACGAGCAAGTGGTGAGTGATTTGAACACTGTTGAAATTACAACTGTTACCTAAATGTTGAACATGTCTTTCACTGCTGTGGATGAGCAAAACACATGCACAGACAAGTTGTCAGTATAAATAACATTTTTAATAGAACCTCATTGTCCACTCAACTTATATACATTTGTTTTCTTTAGGTCTGCAATGAGAAGGTGTTTGACGTCATTCTCGAGGTGGCCCTCATGCTCAAATCTGCAGGTCTACCAGGATCAATTGGGCAATCTGCCGCGATATCCCTTCTGGATTGGTACATTCTGGAAGATGAGCTGATCCTGGTGTTGGAAAGACCAGCCCTCTGCCTGGACCTCCACACCTATCTTGATGTCGTCAGCTGCTCCTTGCCGGAACGTGATGCCAAAGTACTGAAGCTATGTGTAGGACGTTTCTTTTTCAGTAGAGTGTGTTAGGCTGCAGTCTCCACCTGCAGAAGTTACATTTATCACATTTGGTGTGATTTAAACTGTTGCCACTTTCTGGTGTGACTGCAAGTCCTTGTACACGTCCTTGTGAAATAGGCAGTGCTGGAGGGTGGTGATGTAGGGACTACTTGAGGGGCTACTAAATTACTGTAGCTGGCTAGTTAACAGCTAACATGACAGCTAGCCAGCCAGGAACATACTAGCGCTAGTCAGTTTCAGTCATGGTTACAATAGCTCTTCATGTTAAATTGCTTGCTAATTATTTGTAACAGTCATTAGAGAAAGTAGTGCCCTACAGTCCCTCTCAACTACTGCATGTCTATGTCTCTCTGTTTCAGATGATCCTGAGGCAGCTGGTGGATGCAGCCATTGACATGCACGCCAAGGGTGTCTTTCACAGAGACATCAAGATAGAAAACACCCTGATTCAGCGTTCCGTAACTGGTGCCTTAAGACTCCGGGTGATTGACTTTGGATGTGGCACCTTCTCATCAAAGATGCCCTTCACGTCCTTCTGGGGTATGATATGAATTAGACATTTTTTAAAATGATGACTTTTATGTTTAAAGAAACCTTGGCCCCCTTCTCATTCTCACTTTCTGTCTTTGTTTTCCTCCATCTCTCTGTTGCTGTATGTTTCAGGTACCCGTGCATACGCCCCTCCAGAGTATTTTAGTAACGGCGCATACCGGGACAGTCCCACCACAGTTTGGCAGCTGGGCGCTCTCTTCTATTCATTGCTGCATAGAGGAGTGCATTTTACAACCACAGGCTTCATCCAGGGACGCATTCAAATCGACAGTGAAGTGTCCCATGGTAAGACACATTTTTGTACCAGACAGTATCTTCTTTCTCAAAAGCAAAGTTTTTTCCCCTCACAGGTTACTGTAGTTGCCCCCTTGAACCTTGATTTCCTGCTTTTTCTCCTCATTTTTAGAAACCAAGTGTTTGTTGTACATGTGTCTGGCCAGAGACCCAGCACTGCGTGTCACTCTGGAGGAGCTACAGAGCTGCCTTGCCCTCCAATAAGCCATCCCTCCACCCACCTCCTCTTCAATAAAAGGCCTTCTGGTCAGTTCCTCCCACCACCTCACATTCTCACAAGCAGCACAGAACCACAGACACAATTTCCACATTACAGAAGAGTAAGCATTAAATAATGCCTGTAATGTCCGTTCTTTGCATTTGATCCTGCTGTAAATGGTTCTCTTCCTGCGGGGGCTGGCCTCCATCATCTTCTGTGTGACCTGCTGGAAATGAGCCATTAATACTTGGGAGGAAGCTGGAAAAACAACAACACAAATGGATCCGGAAGATGTTCCATCTACAAATAAAAACGTTATTTATTCAAAATGCTTTTTTATGTTTGCACTTTCGATTTACGATGATAAAAATAAAAATAAAAAAAACAAAGCAAAAAAAACCCCCAATTTAGTCTGTCGATGATGCATTCACCTCATAAACATAAAGACGAATCAGCAGAATCGTAAACTTCTTCTACGATTCATCTTCTGTTTAGTCTGACTGGTGAATTAGACCATTCCATTTATTAATTCCTTATCACTTTAATTGATACATTTGTCAAACCACACACAGTATATATCTCCAGATATACACATATACTACAACTACTATTATTATTATATGTAAATATGTGCTTCTTGAGAAATAACAATCAAATTGGCCCACATTGTGAACAGGCACTGCACTAGTAACGTTAACAACATCACAGTGAAGAAAGTGGAGATTTTGACAACATGATTAGAAAGTTTCATTTTAAAACGTGAGGTATGAGGATCATAACTTTGCTCCCCTGATTGAATAAGGGGGACGCATTTGCTCCATGTGATAAATTGCTGAGGTGCCTATCGTATAAGTTTTGTTTAACCAATGTTATTTATGATTATTATTTTCATGGCGCATCAAGTGCCATCACTCACAAAAATGTCAAGGATGTTAAAAACTTCAAGTCATATTTGTGTCACTTTTCCTCTTGCTAATGTCTTTTGATGAACACTCATGATAACCGTCCTAAATTATGTACATGCATAGGTTTTAGTGGTATAACATTACATTGTCTTGGGTTGGGTTAGGGACCTCCAACACCCCCGACCAAACCACCCTGGCTTTGTAGTTCATGTCAACTATAATTTAGCAGCTAAGCTAAACTATCGCTAGTAAATAAATTTTCCGATTTAGCAAGCCAAAGTTAGTAATGTGATAGCAAACATTTACTACTTATTAACTCCCAACACGAAGCACAAAGTCATGTGCTGGTAGGTTAATACATTCATGGTTAGTCCTACATAATTGACACATCTACTTATTAATGCTTATCAAGCACTAGTATGTCATTTATTAACCATTGCCCTATAAGTAACCATTTATAGAAATACAAGTTGCAACTTATTTGACCAAATAAATAAATATTCTCTTCATATCTTCTCCTGAATTTACAAATCGCACTAGACATCTACATAAGGATGTAATTAATTTAATTGAGTTCTACAAATAATGTGTGGAGAACAGCAATACGCCTTCGCTCCATCTTGTCTGCCGTAAGCTTCATCGTGATCATCAGAAGAATAAGAAGCTCCAATGTCCCAGCTTTAGGACGTGACCTGAATGCATCATACGACGTGTCTCATTTCCCAGCTTCCTCTGCACTTCCGGCTTTTCAGCAGAACGAAAACAAAATGCGATAGTTAAACTTTAATGAGGACCTGTGATCAATGACAGCGCTATCAAGGCGTCCCAGCACATCGGACAGATTGTTTATTTAAATGTAATTTGTTTGGAGTCATCTGAAATCCACCATGCAGTTCTCTCCAACCAACGGAGACTTCACGTTCGTTTCTTCGACAGAAGCTGAAGGTGGGCTAACGTTAGCGGCTAGCAGGCCTTTAACCTGCTGACGTGCCTCGTTTTAGTTGTCATCATGCAGCGATATCACCTCCACAGACATTAATTTAGCGTGAACGGACAGCATGCTATTTGTAGTAGCTACCGTGCGTGACTCATTTTGCAGGCTATCATTTAGCTTGCTAGCTCATCTCAGTGCTGATACGTGTCGGTCTTAAAGGCTGTAAATGAACGTAGGTTGACAAACATCTCAGCAGTCTGGAGGCTTCATTTAATCTCAAGTCTTTAACATAAGACCCTGAAAGAGTTAATGGTAAAGTCATTTAGCTCTATGAGGAAGCACTATAATAATGTATCTTGTCATTCACAAACTTTCCACCAGCTCACAGTAATACATTGTAACGGAAGCAGACTGGTGTCACTGGTAACACCTAAACATGACTGTTTCATGAGTTGATTACAGACGATAATCGACCGTGGAAAAAGTAACCAGATTCTTTACTTTATGTGTAAGTACCATTGATGTAGTTAAAGCACTGCAGTAAAAGTAGTGGTTTGCTTAATATATGATTATATATGTCATTATTAATACTGAAGCATCAGTGTTAGAGCAGCATGTTACTGTTGCAGCTGCTGGAGGTGGAGCTAGTTTCAACTACTTTATATACAGTTAGATAGTTTAGTCCACTGGTTCCCAATCTAACGTTATGATGTTTGGTCATACGTGCTGGTACTGTATGTATTTCCTGTGTCACGTCAGTCTACGATCAAACACGTAACTCTGCAAACAAACCTGTTGTCCACAGAGCTCAGCGGCACCATCAGCAGCCCGGACATTAAAGTTAATATGGGCAGTGACGGCGGTAAAGACCCATACGCCACCACCTTCCTGAGGCAACGAGGCTACGGCTGGCTGCTGGAGGTGGAGGAGGATGATGGTGAAGAGAGCAAACCTCTTCTGTGAGTACATGTTACTTATGCCTTATGCCTTTATTTTATCAGATCTTTTTTTTCTATCAAAAACCTGACCTGACTGCAATGCTAAATCTAAATTACCGTATTTTAACATATTTTGGGAGAACAAAAAAAAAAAAATCAACAACTTGTTCAGTAAAAGAGAAGCTACAACAGCTCAGTGGAAAACATGCAAACACATAAGTACATGACTGCTAATATTTTGAGTTTCTGTTGATAAGGTCTATTAAAAGGTATATCAGAGGGACAGAGGGAGTGTGTTGGTGGTGTGGTTGTATCAACGTTGGTTCCACATAAAGCTCCGACCTCAGCCATCAGCATCTTAAGTCATTTTGTCATAAATATTCAACAGACTCAGATCTGACATAAGAAGCGATCACCATCAGTTCTGTTGACATAATCCTGCTTGTTCTATTTCATATTTTTAATCGTCGTCTTGACGACTGTCTGTGATCAGGGAGGAGCTGGACATTGACCTGAAGGACATTTATTACAAGATTCGTTGTGTGCTGATGCCAATGCCGTCGCTGGGTTACAACCGGCAGGTGGTCCGAGACAACCCGGACTTCTGGGGCCCTCTGGCTGTGGTTCTGCTCTTCTCCATGATCTCCATCTATGGACAATTCAGGGTGAGCAGCACTTTTGGACCCAGCGTTTTCACTATGTTTTGATGTTTCATAGAACAAATAATTAATCAAAAAATAATTGAATGATGAATCAATAGGGGATTTACTATCAGCTCCTGAGCAACAACAACAGGTGGAGAAGAGTGGGGAAACCACCCTGTGACAATAGATACACATTGTTGTTTGTTTATTAGATTTTTTGTTTAAGTAAAATACTCCATGACAAGTAAAAATGCATGGATGCATGAATAATCCTACCTATCCTATCAGCCTGATGCAGTTAAACTAGTGGACTGACATATTATATATATATATATATGGTGTTATTAGATTATTAATACTGAAGCAGCATGTTACTGTTGCATCTGCTGGAGGTGGAGCTAGTTTCAACTAATTTATATACAGTTAGATAGTTTAAAAAAAAACAAAGTTCTGATACACAAATCTGTTGCCAGACTTTTTCTCTAATCTTTGATTTTTGGTGAAATATTGGATCATTTGAACATTTATTGAAATGAAACCATGTGAGAAGTTTAGAGGTAAAAATCACTGTTTGGTGGAGCTGTTAACAACTCATAGACATCTGAAATGTAGTGGAGTGGAAGTATTAACAATTGATCCCTACCTGTTTCAAACTTTGATTACATTCCAGAAAACAAACATCAGCGACTTGAGTTTAATGAAATCAGAATTCAGTGAAAGGTGTGTATTCGCGGGGCTGTTTTTATTACATGTAGTTAATTATGTTGCTGGTATGATGTGGATGTCATTTAAACGGTTGTGGTAACTCCCCGCAGCCTTTAGTGTTGACACTAAACTCTGCTTTTATTTCTCAGGTCGTGTCTTGGATCATCACCATCTGGATATTTGGAGCACTAACAGTCTTCCTGCTGGCTCGTGTTCTTGGTGGTGAGGCAAGTGCAGCTCACACCCCAGTCATCATTAGCCAGACTAAGTACAGTCACACTTCAGCTTCTTACATGATAGATATGTTTTCTAACGGAGTCATGTTGTTGTTCTGTAGGTTTCCTATGGGCAGGTTCTTGGAGTGATCGGATATTCCCTTCTTCCTCTCATCGTTATAGCCCCTCTGCTCTTAGTGATTAGGAGTTTTGAGGTGGTTTCTACACTATTCAAAGTAAGTTATTTTCCATGTTGTTGTAAAAATCCCACTGTCTATAATGGGACAAGATACTATGAGCTCTTAAATCAGGTTTGTATTGTGAAATGTGGAAAATTACAGCATGAAAAAACAGGAGAAAGCAGACGGATCTCTTCTTTTTTTGCATTTGCGAACTTGCATGAAGCATATTGGAGGCCTTGCTGCATCTAAAATCTATCCACAAAATTATTGTTAATGTTGTGAACATTTTCTGTACATACACATACACATGAGTTCACAGTTATACCACCATTTACAAACTGGGATAAATAGGAAACTATTTCACATCAAATCAAGTAATACAATGCTTGTGAAAGAGTTTTTTTTTTTAAATATTTGTTCATACTTAAACTGTCTACAAAGGATACACATGGGATATAACACCATCAAAACAAAACACACAAAGTACTGCGGATAGGTTAGTCAGTAGGTACCGCTGTCTTTAGGATCAGAAGCTGGAATATGGATAAACCAATGGTTGGTCAAAGTGTAGGTTCCTCAGCCAATCAGAAAGTACTAATCGGGGAAGTATATGAAATACCGTGTTACTGTGTTACAACAACAGCATTTCATTCATGCAACAGTATTTCTCAGATGTCTTGTCCCAAGTGGGTTTCAACCAATCGTGTGTGTGTGTATGAAAGAAACAGACTTTTGTAAAAAAAAAAAAAAAAAAAGCTTCAGGTTGCAGCTAACACATATAGAATATTCCAGAGCAGGATAAAGATCCTTCACAGTGTTGCTTTTGTAAAAGCTGTGGAATTGATCAGCGTGATATTTCTCCTTCACAGGTATTGATGAATACATGTAAGGATACTTGATTGTCTGCTCTTGTCTTCCAGCTGTTCGGGGTGTTCTGGGCTGCTTACAGTGCTGCTTCACTGCTCGTCGGAGATGAATTTAAAACAAAGAAGCCTCTTCTCATATATCCCATTTTCCTTTTGTATATCTACTTCCTATCACTATATACCGGCGTCTGACTGGATGAGTTGAAACTGTGGACCTTTTCATGGACAGTGACCCTGGAGCACAGGCTGGACAGTCGGCACCAGGATTTTTTGTTTTTGTTTTTAAAGCTGTTTATTTCTTTTTTTAACTGTTAAATTCTACATGGTGGGGATGTTGGGAATATATATATATATATACATATATATATATATATCAATGTATATAGTATTGTCCCTTATGTCTTTGGTCAATAAAAAAAACATATGCTTTTACATCTTAAACTTTAATATGCAGATTTCAACAGTGCAATACAGTCCCCATAGTCCAATTTACTTGTAGTTCATGAAGCTTGAAATAGTCACAGGATTGTACATTAAAGTTTTGAATAACGTGATGCCAGATATTTGTGTATAAGTTCATGCTGAAGGAAGAATTTGAAAAGAGAATACAGCACCACGCATACACCGTAATATTAGTGTAGTGTGAGAAATGTCCATTTATGCTCGTTTAATTTTTCACTGACTTGTTTTGGTCATTTATGGATTTCAGCAGAAGAAGCAGGTCGACCGGGGCAGTTAGTGATATAAAACACTGTCTGCTAAATGTGGTGCCTGGTTTTCGTTTAATACAGGAATATAATATCATTTGATCATTAACAGGAAATTAGCGCCATATTACATAATACTGGTTCTGAACAGTGTGTCACCACACAGGAAAAGAGACAAAAGTACACACACTTAAAACAGGCCAAGCTAATGGCTCTATAAGGCTGTACATAAGCTGTGTTCATGTCATATTGGAGTTAGAATTCTGACTTGTAAACAGTGTTCACGTCAACATCTAAGTCCTAATCACGACTGGGAGACTCAAGACTTTTCTAAATATAGCTTCCGTATAGCTGTGCCAGTAGCGTGCTAAAACGTTGGTATGCAGACTAAAAAGAACCTTTGTTTGATTTTTACACTTGATTTGTATACTGTTGTCTCACAATGTGTTGCACACATAGCTCGAGGGTCTAAGGACAGAGGGTGCCACTCCCTGTACACATTGTAAAGCCCTCTGAGACAAATTGGAGTGATATTTTGTGATTTTGGGCTATATAAATAAAATTGGATTGATTGATAGCTGCAATAAATCAAAACCAATGAAAACTTAGTCTCGACAGAGCTATTTCTCTTTGACACTAAATATTCACGACTAAATGAAAGTTAACGTTTGGGAAATCATTCAGCGCAGTGGTGTAATGGAACGAAGTTATTTAAAAAATAATGATTTGACATAGAAAGATATAAAATATGATGCTTTATTAAAGATTAAACTGCCATTTTGCTCTATGGGTAATCATAACCAATATTTCTCACTATTTTCTGATCATTAGCTGCAGCCTCAAACAAAATAATTGAAAATTCTGAAGTTTCTCTGCACTCATCTTAAATTTCTATTGAAGATGTGTACATACAAGTCACAACTAGTTTGCATCCAACCATGGACCGTTATTAATACTGCACAAGTGTGATGTGGAAACTTGACTTTGCAGTGAAGGAGGAGACATCTTGTGTCCAGAGGTTAAATAAATAATAAGGTTTGGTAAGAGGTCAACAGCTGGAAACTGGAAGTGCTTGTAATCCAACAACCAGGCTGTAAGCAATCCCCTACAAGGTAACTAACTTTTAATGGACCTTTTTCTTTGCAGACATTGAGATTTATCATATGAGGAAAAGTAAACGCTTTTCCTGTGAGTCAAATCACATCATGCTTCATTTATGAAGACATTGGAAACGTTATTATGACTTTAGTTGCATTAATATTATAATGTCCTGGGGATGGACACTGGGGTTGAACTCATTGACAACAACATTGATAATGTATTAATTAAATGGGCAAAAATGTTTGCTCAGCTTCTCTGTTTTCAATTATTATTGTATTCAATAGTAATATCTTTGGGTTGCTGTTGGTCAAGCCAAACACTCAATTTGAACGCAATTCTACCATTTTTAAACACTAAGGATTAATCAGATAACTAAAAAGAAATGTGCTTTAAATACTAGGATCCAGCTGTGAAGATGTTATTTAATTGGACCGTGTACACACAAACATATTTTGATGTTCTCATTATTTTGACCATCCGTTGTTCTCGTTCACACCCAGTGTTATCGCGAGAGGCGGCGGAGAGATACGCTACCTCCGTGTACCAATCGTGTAAGTGACAGAAAGCCCAACCTGGAGTTTCTCAGCGCGGATGGTGAATAGCCACTGCTGCGGTAACGGGCGGAGGAGAAGAAGCCGCACAAGGTGTCAGCAGTGGCAGAAGAGCGATAGTTCGGAGTTAGTCTTTTAGATTTAGCAGTATTACGTGTATCATCGGATCCTCAGAAACCTAGAAGGAAAGGGAAGGGGAAAAATCAGGGAAGATGGCGGCCGCGGCCTCGCCGGGCTCCGGCTCGTCTACCTCCTCAGACTGGGTTGTGCTGAGAGACGGTTGCCTGCGTTGCGACGAGGAGGGCCTGCGGAGCCTTTCCTACCACCCGGCCCTCAACGCTATCTTGGCCGTTACCAGCCGCGGCAGTATCAAAGTGATTGACGGCACTTCGGGGGCTATTCTCCAGGCTTCAGCGCTGCACTGTGAGTACCGGGGCCCCCTGTCATCCCGACACCGGCAGTCACTTCTGACAAAGCGGCTCATGATTGTCAACAGACGCTATACACGACACAGGCTCAGTTGTAACCGCAGCTAGCCGACGTTAGCAGTTATCTTTGGGCCTAGTAAGATTATTCCGCAGAGAGGATTCGCTTAGCCTGTTTTGCTATTTGAAAATAACATAAAGGCCATCTCGAGATATGATCTGTTTGTGGTCAAACTGAAACTGGTGCTTGTTGAGCGCTAATGTTCGCTGCAGTTTCCGACAGTTGCAACAGGACATAATCTACCAAGCAAGCTAGTTTAGCACACCGCTACTTAGCCCTGTCAGTTTGTGTTTTTCAGCGGGCTGTTACAATGTGTCCTGAGAAGTACATTTGATATTTTGGACACTTGAAGTAGCACACATACTATTACACACGTAGTTACAGGTAGTATGCTGTTTTTAATGTGAATAACTGTGTTAGCCGCTAAGCTATCTAGCGGGTTTCTAGCTGCTGAACTGTTAGTCTCTCGTCAGTCATTTGCAGGCGTTAGTGTGATGCTGACATTGACTTGATGCTGTGGAGTTGGTGTAATGGAACCTTGTGTGCTTGTAGGCTAACTTTGCTAATTTAGTCAAATTACCTGCGTGACTCTTGTGTTTCTGGTGTTACATGTCACGCAGTGTCGTGACAGGACAGAGTTAATGTACGGGTTAGAAATACCGTTAATACAACACAGCAAACTGTATGTCATCATGTTTTTAGAATGGTGAACAGGAAACACACCTAAGCCTTATCTATAGACAGCAACTGTTGTTACCTTTTCTTTATCTTTGTAATAATGTCACTCTGCTGGTTGATGTAGCATAAGTATTTCTGGAGGCCTTTCTTATTGTACAAAATCAATATATTTTAACCATTTGTTTCTATGTATATGTTGCCTTATGAAGTAGTTACTCTGACTTGTAGGAGCTTCATTCTTGGAAGGGGAAAGAGACTGTAGCTCCTTCAGAGCCAGTGTTAGTGGGACTGTAAGACTTGCCTTTGCATTTCATATGCTGCACCTTAAAAGGGCGATCAGATGGCCTTAAGATTAAGCTTTTATTGGGGAAACAGTACTTTTAGAAGATGCACATCTCTTTGTTGGATGGAATATCCATACATTTCACAAATAACCGCTTGCATGTATTTGGGGGAGAAAAAAAAGGTTTGTGGCGCAAATAGCTGATATTAATAAAATATTGTTCTTATAGAAGATGTGTATGTTTGTGGTTTATAAAAGGGAGACTTGCAGCCTCGGTGATGTGTTGTTGTGATGGTTGTGATGGTGAGAAGGTTCAGCGCAGTTGAACCTTTTTTCTGGATGGGTGGTTATGTCATATTATGATCTGATTCAACATTTGTTTTGGGAATAATAGTGGCAAAGACTGGTACATTGCTGCTCTATACTGGGATACTCCTAATGAAGGATGACAAAACCAAAGATAGAATATGAAATCCTGACAATATTTAGATGTTTTTTTTTCTATGAAAACATTATGAGGAAAGCAGCATATTTACTCCTCACTGCATTTTTTTTTTTTTTTTACACCCACCGAGTTCATGTTCCAAAATAACCCAACAGATGGAAACCTGTCAGATGAGTGTGACTGCTGCAGATCAGAGATGCTAATATAGTACATCAGTATTCCACTCAGCCCAACACCACTCAAGTGTTGTGGAAGAGTAAATGAATATAAGTGCATTAGAGAAAACAAGCACTTTGTTGTTATGTACTTTAATATACAACTTGCTGCGCATGCTGATTCGAGGATTATAAAAGCCAGAAATCCAGTTTCGGTTTTGATTTTGTTGCACTTGTGAATTCAGTCAAGGTGATCTTTACACGCCGACTGATTTATAATATCATAAAGATAACATTAAAGATGGTGGCAGACAAGCACGGCACAAATATGACACCACAAGAGCAATTCACAGAGTTTTACTTTAGTTTCTTCTGGTCTGATTTATGATTTTTCTTTGCCAAGCTAATGAGTAGCTTCTTAATAATGTGTACCCATTCAAACTAACTAAGTTTGGATAGTCGGATTCATTTGTACAAACATGAGATTTTTTAATTGATGGTACTTCTGCTAGAGCCACTAACACCTAATGTAATGCAGGAAAGGGGCCTGTGTGTGTCTTCATCCCTGCAGGATTGAAGTTTGTATTCATCAGAGTAGCTTTGGTGATGCATATGGCCAGTCAGACTTGTTTGGCACAAGAAGGAAGATCAAACATGCTGAATAGTTGAGGTTTCCCTGTATTATTATGTCAAAGTTACACTCCATCAAAGACGTATTTTACTGCCAGACTGTGTTTTCCAGCTACTAATTCAACACCTTGCTTCAAGCCTTTCTCCTTCAAAGCCCCCCCCCCTGACACTGTTG
The DNA here is from genome assembly GCA_036937835.1 of Pampus argenteus. Taxonomy (NCBI): domain Eukaryota; kingdom Metazoa; phylum Chordata; class Actinopteri; order Scombriformes; family Stromateidae; genus Pampus; species Pampus argenteus. Next base: position 20,604,532 of record CM072871.1, on the reverse strand, counting down.
TCCTCTGTTCCTGTCCCAGCTAAACCTGGCGGCCGTGTCAGGTGTCAGTACTTTCCCGCAGTGGACAAGGTGCTTTTTGTGGATGACTATGCAGTGGGATGCAGGAAGGACCTGAATGGCATCCTGCTGCTGGACACAGCCCTCCAGCCTCCAGTGGCCAAGCCTGAGGACATGGTTCAGCTGGAACTGCCCGTCACAGAGGTAAGAAACGCAGGCTGCCACTAGGAAGTGTGTCTGTCTCACTGCGTGGTTATTGTTCAAGTCTCAGCTTTTTTTTTTTTTTTTTTTCTTTTCTTTTTTTAATTTTTATTTGGAACAAAAGTACAGGTGCGCATGATATACAGCATAACCGGTTGTCCCACTGCATTCCAGTTTTTAAAAGAATGAACTAGTAAAAAAATAAATTGTATAGTATAACATACTACACATACACACTGTGTGCATACGTAAAATACAGTTTGAACAAAATGAAATAAAGGTGTGTGTGTGTGTGTTTTGGGGGGGATATAGAAGTAAAAACAGAACAGAGCGTAACAGTAGAGTAGCTGGGTAATCCTATTGTTTCACTCATATCTGATGCAAATGGTGATGCACACTCACTCTAGCATTGAGCAGCTTTCAGGTTGTTTCCATTACTGTGAATCATATTAAAGGACAACTTCAGTGTGGGTAGCATTATATATAAATGACATTCCCTGTGTTAAAATATGAAATACCCCTCTTTATCCAGCGTTTCCTCCCTCATGTTTTGTAGCGGTGCCTTCAAGGACTGTCTCCCAAAGTACGTCACCCACCAAGTTGTTTTTGTCGTTAGTCATAGGGAAAAGCAGACACTAATATATCAGTATATGTGTGTGTGTGTGTGTGTGTGGTGGACAAAAAACAGTTTTCATGATATAATGTTGGAATCGGAGATGTGACACTACTGTTACGAGGCCAAACATGTGCTGAGCGTAGTGTGGAGAGGGGAGTGACCACCAGAGCTACGTTACAGCCACAGCTGACGGACAGACATGCGCTACTGCAGGCGTGGCCCTGTAGCGTTGACTGGCGCCTGGTGAAGATAGTCATAAGAATGTGCTACAACAAACTTCACAGTGTTTTAGTAAACTCGACTTATATTAGATATATTATATCAGACTCTGAATACATACATATGTACGTATTGACCACCTGCGCTACACCTCAAGTCCTTTGCAAGCTGACTCTTTAAAAAAATTAGAATAAAATGGAAATTGAACATTTCAACCTGCATGTTTCTGTTTAGGTTCAAATGTTTTCAGTATAGTTTTTCCCAGTCAAAGCGAGTATAATGTTGATGTTTTCTTTTTCTGTTGATATTTAGCGACTATCCAGATAGAAAACAGTAGGCATTGTTTTAAAGGGTTGAGGACTACGAGCTTATTCGCAGTTTAAATCAACCTCCTCTCAGGTGATAGAGAATTGATTATTCAGGTCTGACCATATATTCATACTAAGCGCTTATCTTGTCTTTGTAGAAAGCCGCAAAACCAGTTTGATGTCACTGTATTTCAGTAGACTCCTTTTAAAACATCAGATCAATTACTGCTTTTACTGATCACTTTGGCTCAGTTCAATTGCATTTACAAAGTGCTTAAGGGCCCTATAGTTGACTTTAGGAGCCCTTTAAATCAAATCTTCCATAAGTCTGTGCCAAGACTCTACCTAACTGACCACACAGGTGATGTGAGTTATAGGCCTTAATGTTATTATTTTAACCCTGCTTTTCACCTTTTACTTCCCTTACATTCACGCTTCTGTCAGCCAATAAGCTTTTGATATGCAAATGATCTAATTTGTCATTAAGGCAGTACCAATGCTTGACTCAACAGTAATGCAGTGGGTGACACAGGGAACTGCAAGGAAACAGCCACAACACACTTTTTGGGAGCACGTCCAATCACATCACAGCCTTTTTTACGACTCGCAGACCGGAAGAAAACGCTCAACATTTTCAGTTTTGCACCAACACAAAGCTAACAACTTGGACTGCATAGACTACACAAAACACTATGTATAACAGTCAAAAGCGCCCTATATATATCTACATCTTGGAACAAATAAATATGTTTGTGTCTCTGTCTTTTCAGGCCCAGCAGATGCTGTCAGCCTGTCAGGAAAAGATTGATGTGTCCAACACAGAGGGCTATGAACTCTTTATCAACCAGCTCAAAGAAGGCCTGAAGAATACCTCACACGAGACAGCAGCCAATCACAAAGTGGCCAAGGTTAGTCTGACAACCTTAAAAAAAAAAAAGTTACCTTTTGTTTTGTTTCCTCGTGTATGAGTGCTCTGTGTTTTGTGCAAAAATCAAATATCAGGTTTTTTAATTTTTTTAATTTTTTAATATGGCTATTGGTGACACCTGAAATTCACAAGCAACGTTTCAGCATGCGGGATGTCATGTGAGACGATCATGTGAGAGGAGCCCATCGAGGAATCCTAAAAATGCTTCACCAAAAAGTGCTGTTCCTCAGTGCTTTCTTAACTATTAGGCTTGTAAAACACTGTTGTTGTTGTTGACACTGAGCTGTTATTTAGTGTAAGACAAAGAACAAGTACAAATACTGAAGTACATTCTAGCGATGTGACGATATCAAAATGATACACAGTATCGAAAGGTGTGACACTTCAAAGTATGTTGGTTAAAAACCTGTGTCAGTTTGTACAAGTGTTGCAAATGCGACACAGCAGTGGAGGTCCAGATCTCACCAGCTGTACAAAGATGAGTCTGGAAACACTCTTCAGTTATTCACTGGTTTACAGTGCTTTATCTTCTCCTACCAGCAGGTACTAATAAGGCTGCGTCTGTATTTGCAGCTGTTGTCTTTTGCTTTTGCTACAAAACAAATGTTCAATCTGTTAAACCGGAGAAGACCATATGGAGATCTAATGCAAGTCTACCTTCAGTCTTTGGGAGGCTTGGCAGCTTATTTCATCAGGGGTTGTAGAGTGTGTGTGCTTTAATTGATACAGAAGTTATTTTGGACTAAGCGTGGTGATTTGGTGAATGCAGGGTCTCTCGTGTATTAGAGGGAAGAAGGGGGAGGATTTTGATAGCAACAGAAAGAGACTGGCGTCAATCAACATGGACTCATATTGTCCTGTTGGGTTGCAGCAGTGCTGAGATTACAGTGTACCGTAGGCAGTTTGCAGGCTCCATATTATGCATTTATGTAGGTAGCCATAGCTGGGCATGCGACCAGGCAGTGCTGCTATCACCAAGACAAAAAACAAGGGAAAACCACAAAACCCATTATGTCACACGTCAAAGGAAGTTGATTCTTTTCCTTCTGGTACGAGGAAGGAAATGAGGCAGCTGTGTGGTATGTCAAGTGTGACATACCACACTGATGCCTGACTTATGTCTCTTTTTAGGAAGGACGGTCCCCTGTCCCCGTCTTCCTGCTGGCTCACTGGCAGCGAGCACTGTTACTGCTACAATAAATCACCTTACTTACTACTCGGCTTCCCAAGTCCGCCATTCTCTCTGTTTTCCGGCGTCGTCGTTGACTTTACAGCCAACCGCAGTTTTAATATGATGCGTTTAATACGACCTGGCCGACCTCCCTGTGAGCATCTTCCCTCGTAAATCATAGACTTCACATTCTTGTCACAAAAAGCTCACTTCTTTCCTCTGGCACGTTTCCCTGATGTAATCAGCACTTATTTTTATCCCACAAACCGCGTTACCAGCCCTCTCATCTCTGTTAGGTTTTAATCTTTTGGTTGGTGCCACAGCCAAAGGAACTGAGTCACTTTTAGTGCATGATGATTAAATGATCTTCCTAAGCAGTAAGAACCTGTATATATGAATAATTTCTGTGTGATATCCTTATAATGAGGTGTTTTTTTTATGCCAGAGCTCATTCAAATACAACAAGGTACACCAGGTGATCATGTTTAAACCAGACACTGAGGCTCAGCCCATGTTAACAGGACATATTGTGTGTACAGAGTGTGCCTCTGGAGTCCAGTGCAGCTGATGTAAGCGCTCCAGTGGCTGGCCAATCAGCTAGAAGCACACACTCACACTCTGTTACTTTTCAGTATTCAGAGACCACTCACACGAGCACATTTGAAAGTCAGTAGCAGCTGTTGGTTGAGGTTCTCTTGTATGTAAATGCTAGTATGTTAGCAGTAGTCCACTGTCTTCAGTGCTGATCCAGATGTAGTATAGACGCATAGCATGTGCTAGTGGATGATATAAACACTTCACCATGTAGCTGCTGACTCACTGGCTTTTCACATCGCATACCACTGACCATATTCCAAAGTGTGCAAGTAGCGAACAGGATGTTCAGTATGGTGTTCCACTTGTTTCTCTTCCGTCTACCCTATGGTGGTGCTAGTCTACAGTCTGTGTTGGCATGCGGTGAATACAAATGCAGGTGTGAGTTCAAACTCACCTTTGGTAGTGACTAAAAGATGCTAATCAGATGAGCTCAGATGGTATGTTGAGCAGTGTCAGCGTGGTGAACACAGATAAAGAGGCTGTTGTATGATTTAGATGTCCTGTTTATGAGCATCATGAGGTGTCGTGACTGCAGATAGCAAAACAACTACCGCCATATGAGTGGCTATCCCTGTTTTTTTGTTTACTTTTTAGATTACTTACTGGCAAAGTCTTAATATTTATCATTTCATTCTGTTTTTTTTTGTTTACCTTACTGTACATACTTAACTGTGATTCCAAAACTGTGTTTTTAATTGTTAATTTTGCATATCTTATACCCCCCCAAAAATCCCACTTTTAGACTAAATCAGCATATTTCTCAAAACCGCAAAACTAAGCTTTTGAGTGGATAAAGTGACAGACTTTAGTGAGATCTGAGAATTTACCAGTTGGTTAAAAAAACCTTTTTTATGTACGAAATGACCGTATTTACATGGCGATTGCTTATCATCTGGTCTTCTGCATTAGATTTCCTATACAGGAATGGAGTGGTGCCAGCAGACTGCAGCAGCAGCTCTCAGATATCAGTGCATGTGTGACTGTGCCAACAGGGAGGCTTTTCAACATGGTTCCTACTTGTAGTGATAACACTACCTTTGACGACAACAAAATGCTGCGAATTGTTAACTGTGATGGTCTATCTTTTCACATAGGTTTCAGGACTGTGTCTGTTATGCTGAAATTAACTCACACCAGCATCTGCTGCAGAAAAGGGCCAATTTGTAGTTTTAAAACTTGCAGAAAATGTCTAGTCCTTACTTCTTACCCTATTACTAAATGTTTCTGTGACCTTCTCCTGTTTTTCAGTGGGCGACAGTGACCTTCCATCTACCCCACCACGTGCTGAAGCTGGTGGCCGGCGTCATTGTCATCGAGCTGAAGAACATCAACCAGAACGTAGCTGCCTTGTCTGTGGCCTCATCCATCATGGACAGGCTCTCCTACCTCTTGTCAAGCGCCAGGCCGGAGCTCGGGGTGGGCCCTGGGCGCTCCGTAGATAGGTGAGCTACTAGGGGAAAGAATCAACCAAGCGAACATATCTCATCACAAGATGGGAGAGGTTGTTTCATAGTAATGTGTCAAATTGAATATGATAATAATTGGACGGTGGATGGTGAGGGATACATGGATGTTTGATCTATAATGCACAACATGTATATAATAAAGATTCCATGCATTGTCCCCTAATAAACATGCAGGACACGTTTATAAAATGTGTTGTTCTCTCCAGATCTTTGATGTACAGCGAGGCCAACAGGAGGGAGACGTTTACATCGTGGCCACATGCCGGGTACAGGTGGGCTCAGCCGGATCCAATGGCTCAAGCAGGGTTTTACCACCAGGTAGGTTCTGAGGGAACTCTTTAAATCTGTAGGCAGTTTACATACACATTTAATATGTACATGCAGTCAGAGGTGTGTTTACAGTGGCACCATAGAACATATTTGTGTTTCAGATCACTGCTTCATTCATAAAACAAGGAAATGCTCTAGTATCTGTTTAAGAACAATTCAAGTCAAGACATTTCTCTTCAGAAAGTGAATAAAAAGAGGGCGCGGCAGTGGCGAGAACAAAGCCAGTAAATGAGAGAAAAAAAACTTGTGCAACAGTAAATACAGAGATATCTCAAAGAAATTAAATCGAACGCAACTGGACTTGGTTATTTGTCTTTGAAGACGTTTCACCTCTCATCCAAGAGGCCTCATCAGTTCATGCTAGCTTGACTAGGCTGGGACTAGTCCAGAGAACTTCAGCACCATTCTGTGTTGTTGTTTCCTCATGTGTTAATGTTATGTTCAAATTCCTCATGGATCAAAAGTCGAATGATCAACCTGTTTCCTCAGATGCAGTTGAAGTTCCAAGTTTAGTTCCTGAGATTAGTTGATCTGGTTCCACAGTACCTAAACATGGCCAGGAGCTGCAGGCAACTCTGTATGCCATGTTTCAGTGGAGGCGCAACGAACGGCACAAGCAGCGCTCTGATGGTCTTTTCTTGACCGTGAAGCTTGACAGCACAGAGCACACGGTGCACAGGGGGAGCTTCATTCAAGTGAAGCAAGTTGTTCTTTTCTGGTTGAAATTTGGTCAAAGATGTTGCCCTGAAAACAAATGTTTTAGAAACACAGTCTGTGTTTTTTTTTATATGCTTTTTTATGAAGATGTCAGCTTAGCAGGGCTCATCAGCCTCTTTTCCAACTTTTCTGTTGGCAAAAGTAGCGTCCCATGATTTATCCTTGAATCACATTGCAGTGCAGTGCAAACACTTTGTGTAATATTAATTACTAAAGATATGACATTGTATGGAGTGACATATTAGAATTATTGCTGAAATATCTTCAATATAACCATATTAGCCTCAACAAATCAATTTCTTTATTTTTTTATTTATTTATACATTTTATCCTGATGGGAAAACAAACATTCCTCTCCATCTGTCTTTATGTGCAGGTTTGTGGTGATATATGTTCATGTTTCGACCCTTTGAAACCATCCAGACATTTCCTGAAGAAAAACTTTGTTTGTTGAGCTGAAATCACATTTAACTATGATTGGCAGCTGTTTGAGAGCAGTGATGTGACTGGTGGAGAGAGTATTTACCACACCCGCTGATCTATATCCACCTTCAGCCAGCCCTTTTGCACCTGAAAAGAAACAATAAATGCAATTATCATCATGCGCAATAATGTAATGTCAGTGCTGGTTATGTGTTTTTACACTAGCTATACAAACTCAGGGTTCTCTGGAATACAGATGGTCAGTGGGTAATATAGCTGTGTAAGTGTTTGTAAGCCGCCTAACCCTCCCTGTCCTCCACAGCCTGCCTCCACAGGAGATGACAGAGCCATGTGTTTCACCTGTAGCGTGTGTTTGGTCTGTTGGGAACCTACAGATGAGCCATGGTGAGTCAAGCTCATGAATAATTAATTGATGTAGATACTAGAGTGAGGAAATGCAGAGATTCATTCTGGTATTTAAATGTATCTAACCACAGGTATATATCACATGTTTCACTTCCCCCCAGGTCTGAACACGAGCGGCATTCTCCCAATTGTCCGTTTGTGAAGGGTGAGCACACACAGAATGTGCCACTGTCAGTGACACTGGCGACCAGCCCCGCCCAATTTCCCAACAGCCCCGACAGCTCAGACAAGATTGCCTGCTACGGCTTCGGCAGCTGCCCGCAGTTCCTGGCCGCTGCCACCAAGAGGGGCAAGATCTGCATTTGGGATGTCTCCAAAATGATGAAGGTCAGAGCATGAAGCAGCATCATCTGTGTTGTGTTTTACATTTGGAAGATGTTGGTATCAGACATTAAATGTTGCTGTTGACCTAAAAAGCATGAGATTGTCGCCGAAAACAGGTGCACTTGAAGTTTGACATCAACCCGTACGACCCGGCCATCTTGAGGCAGCTGATACTGTGTGGTGGCGAGCAGAACCAGCAGACGCTGACTGAGTCTCGGAGACCAACTCTGGCCTGGCTTGAGGAGTCCTCCTCCTGCTCTGACCTGCCCAAGCTAGAGGGAGACAGGTGAAAGACAGAGAAATCAGCTCTCACAAGCATATACACAGTACAAAACAAGTTGGCTTAACATTTATATTCTGATTTATATTCAGTATATGCTTATAGTTGGCCACCATCTGCAGTGTTACCCAGCAAGCAATCCCTTGTGTGTAACTTGTATATACTTTCATTTGAAATCCAATAAAACGTAAATAATACAAACAACCTCAAGGAACCACACACACAAACAAATCCACAAGACTGCAAACATTTGAACCATTGTGCACAACAGGCTGTATATATAGATGGAAACTTTGTGCTGAACACTGATACCTGAGAAATGAGACCAGCTAAAGCATCAAACCAACAACTGATGCACCAATATGACTTCTCCCGTTCTACTTCTCAATAATTTCATATCCATATAAAGCTATTTTACGTTAGGTTTTATTATATGTTAATGTTGATCTAGACAGTAGACATGAGATTTATATATTTATATTAATCATTAACCTCATTAATGCCCTGACCTGAGGGCAGACACGTCATCATGTTCAACTTGTCTAATACACATATCACATGATTGCTGCTGACAAACAGATTGGATGAGATGTGATTCACCTTTATTATATGCTTCTGCATCTCTCCATCTAACCAGTTCATCTGTACCTTCTCCTCATAAACCAATAACTGCCCTCTTAATATTATACCTGTAGCTCCAAATAAGAAGTGCTGTAACAGCTGTATCAGCAGTAGCTTAATGTATCAAAGTTAGCTCAAAGCTGACGGAGCAGAACCAAAGTTTTATTTAAGTGTGGACCAGTGACCTAATTACCGTATTTTCACGACCAATAGGCGCATCGTATGAAAAGGCGCAGTTTCATTTATGTGTGCCATTTCTGTATTTAACACACACATAGGGCGCACCTGACGATAGGGCGCACGTTTTATATACATTTTATATACATATCCTCCTCTACTACCATACGTACGTCCGCCTTACAACAACACACACGCATACAAGTGTGCGTATTTAAAAAATAGAACGGGAGCAAAACTGAGTTTGGTTGTGCTTTATTCAAGTATTAATTACAAAGTAATAACATTTTCTAATCATCACTCAATAATCAATAGGCGTCGGCATGGTAAAAACAAGCACATTACCGGTAACAGTCATTAATAAAATCCATCGAAGTCAAACTGGCGTAGCTCGCCCGGCGCTGCCTACCACTCTTCGTGAAGCTGTGGTCTCCTTCGGTCATCCATCGCTCCCACGCCGCTCGCAGCCTCACTTTGAACGGCCGGTTCACCTCCCGGAATAACAGCAAGCGTAGCGTTCATCTGCTTCAGTTTCTGTTTCACATCGGCTGTGAGATGCGCTCGCATAGAGTCACAAATCAGAAGCGACGGTGATGTGTGGAAAAAACCTCCCGGTCTCCTTACATACACCTGCCTCAGCCACTCCTTCATCATATCCTCGTCCATCCAGCCCTTTTCGCCAGCTTTTCATAACAATCCGCCGGACGTCGCTGCGCTACCGTAGTCCTGGTCCGGATGGAAAAATTGCACCGTTTCATAAAACGCCAGCACCAAGACGGACCTCCTTGGAAATGTTCAATTTTCATTTCCTCCGCTAGCGTTACTGCTCTGAGTCGGATGGTGACAGTCGAAACGCTCCTCCCGCTCGCTCTTTGCTCCACGATCCATTGCTCGAGTCTTTCCTCTAACTCCGGCCACCTCGCCTGATGTCCGCGGAAACTCAGCTGAGTCTTCTTCACCTGTCGGAGCTCGTTCTCCAGCTTCCTCCACTTGCGAACCATCGACTCGTTAATTTCATATTCTCTCGCGGCGGCTCGATTCCCATATTCCTCGGCGTAGCTGATAGCCTTCAGTTTAAACTGAGCTTCATAAGCGTGTCTCTTTGCCATTTTCAGAGTTGTTAAAACAACAATGTTCTGCATAAAGCACATACCTGTTCTTTTATACACAATCCACGCCCACACATCCCCCTCTCTACCACGTCCTACTCATGGTGGTCTCTTTTACGTCCGCCTTACAACAACAACAAAAACAACAACACACACATAGGGCGCACTGCACTATAGGGTGCACGTCACATTTTGAAAAAAATCTAAGACGTTTATATGCGCCTTATAGTCGTGAAAATACGGTAGCTTAATAACGTTGGTAACAAAGCAACACCAATCCACAAATCTTTGCTGCCAGTGAATGTGAAAGTATTTTTTTGCACAAAGATACAGTAAAATACTGTGTGCCTTCACAAACACAGTGTCACCGCATCACTGTCAGCTCCAAATAGCTAATTAATGCTGTGGCATGATCATAACACTGACAAACAGCAACAACAGTCTGGATGACATCCACTCAGTCCTTCGTACTCTGTAGGAATCTTGTGTGTGTCAGTGAGTGAGTCACAGTTATCATGTTGATCACATTTTTTTAACCGCTTCTCTTCCAGTGACGACCAGTTGGAGGATTCAGACAGTGATGAGCATTCCCGGTCAGAGTCAGTAACGGGTAAGAAGTCATTTCAAATGTCCCTTTGATGTTTCAATGAACGGTATCAGGGCCTTTTCTGACTTCCAGCCTCAGTAAAATATTCAACACTGGTGTCATGTTGTAGTGTGGAAACTCAGACCTCTTGTCTTGCTTCTGTTGCAGGCCAGCCGTCCCAGTGGGAGAGCATGGATGTGAGCTTAGGGGTGACGGCACTGAGTGTTCTCCAGCAGCCAGAGAAACTCCAGTGGGAGGTGGTGGCCAGTGTGCTAGAGGACACGGTCAAGGACCTGGAGGAGCTGGGTGCCAACCCCTCACTGAACCAAGCCAAGACCCACGGCCAGGCCAAAGCAAAGGACAAGGTCTCTGACCACCACAACATTCCTTTCCCCTGCCTGCTGGCCGGAGGCCAGCTCAGCTACCGCTCAGCATCCAGCACCCCCATGGCTGGACCCCCACCCTCAGCCCCAGCTTCAACACGCAGGACCACAGATGGTTCCCTTAGGACTCAGGGCCCTGAGCCCTTCCATCCTGGGCCTCTACAGGACCAGGGCCCCATGGAGATAGAGAGCTGCCATCCCCAGACTGCAGCCCAGGAGCAGGGCTTTCCTAACCTAGCAGGTTCCCAACCTCCAAGCCCCTCTTCTCTGCCAGCTGTGCGCAGAACTATACCCGTGCTGCTGCTGTACAGTATCAGAGAGGTGGATGAAAAGTCCTCAGGGCAGGTGTTTACGCAGATGAACAACCTAATGAGCAAGGGGCTCCACGAGGAGGGCTTCACTGTGCCACAGATCATAGAGATGGAGTTCGACACACATGAGCAGCTTCTTCTCCAGGATCCTCCTATTACGTACATTCAGCAGTTTGCAGATGCAGCCACTAATCTGGCAGGGTTAGACGGTCACGTGGACAAATGGAGCACACTAGCTTCTGCAGCCGTCTCCAATCCGCCTCGACCTGGAGCACTGGTGCAGTGCTTGAGGCTTCCCAAACAGCTGGAAGAGGAGAATCTTTACGTGGACTCCATTACGCCCTGCTGGGACGGTGTGCATCTTCTGGTCGTGCTGCAGCCCTGCGGTGCTGAATCTCTGAGCGCTACAAACCAAGTGGAAGCTCTCAACAATCTCAATCGCCTGCACTCTGCTCTCTGCAACCAGCGCAAAGGAGACCCCCTACACCCGGTGGCCAATGGGGTGGAAGGCCATCACCCAGGGGGGTCACCACCTCAAACACCCCTCATCCTGCCTCCAGGAGACCAGCAGCAGCAACAGGAGCGGCCCCTTAATGGTGGGAGTGGAGGGGGCTACCTTGCACTCTACAAGCTCAACTACTCCACCCGTATAGTCACCTTGGAGGAGGAACCTGTCAAGGTGCAGCAAATCTGGGACCCATGTGATGCCATCACGTCCCTTATATTGCTTCCTCCAGATGTGCTTGATAGCAGGGAGGATGAAAGTGAAGAGGCTCCTGAGGAGGCTCTCCCCTCCGGTTCAAAAAATGGCTCATCAGGTTTCGGAAGGGGCCCGGCGAGCTCTGCTGGCGCTGGAACTGGGACTGCATGTGGAGCAGCCATAACCAGCACCGGCCCCTCCACCTCTGCCTCGAGCCACAAAGAGGGCAAGCGGTTAGAGGTGGCAGGCCTGGGCCACCTGGTGGTGACCACACAGGCCGGGTTTATTATGATCCTGGACCTTTCCACACTGGAGGTCCTGGCCAAGGTGGAGCCACCTAAGAAGGAGGGGTCAGCAGAGGAGTCCGACCCATTTGTCTCAGTTACCTATTGCTCTGGGACTGACCGCCTTTGTGCCTGCACCAAAGGTGAGTGTTTGGGTCCAGGAAGTGTTTCCCTGCTGCTACTATCACTTGCTGTGATAAACAAGGTTGTTTATTTTTGTTTTGTTTTGTTGTCTTTTCTTTTCTTTTTTTTTAAACTTGATTCATTGACACACTTTTGGGTGTCTACCAATTTAAAAATTGATTTATAGGGTATTTTTAATAGCCAGTAAACCCATGAAAAGAATGACATTTATAACGCACTGTAATTCAGATATAAGGATATATGTATATTCATGTATAGTATTTTTCATCAATTAGAACGTATTCTATGAAGACATATTTGTATACACTTATACACTGCTTATGAATAGTAAATGGGAGACTTTTCATGGGATGTGTTTACTTGTAAGCAAAGTTCCCTGTTTCAGATGTACAATTTTAAACCTTTCATGTAGCTTAAAAACTTTCCAAGATGATCCAGGCAAAATGTTGTAGGATGCAGAGTGAAGGGATAAAATGAATCTTAAATAGATCTCAGAAAGAAAGAAAGAAATCAGTAAGATGCACAATTAAACCATCAATGTACCACCAACATCTTTTATCATGTTTACATACTGTATACTTTTTAAATTATGGTATATTAATATTAAATGTTGTAATACACAGATCTTGTTTTTACTCATTCTGCATGTACTGTAATGTGAATTTGTGATTTGGATTAGCAAGTGATTTATGCTCTTGAATAAGTATAAAAATATATATACATTTGAGATTCTGTTTATATAATTCACTGTATCTGTACAGTGTAGTGGTTCAGCACCTAAAATTGTATACCTATGGTTGGCGTTGAAATACTGTAAAAAAGAGAGAATTTGTCAATATTCATTTTGTTTCTGCTCTTGTCTGAAGGTGGAGAACTTCATTTCCTTCAAATTGGAGGTGTGTGTGACGATATAGATGATGGAGACATGTTTATTGATGGCCCCCTTTCTAAAGGGGCTGAACTGCTGCTTGAGGGGGCCAAGCCCTTCTCCAACCCCTCTAGCCCTGGGATCACAGGTACAACTGACACAAGACACAGTCAATCGTTATTTAAAGCACATCAACCACTTCTTCAGCCGCTCTGTGTTATTGTCACACACACACACTCATCCCCCCCGCCTCGTCTTTGTGCAGGAGTGGATCTCCTGGTGGACCAACCGCTGACTACGGAGAGTCTGATGTCGCTAGTGGAGCTGACGCGCTTCGAGACGCTGACTCCGCGCTTCTCGGCCACGGTGCCGCCGTGCTGGGTGGAGGTGCAGCAAGAGCAGCAGCAGCGACGTCACCCACAGCACCTTCACCAGCAGCACCACGGAGATGCAGCCCAGCACACACGCACCTGGAAGCTTCAGAGCGACAGGTATCTTCAGAGAGGAATCATCTACTTCCATGTAGTCTACTGTCATCTGTTCATTATCTTTTGAACAACTATAAACAAACCATTGCTTGAAATTACATTCAACAGCATGTCAGAGAGGTTGTAGTTTAGTCAAAAACTCTTTGTCCAATATTAAAGACATTCTGAGAAAAGAAATCACAGAAATTGAAGAAATGGGTGTAAATTAGGGATTTGTGCTTTGAAACTTGAAAGATATATTCTAATTATGAAAAAAAAATATGCTTGTGTAATAGTATGTGTCTGTATTTTACATTTCTTTCTTATCTCCATATTTGTGTTTTTCATTAAAAAGCCGTCATCGAACTTACAAAGATTTTTTCCCCCTCTATTTAGTTTATTTCGAACAAATACCAAATTTAAAGATTTTAGCTCAATGTCTAAGCTGAGCTGTTTCATCTCTGCAGCTCCAGCTGGGACGAGCATGTGTTTGAGCTGGTGCTGCCCAAGGCCTGCATGGTTGGCCACGTGGATTTCAAGTTTGTCCTGAATGCCAACATCGTCAACATTCCTCAGATCCAGGTCACGCTACTGAAGAACAAAGCACCTGGGCTGGGCAAAGTCAGCGGTGAGGACACTGTTTCCACGTCTGATCTTTATCAAAGGCTTTAATCACACTCATAGATCTGGGATGGAACATCTGACCAGAGATGCCATGTGTGATTTGCAGCTTTGGTGTTGGAAAATTGTTATTGTCTTTACAATATAATATGGGAGCAGCATCTTAAATATTTAGCTTTTAGCAGGTAGAAGTGACTCGAGTTGTGACTGACTCTTGCCTCTTATCTCCTTAACAGAGACAGCGGTGGACAGACAGATCTCCTTCCCCCTCTCCAGCGTCCTCCATGCCAATGGGGAGAGGAACGGCCAGCCTCTGCTGCATGACTTCACAGAAGACATCCAGTTCATGGACATAGAGGAGACATCAGGTACAGTATTCAACCACTTTAGTTTAATCACCTTTTCTGAAAAACACCATTTTCCAGCATTTCATGTCCTGCAAATCATTGCCACTAAAATGATATCTACCTTCATCATAGTTTGAGTCAACGCAATCAAATGTAGAACTTTTGTCCAAATGAACAGAAACCTCTATCTGAATTTTATTTATTGAGGCTTGCATACAGTCCACAATAGCGAGTTTTAAATATCCTTTACAACCAGCAAAACATCAAACCTCAGGTCATTACCATCAGTGTGCACCGCCCCAGCATGTCGCTCATTCACAGTAAGCACCCTACAGTGAGACTAATGTAAAACACACATTATGAAAGCGGTTACAGCAGAACAAATTGATGCAAACTATTTAAATACTAAAAACACTCTGTGTCGTGTATTTTCTGTTCTGTATGAGCGGCCTGTTGTCCATATTTAGTCATCTGTTCTGCAGTGTAGTGTAGTGTAGTGTAAATGGCTCTGATGACAGCGAGTTAGACCTGTAAGCTATGAGATAACGTAATACAACTGAATTTCAAGATTGACCTGAAATGAATTCATTGGCATGGCAGTGTCAGATTTATGTTGTGAGGTTACGGTGGCATTTAGTGCAAGGATTTTCAAAATAAACACGTGGAAGGGAAGCAGGTGTTTGGACGTAAAACAGCCTAAAACGCACTTAGAAGCTTCAGCGGTGATGGGAGCTTGTTGCTTTAGGTAACTGTGAGAAATAAGGCTTGTTAGACACCAAAACAATACACATTGGTTTATAATACTCCCAGACAGGATTTCACATCTCTGGAAAGTTATCATGGCAGCAGTTATTACATCTTTTGTCATGACGATCCTGACGTAAACAGCAGAAATACAGTGTTTACGTTTCAAATGTTACTTATTAGCAAAGCGTGCATGCATGTATGTGATTGGTGCAGTGAAATACCATAATATTAGCATTGGTGTCAGAAGTGTCTTCCTCCATCCTTTAGGGTGTACAGGGCAGTTTAACATTCAGAAACTGTTAAAATATGTGTTGTCCACCTTTAGTAAAACCGTGCTTCATGTGTTTGCTGCAGGCTCCATGCTGTGTCCCTTCCTAGAGGACCACAAGGAGGACATCCTCTGTGGTCCAGTGTGGCTGGCTAGTGGGCTGGACCTCTCTGGCCATGCAGGCATGCTCAGCCTCACCAGTCCCAAGCTGGTCAAAGGTAAATCAACAACAACCTCACACTTCACCCAGCATTCATCAAGTTAGTTGTGTGTGTGTGTGTTTCTCAGTTGTCCTATTTCTCCCTCCTCCGCAGGCATGGCGGGGGGGAAGTACCGCTCCTTCCTGGTTCATATCAAAGCAGTGAGCGACAAGGGCATGGAGGACAGCCCCCGACCTGTGGTGAGAATGCCAAGTGCCAAGCCCCAGAGCACCAAAGCCCACTCACTGTCCACCCTGCTGCAGCGGGCACAGGCCTCCAAGGTTCTTCTACCTTCAGCTTCTACTTTCATGAAGCATGTTTTTTTTTGTCTCAGTGGCTTTTGGATACAAAATTGTAGATAATTCAACAGATACATTTAAAACTATGTGTCCATTACACGCATATCATACTCCATGGATAATACATTAAAAATTGTGATATCAGTGTTGTGTGCCTTCAAGTACAACCATTGAAACAAAATGATACCCAACAACAGTCACATTCATTTATTGAGGTGTGTCTGTGTGTGTGTCTGTGTGTGTGTGTGTGTAGGAGAAGGTATCCGCAGTGAAAACAGAGAACGCTGCACCCTCCAAGAAAGTAGAGAACCTGCGAGGCTGTGACCTGCTGCAGGAAGTGTCGGTCACAATCAGAAGGTTCAAGAAGACGTCGATACCCAAAGAAAGGTCAGATTCACTTTTGAGGCATGTTTTCACTGTTGTTCAAGTAACATTTAACATCAAAACTGTAAGATCACATGCGCCGGTGTTGTTAATAATAATACTAACACATTCAGTCAGGTGAAGTCAGTGCTTCCTTTGTGCATTTGTTGTCTCTCGTGTACATATTGCAGAGGTGAACTTGTTTTTGTTACTCTGTGTGTTTCAGGGTCCAGCGCTGTGCTATGCTGCAGTTCGCGGACTTCCACGAGAAGATTCTGGACGCGCTGTGCCGGCGAACAGAGGGCACCCTTGCCAATGAGCATGCTCAGAGCCTCATCCTTGACATCCTGTGTTGGCTGGCTGGGGTTTTCTCCAATGGACCGTGCAGGTAGGACTGAACCTGGAGCACACTGCAGGACATCTAGTTTGCGTGTTACTACCACTTCGACACTTTACACAGAGGAGTAATGCAGCCTATGTCTTGGTTTTAGCTTACGAGAAGGAAAGGAGGGCCTGCTGGCAAAAACTCGGACCAGGCTAACCGATATAGTGCGGATGTGTTTCTTCGAGGCCGGCCGGAGTATCGCACACAAATGTGCTCGCTTTCTTGCACTTTGTATCAGGTAAGAAACATGGTTGGTTTCAGCGATGCTTTGATGATCTTTTCTTCATCACTTGGAGATAATGATGAACGTGTTGTATTATTTCTCACTGTAGCAATGGGAAAGGGGAACCAAGTCAGCAGAGTTTTGGCGTGAGTCTTCTGAAGGCTCTGCTAGACAATATGCCTTACTTGCCTGCAGCAGCCACAGGTGGTGAGTAACTGAGCAACGTACAGCATCACTCTTCTTTCCTCACTCCTCACAATATTTATCCTAAAACTTCCCCCTACTGTGTCTGCTGTCAGGCTCGGTGTTCTGGTACTTTGTGTTACTGAACTATGTGAAGGAGGAGGACCTGGCGGGCTGCAGCACTGCCTGCGCCTCCCTGCTCACAGCCATCTCTCGACAGCTGCAAGACCGCCTCACCCCACTAGAGGCGCTGCTGCAGACCAGGTACTATTCGGTTTATCAGAACTTGGTGTTCCGCTTGGTCTCGTTAGGACTATCCTTGCATCCTCACAAGCCCATCCTGTGCGTTTCCTTCCAGGTACGGCCTGTACAGTTCTCCATTTGACCCGGTGCTCTTCGACCTGGAGGTCAGTGGTTCCTCCTGTAAGAATGCCTTCAACAGCAGCATTGGCGTCCAGTCAGATGAGATTGACCTCTCTGACATTCTCTCAGGTATGATGAATGCAGTTGATTCACATCATGTTACGGCCATGAGTTTTTGAATGTAATGCCAAATATCAAATAAATTTATTTTGGTTTCTTTAAATTTGTTGCAATTAATATCTGGGTCCCATATAAAAAGGCTTCAAAGAAAGGATGTAGCACCCTACTATGTAGTTGTGAGTTCACGTCTGAAGCTCTGATGTTTTCTTGAATGGATGTCGGCTGTCCTGCAGGGAATGGAAAAGTGAGCAGCTGTGCAGCAGCAGAGGGCAGCTTCACAGCATTAACAGGACTTCTGGAGGTGGAGCCTTTGCACTTTACTTGTATCTCCACTAGTGACGGCACACGGGTGGAACGCGATGACGCCAGCATGTTCACTGGTAAATATACAGACTTCTCTTTCATTTCACTTGTCTTTGGCTCACGTCACGCTTCACTACATAAAGCAGTTGTTTCCTGAACTCTTACTCTTTGACTGCAGTGAGTACGTTTGGCGTGACCCCTGCGGTGGGTGGCCTGTCGACAGGAACGGTTGGTGAAGCTTCTACAGCTCTTAGCTCCGCGGCGCAGGTGGCACTGCAGTCGCTGTCTCACGCCATGGTGTCAGCCGAGCAACAGCTGCAGGTCCTGCAGGAGAAGCAACAGCAGCTGCTGAAGTTGCAGCAGCAGGTGAAAGAGCAGCACACACACATTTTCACTTTCGTGATACCAAATGTTCCAGGTACTTTGAGGAGTAGCTGGAAGTACTGTTAATTGTGCGGGTCAAGTAGATGTGTTGTCATGTCAAACCACCATTTTTTCCTGTCTGTCTTGTTCTCTGGACACTTTTTTCCTCACCACTCCCTAATTAGAGCTGCAACTAACAATTATTATCATTCTCAGTTAATTGATTAGTTGCTTGGTCCATCGATTAGGGTTTTCCAAAGCCTGTCTTATTTTGTCCACAACACAAAGATATTCAGTTTACATTCATATTCAGAAACCAGAAAATATTCACATCTCAGCTTTTTTTCCTTTTTAATAATACAATTACAGTCGATTATCAAATTAGTTGATTAATTTAATAGTTGGCAACTGACTGATTATTTCTTTGCAGTAGTGCTAATTTGTTTGGAAAGTAAAGTCTTTGATTATGTAATGTCTGACACTCTTGCTTGCTGCTATAATGTTGTTATCTTGTGCTTTATGAACCCTGTTTGCTGAACAGAAGGCCAAGCTGGAGGCCAAGCTGCATCAGACCACCTCTGCCGCTGCTGCCGCCTCTGGTGTGGGGCCTATCCACAACTCTGTGCCTTCCAACCCCTCCTCTGCTCCGGGATTCTTCATTCACCCCTCTGACGTCATCCCGCCGACACCGAAGACCACGCCCCTATTCATGACTCCTCCTCTCACGCCGCCCAACGAGGCGGTGTCAGCTGCCTTCAGCGCTGAGCTGGCTCACCTGTTCCCCGGCTCCATGATGGACCCCGGGCCTGTCAACCTGGCCGCACACAAGAACACCCAAAAAGCCAAGCCGGTTAGTCAACAACTAGCTCTGAGTTCATCAAACCTCGGTTCAAAAGCTGCCATCGAATGTCTGCTCCGATTCTTTGACCAGATGCTATCTGACTTCTATCAGGACTTTGCTGCTTTAAATGTTGTTCTTATTCAGCAATGTTTAGCTTCTTTATTGAAAAAGGAGGTATTGTAGGGCTTGGCCATATCAACAATATACACACAATAAAAACATTTCTTCTATAAGAATATAAAAAAAACTTGAATATATTAAATATTATAGGATTCAACAGAAACAAAGCTGACCAATCATATTACAGTCTTAAAGAAATGGATAGCCCATTTCCTAACAGGCACAGCAGCAAAACACACCATTAAAGATGAAACAATTAGTCAATTCATTGATTGGGTGATTGACAGAAAAAGAATCTGCAGACACTGTATTTTGATAATTGATCAATCAGATACTCCAGTATTAGTATTTACTTAAAACAACTGCTGGAAAACACAGCGAGCTAGTCAAAGCGGCGCACTGCAACAAGCTGTTACAAGCCTACACACTGTCTGACCAATAAATGAATCAATAAACACGTCAGAGCTGCTGTTGAAATGAGGGAGACAAACAGTGTATTTAAACAATAATATGAGCTCTTTGGTAGCCAACATTTCACACCGTGGGATTTTTACAAATGTACACCGATAAGATACAGCATTTTGGTTTATTTTTGTATAATTTATTGATTGAATTTATTGAGACATTTTGAAATTCATACAACTGTTGGTCATTCGAGAATTGACTGAAATATCAACTTAATTTATGTTGTAATATACATTATCAAAATAATAAGATAAACATTATTATATCATTGCAGCATATAATTATCAACCATCCACAGATTTATACAAAACTATGTTTATTTTTCCCATGCTTATGTTTCTCAAAATATTAATTAGTTAGTTAGGTGTTATTGTTATTATTTAGTCATTAGAATGGCTTCCAAACTAATTAGTCCGTGTATTTGTATATATATATATATATATATATATATATATATTGGAAATAATAAAAGTGTTTTTTGTTTTTCGTACAAAAATGATAAATAAGAAACTTACTTACTTTACTTTAAAATGTTTAAATAATGTTTTCTTTGCCACAGAGTCCAATGGGCAGCGGTCTGGCTTTGGCCATTTCCCAGGCGTCTCACTTCCTGCAGCCTCCTCCGCACCAGTCCATCATCATAGAGCGGATGCACTCTGGTATGTCATTTAGAAATGTTCCATACTGATCAGCTAATATAGTGAAATTCAATATTTGAAACGGAGGATGTGTGTGTTTTTTTGTGTTTTTTCATGTTACATTTGTTTTTTTGGAAAATACAACGTCACAACTTCATCAGTCTTGAAAACCAAAGTCGTGTTTCTCCAGACTGAGCTTGCTGTTGTTCCTGTTTCTCCTACCCCTTTTTCCCAGGAGCTCGTCGCTTTGTCACACTGGACTTCGGGCGTCCCGTCCTGCTGACTGATGTTCTGATCCCGACCTGTGGGGACCTGGCCTCTCTGTCCATAGACATCTGGACTCTGGGTGAGGAGGTGGACGGCCGCAGGCTGGTGGTGGCCACCGACATCAGCACCCATTCCCTCATCCTACACGACCTTCTGCCACCTCCTGTTTGCAGATTCATGAAGGTCAGTCTGTCTGTATTTTGCTTTGTATAGTTGCCAACCTGATGTTTTGAAGTTTTCAAGTTGTCTACCACAATGTTTTGAGGTTCGTTTCCCGTCTATAACACCTCAGATCACTGTGATTGGTCGCTATGGCAGCACCAATGCTCGGGCAAAGATTCCACTGGGTTTCTATTACGGCCACACATACATCCTGCCATGGGAGAGCGAGCTGAAGCTCATGCATGATCCTCTGCGAGGCGAGAGCGAGGCAGCCAGTCAGCCGGATGTAGACCAGCACCTGACCATGATGGTGGCCCTGCAGGAAGACATCCAGTGCAGGTACAATAGGAAGTGCAGCAACTCCAGCATTTTCATATTCAAACTGCAGAGTTGGAGTGACATTTAATTAATGATAATAAAATCTGCTGTCTAGATTAGTCATTTTCCCAAGCATTAGTCAAAAAGAAATTGACAAGAGATTATGAAATGTGGCCAAAAATAGTAACTAATAAACCCATTTGTGACATTGGCCATGCTGTAACAATTTATTTAATTTAATTTAATTTAATAATTTGTAATTTTTTTTCAGAGTTTATTTTATTGGTGGGTGGATAAGGATTTATTTGAATTGTGATGATTGTACTAAATTGTACAGAGATAGTTTTTTTTTTTTTTCAAGTAAATAAGAAGGTTTGGAATGTGGTGATTATTAACTTCCTCACTTCTCTTCTTCTTGTTTATCAGGTACAATCTAGCTTGCCATCGACTGGAGACCCTCTTGCAGAACATCGACCTGCCTCCTCTCAACAGTGCTAACAACGCCCAGTACTTCTTACGAAAGCCCGACAAGGTGGTGGAGGAGGACCAGCGTGTCTTCTCAGCCTACCAGGACTGCATCCAGCTGCAGCTGCAACTCAACCTGGCTCACCACGCTGTCCAGAGGCTGCGCGTCTCACTGGGCGCCAGCCGCAAGATGCTTCCCACAGCCGGGGCTCCGGAGACCCTGGAGCTGGTCCACAACTCCTCCACAGAGCAGCTGAGGACCATCATCCGCTACCTGCTGGACACACTGCTCAGCCTGCTGCACTCCAACAATGGTGAGCAGGGATCTGGACAGCAGGGTGTGAGGTTTACAGATGTTTGGAAAGCACCCTGCTTAACGCTGTCCATTCACACCCCGTATATTCACGTGTCTGTTTGTTTTCAGGACACTCGGTGCCCTCGGTGCTTCAGAGTACCTTCCATGCCCAGGCCTGCGAGGAGCTCTTCAAACACCTTTGCATCAGTGGGACACCTAAGATCCGTCTTCACACCGGCCTGCTGCTAGTGCAGCTGTGTGGAGGCGAGCGCTGGTGGGGCCAGTTCCTCTCCAACGTACTGCAGGAGCTCTACAACTCTGAGCAACTGCTCATCTTCCCCCAGGACAGGTAGGCACCATCACATCCCAAACATTTACCACACGCATGCCCCGTGCTTTCAAACGCATTCATAATTCTAAAAGGAATTGGGAATCAGGTACATTGTCATTGCTAGAGAGAAATGCATACATGCATTACAGATTGTGTAATGCAGTGCACCTTTACTGATAAAACAGATGGGTTTCAAGTTTAATGCTTGATGTTAAAGATGATGATGATGATGAAGTCAAGATAGTGACTCCAGTATTTTCCATCTCTCTTCTTCTCAGGGTGTTCATGCTTCTGTCCTGCATCGGCCAAAGATCTCTAAGCAACAGTGGTGTGTTGGAGGGCCTCCTCAACCTCCTGGACAGTCTGCTGTCTCCACTACAGCAGCCACAAGCTGCTGCTCAGCGCAGGACTGAAGGTAACAGTCGTCATCACAGTGGCACATGTACAAATGCACAGCAAAGCTCCCTAGACCAAAGTTTGTAAAGTTAATGGCATTATCTGGAGCAGGAATTACAGTAAGAACTGCCTTTGTGAATGTGTACACAGGCGCTTTTGTCCAAAGCAACATATGTATGACTCTGTGTATATATGTGTGTGTTTTGCAGGTGTTTTGGATATCCCCATGATCAGCTGGGTGGTGATGTTGGTTTCTAGACTGTTGGACTATGTAGCCAGTATAGAAGATGAAGCCTCAGGCGGGAAGAAGCACCTCGGAGGGAAAGAGCGGGAGAGAAGTTTTACAGGTACATGTAGTGTAATTGTCTTTAAAATGATTTTCATTATTAATTAATCTGTTGATTACTTTCTCGATTAGTTGTTGGGTCTATAAAATGTCAGGAAATGGTAAAATATGTTGATCACTGTTTTAATGGTGATGTCTTCAACTGTCTCGTCTCAGTCCAAAAAAAAAGGATTCAGTTTACTGACCTAAAGAAACCAGAATATATTCACATTTCAAATCAGAGAATTTCTTAAAAAATGGCTCAAAACAAGTAATCATGATTATTTGTTGCTCCTTTTTAAACTACAAATGTACATGTTTTATTCCACAATAGCTTTACTTTCTGAAGTTGTAAAGTTCAAAGAACAGAAAAAAAAAGATTGTTGCTGCTCAGCCTTCAGTCTGGTTGTAGGAGAACAGGCTTGAAAACCTATTGTTACTGATCTATTGACTGATACAGTACACTTTTTTTTTTTTTGTCAAAGCAACTATAACACACAATTTTAGTCCATACTTCCCAGCACTTGGTGTTTGTGTGTATGCATGTGATTTAATTTCTTCTTTTTTTTTTTTAAATTTTTGCTCTATCCTGCAGGCATTCAGTGGAGCTTCATCAATAACAGCCTTCAGTCTCAGAACTCCAGCAGGTCAGCTAAAGGTAGCAGCAGCCTGGACCGACTCTACTCCCGCAAGATCCGCAAGCAGCTCGTCCACCACAAGCAGGTAAATGTGTCTCACTTCAACCCGCCTTTAAACCAAACCCAAGTAAAGAGTTAATTTTTAATTTACAAATATCTTGATTATGTACATACAGTTAGATCTAAAGAGGGAGCCACCTTGTTATGTTTTCCCATCTCTCTTTGACTCCTTTGCACCTCTCATGAAGCTGCAGCATGAGATGGCTTGTCTGACTGGAGCGAATGCCGTTGCAGTGCGTATGTTTATCGTGCCCTTTTTATTGTAGCAGTTAAATCTATTGAAAGCAAAACAGAAAGCTTTGGTGGAGCAGATCGAGAAGGAGAAGATCCAAAGCAACAAAGGCTCCTCGTACAAACTGCTGGTGGAGCAGGCCAAGCTCAAACAAGCCACATCCAAGGTGAGCAGCTCACCATTGATTTTGCTGATTTACATACTAACTTTAAAAGTCTCTTAAGGATTGTTTTGTAGCTGCTGCCATCATTTGTATATATGATAGCGGAGATGGGAAATTACACAGTTCCACTGGGGTCCATGAGAGTGAACAAGACCATAGAGAGATTTTTACTGTGGAAGACACAATCATCACTCAACCCTGTAGTTTGTTTTAGTTCTATGTATCAGCGCTTTTTTTTTTCTCTTTTCTCATTAGCTCTTTGATGCATTTTTATACAGTGATATTATATTAGGGTTATGTTTAGAGCATTTTGTACTGCCCCAAAATGGCAAAAACCTAATTTAGCTAAAAAATCAGTGTTATCACAATTTGTTGCTTGTGTAAATTATAACTTGATGGTTGGTATATAATAACTGTAGCTGTAGCTGTTCAATCATAATGCAAGATGAACTCGAAGTTGACTGGGACATGAATTGAAAGTGGGGCTGATTTGGAGGATAATATGTAAAGCTCCTCTCATGAAATGTTTCGATGCCTCCTAATTCCATGTATGTCCCGCCTCTCTCAGCACTTTAAAGACCTGATCCGTCTGCGGCGGACGGCCGAATGGCCTCGCTCCACATTGGACACAGAGTCCACAACAGCCAAAGAAACCCCAGAAGTGGAGCCCCTGCCCTTCACGCTGGCCCACGAGCGCTGCATCTCTGTGGTGCAGAAGCTGGCCCTCTTCCTCCTTTCCATGGACTTCACCTGCCACGCTGACCTGCTGCTCTTCGTCTGCAAGGTATTCATCTCGCTATCGTTGTATGGACTCTTTCAGTTCAGGAATCTGTATATCTGTAAATACATCCTCTTGCCCCCCCCCCTCTTCAGGTCCTTGCTAGGATAGCCAACGCCACACGACCCACAATCCACCTGTGTGAGGTGGTGTCTGAGCAGCAGCTGGAGCGTCTGCTGCTGCTGCTGGTGGGGACGGACTTTAACCGAGGGGACATCTCCTGGGGAGGTGCTTGGGCACAGTATTCCCTCACGTGTATGCTACAGGACATCCTGGCAGGTGCGTTTGATTTGCTTGTGGTTGGTGTCTGGCTTTAGAGCAGTATATTCTACTGAAACTTGTCTTTATCGTTTTGACTGATGGAAAAAAGCTTGATGGATAACATTACACTGGTCTGGTCATGCATGATCTGCAGAGAGTTTTTGACACAGTGGACTGTTTCATATTATTGTCAAACAGTGTGGACCCGGTAATCCAGAATAAGTGTTAAGTGACTTTGTAATCCTCTCAGGTGAACTGCTGTCTCCAGGCTCTCTGGATGGCATGGATGACGTAGCAGTGGGTGAGGAGGCTGGGGCGTCGTCCTCCTCAGCGGGGGCTGATTCAGATGACTCCCTGCCCCAGCCGGCACCCATCCCCTTGGTAGAGAGCATTGACGAGGCCCTGGTGCCTGATATCATCGCAGGTACTACAGGGACCTCCTCAGTATTCCAAAGTGCGTGGGTAGCCCTGTCCATTCTCCACACTTCCTACAACACCACACAGATGTTGATATGAACCCAGACTTTTATAGTATTTTGTCTGGTAAAATGTTGTTTCTTTTTTCATAGATGCATGTTTACTGTTTTCTCCACAGAATGGTTGTATGTATATTATTATTGCATTATAGCCTGTTGGAGCGGGAGTTCAGACATGTAGATTCAGAGCTATTTTGGACAACTTGTCATTTGGAGTAGAAGTCTCATTATGACGCTTGCATTGTTTTAGTGTTACTTAATAGTAACTTATAAACACTGAATTTGGCCATTACTGTGTCTTGTGTCTGGACTTTCCTTCCACTTTAGGAGTATAGGAGCTAACAGCTTGATCGGCATTAAAATTGCCCAGTAACGTGCTAAAGAAAGATTTTTCTTGCTTGTCTGTTTTCGTAGTGTGCTTGCTTGGCAATATTAAAGCTGTTTTCGTTATCCAAAGGTGCTCCACCTCTGTCATCTTTGGAAAAAGATAAAGACATAGACTTTGACTTGCTACAAGACCTGATGGATGTTGATATTGATCCTTTAGATATTGATTTGGAAAAAGATCCCCTCGCTGCCAAAGTGTTTAAGGTACGTGTATCTTAACACCCCGTTCTTCTGTTATTCTCTTCTGTCATGACTTTTAATGAGTTGTTCATTGATGGAATGACTCAATGCAGTCAAATGTTGATGTAGCATCAGCATTAGAACAACAGGCCTGAATAAACAGCCATGTAGCTAGACCTACAATGGAGTATTAGAGCAACCGAGAGAGGAAACAAATCAGTGTGTAAGTGTAAAGTCATTGGTCAGTGTAATAGAAAATAATAAAGAGGAATTAAATGATCATTTATAAGAGGAAGTCAGAATATTTCAAAATATGTTGTATTTTACAGGGGAAAGGTAACTTTTTTCAGAAAATATCACAATCTTCTAACAATAGCCCTAATACACACACTGATGTATTCTTATTCATTTAAGTAAAAGTATCATTTAGTTTGACTTCAATTCTCTAGTCTTGTTTTATTATAAAAGTAATATGTCTACTTATACTTTCTAGGCCTACTTATCTTTTAAGCTGCATGTATTGCTATATTTGAAATTTTTTTTTTTACATTTTTATTCCAAAAATGTTTTCAAATTAGTTACAAATAATATACCATTTTTAGTCTAATTGGCGCAATATGCCTGTTGTTGTACCGTAGGTGAAAAATATTTATATCAATAATAAGCTTTTGATATTACAACACAATAATTTTTCCCTGAAACCTGCAGTTGGGGCTGCGTTTCCTCTGTGAACTTACAAGTTCTTTTGCTCAAACTCAACACTCACTTGTGAACCATTGTGAGCAACAGAGAGGGGAGCATAAGCTTTACATTCATGTTACTGTGCAATGTTGAGCAACTTAGTTAGCAAAGTGAACTGAAGCATCACATAAAATAAGCTTGAGAATTACTGTATGAAGACAATGTCAAGGTAAAGTGTTTTTTTCTGCTGTCCTTCCACTTGTTTTGAATTGACGTAATGATGACATGTAGCTTAAGTTGAGCCACATTTTTACTTTGAGCAACCAAATTCTGTGATCTGAAGACACATGTATAAATTTGGTAATTTTCTTGTCCTCATGTTTCTCCTTCTCGTGTCTGTTCTCAGCCTATAAGCAGCACCTGGTATGACTACTGGGGTGCTGACTATGGCACATACGGGTACAACCCATATATTGGAGGGGTTGGTATCCCAGTGTCCAAACCTCCGGTGGCTGTGGAAAAGCCCGGGTCACAGGGTCTGTCAGTGTCTGTGTCACAGGGTAAGCACAGGCTGAATTTTGCTTATATAATAAATGTAAATGTAAATTATTCATGTCTAACCTTTGCCGTTCTGCCACTGCGTTTGACAGCGCTGGATGCCCGGCTAGAAGTGGGCCTGGAGCAGCAGGCTGAACTGATGCTTAAAATGATGGCCACTCTACAGGCTGACTCCATTCTACAGGCCCTCACCTCAAGCTCATCCACAGGTAAACCACAGAACATCAAAAAAATGGTCATGTAAAAAAACAATTTCTTGTCAGTAAGTGACAAAATATATATATATTCTGTGCTTCCAGTGAGCCAGGCCACGAATGGGACGGACGACTCCCTGCTGAGGGCTCTTCATGGAGGAGGCTCTCCTCCAGCCAGCAGCCTGATGGTCCAGCCTTCATCCATCCCCATGCTGAGTGCCTGCTTCAACAAGCTCTTCTCCATGCTGCAGGTCCACCACGTACAGGTCAGCACACGCTCTGTTTGGAATTACATTATATTCAAAGCTCGAAAGTTTTTGGAGACCTAGAATGACCAGCAGATTGAAGTGAGGGCTGCTCCTGACACACCATTTTGGTGGGTGGAAGTAAACAAGCTGCCACTAGTGCGGTGGCCCCTCGCAATAACAACTCATGGAATTTAACTTTTTAACGTTCACAGATTTTACAGTGAAATATGTCCAGCGGAAGCTGAGTACCCTGTTTCAAATTTAGACTTTAGGAATTTAAATGTCATTGAAATAAATCTAATAATCTAAAATATAATGTAAAATATTTCAATGCAATGTAGCTTTGAATTTAAGTTTGAATAGACTGTTGGACGTCTTTCCATCTGCAAACCAATAAAACTTGAGCGTGCTGTGCTGTTATCAGCCGCTCCATCTATAATCTTCAACTTCGGAAGAAAACAGAAATCAAAAGTCACAAGTCTGTGCAACATGATATGAAGTTTCAGTAAATGCTCACTTTCATTAAATCCTCTCAATCGATAAATTACTACTGTTACAATTTCAAGCCCTTGACGTTTTATTAGAATATGTAAATGCAAAAGAATCACCGGTGGAGTTTATACAAAAGCTGCACATTGTTTTTTGCTCACAAAGTCTGCGTCCGTGATGGCGAATATTCTCCACATTTACTGTGGTTTTTACTCATTTGTCAACTCGGTGCTACCATCCGTGTTTTTTCTTTCTCAGCTGGAGTCTCTGCTGCAGCTGTGGTTAACACTCAGTCTTAACACATGCTCTAATGGCAGTGAAGAGAGCGGATCAGACATCTTCCTGTTCAACGCCAGCCGAGTGCCCACCATCCCGCTCAACCACGGTCAGGACCTTCTTAACACCTGTGATGTAGAGCTTGAGTGGATGATACCAAATATTTTTTTTTTAACTGTATCTCTTCTGTGTGTGTGTTTGTGTCCAGCATCCATCAGCAGTTTCCTCACAGTGCTGGCGTGGTACCCCAACACCTCCCTGAGGACATGGTGCCTGGTGCTGCATTCTCTCACCCTGATGACAAACATGCCAGCCTGGGGTCAGTACTCTACTCTCCACCCTTAAAAAGCCAAAGAACCCATTCAGATAATCACACTTAAGACAGAACTCCTAAGCTAAGTGGAAGAACTGAGTGGATGACATAATTTCTCATGAAAAAAAGTCATGAGGCCTCATGCAAGAACATTTTCATATTCTAACCCTTCATATCTCTTACTTTTACTATGAAGTTTGTTCATTCGAGTCAGTTTCACCAAACTCTTAACTGACCAACTCGATGAATGCCACTCAACGTGAGGAGGTGTGTGTGTGTGTTTGTGATATTAGGTCATTATTATAATTGACACCCCCAGAATACTTAATACGAAGGCCTTATGCTGAACCCAGGAGTAAGAAGAATTTTACACTGCAGAGCTGCAGGTCCTGCTGACAGAAACATAACCTGTGTATCGGTGTAAGGAGTTGTATTGCTAACAGTATGTTATCAGATACTCCATAACCACCATGATTCAGCAGATAGTGTGTGAAGAGTGTGTTGTCTTCTTCTTAAATGCTGTCTATGAGCTGGTGTCAGTGACTTCACGAGTCTCTGCACTGCCTCTGACTCCTCTCTGATTTAGGATCTAGTTTTAGAACTAAATTGCTTTATGAATTATGCATAAACCAAAACATTTAGGAGTTATAATGTTAAGGCTGATATACCCATTATTGTTTGTTTTTCCCAAACTTGGTCAGTAAGGAGCTACTTTTAGTCTTAAAACATCAGTCTCATGAATGTAATCTTAAATGTGGTTGTTTAAAGGTTTGATTTTTCCTACACTATAACTAATGAATGTGGTATTTTTTTGCAATTGGGATGTCGGAGCATCATTGAATGTACCTTCAAGAAAGCAAAATCCATTACCACAGCACAATAACAGTAACCTGGATGCCTGTGATAAATGACCTGTCAGGCAGGTGTTAGGTCTTTTCATCGTGTACTAAAGTAATTGGAAACCAGCAGCTCCGTGAAGGATAAGAATTGAATTGAAAAACAAAGAACTCGCCTTTGAAAGTGGTCAAACAGCACAACAGAATGTGGACGGTGAAAGTTAAAGGATCTGAATGCTTTTTTTTTTTTTTTTGGTGATAGTTCTTTGAAGTTGAATGATTTCTATAAAACCTGTGTGTTAACTTCCAGCCTCCAGCAACGGGATGAGCTCTCAGGAAAGCACAGCGCAGCAGATGGTGTCTGACCCCACCCTGGTTCATGTTCTGGTGCGCTTCCTGTCCGGCAGCAGCACCAATGGAACGAGCCAGCACAGCTCTCAGGTGGGACCCACCGCCACTCAGGCCATGCATGAGTTTTTGAGCCGTCTGCAGGTCCACCTGTCCTCCACCTGTCCACAGATGTTCAGCGAGTTCCTGCTCAAACTCATGCACATCCTGTCTACTGAGAGGTATGCTTATTGCTTTTTGGGAAATGTGTTTTCCATCAATGTTAGAACATAATCAGTTGTTGTGACAGTATTTGCAACAAGAGAAATGTAAGTAGCTATACTACTAATAACTAATGGTTCATCCTGACCCTTTAGGGGACCATTCCAGTCAGGCCAGGGGCCTCTGGATGCCCAGGTGAAGCTGTTGGAGTTTACCCTAGAACAAAACTTTGAGGTGGTGTCAGTGGCCACCATCTCCTCCGTCATCGAGTCCATCACATTCTTGGTTCACCACTACATCACCTGCTCTGACAAGCTGGTTTCACGGAGCGGTTCCGACAGCTCCGTGGGTGCCCGGGCTTGTTTTGGCGGTCTATTTGCCAACATCATTCGGCCAGGAGACGCAAAGGCCGTCTGTGGCGAGACCACACGGGACCAGCTAATGTTCGACCTCCTCAAGCTGGTCAATGTGCTGGTGCAGCTGCCTCTGTCCGGGGACAGAGAGTACAGCGGACGGCTGCCGCCGGCCGGCAGCGGAGCGGCTGATAGCAGTGTGTCGGACGAGGAGAAAGTCTGCGGCAGCAAGGAAAGCATGGCCGGAGGATCCACGTTCAGTCAGGGTCCACCTGCTGGAGTGGCCGACCTGGTGCTAGCCAATCAGCAGATAATGAGCCAGATCTTGTCTGCACTGGGCCAGTGCAACAGCAGCGCCATGGCCATGATTATAGGTAAGACATAGCACTGTTGTCAGATGCACCATCAGCATCTTTTCCACCTACA
Organism: Pampus argenteus; assembly: GCA_036937835.1. NCBI lineage: Eukaryota > Metazoa > Chordata > Actinopteri > Scombriformes > Stromateidae > Pampus > Pampus argenteus. Next base: position 20,573,373 of record CM072871.1, on the reverse strand, counting down.
ACGTTACGGTTTTCTCTTCCACTGCTCTCATTAACATCCTTTCCACCGGTTTTAGTTCTCAAAGCTTACTGTACACTACCTGCCCAGCACTAGATGCCAGACAATAAAGCAGCTTCAGAAGCCTTAAAGAGACATTAGCGTTACATCCTCCTTGCTGTGAGCTGACGGTCCTCTCTGTTCTTCAGGAGCCAGCGGTCTCCACCTGACCAAACATGAGAACTTCCATGGCGGTCTGGACGCCATCTCAGTGGGAGACGGCCTCTTCACCATCCTCACCACCCTTAGCAAGAGGGCCACCTCTGTCCAGGTCATGTTACAGCCCATCCTCACATACATGGCCTGTGGCTACATGGGCCGACAGGTAAGCGTGATTGACACTGCGGTCATTCGATGATATGACAATAATACTTCTTGGAACAAATCATCAACACATGTTTTTAATGTCACATTTTGTAGGGGTCTCTTTCCACCTGTCAGCTTTCAGAGCCTCTTCTCTGGTTCATTCTCCGTGTGTTGGACACTAGTGAGGCTCTCAAGGCCTTCCATGACATGGGTGAGTGTATACACAAAACATAATTGGGCATCTTTACCCAACTCGTCCAACTACTCAACCCATTCTTTATTTTAAGTGACAAAGGGATTGATGTGGGCCGAGCTCTACCATGTTATGTGATATTTTACTTATACTATTCATACCTCTCCCTTGTCCCTAACCAGGTGGCGTACAGTTGATATGTAACAACATGGTGACCAGCACCAGGGCGATTGTGAACACAGCACGCAGCATGGTTTCAACCATCATGAAGTTCTTAGATTCAGGTCCTGGAAAGGTAGCAGATGGTAACCTCAAGGCCCGAGTGATGACCTCAGAGCCAGACAATGCGGAAGGACTCCACAACTTCGCCCCTTTAGGTTGCTTTGGACTCTGTACATTATTGTTTTGGACAATTAACATCTTTTTGGATTCTAAATGATGTATTCTACTCTTGACAGGCACCATCACATCCAGCAGCCCCACAGCGCAGCCAGCAGAGGTCCTCCTCCAAGCCACGCCGCCCCACCGCCGGGCCCGCTCAGCAGCCTGGTCCTACATCTTCCTGCCAGAGGAGGCCTGGTGTGACCTCACTATCCACCTTCCGGCTGCCGTGCTGCTGAAGGAGCTTCACATCCAACCACACCTCGCTTCTCTAGCCAGTCAGTAGCAACCCATTGAATCATGGAAATAAATTCAAAAATCTGATTCTTTGAAATGTTTTTCCTTCTCACCTGGATGGAAACTCAGCTGTTCTTCTATTTATCTCCTGCCAACCAGCCTGCCCATCCTCGGTGTCAGTAGAGATCAGCGCAGACGGGGTCAACATGTTGCCGCTCTCCACACCGGTCATCACCAGCGGCCTGACTTACATAAAGATCCAGCTGGTGAAGGCAGAGGTTGCATCTGCTGTTTGTTTAAGGCTGCACCGGCCCCGTGATGCCAGCACTCTGGGTCTGTCCCAGATCAAACTCTTGGGCCTGACAGCGTTCGGTAACACCTCCTCTGCAACCGTGAACAACCCCTTCCTGCCCTCTGAGGACCAGGTCTCAAAAACTAGGTAAAAACTGAACTTGCATTGAGAGTATGTCTGTTTAGTTAACTGTGTGTGTGTTGTAACTGTTTTCCTTCTGCCTGTTCAGCATTGGGTGGCTGCGTCTCCTCCATCATTGCCTGACCCACGTTAGTGACCTGGAGGCTATGATGGCCAGCGCTGCAGCACCAACTGCCAACCTGCTACAGACGTGCGCCGCACTACTCATGTCACCTTACTGTGGCATGCACTCGCCCAACATCGAGGCCGTGCTGGTTAAGATCGGCCTGCAGTCCACTCGCATCGGACTCAAACTTATCGACATTCTGCTGAGGAACTGCGCTGCCTCTGGCACCGACCCTGCCAGTGAGTCACACACATCTGCTCAGTGTTAATCACAGGCAGATCATCCACAGATCCTAAAATCTTCAACTCTCCAGAATAATGGCCTTAAGAGGCCTTTAAATTAGGCTTAGACTTTGAAAGAAAGGCTGCATTTCATGTGCTTTGTCCTACCAGGTACGTTGTTATGCTAAAAAGCCTCACAAATATTGAATATTTGATGTTTTATTTTACAGGGCTGTCATTCTCTAAAAAAAATCCTGGGTAGCAATTTGACCCCCCCCCACACACACACATTTCATCTATGTACATATTCCAATTATAATAATAGAAAATACCTATTTTCTCTATAGACGGTACCAAATAACCAATTGTCACAGTCGGAAAGAGAAAGAATTTGGGAAATTTTGTTAGGATTAAAACTTGGCTGCACTTTGGATTTGGTTATTTTTACATGTATGTGTCATTCCCCTTCAAACACACCTCCAAGCACTTGTTCTGTACCAAATTCTTTTGTACTTTTGTTGTTCATTTATAGGAAAATGTCTAAAAATGATCTGGAAATCTACCATTTGTTGGTGGTTCGCAGGGAAAGAGTCTTGTGCTTATTTTGTGTTCTTGTCCTTGTAGATTTGAACAGTCCTCTGCTGTTTGGGCGATTAAACGGCCTCTCCTCAGACTCTACGATAGACATTCTGTACCAGCTGGGTACCACACAGGACCCTGGAACCAGAGACAGGTACACGAAGCATCCAGTTCTTACCTTGACTCAAGCTGTCCTTACACCCTTCTCTATAAGAATAACGCGCAATGAGAAAGTGTTTCCTGTCAAGGTGATATTCCAGACAGACTCTTAAGCTGATGGTAAAACGTGTCCTCACACTCTCCTTGCAATCTTTTATTGTCACATACTCATGTTTATTGCATATAAATACCCCTGTGACGCAGCTACCACTGAGGAGGAGATGATTCAGACTGACTTATGGAAACGTGCTGTGAATTTTAACTTTCCAGAATCCAGGCTCTACTCCAGTGGGTCCATGACTCTTCAAGGGTCGCAGCCCACAAGATGAGCGGTCCTATGGGATACAGCGCCAGCGGTGGCGTCTCTGCCTCTGCTTCATCAAGGGAATACGGCCTCCTCATGCCTTCACCCTCCCACCTTCACTGTGTGGCAGCTATCCTGTGGCACAGCTATGAGCTGCCTGTCGACTATGACCTCCCTGCACTGCTCAACAGAGAGCTCTTCGAGTTAGTCACTGTCTTTTCCCATATTGTTAAGAACAAGCATATTAAATGTGACTTTGGATAACTGTAAGACACTTACTGGGCTAACTGGTGCAACTTTATTTCATCCAGACTAGAGGGATATTGATAAAAAGATGTACAAAGACTTCATGCCTACAGTTAAATATCTTGTTGTGATTTTAAAATGATTACACGTGGGAATTATTACAATATATACATTTTTACAGAATTGGGTAAATAAAATAATGCTGGCAGTTTCTGTTGTACTATTTAATGTTATGTGTTAATATTTTAGTAGGACAGTTCCACATAAAAGTAATTCTTTGAGGTGGTAAAACACAGTGCGAAACAATGCAGGTCTGATTAAGCAACACCAGCGTAGTTTACAGTTTTATTGTGAAAAGGAATTGAAAGAAAAGGCTGCAGGTGAAAAGTGGATCCAGTTATTTTACGGCAACATATTATATGGGATCCTGCAAAATTAATAATAATTAATTTGTTTAATAATTAATATAGTGTGTGTATGCGCTTCCCGTCATTATATTATATGATAGAATATTACTTACCATCAATGTATACATCTATAAAATCTACACTAACAACACAGATTCTTGATTGATTATTGATTGCATTGATTTTTTTTTTTCTTTGCTGCAGACTGCTGTTCAATTGGTCCATGTCGTTGCCGTGCAACATAGTTCTGAAGAAAGCTGTGGACAGCCTGCTGTGCTCCATGTGCCACATCCACCCCAGCTACTTCTCCCTGCTCATGTCCTGGATGGGCATAGTCTCAGTGCCCAGCGCCAGTCACTCTCAAGCCCAGCACCGCCGCCTCGCCATGACAGACGATGGCAAAAAGCAGCACGACGCCAACACCAATGCTGCAGGACTTACAGACGACTCCAAGCACGCAAGACCCCCAATTAACCTGTCGGAGTCCCAGTTGACTACGCTGGCAGCCGCCTCCCAATCTCCAGGAGCCATAGAGCAGCTGCTTGACTCAGGCTTACCCTCGTTGCTGGTTCGCAGCCTGACCCAGTTCTGCGTTGGCCTCCTGGCCAGCGCTGACCTCCCTCTGCCCACTGCCGCCGACAGACGTCATCATCATCACCACTACCACCCATCCTCCTCCTCATCCTCACACAGTCGGCCACCCTTGGCTGCAGAGCTGGCCGCTCCTGTGCTGCGTTTCCTCACAGAAGTAGGCAACAGTCACGCCATGAAAGACTGGTTAGGTGGACCGGAGGTCAACCCGCTGTGGACAGCACTGCTGTTCCTTCTGTGCCACTCCAGTGCCAGCGCGAGTGCCGGAGCCAACGCAGGCTGTAGTTCTGCTGCAGGTGCCCCTCCGCCCTCAGGGTCTCGGTTCTCCCTGGCGTCTACTGGGCAGGCAGGAGGGCTCACCACCCAGCAGAGGACGGCTCTGGAGAACGCCACGGTGGCCTTCTTTCTCCAGTGTATCTCCTGCCACCCCAACAACCAGCGGCTCATGGCACAGGTCTGAACTGAAACTTTTACTTCCTTTGAGAGGGATTCAGGAATTGAGTTTTGACATTTCAGATTTTTCTGGTATTTTTTAGTTAAAATTAATTGTGTGTTTAAAATGACACTATTAGTCATGTTTTAAAAAGGTGAAAGATAATTAAGGCCTTATTGATATAAAAAGTGTACCCACTGGTCTCTTTTTTGATTTTCGCTGCAGGTTCTCTGTGAGCTCTTCCAGTCTGCACCCCAGCGCGGCAACGTCCCGATCTCTGGAAACATCTCCGGCTTCATTCGAAGGCTTTTCCTGCAGCTCATGCTTGAGGATGAGAAGGTCACGGTCTTCCTCCAGTCTCCCTGCCCGGTGGGTAACTCTCTTATTGTTATTATTATTATTATTATTATATTGTTATGTTATTTAAATGGAACCCAAGTGATGTAATATTCATCTGTGACCACAAAGGGGCAGTGCAGCAATATGAAGCAGTGGCCTCCTTTCCCATCAGTTCCTATCTCAAACTGATGTATGCCTGCTAAAATGTGTCCTAGATGACACTCTTAATGATCCATTTTTTACACAGCTTAATGATTGGTTGTCAGAAAACCTTTTTTAGGAGTGTGTGTGTGTGTGTGTGTGTGTGTGTCTGGGGGCATTGTGTAGAGGAATTGGTTTTTATTACCCAAAGGAAGCCATTTTAACACCTGAGCTGTCGCATTGTTCTCAGTATTATGGGCTAATCTTTTTTGTTGCCCGCCAGCAGAGAGGACTGGTGGTTACAAGGTCGTGTGGTTGAATTTAGCAACAGCTACACAGACATGAGCTCTTATGTAGGCATTTATTGTACCCAATATGTAAAAAGTCTCTGCTATAGTGACATGTGTCAGGCCTGTCAGTTGATATGTTTTAGTTGTGCGTGTATGGTGTATTTGTGTTGCAGCACTGTGCCTGTACCCTGAAGGCTACATTTAGCAGTATATGCTGCTAGCAGTGTCGCTCACATTTAACATTCACGTTGGCTGAGAAACATTGTCAGCTGAAATAAAAGGGAGACATAGAATGATGGGAGGAGGAGGGGAGCAAGCCAAGACTGTTTCCTCTCCTCTCAGTAAGGATACTGTATGATACAGGCTTTAAACCATCTGTCCCACCAACTCATTGTTTTAATAGGATATATTGACCATACATCCTATTAAAAATAATTTTGGCCCTGTAAGTTATATATATATATTGTATTTTTTTAACTTCAAACTATATTTGTCCTTTTGCTCAGTTATACAAAGGACGCATCAATGCCACCAGTCACATGATCCAGCATCCCATGTATGGAGCAGGACACAAGTACCGCACCCTCCATCTGCCCATCTCCACCACACTGGCAGAGGTTCTGGACCGGGTGTCTGGTATGTATCAATGAAGAAACCCCCCATATAACAGACTAGAGCAGTCTGCTATACCAGCAAAACCAGAGTATGAATGACTGCATGCAGCAGTGTTGTGTGGATATGTGAGTCTGACAGCTAGTAGAGAAATAAGAGTAGTAGTGTGTATTATGGGGCTTTTATTTACCTTGACTTTGTCAGTTTTTTTTAACTGCTGTAAAGCAACAATGAATAAAACTCAACACTTCCTTCCAGCATCTTAAAGGACATTATTTAATTTGAACCATTTACAGGAAGTGTTCAGTTTGTTGATAGTAGCTTAACAGTGGTCGTCGAAACATTTGCATTTCTGCGAGAGAACACAAGCTCAAAGTGTTGTTGCAGTGCTGGAATTAGTGTGAGCTATTATATATTACAGGTAATTCCACCTGGCCTTTATTTGGGCCCAGTGATTATTTAAATGTTGGTTTCTATTGTAGACGTAATGATACATACAACAAATTACAAATAAAGCAGATAACGTTTTTACTATCATTTTTTCAGTAAGTGTTTAACCTTCCAGAACAGGAATGGTACTATTAAATATTAAACACTACAGTAGGTTATGCTATACAGAAATGCCATACTGTCGTATATCATATGTAGTTTCCAGATATTTACAGGATATCTGGAACCTACATACAGATTGTATCAGAGAACATCTGAAGCTTTGTGTACAGGCAGCAGATGTGTGTGAAACCACATCAGTTTTCACAGTGAATTACTATCAAACACTGTTTGTGAAGCCTCACTGCCAGCTCCATCAATATTGTGTAGCCCCACAGCTGTTGAGTGTGTAGCTCACACACCAGGACGCTCACACAATGTTTAACAGGGGGAACTCACTGCTGGAGCTCTGCTCACCATTCAGGCGTTTTAGCCCTTCGGTTGTGTCTTAAATTTTTAAACAGCGTCTTGAAGTTTATGTCTTGTGACAAGCTTCTTGCACAACAAACATGGAGGCACGTCATCTCACTGAACATGGTTACACTGCTGTTTGTAGGTTTTATGAGTGTGCTTCTCAGTCTGCAGAATTAAATGGATAAGCAAGTTATTTTATCGTTTAAGTATATCTGGTTCATTTATATATGTGTGAGGGACAGAGACATACACACGCATCTACATCATGTACTATGTCTTTGAATTACAGCACAGAATTTACTTTTTCAGCTGCCAAATACTTTTTTTTAAATCAAAAGTTATTTTTGAAATGATGTTGCAGCTGATTTTAATGCTGTCCATTGTTCATCCACTCAGACACACCCAGCATCACAGCCAAGCTGATCAATGAGCAGAAAGATGACAAAGAGAAAAAGAATCACGAGGAGAAGGAGAAGATGAAAGCTGACAGCGGCTTCCAGGACAACTACAGTGTGGTTGTGGCCTCAGGTTCTTGATCCTATTCTCTGTATAAACAGCATTTCTGTTTCTTGATGTTTCCATGTTGTAAACGATTGTCGTGTCGCTCCGTCTCTGCCATCAGGCTTAAAGTCCCAGTCCAAGCGAGCTCTTTCAACCCCTCCCCGACCTCCATCGAGGAGGGGTCGCGTGATGAGCGACAAGTTGACTGCTTCGTCCGGTGTGGACCCCTCAGCCAAAACCATCAGCGTGCCTGTCTTCCACCTTTACCACAAGCTGCTTCCAGGTACTACATACAGCTCACATCTGATAGCAGGAACACTGAAATAAAGCAGCCACATTTCTTGTGTTGATTCTCATATCGTTTGCTCTCTCCAGGTCAGCCACTCCCGCCTGAGATGACTCTGGCCCAGCTTCTGATGCTCCTGTATGACCGCAAGCTGCCGCAGGGCTACCAGTCCATCAACCTGACGGTCAAACTGGGCTCCAAGGTCATATCTGACCCTGGCCTTTCCAAGACAGACTCTTTCAAGAGGTTACGCACTGAGAAAGGTACTAAAAAGGAGGGAGCCTTCTCTTATGATTCAAATGATATACCACACTGCAAAAAGTTTTATTCATTACTCTGGGTGGTTTAAGTTGGTCCCTGTTTACACATTTGTAAAAAGACGTTCTCTTTAGGCTAAAAAATACCCCAACACTAGTTACTCACTAACTTACTCAAGATTATTATATGTTTAGACCACTTTTGTAATTGAGAATCCTTTATAGAGAAAGATGGTTTTCGACTTTAAGTGCAGGTGCAGTCTAAATGCAACCTGCAGTGAACCTGCTGCAGTGAACATGCAGTCTCTTCCTGCATCAAGCATTAATGGAGTTGTACATTGGTCGGGGCTCCGCTCACCTGGGCTATTTCCTGGGCTGCTTTGATGTCTGAAAGCTTGCGGAGTGCTTTTTGAGCACAAACTGTTCAATCACACGTCACTCCTCTGCTTACCTTCGCAGCCCCGACGGGACTTAAAGCCTTTTTGATCCTGAGATGTTGCTTTTGTACAATATTCATGGGATTTTTTTAGATGCTGTTGTAGCATTCATGTTTGTACAATGACATATAGAAACATTTTGTTAGTGAATATTGTTGTAGTTTAATTTGTAGTCGTTTTCCCAGTCACGCAATGGGTAGTGTGATGCTGAAGGGCAGGGGATCAAACTGCTGACCCTCCTGTAGCCACAGAGGTGATGACTCCAGGCCTGGTTATATTTAGCTGTGTGACTGTGCTGTCTCCAGGGTCAGTACGAGGTCAGACTCATTTTTAATATCGATGCTTTGGTTTTGATGATGTCTGCAGACCTGCTTGGATACCTTTTAGTGCTCAGGCCATGTTCTGTTCACGATCCGTTGTTTCCCTTATTAAACCGGGATCTCATTTGCTTGGATGACTTTTATGATGGATGGTAGGACAATTCAGTGTCATAGTTGTCATCTGTGACAGAAATATAACTGTGATACAGCATGATATTGTAACAGCTGTAAGACACTTTGGTGTGACAAACAGACACCAACCAGTTTGTCTTAATCTCAAAAACCATTACTGGAGCAGTTTAGTTGTGCTGCCGTGGAAAAGGAAAACAAGCTTTCTGTTTCCTGCAATGAGTGGCCTAATGACAGCTGCTTTATGCTGCTTTATAGTTGATCAGAAACGGTTCTTTTCAACGTGCTACCCAGACATGTCAGAAATCAATTTCCCACATGAAATCCTTGAAGGCGGAGCAAGAAGGAGACGTGATATTGTTTCAGTGCAGAGATAACCGTGCAGATTTTAATAATGCTATTGCACTTTGTCAGTGTCATGGAAGGTTTTTTTGTCATTCCGACGGCAGTGACACTGCATGAGCAAGCTAACAAGGCTAACATCCGTGAGCATGCTACAGCTCAGTGGTGCACTACCAAAATGGTCCAGATGGACCTCGCACTCTATAATTATTGCTCCGCACAATATCAGTGGATTATTAAACTGTTTTGACAGACAGATTGTTTGGGTCACAGAGCAACAAACTTGATGTCATTAAAAAAAGCATTAAAAGGCAGCCCATTAAAGTACTTGTGTGCAGCTTTAGGAACTCTCCACCAAACTATCGGCTGAGCAGTGGAGTTAAATGTGGAAATTCTAGTTTTGCTACTTTTGTGCCTTCTTTTTTTTTTTTTTTAATTGCTGAGGCTTTTTTTAGCCAGTAAGATCAAAGATTGTTTGTAAAGATGCAGAAACTTCACCCACTGTGAAAGAAGAGGACGTCTAGGCTCAATGATTCTCAGTTGTAGCTTCTGTCTGTTCCTCAGCCTGGGTATTTCTAAAATGCTTTGCCACCAACACCAATTGTTAAATGTACCCACTGCGCATACACTAACCACCTGATGAGATCACTGATTATCTTCATTCCTTCCTGGTCGTGGCTGCTGAATTCCCATAGCTTCATTATGAGCTGTAGAGATTAGACACCCAGCGGCACTGAAACACTAACAAATAACATAGATTAGTGGCCCAATGGACTCAGTCCCTGATCCAGACTTTGCAGCATTCACTTTGTGCTCAGTCTGTTTTTTAAAAGCCCAGAGTTTCATTGTCAACGTGCTGTCTACCTTAACGCACTCTCATCAAATCTGGCACAGGCTACATTTAACTCCACTAATGTTCCCTGAGATATGGTCCTAGAAACCTTTCAGATGCATTTCTGCCTCTCCAGAAAGCTTTTTGAGGCAGATAAAGGAAGGGGAATGGCAGTGACCCCTGATAAAGACGGTGAGACATTCACTGCTGAGGCTTTCAGTCGGTGGAAACACAGACTCCATTTACGTCAGTCTCCTGTGTACACGCGTAGGCCCACATACCAACATGTTCCTTTCACAGGACCAGTGGCTAAAGGCATCTGTATGCTTCAAAAGCTCTCATCAAACCATCAAACAGCGCCCCCCCCGCTTCTTTGTGGCGTTGGAATTATGGCTGCGTCCGACATATTAAAACCTCTAATAGCCATGCAAGTCTCCCTTGCTCGATAACTATACGTCCTCTCTGCTTCCACAGAGCTCCACTCTTATGTCCTCTGTCTCCAAACTGTTGCTTTCATTTTAAAGAAGAACCATTTGGAAGAAGTGCTGTTTAATTATTCCTCAGGCAAGCTGCCAAACGACCCTCTCGTCCTCCTGAAAACAGGAACATTCTTTAATCCTTTTTTGGAAGTTCAGACACGTTAATCTCCGTTCGCAGCCCCTTTTATTCACAGTCCAAGTGACTTTTTAATTCATCACAAAGAGAACGTACGAGGTGGAGAAGAAATCCCCTGAGAGAGATGCAGAGAGCAATGAATCATCCGCCCGATTTTCTCCTCTGTAAGAGATGATGTGTGGCTTTTTAGAAGATGACCTATCAATCGACCAGAACTTTGTAATCATAAAACGGCCATCACAATGAAATGGCGGTGGGGTGTGTTTGTGCCTTTCACCATTGTTTCATTTTGACTGGCTGACTTTGTCTTGAGTACTGTGTTGGAAGTGTAAACAAGGGCATCAGGACGGTGTTTCATTTTCTCTTTTTTTTGATCAGCACATAGCTCATCCGAGGGCGGCGCTTCCTGCTAAAACTGCTAAAATTTCTGACCTCTCGTAGCGCTGCAGAGCAGAGTCGTGTCTCTGTGTGTCATACACACGCAGCTGATGAGATGCTCATTCGTGCCGATGGTTTCACAGTGTTGCGCTGATCTACAGGTGGCTGTACTGGGCCAAGAAATGCAGCAAGATAATGAACATGGTAATAAACAATACAGTATAATAAACTTTATTATACTATATATGAGCGTGTTGTTTATTATATAAACAGAACGCTTGTTAGATCTCAAGGATCTAATATAACAGGACAACTGATAATGAGTGAGGAGACAGTGATGAAGATGCTAAACTGTTCCGTGGTGGTGATTGGAAGCCGCTTTTGGGTTCTTCTTCTGTTTGAAAAATAGAAGAGAAATAGACTGCTGGTTAACCCCACAGCTGAAAATTGGAGTCTGTATAGAAGTGCCTTCAAGAGAATTGCACTTTTTAGCCTGTAAAAACTTATCCTTAATAATTAATTATTAAATGAAATGAGTTTATCTTGTTCTCAGTCAGTTAAACCATATATCCATATATCATATATCAGTCAGTCTTAGTCTGATATCATTTGTCAAATTTCTGTAGCTGAAAAACATCCACTAAAGCAGATATCATATGCTCCATTTCTTAACTATCAAAAGTCTTTACATCCATTACAGTGCAGTTTCATATCTAGTCTGACCCCTCAAAGCGCTTTACATTCACCCATTCAGGAGCCATATAGCGCTTTTTATTTTTTGTGCTTCTAATGCTCACTCACCCATTCTCACTCACTCTCTCACACACACACACACACACACACACACACACACACACAGACCAGGAGTATCTGCCAAGAACACTTGAATGTGCAGAGGAGCCAGGGGTCGAACCACCAACCTTTTGCTTAGTGGACGACCTGCTCTACCTCCTGAGCCACAGCTGCTTCTAGCACTAGTAGCTCATACAGCATGACTGCCTCCATGGCAAAATTCTACTTTTTGTTTCCATCATCCGGCGAGTGGGAACTGTACTTATTAATAAATATAATATCAAGATTTAATACAATATATACTCATCACATACAGAAATAAGAAAGCGCAAAACTATATATTTAGCAGCACACTTTTTTTCATTGTATAACTTATTGAGAACATGTCAGAGATGCCGGACAGTGCATGAACATACAACAGGTCCTCTCTTTGCTCTGCTTGCAGTGGATCACTGTGACATGCTGAGCAGCTGTCCTGAGGACGAAGCCTTGACGCCCAGCGAGGAGTGTCTGGATGCCACCACTGACGAGTCGCTGCTGGAGACCAACCCCATCCAGTCGCCGCTGCAGGTCTTTGCAGGCATGGGCGGCCTGGCCCTCATCGCGGAGAGGCTGCCAATGCTCTACCCTGATGTCATTCAGCAGGTGAGGCATATGCATGGGTAGTCAAAGAACAGGGGGCTAAGAAGTAGTTAATATGATGTACTTTAATTTATACACTTTGGAATCCTTTTTTAAGGATAAAAATCATTAGGTCAGTCGGAAACCTTTAAAATGACACGGCATGCATGTTTTTTTTAATTTTTTTTATTATTATTATAATTACATTTAATGAAGGACTGCAGAGAGAGAAAATGAAATTAGGCAAAAAAAAAGCGTGCAGTTGACTGTCAATCTGAAAAATAAAAGGACTATTTCACTGAACAGTTAAGAAATATGAATCTGCAAAATAATAAGATGTTAAAATATTTATCATATTTAGTTAATGTGATTTCTGCTCCTGAGCCTCAGTGCACAGCGTCTGCAGGTCATGGCTGTATGCCGTCACCTTCGTCTTCACACAGGACACACATGTAAGCTGTCATAGATAGATAAATATACTTTATTAATCCCAAACTGGGAAATTACAGTGTAGAAGCAGCATTACACAAAATACAACACAATGAAATAAAACATGAACACAAGTTTGTCCGGTTTGGGGAGATTTTTGATTTCACGCCACTTGCACATAGCCAAAGATTTATTTTTAATATGGTTTATTAAATGTAACAATATCACCATAACCTTAATATTTAGAATTACACTTTCAAAAACGAACAATTACTAGAAACATTGACCATGATAAATTTTAATTTAATAGTCATCAATTATTTTTGTCACAGGGAGCCAGATCAGAGGGATCAAAGAGCCGCATGCGTTGCCGGTTGCCGACCCCTGGGTTAGACCAATGTCCTTCACTAATCTGAAATACAGCATTAACATTTACAAAGACAAACATTTTTCTCAGAAATAGCGGTGCATTCCTCACAGTGCAGCTAAAACACTTCATTTTCCAAATATAATTATGATATTGATAACTTTTTATATAACGCATAAATAAAAATGCAATACAGTTTCACAACAAAATATTAGAAAAACATGTAAAATGATATATGCAAGTAAAAAAAACAAAACATAAACATGAAGGATAAAGAAAGTAAAATAGAACATATTATAAAACACAACCAGTGGTTAAATAAAATGACAGTAATGAATAGTAAATGTATTCAAATCAGCAGTAAGTTAAAGATTATGTTAGTATGATATTACAAAACGATCCAAACTCAACGTCCATTTACTATCTATTTCTGGAGGTTTCAAATGTTGTCATGAATATAATAGAGCTGCACTAGAGATGTACTAGAAAAATCTGGACCTTGCTTTGGGACTGTATGTCAAGGTCAAGTTTGATCTTGCATGCTTCACTTTGTCTGTGTTAGTCACTGAAGTATAATAGTTTGTATTTCACATTCAAAATATGTGCAGTAGCCAGCAGATATCCTCTCCTTCAGACTGGGATTTGCCACATCATGACGCTGCAGAGTTCCTGCATCTGTCAGCATTGTCTCGTACATCACACCTCTTGCTTAATTTACTTTCTGTTGTCCCGGATGCTCGTTCACAGGTCAGCGCCCCAGTGGTGCCCTCTTCCACACAGGAGAAGCCCAAGGACAGCGACCAGTTCGAGTGGGTGACCATTGAACAGTCAGGCGAGTTGGTGTATGAGGCGCCCGAGTCCATTGCTGCCGAGCCACCGCCCATCAACAAACAGCAGTCCCAGTCATCCTCGTCATCCTCGTCCTCGGTGCAGACCATGTCACCCATCCCGGCCCACTCCCTGGCGGCATTTGGCCTGTTCCTGCGCCTGCCTGGCTACGCAGAGGTGCTGCTGAAGGAGAGGAAACACGCCCAGTGTCTGCTGCGCCTGGTGCTTGGTGTCACTGATGACGGAGAGGGCAGTAAGTCTGAAAGCCCTTCACAGCTACCAACACTGACAGTCGCTGAGATCACTGTAACCCTGTGTCTAGACCGCAGAGTTTTTTTTTTTTTTTTTTTTTTATATGAGCTGTCTACGCTAGCTTCGTGCAGGCTCACTCTCAGCTACTTTTCTCTGTTTTACTTGAATCATTGTGTATTGGGCTGTGAGCGCTTCCTACATGTGGGTGACTTATGCTCAGCATTGTACCTGGACACCCCCCCGTGTAGACACACAGATGGAGCACTCTCTGCTGCTGCTGTTCACACTGCGCTTGTGGTCAAGACACAGGGTAGAAGTGTTGAAACCTCTATTTTTTCAGTACTAGTGTCTGACTCTCATGGCTTGAATATTAATAGCACAGGCTGCTGCTGGAGAGGCATATATGGAAAAAAGAATGTATAGTGGGTGATTATTCTTGTAGAAATAGTACTGTTTCTCAGTAACATGCGACAACATAAAAAACTCACATTAATCTTTTTCTGCTCATATTTAACATCTTTATTGTCTTGCAGTGACACATTTTGACTGTGGTGCACTAAACTGATATTGTCAAACCCATAAATCCCTCTTAAACCCAAACCTTAACAAAATGCTTTTAATCCCCTGATTTTACTGTGTGCTTTGAAATCCTCATAGGTCATATCCTGCAGTCTCCGTCGGCCAACGTGTTGCCCACGCTGCCGTTCCATGTTCTGCGAGCGTTGTTCAGCAGCACTCCTCTAACCACTGATGACGGTGTCCTGCTTCGCCGTATGGCTCTGGAGATTGGTGCCATCCACCTCATCCTGGCCTGCCTGTCAGCTCTCAGCCACCACGCCCCCCGCAACCCCAACGCCAGCACCAGTGTCTCTGAGGTACGGCCTACAATACACACACGCACACACACACACACACACACACACAATGTTATTAACTCCAACTTTGAATTAAATTACTAAATTTAAAAATCAACTTTCACTTTGAAAAGTCAGCTTGTATGAATGATGTGTATATACAGTGTGTGTATGTATGTCTTTTTAAAACTCGAAGACCTGGAGCCTGCTCAACAGGCCTTAACATTCACCACATGCTCATCTTACTTTTCTACATATAATATCTAAGTCATATAGACAGTATATATTGATTGATATTCTTTAGGCACTTTTTCGTAACTGTATAAAACAACTTTAAAATGTTCAGTTCTGGGTGGCCTGATGTACATGTCACATGACCTCAACGGGACCAGTGTTGCATGTCATGCCTCTCTCTCTCCCTTCCTATGTTTCCTGTCTCTACACTGTGTCAAATGGCAAATAACCTGAAAAAATTAGATTGAACTTAATTTCCTTTGACATCTTCAACTGAAGCTATTCCCCACACAAACCCCCCCAAAAATCTATCTATCTATCTATATCTATAAGAGACAGGAGCCTTGCATCACTACAATCCTCTTAAGGTCTTAAAGTTTAATATTAAAATTAATTGTTTAAAGAAGGATTTACATGATGACTGGCCAAATTTAATTATATTTCTATTGAAAGACCTGTCACTTTGGGAGTGATTGACAGCTTCCTGTCTCGTCGTTATCATCATGCGTTTTGCCTTGAACTTTTGACTCAGCCTGAAAAAAGTAGACAAAGCACTGTCTGACTCCTGCTCGTTTTCTACTGTTCTGGCTCTGCACCACAGGCTACTCTGTCACTTTGCCTGAGTGATTATTGTGTTGTTCACAGTGATAGAAAAATGAAGGGGAAAATAATTGCCATTATTAATGATTCCCTGCCTTTCTGGCCTTTACTCAAGGCCTTTTTTGCATATCTCCCAGTGAGCCCCTGACAAATAGCTTAATTGTTCAGCCTGAATGATAAGAAGCAAATGGAGCTTTGGGGAGAAAAAGGGTAGTGTCAGAGACATGTCCTTTGTATTATTGACACCCTCAGGGTGAGAAGCAAGGGAAGGAGATTATCATGAATAGAGATTGACTCTTACCTCCCCTTGACTGTCCTGCCCATTAACCTAACTGAGAAAATATCTATTGAGCCTCTGCAGAGCCTCCACAACACCTGGAATTATGAAATAAACATAAAAGTTATACTATAAGGAGGTAGAAACAAACAAAAATCAAGCTTAAAACATTACCTGCAATAAAGCTGACTTTGTGTGAACATAAAAAGAGATCTGAAGGTCATTGAAAGCAGACTAATCTGGAGAAAGCTTTTTGTGGTAGAGCCTATGACATAAAACGTAGTTTTATTTTTTGATATGAGGGGCCTAATATTGATCTCTGTGGGACACCTTTATTATTTGAAACCATTGGCAACAACAGTTTGAAATCAATATTACAACATTAAAACATATATCATCTATAGATATGACAAAAACATATGAACCACAACATTTAGCTGAAAGTGGCCTCAAAGATCTGCAGTTATTTTATTCAGTGTTTAGATTTTTGCAAATTAGCAAATTCCACAGATTATTATAAGTGTCATTTTTTGGTCCCTATAGATGTTTTAATGTCTTGGATTGACATGGTAAAAGGTGTGTTATCTTTAGTTTTTTTTAGTGTGCGTTTACTGTTGTCTCATCTGTAATATGTGCTTCCTTACACCTTATGCTCAATTTAGTCCAGGACTGTTGTACCGTTACATTTTGGACCAACTGTGCCTGAATACATTGAGGATAATAATAGAAATGGTTAATAATAACTTGGTGTCCTTCAGTGATTTTCAGATACAGATCATCCTTCTCGAATCAGAAGTGGCAGCAATAAAACAGTTAACAAATTTGTTAATGCACAAAGTTGGAACTGACCTTTGCTGGCTTGGTTGCGTAATATGGACTAGCTATTTTCTGGGACCTGCATAGAAACAGGATCTATAGGTTCTGAATCAGACCTGCGTATTTTTTGTATATCATATCCAGTGCCATGCTGTCTCTCCCCCCACTGTGTGTGGATTTATTGAGTTGTCAGAGCTGAGGACATGTCATGGGGCAGATGACTTGAATGTGAGCCAAAGACTTGTCACTGTGGCAGCGGCCGTCCTTGAGCCCCACAATCCGTGTGCAAAACGGGAGCGCAGACTAGAAATAAGGCATAGACACCCATACATGCACATCCCAGAATACATCAACCCTCGACTTATATTGCTGGTTTTCATCTAGGTTTGCTCCTATATCCTACTTGAATCCATGTTCTTACTCTATGTGACTATCAAAACAGTCTCGTCTATTAATTTACTTATTTTACAGCATAGTCAATGACAGAGCAGGCTTTGTTTATTTTGAACGACAATATTTATGTTCTTAGACTCAAACTGTTACTCAAAAACCGAGAACATATATTCCTCTGAATGAATCCAATTTAAAGCCATATTTCTAATCTGATGTATTGCATTGACAGCCGCAGATATCCAGTTGTCACGGTGGGGGTACCAGTGAGGAACAGCAGCTGTACTGGGCTAAAGGAACTGGTTTTGGTACTGGATCTACAGCCTCAGGCTGGGATGTCGAGCAGGCCCTCACCAAGCAGCGGCTAGAAGAGGAACATGTCACCTGTCTACTGCAGGTAAGTCTAGTTGATTCCTTAACCACCTAAAAATTTAATCTAAAGATTTTTTTTTGTTGTTGAAAAAGGATTTATTTGATTTGGTTTGTTGTCAATTGCACTTTCAAATCATCAAATCATATGAAGGTTATACTAGGATGTGTCATTTTAAGGAAGAAACCCAATTTATGTCCACATTGTTTTGTCCACTAGGTCTTGGCAAGCTACATCAACCCAGCAGGCTCGAGCAGCTGCCACAGCGCTGACGCGTCTTCAGCAGACAGCAGAGCCCACAACAGCTCAGCCCTGCCAGTGGTGCTGCAGGAGCTGCTGAGCCAGTCCTGCCTTATCCCTGCCATGTCCTCCTACCTGCGCAACGACTCAGGTAAGATCCCACTAGACACAAAAAAGGAGGTAATATCATGGCCTCTACCAGTTTACACTCTACAGTTTACCTCTGGTGCCACTAGTCTGAACACAGGTGGAGAAGTGGATCACCTGGCAAACTCTCATCAACCACTAATGAGTAACAAGGTGCCTGAATGGGGTTAAACTCCAAGTTGCTTTCCAGACTAAAACTAAAAGACAGGAATTATGTTATATTTTTAGTCACAGAAAAAAAACTACTATGATATAAAAGACAGATCTGGTTATGTGAGCCTTGTCTTATTGTCCTTGGAAAGTCTCCCTTCCCAAACAGAGATAAAGCATTGGTGTAGAATGCGCCAATGGCAATAGGTGAAACAAGTAAAGGGTCAATGAAGAAAAAAACAGTTAGAGAAAAGTCCTGAAGAAAAGATTTTCTTTGCATCATGGTAAAAAGGGTTTATAGGAAATGTAAATGTGGGAAAAAAAATCCAATGCCACTGACGTCAGAGTCTCTCTCCATCGCTTACCGTGGTCTGTTTTGCACATCTCCATGTTTGCATCGTGTCATGAGCTGTTTATTCTTTGTTCAGAAGTGCCCACTGATGCTTGTCTGCCATTGAAATCATCTAAATGTTCTTATCATCTGTGGATTTCTGCTGCTGATGTGAAGCGCTGCCAGCTGGTGGCCTTTGATGCTGAGATAGTGCTTTTGGATGACTCTGATGTTTGATCTCAGTGATGACTGCAGGCTGGAGTTACTGTAGTGTATCAGAATTCTAGGGGATGCTGCCTGTGTTTTGAAGTATGTGTGTAAGGGAGTTTTGCTCAATGAAACAGCAGATGGAGCTACAGCTTCTTTGACAGAAGCCAGAAGCTGAGGTTGTGTATTTCCTGCAGTATACGTTTACTGAGTCCAGGCTTGTAAAAGACATCATCCACTCATCATTTTGTTGTCAAGAATAAGGGTGATCCTTCCTCTTTTATTAGTTCTTCTCATGTCTTAGTTTTGCTGTAATCAATGTAAAGTAGATCAAACTGGATTAAAACCTGTGATGTATATTAGTCTTTGGTGCAGTATAATACTGTTGATACTGGAGTAACACGACGCATGCCGTGTAGATAGAATTGGTGTGGTGCAGCTGTAATCAACTGTATTTCATGCACGCTCAGGTAAACCATTGTTCCCTCAGTCTGCCTTTTCAGTCAGAGCTCTAGCCGAGCAACGAGCCTCGCTTCCTCTGGGACTTGCTGGTTATTAGTGCTGGGCTGACCCTTTGTAGTCTGGCTGCAGTCACGCTTCTAACTGCTCGCTTCACTTGTGCTGCTCTCGATGATGGTTTTTACACTTAGACCACAGAGTGAGCAAAGTAACGCCATAAACAGTCCCACCATACATCAATTTTTTCAAAGTTCTAGATAGTGAACAGTTTCTTTGGGTTGGGCTTTTGGTTGATCTCTTGCACATGTGATTGGTATCACATTGTAGCAATCCATCTCGATTGACAGCAGTCATGTAAATCACATCATATACTGTAGAGAGAAGGACTAGTCACTGCTTTTGTCGTTGGTTTGTTAAAAAGAAACCCATTGTAATGAATCTAATGAATTAGCTTTGTTGCCTAGCAGTAGTTAATGGAATATTAACTACTGGTAATAGTTGTGCGATATATGTAGTCTAATGCAGTAGCCCTGGAAAGCTTACAGTGTTTTTAGAGAGGTTTTTGTATTGGATCATACTGTGAAGTGCACATTGCCTAAGTTGTTTTTAATCTGTGTTCAAGCACTTAATTGAAATGTTTCATGCTCCTTTAGTGAGGAGCTTCCATGGTGCTACAGCTGTAGTGATCCCGTGGTGAAATCCTACAGCAGCCATAGAAAACGGTTTCAGTTTGGTTTACAGGCGTCTGTTTGTGTTGAGTTTGGACAGAACAGATTTCATGCAGTAAGAGACATGAGGGTTTCCCATTGTGTGTATCACTTATCAGCCCCGAGCTAGTTCCAGCTGAGTGTGAGTGTGTGTGTGTGTGTGTGTCACCTCTTTGTGCCTGATGCTGTTGGGGTGTTTGAGTTAGCAGGAGTATCTTTATGTGCTCATGCTGTCGTGTGCTAATGGAACCCCGCTCTCATAATTAAATAACAGCTGATAAAAAGCATTGTGAGTGTTGTAATTGCTCCTCATTATCTGGTAAATGCCTCTGACACACACTTACATGCATACGTGTGTGTGTGTGTGTGTGTGTGTATATGTGCGTGCGAGATGTAAAGTTTATAGCCCCTTGCTTGATTACGTCTCACCACATGCGCTGTTGTAGCATAGCCTTGATGATGACACAATTGCCTTTTATGATGTGAAATTTGCGTCTATCCATTTACCACTCAGTTTAATAACAAATAACATTATACTGTGCTAACAAGCTACTGCAGATGGTTCTTAGAAGTCATGCTGCATCCAGTTGAATCATAGCTGGGGGGCTCTCAGACCATCACCTGTATGAGAAGCTCTGAGCTGTCAATAAATGTCAAGAAGAGCTGCGTGCAGTGAAAAACTGTGAAAGCCAAGAGCCGTCCTGCTCCTCTATGCTCAGAAGAGCTTCTAGCAGGAAAATATCTGTTGTCTCTGCTCTAGTTATTACACTGCAAGACAAGCAGAATTGCATTAACTGAGCGTATTATTTTATCCCCACCACTAAGGTTTTTCAGTCACATTTTGTAGAATAGTGTTCATAGATTTGAAATCTTTGTAATCGATGTTCCTGACCTATTTTATATGACTGTGGCGAAAATCAATGTTGTTGAATAAATAGTACAGGAGAAAGGATTGGTCGATCAACAGGAAATTGACAACAACTTTGATAAATAGTGGATAACACAAGTAAATTGTGTGTGTTAGTACCTTGTCGAGATTTATAGCCCTCCATCCTGCTGCTCTCACTCTGTTGTGTGTTGAACGCCTCTACACATGGCTCACACGGTTGCTTAAGGCTTTGTCCAACCTGTGGAGTATAAGTAATATACAGTAGAAGAAATATAACGGCATATAATCTCTTAAAACGGTAATGTAAAGCCGGTAATCCACAGACGGCGGTTACAGCATAATACCTGTGCTCTGAAATGCTTTAAAATCAGCATGAGGGCAGTGTTGTCAGCTAATCCTCTCTCTAAGATGTTCTGGCCACTATTTGAAATGAGTGAGCATCTTTTTATTTCCTTTTTTTTGAACATTAATTCGCCTGAGTGGACAGAAACACAAGTCCAAATGAAGGATAATGTTCAGTGTCTGCTGAACGCTTAAATAGACATTGTGTCATCTTGCTATTCCCACTGGTGGACAAAAAAAAAACCAGAGTTATACAACTTCAACAGTTTTAAATGGAATAAAATCAATTAGTTAATGATGAATTGTCTCATATACCTCTTTTAGAGGGAATTACTATACCAATATATTTAAACCAGGCATCATTAGCCATAGTCTACAGTGTCCATTAAGGCACCGGGATCATTAAAGACAAGGCCATTCCTCTTCATTCACATTCCCTGGAATGTGTAGCTGCTGAGGTCCCTTAGGAACAGGAAGCACTGAACGAACGAGTCCGCAGTCATAAGCGATGCTTTATTTTCTTTTACTTCAACATATTCAGCGTAATGTCAAGGAGTACACAGAGCACACATTTTGGAGGAGATTAGGGTGGTGTTCATAAGTGTGATCACGGTGACGTTCTCTTACTGACCCTCTTTAACTCTTTATTCCAGTCGTAAATGTTAGTATGGATTCAACGTTTTATTTTTTCAATTTTCACCAGAACATTCTTAGTTTGAACTGGATTCCATCATTATCTCTGACGTTTTGATGCTTTTGTTTTCTGCTGTCAGTGGCGTACTGTAAACACTGTAAAGGTGCAAAGAAAGACTTTCAGTATGCTGCAGACCAAGTAAATAATAAGATAAAAAAATAGTTCTCAAAAATGTATCATCTATTGCAACCAGAAATAAATGAACCGGGTAAATACTCATCGTTCCACATGTGTTTTTGCCAGTGCAAATTTACAGGATGTGGTTCTAAATAACACATGTCCAGTATATTTAGCCTAAGTTGAGTAGCAGCAAGGGGGAGCCTGCAGTCCAGATAGAAAGCTAACCTGTAGCTGGCTCATCTAATGTTTTTGGTATGAGCTTTCTAAGCAGAAGCGTACATTGGTGTAAATGAGTTCATATCGATCACATCTCAAAATTATTCCATTACCCTCGGTGCCGCAGGAGAACCCACGGAACTTGATAATTAACCGTAGTTGGGACTGTAATTAACACTGGCGTAGGTGTGGGGGGGATCAAACACTAACATTCTCCAGATAGGATTAAATTCAGTGCAATATTTAAACCCTGCCTCCCCTGGAGAAATAAATCACATCCAAATCGAGCCTCATATTTGCCCCTCAGTCTTACCTTGCCTACCGGCACGCAGGCCTTTATTTCTCCCTGCTGTCCCCCCCTGCTGCCCCAGAGCTGCTCAGCACCGTCAGCCTAGCGCATTGCTCCACATTAATCATCCATGTCTTGGCAAAGCCTTTTGGGATACATTACAGTTTCCCGTCGTTGCCTGGCATTCCATCACAGGAAGCTAAGCCATTAGTGAGAGGTAATACCTTTCAATGTCACCACAATATTAATTAATCTTAATTGAAGAATGAATTTCTTGCATGTTTTGTTTGACATTAAATGGTTTTCAGATCTGATGGGGGTTTTTTGTGTTGTGTAATATTCCATTAGATACTTTGGTTCCACTCTTGACAGATACGATTTTTAGTGAATCTAGGCTGCAGCAGCTGGCGCCACTCAGGTAATGGCTATTTTTGTCCATCATTCATGTTGAGTAGGCGGGCGCATGATGTCGGAGAGTAACCTGAACACGACTGGCCTGTTGGAGGGTGGCTGGTAATGATTCATCACTCCAGATATGATATGGAGTGATAGAGACCATATGGAATGTGGTTTGTGTGATTATGGAGCTTCCCTCCCATTGAATAAGTGCACGTCTGTGTGTGAACAGTGGGGGGGATTCATTAGTTACTATAGTGTGTGTGGCCAGTTTTTCATTTGCTACTTCAGAGGTTTTCCCTAGAAAATAATTATTTTTGACAGAGGTGCTCAACCTCATTCACGGGAGTTTTCTATACACTCTCCCAATCAGAAGACATATTAGTAGAAGCGGTATAAGGTGAGAACAAAACAAGCCGCCACCTTCATTCATTACTACTCTTTCCCTGTGGATTTGCAATTTAGCGCCTCTCACGCATGGAATCGTTGATTCTATTACCACAGGCTTTGCTCTTCGCAGTTGAAATGCTTATATAGGCGTTTTGAAGTGGACGGGTGCCGGGATGGGAGGCGGTTTGCCACCACCACCAGTGATCATCGGTGTAATTACGAGAGCCATGGTGTACTTATTCTCCCTGGTTTATGCTCTAAAGCATGCATGGTGAATTGGGCTAAAGACTTCTTTTCTTCTCACGTTTTCAGACGACAAAAGCATCAATAGCCACGCGCCACTCTCTGTGGCTTTCATTTAGAGCGTAGCGTACACCAGCCAGTTAAATAGATGTAACTCTAAATATGCCTGTTGAATCTTAATCTTATCTTTTCACACACAATCCTCATAGATGGGGCTCGAGGTTGTCCTCATTTATACTCTCTGATGTTTATTCAGGTGTCCTCTATTACACAACACATCTAGACTTTATTCAAATATGTATAAAAAATCTTTTTTTAAATACAGGAAAATGATTGCTGACACTACCCTGAAATCAACATGAACAAATATATTACGAGAATCTTTCACCACCCCCTTCTCTCCTCCTACTCATCAAACTCAAAAAGGTGAACAGATATGCAGAAAAACAAAGACGGGGCCCGTATTGATATTACATGGAATCCAGCTACATTGTTTAATTACAGGTTATCTTTCGTTAATTTCTGCAGCTGTAACACACCCATTTTTAATAAAAAATATCTCCCTTTCTTTGATATTCACATTTTGCACGAGCATTTCTATAAATACATCCTCAACGTGTTAAAGTTGTAGCAGGTATTGTTTCAAAAAAAAAAAAAAAGAAAGAAAGAAAGAAATGTTAATTCTTGATGGTTATTGTTGTGTGTTGAGGGCATTTTTGAGATGGCAGGTATTTTAGGAGATGACCGTACAGCAGACATCACCCAGGGCCACGATGCTGGGGAGGGCTTCTCTTTGACAGGGGCCCTGAAGCTATAAAATTGTCGGCCCTGAAGACTGATTGAATTTGGTGGCCGGCAAAGTCTCCTATATGGCTTCCCAGCATAGTTCTTACAGGCTCTGCTTTCAATCATGTTGCTTAAAAGCCCGTTCATGCAAGCACCACCAACTGAAAATTTTAGCAGAAATAAAAGGAAAAAACGTCAGACTGTCTTTATTTTGGCTCATCTTTCCGATGAGGCCAGCAGTCCAGGTGAATGCGTGTATTTCCTGTCAGACCATTGGGGTCTTCCAAGTGTCCATCTGGCTCTGCTCGCCCTGTTCCTGCCGTGTCTTCCAGCCCTTTGTTATCTGCCCGGCTCATGGCTGTGACTTGGCAATATGGCTTCTTTACTGTCATCCTCAGCCAGTCTGTCCAGTGTCTTCTTCCTCTCTCTGGGGAAGATGCTCATGTCAAACGTCTTTCTCCAGCACTTGTCGATTCATAAGTAACCTTTCCTATTGTTTCACTTCAACCTTTCTTGTACGAGTCTTATGTTATGGTAGGTTTTTAGGAATCCTCTATGTACTGCTTTTTCACTTCACAATGTGGTGTAGATGTAAACGAAAACGATTACGAAGAGGTTAAGGAATGTGCCGATGATGCCTAACAGGGCCAAGATGGACTCCTCCTGCTCCTCCTTGACCTCCAGTGCCCGCACGTCCTCAATGGTGATGACTGTGGTGCCCATGATCCTGATGTTCACCTAACCTGGCAAGGGGACACTTATCTGGAATAAAAGGACATTAGGGAGACCGTGTCAGAAATTGTCACACATGCATAGAATTCAACAGCAGATCATGGTGTGAATTTACATGCTGCTTTTCCAGGCTTAGGTGCATTTTGTTGTCCTCCTGCTAATTTACCACTTTTTACACAAAAAAGCAGTCCCAAACAGCTCTGGGTTCAAACAAAAACATATCTACATAGAGCAGGGTGTAGATTAGACTGTGAACACCAGTGTTTATGACCTGCCACAGCGTGAAGCTGTGCTCCCTGACGACAGCAAGCTTGATGCCAGCACTTGCCGAGCCTCATTCTTGGATTATCTGCAATGAAACCATTAGATTGCCAGCAGTAACACTCAATGGCGTCTCCCCATGTCAAAATAAGCATGATTTAATGCTGCCATTTAGAAGCCCTTACACCCGCCCACTCCTTTTCATATGCTGTCAGTGATTAACCACCCCCCATCCCAGGTCCGTGTAAGTAGTTGTTGGGAGCAGAATTCCCATTTTCCCTGTGGAAGTGTTAGCTGGTAAGGACAAGGAGCTGGAGACGGTGTCATCTCCCCCAGAGAAACGTCTGAATACAAAGGTAAACAGGATCACTCTTGGCTTGTGCTGTGAATGGAGAGCTAACTGCAATCATCTTCCCCGTCGCCTTTAATCTCATGTCAACATGCAGTATTGCTGTCACTGAAATGAAATCTATCAAATAAGGAAAGAACAGACAAAAAAAAAGATTGGGTAAAAAGAAAAAGTGGCTTACCCTGAGGCATCCAAAGTGTAAGACGACATCATCCGGCATTCTTTTTGGATCCACGCTGGAAAACCATTTCTTTAAGAGGAGAGGAGAAAGGGGGAGAGGCTGTCTGTGTAGCCACAGTCCCAGTGCCTGTGAGCGACAGACGGAGAGATGAACAGAAGGCAGCGATGCCACGGCGGTTTTGTTGGTGCTCAGCGACGCTTCCAGTGGAAAACCTCCTTGTGTCACTTCTCCAGTCTATAGCGCCACCTGTCAGGTTAAACCCCCCACCCCCCACCCCCAACTTCCCTTTTTGAAGTTCACCCCTCAAGTCTTTCAAAGTCAGTTTTTTTATCAGCACGTTTGCATTTCTGCTGCTAAAGTGCTAGCAGCCTCTGTTTTGAGGGTGAGGAGAAACCCTGAAACCCTCTCCCCATTTTCCCCCCTCTTGACTCCCCCATCTTCCCTGTCTGCTGCCTCTCTTGATTTTCCTGTGACTGTTTTTGCCTAAACTCCTGCACAGAACTCCTCCACCTCCCTCCCCTGCTTATCACTAAAGCTACACACCCCCTCGCTCTGTAGCTTCCTGGGGGATAGTGTAATTAGTGCATCTCAAAAAAGCTTCTTGCCCACACCTGAAGCTCCCATGCCAACACTGTGCATGACTATGTCTATAGGATCAGCTGATGTGTCACCCAGCATCCGCTGAGCTAGGTAGGAACAGGCAGGTCCCTGAATTAGTCCAGTCCGGCAGATGATATTCCTGAAGAGGAGGGAAAGCTGTAAAATCCCATGGAGCAGACGTCTCTAGAAAGGCAGCCGGTGCGCCAGACAGTCGCTATGACAATATGGATCTGCACCTACCGCCAGTGACAACAGTGTTACGGTAGGTCTCCAACACCAGTTAGTCACCGTGGGAAGACTGTGCATTGCATAACCAAGCAGAATGATGGCGAGAGAGGGAGGACTGATCCTAATGGCCGTGGCAATGAAGGAGAAGGAGCATGAGAATGAGGGGGAGGGAGGACTGGAGGAGGAGGGAGGGAGGGGGATACGCCATCGCTCACTATTACCGTTGTCTCCTCCTCTCCCACTACTGCGGGGGCTTATTGAGCGCGCACACACTCACACAGCGTCCACCGAAACTACACACAAAAGCAAAAAGGAGGTGAATTCATCCCCCCTGTGCCGCGCTCCGCTCCGAGTTCAGTCAAGCCCGTCATCAGCTGCTGTTATTCTGGCAGACCTGTGGAGAGGGGAGGAGGAAGAGGAAAAGGAGGGGGCAACAATAGGAGGTGGTGGGGGGGAAAAAAGGATGGTTGAGGCTGGGTGGAGGACAAAGAGGGGAATCAGTGGAAAGATGCATGGGTCTGTGCAGGCAGTTAGATATTTATCTCTAAAACAAAGACGCCACGCCTGCTGAGCTGTGTGCCTGCTCTTCCCCACACTCATCCTGCCTGTTTATTTTCTAATTATACCTCTGTGTGCTACAAATCGACTAAGTTATGGTTAGTCTCTCACAGCTCCATAGCACCGTGCTGAACTGCTGAGGTTAATGAATGAGGGAAAACTACATACCCTTCCCGTCCTGCACTTGAGCATAGGTCAGTCTCCTAACGCTATGACTCACTCTCACTCTTCTTCACTCATTCTCCCTCCCTCACATCTTCCTCTTGTCTATTTCTGCTCCGCCAGTCAGGCTAATAACTTCTATGTGGAAGATCCATTTTTGGTTAAAAGTTAACAGGGCGACACCTGCTGGACAGGTATGACAATGATTTTTTTTTTTTAAATGATGACCCCATAGACAGAGCTCAGAATTCATAATGACTTAAGCAGACTTTAAGAGTTAATTAACTGAAACAGTGAAACCATGCTGTCCATGGAGCCCTCTCCAATACTACACATCCTCACTGTCAAAGCAATTAACTGACTCACAAATGAGTTAACGTCTTTAAGACTCGCAGGTACGTTGATAAACAACATGCTTAAGAAAAAAAAAAAGGGTTGGTGAAACAACATTTTCATTGCACGATTTTTGATTTCACTACTGGATAACGGATAGTTGCATCCCTCATCTGTTAATGATCCTAACACCATCAACCCTACTTCCATCACATTCTCAATATCTCCAGGCAGATCTGTAATTTATAGTTTGAGTGTTGCAGTTATTTTGACCTCAGGGGTAATAGAGCACTGCAGCTTTGCAGGAAGTCAGTAAAACAACAATGCTGCAACAATCTTCTCTCCTCCACCCCCATCCACCCTATTACAGATCAAGACGTGGTCTGATCATATACACAGGAATGCAACCACAAACTATTCTTCCCTGGAAAGCACAGTGTAAGCCATTGTAAGACCCCAATATCACAATATCATTTGATTGTAGTGCATATAAAACCATAACTAACAGCCGTAGTTATAATTGTAGTATCATAATTGTAGTGATAACAGAATATATTTAAAAGGTGGTGATTAAGTTTCCTTCACCTTCACCTTCTCGTTTCTTCTGCCAGCTTAATGATCCCTCTTTGTCTTCACGTAATAGGTTAGTTCTAATAGAGGAAAACAAATAGTTTCTAAAAATGTTTGTTGACAACCTCTATTTCGACTCGACTCTAAAGAACAGTGCCTTTTTCAAGTAAACATTTATTGCAGTTAATTAAAACAAAAATGACAGGAGACTTTTCACAGGGTCACAGTGAACGGTTTCAAGTCGGAGAGAGATTCCCTACTTGTTCTAACCCACTTGTGATGTCCACACAGAGTATGTCAACCCAAAGGTCAAGTCAATTTAATTTGTATGGCACAATATCACACATTTGCCTCAGGGGGGCTTTAAAACCAAAAAATGCAGACCTATTTTATTTGAGTAGCTTGCTTTATGAAGGGATTCTTTGCTGTCCTCTGAAACAGCACAGAGCTCCAGGCCACTGTTTTCTGGTTGTTCCACAACGTCTTGCTTTCATCCACATTATCTACACCGAGTCTCCACTGAGGCAGACTGTGTGTTGGCGGAGACGTATCGGAGTCGTATTATTTCAGCCACTCTCATCTGTACTGCTGCCCTAGAGGGGTCAGGAAGACCCGACAGACTATTAGCCGCCCACTCGGTGTGACCCGCACGCTCAAAGCCTTCTGTCCCCTGGGAAGTCACCTGACACCCGCCCCTTATAGCAGCACTCGACCCACGCGCCGGCTGTCCTGTTCACCCATGAGTTGAGACTCAGCGTTGACCGTTTTAATGTTTTCCAGCTTTGTTTTTTATTGACCATTACAGTAAACAAGTGGGTGTGCGGCCAGCATAGAGGGGTTTATGAAGAACAATGACTGTCATATCCTGTTGTCTCAGTGGGATTGTTATGGCAGCACTGAGGAGGATATGTTATTATTAAGACATTAACGGACTGCAAAAGTGGTCACAACAAAATCTGCCGGTGTGTATTGAATAATGAATATAGATACTGTGCAATAGGCTGTTATCTTTAGGCTGCATTAATCATTAAACATTTGTCGATTACAAAATTAGTTACCCAGATCACTTCCCTTCCAGGAGAAAATGTGCACTGGTTACCTCATATTTAATATAATAATTAATAAATAAATATTTCTAACCCTAACCCACTTTCTTGGACAGTTAAACATGTGTTTTCAACATGGTCGGCCAATGATAACCAATCAGTACTTCACTTAAAGCATAGCGTGCTTTAAGTGAACTACTGACATCTTGATGATGTAAACATGCTGACGTTTCGCAGGATATAAGTGTCTTAGCATGCTAACATTAGCTAAGTAGGTGTTCAGAATTCCCTTTTTCAACAAAGTGGACTTTTGACCTGAAGATGGTGCCAGATAAGGAGGCAGATGATTACCAAAGGTTTTGAAATTCTTCCAGAGGGTAACTAAATAAAATAGATAAATGTCAAGACAATCCAACCGACATTCACTCAAATCCAAAATGTTGGAAAAAAAAAACCCCTCAGTGGATCTCAGAGTCATTACGATTCATCCTCTGAGAGCTATAAATGGTCAACTTTCATGGCAATCCATCCAATATCATGTTGAGATATTTCAGTCCGGAGCAGAGGACTGATTGACTACTAATCGACCAATCAACGCCACCAGTTCTGCTAATTATAACTATACAAATGTCTATGTAATGGTGTTCTGATTACCTCTAACTTATATAACACATGTCTCTACTGCAGGCTTTTGCAGGTCAATGTACAGTAAAACTATACATAAGTAATTTAAATACACAGCATATGTTTGCAGCTACAATGTGTATTGATGATAATAGATTTAACACTAACATACATGTGTGTATTTGTGGGTTGCTTGTTTAACACATTAACATCAGCGATGCTCATACG
This sequence comes from Pampus argenteus, assembly GCA_036937835.1. NCBI lineage: Eukaryota > Metazoa > Chordata > Actinopteri > Scombriformes > Stromateidae > Pampus > Pampus argenteus. The sequence continues at coordinate 20,543,051 of CM072871.1, read as the reverse complement.
GTACAGTAAGATGACCGCTCTCTTGTGTAATCATACACCCACACGTAATTACACCACCAGCCAATTAAGGGCAATTATCAAGTGTGCTCATTCAACACTCTGCAGCCTTTATGTATCTCAGCTAGCCTCATTAGAAATGGGCCATGGTCCCAGGAGCTGAATTATGAGCTGCTCTCAAATAATTAGTGTTGTTCCACTTTGAAGAACAAAAAGTTGATCTAAGCAGAGGCATTTCACTTTTTACAGTTTGCATGGGTTTACAGGTACCATTTGGATTTTTGACAGCAGTCATGGTGTTGGCTTTAACTGAGGCTGTACCATCTAATACGGGGTTTTTGCGTGTATCTCGGATATGGATATCAGTATTTTCAGTTCTACAACTTTGATCACTTGTTAGCCTGGCTGGGAGCACTCTTTAGTAATTAACAGCACATACATGTCTGCTTCTAAACAGTTTCCGCTTTCAGTGAAATACCAAACGTCAGTCTGTCAGCTGTAATTACAGGAAGCTTCCCATCTTTATGAGGAACTGCAGGGCAGAATGGGGACTAAATTGGATGAAAAGCAAGGCAGGAGTCGTGAGTGGACAACAAGGTTTTGGGGTTAATTAGAATTTCTCTGTTTGGCATTTGAGAGCAGCGCAGGATTTCTGTGCTTGATTATCAGTGTTATTTTCAGGTTTGAACTGTTTGACCATGCAGATGAGATGTTGGTCCATGTACACACGTGAACCACCGTGTATCTTTTTCTATAGACGGTACACAGTAAAGAGACTGTTGGAATCAGATTTTCATATGCATAAACTAATGTTGGCTGCATTATTATCGGTAAGCCTCTAATATAAACTTTCACCACTACAGTGACCTCTGCTGCTCAAGAAACAATACAGACTCAAATACCAAATAACCGAATAGAACTGAAATTGTAACGAAACTACAAACTTCTAAATAATTATTTATGCGTGCTTTTCAATTGTGCCTATTTCGCATTCATGAACTGATATGATAAGAGAATACCTGATGTTCCCACTGCGTGCGTGCGTGTGTGCGTGCGTGTGTGTACGTTTTCTCATCTTGGTTGACAGGTGCAACAGTCTCTTTCTGCATACAGAACCAAAAATAATAGAACAGTTGAATTCTGATTATCAAAACAACTGGGAGCTTTTAGAGGCGGTGATGCATCTTTTATGGGTGAAGCATTAATTACATTTTCAAACAGTCCAACTGACAAAACAAAGACATGAACACGCATATCTTTGATTTTCTTTTCACTTGTATAATTATCCAAAAGAAAATGTATACATGTTTTTTTCCCTCCATAGTCTTGGCACTTCCTCCATTGGTGAGTGTGAATCTATGGTACCAACTGTCATGTATAAGCCAGTTATCAATTACTGTGACTTCACTACTCTGTATGAAGTCAAGTTTTTCTACAAGCCAAAGCTTGATGTTACGATTCCTTTTAATACAAACAATCTTTACATCAGTGGCTGTGTGTGTGTGTGTGTGTGTGTGTGGTGTGTGTGTGTGTGTTAGATGATTCACAGCCTGAATTCAAATTGCAACTACCCGACACCGTTTCGGTGAGGCAATTGATTAGACACAAGGTGAGGCTACACGGGCGAACAGGGAGACATTAGTATCCAACAGCAGTGCCTTTATTTCAAGCAGTCACGCTAACTCATCGCAGGCACTCTCGTTCATGTCCGCAGGCCCGCGTTAACTATTAATCAGTGCGAGTATCCAGCATGGATACACACAGCACCCGTCTCTGTACTGCCCCCAGAAGGCCCTAAATCACAGCGAGTGGAGGCTCGCTGCTCGCAGCACTGCAACGACTGCAGGTCAGCACCAGCAGGATAGTCATAGCTGTGATGGATGTCCAGCATGTTTAAGGCTCTACATGCTCTGTGGCTGAGCGGAGGACAGGCTCAGATCATTCTCATTACTGCTTGTGATTTTTTTTGAAACCTTGTGACCAGTTATTTGTATTTTTAGGCTGGAAATAATAAGGCTTGTATACATGATGACAAGGAAACATCTAATCATTGACTTTCATTTAGTACAATAAACTTGAATTGCTTATCCCATGTTGATCTTGAAGTATGAGTCAGACCAAACCAGATGCTTCAGGAAACTGCATATTTTAGCCACATCTAAATCATTACAGTTTAGCCTGTGACCCTGACTGGCACATGAAGAAAAGTCCTTCATGACCTGATGTGGTCGCTGTCAGTGTAGCCGACATGAGCACAGATGTTGAATGAGAAATGGCTGTGTAGTTTAAGTAATTCATTACTTAAATTCCATGTGCATTAATCAGTTCTGTTTGTATTTCATACATTTCCTCTGGGGGCTATAGCAGAGGTTCTCTAATGTCTAAACATACTGGCATTAGCTCATAGCAGAACGAGAGCTCTGTGATCTTCAGCAAGGGTTTTCCTGTACTCGACAGCATCAGTTTCTTACTCATTTGTTTAAGAAAACAAAAAAGGTGTATATCTAAGAAGTATTTGTGCGTGTTTGCAGATGTCTTGCCCCTTCCTTTTTAGTCTCCTGTCTTTCAGTAGAGTCTTCTTGGCATTTATTAACCACAGTAAACGAATCTGACATTGAGGCAGAGAAGAAGGAGGAATTCTGATGCTCGGAGTAATTACATAGGTGTATCGGGAAGGGATTGAGATTCTATGCTAGGTGCCACCCAGAAACACTGGTTAACGGATTTAAGAGCAGATTAAAGCCCTGGGAGGTCAGTGTTGTGCAGATGCTGGTAGAAAGACAGTAGGGAGCTGGGAATTTCAATATAAATGTAAAACAGTCCGGGAGCCACAAACAAGAGCCGTTCTATTTATTTTGAGACTGACACTTGCAGGCGAGCATGTGGATGCACAAGCCTCTCAGAAAATCTGTCTTTACATGTTCAGCCTGTTGATGCTTATGCTTCAGTCTCAACAGACCATTGTATATGATTGGCTTCTGTACAGACACTGGCTGAAAATGAACCCAATGCTGAGTCTCGGATAACATTTGCACACTCACTAACCTCTTTCTATGTATGTGAACGTATTTAGTATTCCACACTAGTGATGACACAGTGTTGTACAGGTGGCTTTTCTTCCATCTTTCCCTGATCTCTGAGCGCAGGTATACACTCCACGAGATTAGCGCTTTTATGACGTTCTCTTATGAGCTTGCAAAAACAGAATTCTTTCTTTATTAGCGTCGCACAGAGAAAACGATGTAACCTTGGCTTGTTCTTTAGTAACGTGTAGTTATTAGTTATCAGGGGTGGTGTTGGCAGTGGTCAAACAACCCTGGATCAGAGTTGTTGAGGTTTCTCAACAGGTTTCCTGTGTTCCCAACCAATCACCCATAACGAGCATTAAACAGTGCATCTGGTGGCCTAGCTGTGAAGACGCATGCCTACTCTGACCTACAGTATCTGATAAAACTAAATAGTTTGGTCCAAACACATGGTAACCCCAAAGATTACCTCCCTCCTGTGTTCCTACTTTGGGTATTTGCGGCAAAAGTATTTCATTAAGAAAATAACCATTTGGAACAAATGCAAAAATACATTTTAAAGTCACTCACAGGATCTTCTTTTTGAAACAATTTACACACTATATGTCGAGTTTTCTACTTATCTGTGATTCATGATTATTTTACACATCACTTACTCCCTGAACTCTTTTCTGCCACTGAGAAGTTTTCAAACTTTGTTATCGACAAATGTTTAAAAGTTTGACTTGTAAGGCTGATTTAAAAAAAAAACAAAAAAAAAAACATTTTCTTAGTGCCAAGTAACAAAAGTAAAGTCAATACATGGCTTGTAAAACCAGAGATGACGTAGGATTTCTGCCACATGCTTGAGTAATATTACTGTGATGTAGCCTCTGTCCACCAGTGGCTGCACTGAACACACAAAAAAAAGACATTTAGCTCTCAGAGGAAATCAGTTTTCTGTCACATTCTGTTTCTATTTCACCCTCCATCACATTATAACACTCCATTTAACACTTTGTGTCCATCTTGTGTCTCTGCAGTTCTGGATATGGCTCGCCATGTGCCCCTATATCGGGCACTACTGGAGCTGCTGAGGGCCATTTCCACCTGCACAGCATTGGTTCCTCTGCTGCTGCCTCTGTCCGGAGACCCAGGGCAGGATGAGGAGGAAGAGGACGAGGAGCACTCTGAGGGACAGACCTCTGTTGGGATGCTACTGGCCAAGATGAAGACATGTGTGGACACATACACCAACCGCCTCAGGTCAGATGGAGAAAATCCATATAACATAACGGGGGCTTTCCATTATTCCATTAGTTTTCACTGTTTTTTTAAAAATTGTACGTCAAGGCAAATAGTTCCATATACCTTGTAATTGTCCTATCTTATAGGCTAACGCTGACTTCATTATAACGAGTAGTGTCAAATGTAATACTTTGAACTAGTAATGACCTCATCGCTCCGGTATCATTCACCGTCCACCTCTGTGCTATACTGCTGCACTGGGAATCTTTACATCTGGAGCCCTGTTAACACTTGGCATTAAAATACATCCTCAGTTATGTGAATGTACCCCAAGAGGCATCAGGGACGCATTGAGATTCAGCTCCAAAGCTGCTGTTGGAGGTAGTCAGGGATGCATGACAGGAAAATGCTCCTAAAATATGATTTACCAGAACAACTCAGATGGAGGAAAAAAACATTGGCTTTGCTCTATATTAAGAGCTGTACATTGATTTATTTATTTATGTACATGTGTGTATATATATATATATACGCACACACATATGCAAGTGTACATTTAATCTAAGAGATTCACACTACACTTCCACACGTCATCATCACATCTTTGAACGAGTGAGTCATTCACTCACAGCCCCTGTTAGCTTCGTAACAACATGCTGTACTCGGGTTCACAAGCATGCATACATACTGCATACATACATACATGTCAAAATGCCTCATTATGAATGAATCTCGTGGCATTTTAGAAATAAATGAACGTCGCAGCAGGAAGCAAGCATATAGTGGCTGATGGTGAGTGAGACAGCAGTGTGTTATGAAAGCATTGACACACAGAGCGGGTGAAAGGGTTAAACGTACTCTCCTCTATATATTAAGCCATTTCAACTCTTGCCTAAAAGTAAAAATATATATATCTCCGATATCGAAGGCTTTAAACAGCACATTATGGCTGAACGTATATGTGTATATATGTATATGTTCCAGGTCAAAGAAAGACAAGAGCAAAGGTGCGGTGAAGACTGATAACTCAGATCCAGAGCCTGAGGGTTTGACTCTACTGGTGCCTGACATCCAGAGGACAGCTGAGATAGTCTACGCTGCTACCACCAGCCTACGGCAGGCCAACCAGGGTCTGTATACAACACACACACACACACACACACACGGCTTTATTTAAGATTCTCTGTACTGTTTTACTTTATCCTCAGTCTGAAGACTCTCAGGTCACATGATGCATAATTAGCTCCAACATGCACACAGAAACGTGTCCTTTCCGTATATTTATTTTTATTTTTTTATTTCTCCGCTCTGTCCCTGACTTAAAACCTTTGTTGGCATGCATCCAGTGTTTTTCATTTCTTTTCTTTCAACTTGATCTGAATTTCTTTAGCAGGTCCCAGCTCTGCTATATATCTCTCTCTCTCCATTTTTCTCTTACACCCTAATCTGTTGTCTGTGTCCTGCCCTCTTAGTGCAAGGACAAGAAAATGGGTCTCTAAGTTTAGCTTACCAAATAGTCTGAATTCCCTCAGCTGTGATTGACTGCAGCCCAATAATTTAATCGTAATCAAGGACACAAATTGGCCCGTTTTTGAAAATTGAACTTGACCGTGTAGTCTCAAGCTACAGGTCAAACTCAAACACTCCTTTTATTGTGATATCAATTGCTCTTGAAGTCCATGATGGAGTGTGCACTCTCTGAAATTGCTCCACAATCCTTGGTGTCTTTCTCTGAAGGCTCTGAAATCTCTCCTGAGCCCCATGTGGGAAGATGAACGTCACAAGATTCAGACTTTGAAGAATTATAAAGGACAAAAGTACTCGCGTATTACCTTGTTTTTCGTACATGGTGAAATAAAGAAAGCAAGGAGATTCTTCTAGCTAGCCATTAGTCACCGTAAGAAGGCGGCACCATCAATAAAACGTCCACTGCATGATGAAACATTACACCTCCCCCATTTACCTCGTTGCTACACAGTACAGTATTAATTATCCCCCACCCACCCATTTCTTCCAGCTCCCTCCAGAGAATCTTTATGCTCAGTATACATAAACGGCGTCTTAACTGATCACTTAGGTGTTGGAGCTGGCCGTTAGACGTGCTGGAAGTGTGCGTGCGGTGTAGGGGGGGTATGTATAAAGATCAATGTCATGTCACTTCCTGTGAAGAAATCCATATGACAAAGGCCTTGGAATCGCACATCATACGGAGTTGTTCGATGTGGAGTGTAACATGGAAACCTTGGCAGCTGTATAATCATTTAACTGCTGCAGAAGCTTTAAGAAACCTCTCTGAGAGTATGTGCTGCTAACTGAACAGACCCATGCACTCCAAGGGTGAATTGTGGCATTTTTCTTTACATTGTTCCTCCGTGGCAAATACGTGAAAGTTCATTTCTTGGAAAAAATAAGTTTGTCAAAATAATTGTAAGTCGAGGTCTATTTTTATTTTATTTTTTTGCCTTTTATGATGAAGGATTTTCTCATTTTCTTCACCATGAAGAATCCAAATCAATCAAAAATCCCTTTTCCTAAAAACGTTTAATTCCGTTTTTATTTTGTCAACGTATTTATTTATATGTTAGTTTTCCTGCAGTGTTTAACAGTCAAAAGCACGGTGCTCGATGCAAACAGGAGCTGATTTTTATTTTTATTTTTTATTTTTTTTAAGAAAAGATGTTAAAATAAAAAGAGTAGATAATTTTTGTCAAATCATAGTAAACACAGAAGAATATAGAACTTGAATGTTTGCTGCTTGCTAAGGTCACAAGGAGCAAGACTTCTGAAACCGATGCTTGTCTGCCACAATTACACTCTGAATGCCCCCAAGCCCCGCTCCGCTCTGTTCTCACACTCACACGTCTTCATGGTTTTTGCTCCCTCCCTCCTTATTTACCAGAGAGGAAGCTGGTGGAGTCTTCGAAGAAGGCATCGAGCCGGCCCAAGCCCCTGTCCATCCTGCGCTCTCTAGAGGAAAAATACGTAGCTGCCATGAAGAAGCTGCAGTTTGGTGAGTTTATATGTTTGCTTTTGGATGTGTGCCTGTGTCAGTAATACCGTGCCCCCCCCACCCACCCACACACGCACACACACGCACACACACACACACTCCTGTCCCTTCTGATCCATAAAGCCTTCATGTTAGAACTAAAAGGAAAGCAGACTCGGGCTGAGTTCCCTTCCTGCTCATCCCTTTTGTCTTGTCCATCACTCTTCTTCTTCAGCCGTGTCAAGACTAATTACACTGGTTTTGCTGCGTTGCAATTGATTTTGTTAGCAGCTTGATGTCTGAAGTAATTGCAAGTGACTTGACTGTAAACAGTGTTGTTTCAGTGTGCAGACAGCGTATAAATATGCAGCCGAGCGAGACGCACTCTAACAAGATTCTTTATTCTTTTTTTATTCTTATCATTCTTCATTCTTTATTTTGTCACTGACATCACAGTACAGTGAGTCATGAGAGGCAGCATGCTTCAGTTAGTGGTCTCAAGTAATGCCAATAAAATCACAATACAAGTGTAATTTAGCTTGTAAAAATGTTTGGATGGACGGATGAATTTTCATATATGGGAAAGGCGCCATTTGTGTGTAGGGCAGGAACACTGAACATTGTCACTTTTGGTCTCCTCTCTGTCATGTCAAGACACCTTTGAAATGGTCTCGGAGGACGAGGACGGGAAATTGATGTTCAAGGTCAGTTACCACTACATGTCTCAGGTGAAGAACGCCAGCGATACAAACAGCGCAGCCAGATCCCGCCGCCTCGCCCAGGAGGCCGTCACCCTGTCCACCTCTCTGCCCCTGTCATCCTCTTCCAGCGTCTTCGTCCGCTGCGATGAGGAGAGACTGGACATCATGAAGGTAAAGTATGACTTCAGCTTCACTGTTAATCGTGTTGGTCATACCACCACAATATAAAACCAAACAACTCGAGCATTCGTGGTTTGTGTGTGAATGTACCCTGTGCTTAATAGAAGCCTCTAGTTTGAGAAGACTGAATGAGCGCTTGTGTCTGCCATGAGGATGTTATGTACTGTGCTGCTACCATGTGACATGTCATCCACAGCTCTTACTCATTCCTCCAGTGACATTTCAGAAATGGCTCTCTCTCCCCACAAGTTGATTAATGGCAAAGTCTCCTTTGATAAATGTCAAAATCCTCAACTGCTCCGTTTTGGCAAAAAGAAACGGTCAGAATCAAAATAGAAACATACAAACATCAGTTTAATAACATTACATTTTCTGTAGTTGTTCAGATAGTAATGGGTGCGCAACAATATTACTGTAACAGCCGAAACGTCAGGAAGCTGAGGGAATACAGCCTGTTAGTTTCACTTTTAAAAGGCTCCCACACCAAATGTGGTGGGAAGCGCAGCCGCCTGATCCTTTTTAAATAAGGTCTTTCCATCCATCGCATGTGTTCAGCGGTCGTGTTGTCTGAAGAAGTGAAGCAGCTTGTCCAATTAGCTTTTTTAACTTTCAGATGTTAATGAGTTTACTGGTTGTGGTCAGACTTGCAACAAAAGTGTTGAGTTCCGGTGGCTACTTTCAGCTTCTCCTGGTGAAACACTGCAGCTGTTTTCCACATACAGCTGGTACAGAGGTACACAGGCCCGGTGATGACGCACATTGGCCTGGACTGCAAAGTAGGCAGCCATTTTACCATGCTGCAAATGTTTCTTAGTACTACACTTTGGCCACATCCATCCCTTAAGTCTAAACGTTGTGTAAAGTCATCCACGCAGGTTAATTCTGCTCCAGTCACATTTAATGTGGCTGTAACTGGTTAAGACCCAGATTCTCCAGAAATGGGTTCTCACTGGCGAGAGAGCAATATAGAGGAATATAGAGAACATGAGCAAAGGACAGTGGAGGACTGTCTTTACCTAAAAGGTTTGGTCATTAAACGTAATGCATAATACATGTTCGCTTACTGTTGTTCACCAGGTTTAATTTCCCAACAGTACGGCGTCTTCAATCTTAAACCCTTGAAGCTAATCCTGTAATTATGGTTTAGATTTTTTTTTTATTGACTGTCTGCTATTAGATTTAGATTATTTATTTATTTATTTATTTATTTATATTTATATATATACACACACACACGCACGCACGCGCACACACACACACACACACACACACACACACGTCCCTGTAACTGTTTTGAAGTGCATGTGTGTCTTTTGATTTTTGAGCTTATCTCATTTAATGAGGAAATAAATTGGATTTTGCAACACATGCTATGAGAGAGATTTTCTGCTAATTTCACCCTTTAGCCTTGTTGTTGATTACATTGTTGGAAGAGAGTCATCACCATTTCTCCATTAACATTTAGCTGTTTAATCTATATTTACTGTTATCAGTGCGTCCTCTTCCGTTGTGTGATTAATAGCTGCCTGCTGTTGGTATAATACCTCCTCCTCTCTGTGTCTTACAGGTGCTCATCACGGGCCCAGCTGACACCCCGTACGCTAATGGCTGCTTCGAGTTTGATGTGTATTTTCCCCAAGACTATCCCAATTCGCCTCCGCTGGTCAACCTGGAGACCACCGGTGGACACAGTGTGCGCTTTAACCCTAACCTCTACAATGACGGCAAAGTGAGTTGAAAAAGTGATGGAGGATTTTATCCTGCTGAAATTTAGGTTAGAAAATGGCTCCCGTCTCTGTTTTAAAAAGAAGTTATGATGAAGTTATGAGTGTAAGGGTTGCCATGTTTTATCATTTGTCATAGTCATAAGTATGCATGCATACTGTTGAAGTCAGATTTTCTGAATGAGGTACTTATCCATATCCATAGTGTATTACCTACAGTAAACAGGTGTCAGCACACCTCCAGTTTGAACAAGCAGGCAGGTGAACCAACACAAGTCTTCTACAGGAAATACACTGACTATGGAGAAGTACCGCGTACAGCCCCACTTAAACTCTCCCTTTAAAATGGACACAACTTTATTTTGGCAGTATTTTAATGATGTGTTAATATGAATAGTGTATATTAATATTCTATATTAATTGAAAAAAAAAAATTAAATATAAGTGAATATAAGCAAAAATACTAATACTACTGAATATGAAATGAACAACCTAAACTGGAAAATACAATTATAAACTAAATGTTTGAATTTAAATTATGACCCTATAAGATTTGAGCTGATATCTAAAGAAAACAGAATGGGAATTGACTTTCGTTCATCATTTTCATAATGGTGTGATTCCTCCATCAGAAGCACCGGGTGGGGGATGTGATTGAAATGCACCAATCAGAGGTCACTCTTCCACATGTGTGACTTGTATTAGCAAACTGTAATCTTGTCATACACGCTCACACAAATAGAAAATGACCTTTCTATTTGATTGAATTCATTTTAATATTAGCAGCCATATACGTCAATGTGTGTGTTGACACATGCATTACACATAGATTAACATCTATAAATCATCAAAGATCATATTAAGGTGCTTCTAATAAGTTTTCATGATCATCACTTTGAACGGTAACCAACACAGACATTTTCACATTCAAAATTAATCTGTACCATGTGTATTCAAATTCAAAATGATGGCATTTCTGAGTAAGTTAATATACTGTGAAAATAATAGTCTGGCTATAAGCCGAGCTTGGACGTATAGTGACTATAGAGGGAGTATAAATCAAAGGGCTCAGGGTTGAGAGGGTTGACTCGCAGTCTAACTCAAACATCACTGACTGTCTAGTGAGTTGAATAACCTGCCTGGTTGTCCATCAAGCACCCAGGATGGTGTTGAAGTGTGAAATGAATCTAGTGTATCTGAAGACCTTCAGGCCTGTCAGGTGTCCAGTTTGTATTTAAGCTTGACATTTGGAAGTGAACATCCCTCTGGGCTTCCTCCAGACATGTTAGAATATGTATAGCTCTTCCACTGAGGAGCTGGGGTCAGGGTCCCATAGCTCACCCCATCTGCTGCACCTCATTAGGCAGCCGCCGATGTATTTCCATAATGGGCCTAGACAGCTGCTATAAGAAATACCTGGGGCTTCCCACTCCAGTGGCACAGCTAGCTGCCATTCGGCACACCGATAAAGGAATGAATGGACAGTTTAAAGGAGGAAAGAGAATTGTGCGCCTTGCAGGTTTGTGATTGCACCAGTATAGTGATCTGAAGTAGCAACAGACGGATCATTCACACACATTAGGGACTATTCAGTTAAATCATCTTAAATAGGAGCAAAAAGATTTAGTTTAGTTCATTGACTTTTTTAAATTGCTTAATTTCATCAAATGTATTCATTTAATGTTTATTTGTATAGGGGCAAGTATATAGCATGAACAATTTTTTTTAATTGAATGGCAGCAATAAACTTGTGATCCGTTGTGTACATGCCAGGTGTGTTATTTTTGTTTGTGTATTTCCTGCTCAGGTATGTTTAAGTATCCTCAACACATGGCACGGGAGACCAGAGGAGAAATGGAACCCACAGACCTCAAGCTTTTTACAGGTGAGGTGGAGATCCATCATGACAGTCACCTGTCTGACTGGATCAGCACTGCTGTTGTCTGAGTCTTTGTGTCACACGCTGTAGTTTATCACTGCCCTGTCATTACGTTGCCAGGGGCTCTGTATTAATGGGCTTGGTGTTTCGACAGCTGACATGAAGGATCCTTTTTAAAGTCAAGTTATTATTTAGCTTTGGTGACAGTGTGTGGGTGTTAATCAAGCCACACACAAACCAGTATCATTTGAACCTCCGGGTGATGCTGCCTTTCACACATCACTCATCTTGAAGTCTATCAGTTGCCGTAGATTGCACATTTGGACCAGAGGCCGTCTGGTTTTAGTCTTGATTTACTAGATGGTTTTCACTTCTTATTCTGAAAATGTTCTCGTAAAATTCAGTTTGTAGTCTTTGTGTTAATTTTCTTTTATTTCCTTTCTTTTGGAATTGCATTTAAATTATTTGACTTCAAGTCATTTTAAGATTCACAGTTAATGTGAGCCTTCTGTTCCAAGGGAGCATTAGATTTGACATCCGGTCTGAATATCAAGCAATTCAAAAGTCTTAAGAAAAACTCTTGTTATCAAACCATTCAGGTTAGTGGGCCTACAAAATTCCCAAAGGAAAGAAGGAAATGTAAGTTTGCAATTTGAGTTACACAGAAAAAAATAAAAATGTTATGGCTCCACTCCAGATAAGAATATATTAAATCCATCTGACACCATGAACACTTTTAAAGGTTAGAGTTGTGTCTTATCCTCTCTAAGACGACAGGCCCCGCCTCCTGGTGTGACCATTCAGAGCACATATCAACTTGATTAGAATAGTTAGATATTTGTGGTGTAACACCAGAATCAGGAACAGGGTCAAATATTTCTAACCTGCTGAATGAGCCGCATTCCTACTGCTGAGCTAAAGCCTTGAATCATCATTTAATGTTTTTAAATGGAAATGTTGCTAACCAAGCTTTTAGAAAACACTTTATTTATTGGTGTTTTCATTGCCAAGTCTTGAGGGTTTCCAGTGTGTGTGTACACAGGCATGTTGACACACACACACACACCCCAGCATTCATTTTCCATATATATTGATTCATCAACAAGCGAGCCGGGGCCTTTGGAAATGGATCCTCCTCCTCCTTTTTATTTTCTAATTCCCTCATTTGCAGGGTTGGAGAGTGCATAGAGATGTCTCCATTGATTATCATTCCGGTTAGCACGCCGCGGATCAATAATGGAATATGAAGAGGGTTGGTGAATAGGAGACAGCGGCGCGAGCTGGTATCCACTCAGTCATCAGCTTTGAAATCTGGCAAACCAGTTTAAGACGGACAGATCGCAGCTGAAGGTCGTTGGTTTCCACTTGAGCATTTTCAGGTTTACATCATGCAGCTCCAGTGTGGCTGGGGCTAGCAGGCAGGCCTCCAAGAACCACGATTGTCAGTGTTGGTAATGTAGTGGCTTGGAACAGACGGAGTGATGCGGGAGGACGTCCTTAGGCTCCTTGAGACAGGCCAAGGCATTAATCGAGCTGTTAATAAAGATATATTGAAGGATATATCACTATGAGGCCAAAATATTCTCCGCTTATGTCAGACTCTCTCTGAAGTGTTCACCGCTGCCAAGATCGTTTTGGAGGCTTTGGATGTCTGAGTAATTTACCATTAGATCAGGATTACACCTCAAAGTGTTTCCTACCTAGTTGGACACATGCATGTGTTTTTTTTTTATCCAGTCTCTCTTTATATCATTTAAGTGCTTACAGTTTAAGATGGAATGTTTCTATTTGGACCAGAGTGGAAACCCTGTGTATTTGAATCACATTATTCTCCCCGCTTGTCCTTTCATTTGTCAATCCTCTGTAGGTGCTAGTGTCGGTGCAGTCCCTCATCCTGGTGGCTGAGCCCTACTTCAATGAGCCGGGGTATGAACGCTCCCGTGGAACTCCCAGCGGCACACAGAGCTCACGGGAATACGATGGCAACATCCGGCAGGCCACCGTCAAATGGGCCATGCTGGAACAGATGCGCAACCCCTCACCGTGCTTCAAAGAGGTAGGAATGATGGGCATCATAAAAACAATGAATCCCAAGCCCTGCTCAGGCCTAATAACTACCACAACTCCTGACTTTAACTTGATTTGGAGCTCCAAGAAGTGGTTAAATCCTCCAAGAACAGAACCTCTAGAAGTAAACGGGGAAACTCAAACTTTTAAAATCTTATATTTTATATATTTTCCATGAAGAAACAGAAACAAGGTAAATCAGAAGGAATAGATATACGCACATGAGGAAGCAAACACACTGGCAAATATCATATGTGACCGATGTTTAATGGTAACGCTTCATGTTTTCATAATGGTGTGATAATTTAGAGATCACACCAGATCCAAACCTGCAGTGCAAAAGTGGCCTGAACCCAGGCTGAATATATCAACACCTTAACCCTGTTACACCGGAAGACAGAATCATCTCCATAATATATTATCCACATACCTCTGCCCTTCTTCACATATTTCCACCTATTTCAGTCCAGAAACCACAACAGGGGAAGAAGAAGCCCGCTCTGCTCTCCCTGAGGGCTGTTTGGGCAAACGCTCTCTGATAATAAATCCCCCTCTTATTAATTCCTTTGTAGATGACATCGTCTGGAGGTTGGCCATCCCCTCCTCCCCCACCTCTCTCTTCCTCATAGGTTGTTTTTTTTTTTCTTTTTTTTTTTGATTTCCTGAGATCCTGCAAATGGTCCGTGGTGAGACAGATAGTGCCAGGGAAGATAACAATCTTTCAACCTGCTCGTTCAGAAATGCCAAGGAAGAGGAAGAGGAGAGGAAAATGAGAGAGAGAGGAAGAGGAGGAGGGGGGGTGAACAGAGGGAGAGACAGAAAAGTGATCTAATCACCTTGTCAGTATTACACGAGGAAAACACACTAGAAAACACAAACGGGGTGATGTCATGCAAAGGTTTCTGAAGGGTCTGTTGGAGTTTGCTGCCCTCGACTTACCGAAGCATCACCTGAAATGAAAAAATCTGTACAGGTGCTGTATATGGTAATAAACAAGAATAATAGCAAACACGTTTTTACATGAAAATCCCAATTTTCCCAATGGTTTTCCAAAATATGATTAGTTAAGTTAAAATTTTGTGCATTAAAGGCGTAAGTGTGATAACAGCTCTGCACTTTAGCCGGTTGCATATTGTTGCATATCAATTCCACATAAATTACATGCCACATAATACCAGGTGAAATTCAAGCCCATTGTTGTGAATTACAGTAAGACACCAGTGGAATGTTTCATTCCAAGCATTTCATCTGACTTCTTAAAGCACGCTACAGTGTGCTAGATGTGTGACATGTTTGATTAAGTTGGGTGTAATCCATCACAGTGAGCATCTTGCCTAGTGATACATAAGCACACAGTCACTTCGTCAAACCACGGTGTGTAGATCTGTCACATTTATTAATGAATCAAGCAGAGCTGCAGGTTTTCAGATGTAACTTCCTAGATTTGTAATATGGATATGTATAAATGTTGTGTGAGCGTTGGATTATTTGTATCCGTGGATCTCAAGGTGAAATATTCTAAAACTATCTGGCCTCTGCACAGCAGGCGATGTTGGAATTAAAGGAAAACAAAAAAAAGACTGTGTCCATGACATCACGGAGCCAGTCTGTGAAATGAACCGTTGGACCGAGAGATATTGAGCAGACATGGTAGTACTTGGCAATGCCACCCGGCTGAGCAATCTCACACATACGCACACAGAAATTCAATTAAGCTCGGTGAGATACTCCCATGTGCTTTTCTCACCGCTGGCCTTTTAACGCCTTTAAGCCTTTTCACTGAGACTAACATGGACACTGAGAGGAAAACAACCAGCCATGAACAAAATGTCCTTTCCTCGCTGAAAACTATTTAGACATTTCTAATGCAGTCCAAGGTTGTGGCTCTTAGTTCGATCCTATATATTTAGCATTTACTTTTTATATGTTAATATGAATGAGTCAGTAATTTATTTATTTATTCATTTTCACCTATTTTAATCATCTTTATAACGTCTTAAAAGTTCATTATTATTTCCATAACAGATTCTATGCACTGCTTGATGGTGTAGACCGCACTCTGCTTTAGGAAGGCCACTTTACTCTTTTTAACATTATTATTTTTTATCATCAAGACTAACGGTGATGATGCTTGTTTTTTTGGGGTTTTTTTTTCTCATATAAACATGGGGTTGGCGTGGTGTGTGAGAATCCAGCGTTCAATGTGTTATTTATAGAAGGAGAGCTTGAGAATAAAGCACAGGCTTGAATTATGCAGCAGCAGATTGTCAGGTGGAATTTAGCACAATGGGTTTCATGTTAAAATATGGATTTATGTGCAAACTGTGTGTTTATGTATCATTTTCACGTCTGACACTGACGGGTGACAACCTTAACTCATCGTCTGCTCAGGCTGGTTCACATCCATAGGATAAGAGTCAATGTTAATGGACCAGACCTTTTGGATTCATAGCTGTGGGAGAGGACAGGGATTGGAGGGTGAATATATTCTTGAGCTGATGTCAGGAGGCCGCGTTCATGTGGATCGAAAGCTGCCTCGATGAACCCTCTGCCGCTGCCGAACACGCTCATGTTTATTTCTTAAGTAAATGTGTGCAGAAACACAAAATCCTTCCCGTCCATTGCATATAGTGTCACATAGTAACCTTCTCACACGCAGCACAAAGTGGGAGGAAGCTGCCCTGACAGGAAATTGGATTGTTCAATTGAGTACTCTGTATCGCTGCATTATTGATTTGGCTTTAGAGAGACATCTCTGTCTTGGTGAAACCAAGCAGTCTGAGTGTTTCCTTTTTTCCCCCCTTTAAGAGCGTGCGTATGATTGTGTCACGCTGTAGCTGAGCGAGAGGAGCATCCTGGAGGTGGCCGGTGGTGTTATTAACCCTCATAGGAAGGAAGATGAAGACATCTGGAAGTTTGAATATCATGTTTGTGTGTGAATTAGAAATACAGTATGGTCCAAAAGACTCAGACCACATTAAGAGTCTCTAACATTATCACATTAAACCTGCGTGATTCACTCAGCCCTTCAGGTTTCCACACGTTCCTCGCTTCCTCTTCCACCCTCGGTCACCCTGTGGAATAATGAGTGGAGTGGCATTAGCTCAAAGGGCAGCGAGTTTATCTGGCAGCCCGGTTCTCAATCAGAGGACCTCATCTGTGCACATATGAGCTAAATGCACCTGTGTACATTTCTCTATGTAGGTGTGTGTGTGTGTGTGTGTGCATTAATACATGTATTTCCTGAAAGGTCATTTGTCAAGATGGCCTAATCTGGTGTTTGCTTCATGATCAATGATGGTTATGTCCATATGGCTGCTGGGCCTCACTGCATGGAGCCATGAGTAGGGGGTAGAGAAGGAAGAGAGATTAAAGCACTCCTCAGCCCCTCTCCTCTCCTGGTAAACAGCAAATCAACAGCCACCATAATAACTAATCCACTCCCTCCACCAGCAGAGCAGCAGCTCCACACACATCCTCCACGGCACCGGCTGCATACTGATGC
The DNA here is from genome assembly GCA_036937835.1 of Pampus argenteus. NCBI lineage: Eukaryota > Metazoa > Chordata > Actinopteri > Scombriformes > Stromateidae > Pampus > Pampus argenteus. Next base: position 20,525,756 of record CM072871.1, on the reverse strand, counting down.
CTCTTCCCCGGCGATTGTTGCTAGGAAGCCGCGCGGAGGGGCAGGAGACTGTAGCGTAGAAGATTGACATCGTTCATTGAGCAGTGTCGTACATATGATGTCAGAGCGTGACTTCAGCACCCACTCAGTGATGGAGAGGCAACTTAATCATAATAATCTTCTCATTGTCAAAGTGAGATTAGTATGCTGGCTATGTGAGAGAAGATGCGAGCCCACCTGTTCTCTTAGTGGAACAAGACATGACATGATGCAGGACACACCAAATAACAATAAAGATTACAGCCTGTCTCGCAGCGTGACAACATGTTTCACGATTGTTGTGTCCTGACAGCACAGGAAGGAGGACCGTTTGTTCTGAAAGTCCTCATGTGTTTGTTTGTTTGCAGGTGATCCACAAACATTTTTACCTGAAGCGGACGGAGATCATGTCGCAGTGTGAGGAGTGGATCGCTGACATCCAGCAGTACAGCAGTGACAAGAGGGTGGGCCGCACCATGTCGCATCATGCTGCTGCACTCAAGGTAGTGTCGTAAAATGTCCCGAATGTGTTCAGAATGACGAACCACACAGGAGCTCCTAACATGCACAGATACTCGCACAACAACCACAAACAGTAAATAACTAAAACGAATCCTGTCTGTAAATAATCCAGCCAGAAGAGTTTAAACCTTAAGACTACTTAATGTTCTTCATTTGATGCGGTCCTGCTCTGTTTTGCTTGAATTAAAATGTATTCCTCATTAATTGAAGTCGTTTAGATCGAGAGGAACACTCATTGACTTGTATGGAAGCATTGTGTGTAATTTTTCTACTCCTTTTTCCTGTGTATTTATCTTATCTGCTTGTCTCCACCTGTTCTACTGCATATAGAGACAAAATATAAACAGCTAAATTAGCCGAGTATTCCTTTTAATGTTTGATCCAGATCATTAAGCCTGACCTGTGCGTGTGTGTGTGTTCTTCCTGCAGAGACACACAGCTCAGCTCAGAGAGGAGCTTCTGAAGCTGCCCTGTCCCGACGGTCTGGAGCCCGACGGCGACGAGTTCTCAGAGAAGAGCGCCGCGCTCATCCTCAAAGATCTGCCCGGTCAGGACGCGGAGAAGCCCGGCGGCAGCCAGGAGAGCCACTGCAGCGAGGGCCAGCTATGAGCCCCCGCCCCCTGCCTCACCTCCCCCTCCCCTTGCTCCCCACAGCATCTTCGACCCTCCCCTTCCTCCCCCTCCCCCTCCCCATGATGATTATTACTCTCAAAAAGACTCAATGGCTTCAGAGCACAAGCCACCACTTTGTCAATATTTGTATGTAAAGATCTAATAGCAGAAAAGGAGGGGCCATGGGAAGCAGAACGCCATGAACTCTGAACTATGCTACGCCCTTATTGAAAACAGTCGACAGAAACTTTTATTTACCTGTAAAAGAGTGTAAACATTTTGTGCTTTTTTCCAATTGTGAAATAACCACTGATTGGTATGTTATTAAACTTGTTTATGTATACATAATGGCAGAGGAAAATTACAGATTATATAAGGGAAACTACCTTTAGAGAAGAATGTTTACTGAATGTTAATTTCTTTTTTTTTTCTTTTTTCTTTTTTTTTTTTTTTTCCTTCTTCTTGACTGTTAGAGCGAGAACAGTTGTAACCAAGGATATATTGGTCATTCTTTAAGGATACTATTTAAAAGAAAAAAAAAAAAAAGAAAACACACGTAACAGAATCTGAGATAAACGCCCCTCTCTCTCATCATCCGTTGCTTTATTTGATTTCTCTAGGATCATATCCACTTCAATAAAGGCTGATGGACATTCTTAAATGCTATGTTATCCCTTTTACAGGCTCCAAATTAAAAAGCACCATGATCTGGATAAACATTTGTTGCCTTCTCCATGACATGACTGTACATCGTAAGACTGTGTCAGGTCCACATGGGACATGTCGTTTGAAGGCTTGTGCATGTGTATGTGTGTTTTCTGTGCGTGTGCAACAATCCCCGGTGAGATACAAAGCTGTGATGTGCCTTTTTGATCTACATCATACCACCAAATACTCCCAACAGAGTACCTTTACTCATTTCTTTGCTATTTCTACAAGATTTAGGATTCTGCTCCGTCTGACATAAAAAAAACTGCTTTGATCTTTTTTATTATTATTATTATTATTATGTTGATCTCAAGTGAACAAAAAAAAAGAAACAAATGCACTTTTTATTTTACTCACTCCTTAGAACAGCCACATACTCCTTTTTGCTAGGACATTAAATGGAGCTTGAAAGTATGGATTGATTGTGCGAATGCTTATTTCTGCATTTGAACAGGACGTCGAAGCTCTCGCCTGAACGAGAAGCAGAAGAAGAAGAGAAGAAGAAGAGCCAGCAGCACTGGACCCAGACGCTGAGGACGCCACCAAACACTGAAGGAAACTGTTCAGAGCGTTGTCATTATGTTGTGTTTGGCGATGTGTTCAATGGCTTCAAATCTGAAGTTTTTTATCTGTGACATCAGATATTCACGACTAAATAACATCATGATTATTAAGTTATTTACCAAGAGTTTTATTTCCTAAAAGTAATAGAAAAGAAAAAAAAACAAGATGTAAAGAAGCCGATTGAGAGATGAGTGATGGAAGTTGTTTGTTTTTTTTGTTTTGTTTTTTATACAGACACAGAAATTCAAATAAGACCAAAACATATCTGCAGTCACCCCTAAATATGATTGACAGGTACATTGTTCTAATGTGAAACTCCTCCGTACTATGATGACAGCATCACTGATGGGCACCAAAGCTGCAGCGTGTCATTAGTGTGAAGGTGAAACAACATGGACGGCTGCAGTTGAAGGTATGTGGGGAGGTGATTCATGGTTTGCCTTCAGTCACGTGATGACAGGTGGTTGTATATGGAGTAGATGTGAACACACTGATCTGTTTAAAAACGCACTTGTAAGACATGTTTTCATGTTTCCTGCTACAGATGTCCTAATCATAGTCAGGAATATTTATATTTAAGCAAAGAAAAAAACAAAACCAAAGTGTTGCTACGATACGCTTGACATACATTTCTGTTTCTGACAACATCAGAACACATTTCTGAAATTCAGCTGAGAAAAAAAAATCAATGACATTTTTTTGGGATAATAGGAAAAAAAAAACTAGAGAAGTGATGCACATATGAGCAATTACTAAGAATAAAAGCTGAAGCTTTCAGCGTATGCATGTATTCACTATGAGCATCAGAAATCTCTCCTAAAGACGCAGATGTTTCATTTGTGTGGATCAAATTGTTGAACATTCCCAACATTTGATGCATTTCTTAGATCACCTACTGACTGTTAATTGAAAAGGAATTACCTGCTACAGTTTATGTATTTATAGACATCCATATTGAGAGTGATCACAAAGCCACGCCAGCAAAGATGCTGCTCAGACTGCAGACTGCAGACTGCACATCACTGAAAAAAACAACAACAAAACAACACCTCAACTACTCAGCAGACATGACAGTGAATGGATGACCAACAGGAAGTAAAGATACTGGCAGAAATAGGAAAACTGGGAATTTTAACGTTACTTCATTCATGTACGATTCAGTACAGAGTCACATGATTGTGATATGTAGCGTGAAGATGTCACAGCAGCGATGTGGTTCATTGATGTGGTTTTTTTTGTTGTAGTTTCTGGAGAACGGTGTAGGTCTGCAGCACAGAGGAAGAACATATTTAAGGTAAACGTTTGCACACACCATGATACATTTAAAAGCTACTAGGTGAACCCTGTTAAAGAATATTAAGAGTCTGAATGCACATGGTGCCTGCAGGTTGGGGCAGATTTAAAATGTTCAAATACAGTAAAGTTTAGTGGCTGCATTGCATTTTGGTCTATTTAAAGTCCCACCATGCTTCAGCTCTCTGTTGACTTTGATCCAGTTCCACACTGTGGAGATTTAATTGACTGGATTTAACAGATGTAGAGAGCTGAGGATGAGATCCTACAGTTCACAGTGCCCGTTTGAGCAAAATGCACTTCATGAATACTCCAGAGAGTTGCAACGAGACGCACGTCCAGTTTTTATCATATAGTTTTGACAAAAGTTACCAGAATCACTGCGAGCTACGCTAAAATGAATTTGGCAACAACATGACTCCTCTAGATGTGGATCTCTGGAGTTCAAATCAAATCAAATCAAATCAAATTTTATTTATATAGCCCAAAATCACAAAATACATTTGTCTCAGAGGGCTTTACAATCTGTACAGGGAGTGACACCCTCTGTCCTTAGACCCTCGATTCGAGTGAGGAAAAACTTGCCCACCAAAAAACCTTTTAACAGGGAAAAAGGTGGAAGAAACCTCAGGAAGAGCCACAGAGGAGGGATCCCTCTCCCATGACGGACAGACGTGCAATGATGTCACATGTACAGAACAATCAACACACACATATTGTACACTCACGATGAATTATAATGAATTACGACAGACAGACATACAGAGAGAGAGAGTCAGTCTTGTCCTATGGTAGCATAACTAAGGGATGACCTGAGCCAGCCCTAATTATAAGCTTTATCAAACAGGAAAGTCTTAAGTCTACTCTTAAAGGTGTTGATCGTGTCTGCCTCACGAACACAGAGTGGTAGTTTATTCCACAGAAGAGGAGCTTGATAGCTGAAAGCTCTGGCTCCCAATCTACTTTTAGACACTATAGGAACCACAAGGAACCCACCATCCTGGGAGTGCAATGGTCTAGTGGGGTGGTAAGGTACTATGAGCTCTTTTAAATATGATGGTGCCTGACCATGAAGAGCTTTGTAAGTTAGGAGAAGAATTTTAATATCTATTCTATTCTGAAAAACGGAAGTTATTTAGATGATCCAGATTCATCCTACTTTTTAAAAAAGTATTGTATGTAGTCCTTTCGTCTTTTGGAAGATGTATAATATTACATCCTGTGATATTTGTGTCGTAGCTCTGTGAGTTTATTAGTCGGTTGTTTGTCAGATGTGCTGATACACAAAGAGTCAAACGGTCACAACAAACCCACATCAGGGACGATACACTTTTCTTCTGATGTGACATAATTAGAATTTATTTATATCACGATGTCCCACTTGTTTCCAGTCCCATCGTATCATTACACACTTGTAAAAACAACTACATGAGGTTACTGCAGAATATGGATGATACAGTCACATCCTCTCCTCCTTTCCCTGATTTGATATATATATATATATATATACTGTATGTGGAAAACAAAGGTTCTAAATGATCATTTTAGTTCTATGAGTATGGTCAGATTCCTTCAATATGCTCTTTATCATTCAGTTTGTATGATAATGAGTCTGTAAACATGCGCTGTTATCAATCTGCATAAATATTGTCTCCATTAAAAAATAAAAAAAATAAAAGGCACTTAAAATAACACTTCTCTTTTTATAGACAAGAGCAATGCATCAACCCCAAAAGGTAACTGACCATTACACATTTTTAGAGGTAAATGGAGAAAGTGAAACACTAACTAAAGGCCAATTAAAAGAAAAGAAAAGGTCATATAATATGTAGCACAGTCTTTGCAGTCCCACCAGGTGCCAAAGCACCATGAATATTGTTTACAGTGTTTAAAACAAACCTTCAGTGGAAAAGTTTCTGTTCTCTCAGAGAGGTCAGATATTCTGGGATATCTGCCAATTTAATCCACTTGTGTAAGCACATCAATGCATGAAATATGCTATTCATATTACAATGATTTCTATTTTTATGAGTAAAAATCTTTTTGTTTGCTTGTAATACAAAATATAATGTGGATTATGCCTGGATGTTGTTGTGACAGTCAGATAGTAACCTTGAGAATTATAATTGTCAGCGAAGAGAGTTAAATATGATCATATGTTATTACAAATAATCACCAAGAACTGCAGCTAACATGCATCGGTCAGTAACTGCAGTATCACACACTGACCTACAGCTGATCTACAGCTGATCTACAGGAAACCTACAGCAGATCTACAGCTGATAAACAGCTAATCTACAGCTGATAAACAGCTAATCTACAGCTGGTCTACAGCAGATCTACAGGAAACCTACAGCAGATCTACAGAGAACCTACAGCAGATCTACAGGAAACCTACAGCTGATCTACAGGAAACCTACAGCAGATCTACAGAGAACCTACAGCAGATCTACAGGAAACCTACAGCAGATCTACAGGAAACCTACAGCAGATCTACAGAGAACCTACAGCAGATCTACAGGAAACCTACAGCAGATCTACAGAGAACCTACAGCAGATCTACAGGAAACCTACAGCAGATTTACAGGAAACCTACAGCTGATCTACAGGAAACCTACAGCTGATCTACAAGAAACCTACAGCTGATCTACAGGAAACCTACAGCTGATCTACAGGGAACCTACAGCAGATCTACAGAGAACCTACAGCAGATCTACAGGGAACCTACAGCAGATCTACAGGAAACCTACAGCAGATCTACAGCAGATCTACAGGAAACCTACAGCAGATCTACAGGGAACCTACAGCAGATCTACAGAGAACCTACAGCAGATCTACAGGAAACCTACAGCAGATCTACAGGAAACCTACAGCAGATCTACAGCAGATCTACAGGGAACCTACAGCAGATCTACAGAGAACCTACAGCAGATCTACAGGGAACCTACAGCAGATCTACAGAGAACCTACAGCAGATCTACAGGAAACCTACAGCAGATCTACAGGAAACCTACAGCTGATCTACAGGGAACCTACAGCAGATCTACAAGAAACCTACAGCAGATCTACAGAGAACCTACAGCAGATCTACAGGGAACCTACAGCAGATCTACAGAGAACCTACAGCAGATCTACAGGAAACCTACAGCAGATCTACAGCAGATCTACAGCAGATCTACAGCAGATCTACAGGGAACCTACAGCAGATCTACAGGGAACCTACAGCAGATCTACAGGGAACCTACAGCAGATCTACAGAGAACCTACAGCAGATCTACAGGGAACCTACAGCAGATCTACAGAGAACCTACAGCAGATCTACAGGAAACCTACAGCAGATCTACAGGAAACCTACAGCAGATCTACAGGAAACCTACAGCAGATCTACAGGAAACCTACAGCTGATCTACAGCTAATCTACAGCTGATAAACAGCTAATCTACAGCTGATCTACAGGAAACCTAAAGAGGATCTACAGCTAACCTACAGCTGATCTACATGAAACCTACAGCTGGTCTACATCTAACCTACAGCTGATATACAGCTGATCTACATGAAACCGACAGCTGATCTACAGGAAACCTACAGCTGGTCTACAGCTGATCTACATCTAACCTACAGCTGATCTACAGCTGATCTACATGAAACCTACAGCTGATCTATAGCGGATCTACATCTAACCTACAGCTGATCTACAGGTAACCTACAGCTGATCTACATGAAACCTACAGCTGATCTATAGCGGATCTACATCTAACCTACAGCTGATCTACATCTAACCTACAGCTGATCTACAGGTAACCTACAGCTGATCTACATGAAACCTACAGATGATATACAGCTGATCTACATCTAACCTACAGCTGATCTACATGAAACCTACAGGTGATTTACAGCTGATCTACAGAAAACCTACAGCTGATCTACATGAAACCTACAGATGATCTATAGCGGATCTACATCTAACCTACAGCTGATCTACATGAAACCTACAGATGATCTATAGCGGATCTACATCTAACCTACAGCTGGTCTACAGCTGATCTACAGGAAACCTACAGCTGATCTACATCTAACCTACAGCTGATCTACAGCTGATCTACATCTAACCTACAGCTGGTCTACAGGAAACCTACAGCTGATCTACATGAAACCTACAGCTGATCTATAGCGGATCTACATCTAACCTACAGCTGATCTACAGGTAACCTACAGCTGATCTACATGAAACCTACAGATGATATACAGCTGATCTACAGGAAACCTACAGCTTTAAAGCGCATCTCTCTCCTCCGCATCTCTGCCCGGCAGAGCCTGATTAGTTTTCCCACAATGCAATGCGCATCTGTCATGGCTGCTCACTGATGCCACTTGCAGCACATGGGTGGGAACAAACATTGAATATCTGTTTGAGAAAGAAGGACTTGTTTCATTAATATCGCGGTTAATCTCCGGCTCTGACCCGGGACCGTCCTGCCTGAACACGGCCGGCTCAGAGGCGTCAGTCATGCTGCTGGACGTGCAGATGTGCGCCCTGCGGGGCTTTCTAACAGCCAGCCAGGCAGCGGAGTGGAAGCACACTGTTTTCGGTGCTGCAGGTGAGACACCAGCCTGTCTTTTACTTATTTAACCTCGTAGTTTTTTAACCCAGTGACGAGCAGGTGATGTTTTGTGATGACTGCGGTGTGAAGAAACTCACTCACGGTTTAACGTTAACCGGAAAATCAGCGTTGTGCTGATGACACAGTTAAAATGAATCCGTTTAAACGTACTAACTGTTTTACGACCTGTTTTAAGTTGTCTTTTTGTGTGTGAAGCGAGCTGTTAGCAACGGTGCGTGTCGGTATTTCACCGCGTTTGGCGACCCATCATGTGTGAGCCTTACGCCAGACCGCATTCAATATCTGGCTGATATTAAGTTACTCTGCTGTATGACACCTCTAGATACATAATGATACATAACGTGATATTAGCATATAATTGTGTAACTATCTTTCTTATTCGGCACACATGCCATACATGAATGTACGCGTATTAAAAGAAAACGTCAACTTTTGTTATGAAGGTAAGCTAACGTTGACGTTAGCTTCAGGCTGTTCTGAGCTTGTAATTCAGACTGAGCTTTAGCTAACTGACGTTTAGACGGAGAGCTAGCTGCACGGGGGAAAAACGGTTCCGTCGTTTTGTGTTTGTGTCGACAAACGGGCAACTTTATTTATTTATTTATTTATTTATTTATTGACGCCTTCATTCGATACACCTGCATAGCGTCTGTCGGTGAGTCTAATGACTGGACGACAACTCAAGTTACAGGTCATATTGTGCACGCTGACACGGCCGTATCGTAAATATGGATGGATTTTGGAAAATTGAAAAAGCAGGTTATCTATAGGTTTTATTATTTAGCATTGCAGGTGCATTGCACGATGCAGGTGTAACAGGTCGTGACGTATGAACAGCAGTGTTTGTGCCTCCTTAGACATCACTGGGAACTAAAACAAATGTCTCCAAGTTAATCTAAGTGAATTATTGCTTGAACACATCTGTCATCACTGCTGCTGCATAAATCACATCACCATCATCATAAATTAACATCAGTTTATTCATCTGGACTGCGGAGACTTTTATTTTATATAATAACGTGTGTTTTTTGCTGTTTGTTGTCAACTCAACACTTCCTGTGTGTTATCTGATGAATTTTAATAGTTGAGTATAAGTAGCTTTCAGCAACAGCCGTGTTGTTCTTACTGCTCTGTTGAGTTTCATTAACATTAATAGTGATTTCTTTTTCCTTCTCATCTCCATCCAGTGGTTACTGACAGGCTACAGCCAATCAAACACTTCCTTTTGCATGTATAGCTCACATTAAAAGTCTTCCAGTAGACATCCTTTCCTCATCTGCATTATTCTAGACAGACAGTGTGCAACATCTGCAGGAAGTGTCAGGCTTCACTGATGCTAGCCTAACTGCATTTACACAAAAGGCAAATTGAAGCAGCGTGGGAAATGATTATTATTTCTGTTTGAATATAGAAGTGTTGGTGAGAATACGTTGACTGTTTATTTGTAGTCATAGTAACGGTGATTCCATCCCCTCAGTGGTTTTTATTAGAACTGTTTGTGCTGGCAGACACTTATTTAAGACCTGACTGTTATTTTTATTTTTATTTTATTTTTTTTTATTTGGGGATTTACAGGAACACATTAAATGGAGATCACTGGTGCCTAACCATCATTATAGCTGTAACGTCTAACCGTACTATCGTGTCCACGTAGAGGCACAATGGAGTCGCATGTAAGCGGCCTCTGATCACAGGATGCAGAATTAAACTCGGACTGATGGAATAGATTCAGGTGTAATGCAGAAACCAGCCGGCTGTGACTCTCTACATGGTGAAGGAATGGCCTCTCTGAGATATTCTTGATGGTTCCTCTTGGATCTATATTGCCGCTCAGACCTGTACTTTTGCATATTCTATTCACAGTTTCCTTATTAACTGCGGATCATTGCCTGAACCTTTTTCATGAATTATGGACTAATTTCAGGACCTCCGTCTTGTTTTCCATAATTGCTGCCATTTCATCAGCAGACCTGAAGAGTAGCCAAGATGTCATTAAAAATGTTGCCATACCTCAGGCTTTCATTTTCCCCCTAATAAAGCCAGATCCCTTCCTCCTCCTCCTCCTCCTCCTCCTCCTCCTCCTCCTCCTCCCCCTCCCCCTCCTCGTCCTCCTCCTCCTCCTCGCCCTTCCAATCTCACTGTGCTATTATCGCAGCCTCTGGGTTTCATTAGACCAGCAGTGAGATGAAAATCTCCACACCTCCTTTACAACACCAGTGGCAGACCTTGGGGTGCACTTAAGTGGTCCAGGAGTCATGTCACATGTATGTCACCTGATCTTTGACAGTGATATTTGGGCAGTGCAGTGTGGCCAATCACTACTTTTATATCATCATCATCATCATGCTTCGCTTTTTGTTTACTGGGGCACAGTATAGCAAACGCAGCATGTTAACATGCTCGCGGTGACAGTGTTTGATGTTTTGATGCAGGCAACGTATGGCTGTGCTTACATGTGCAATTTGAAGTGCCGCTGAGGCTGATGGGAATGTCAATAACTTTGCAAGTTACCGTTTTAACAGATGGTCGCGCTAAACAAAGAGTCAGGGGATCACCGGCTGATTAAAAGACAAAGGGTTATCAAAACATTTGCAGATTAATTTAATAGTAGGCAACTCATCGAGTGATCAACCAATCACTGCAGCTCTAAATAACAGTTAACTAGATAATTTCTGGTGGCTCTTGATTTAAAAAGTCGGGATCTCCAAAGCCAGTAGGGTTAACTCTTTAAGAACCGTTGTTGCTCAGCTGTCTGGGTGTGGTGGAGGTAGAGGTTTGTTTGTTTGTCAGTACTCAGCTTTTATTTTGTGAATACATTAAAAATAATAATAATAATAATAATAATATAAAATATTCTCATGGAGATGATTTGGGCAGTTACTCAAGTGTGTCAGGTGTTGTTACACTGCTCCCTCCTCTCCCTCTGTTCTCTCCACTGGGGGAACACAAAGCAATCAATGCTAATGAGCTGAGCCACTTTTCCTGCTCATATATAAAAAAATTTAAAAAAGCTAATGAAATGTGGGGAGATGTTGAACCGAGCACATGAGCAACACAATTACTTCTGGTTGGGAAGCCGTGGCTCTTCAGCCGTCCTCCGTCTTTTCATAAATCAATATTTCTCATCATCATCATCGGCAGCCTCCGTGCAGGATGCTGTGGGACTAGTAGTTCACCCAACACTCACACACTTAGGAGAATGGTTCAATATGCTCGTTGACTTAATGAGAATATGGAGTTAGTTTAAAAAAAAATGCAAATCATTATCAGACAAACGAGCGTCAGATCGGGACGGAACATGCGCTTGGCGTTCTCAACCTTCAGCTTCTTTTTTTTTCGTTGCTTGTAATTATTAGGTTTGTTCCTGCAAATATGGATCCATCTTTCCACACAAAAACAATGGTATTGTGCCTCCTTTTATCCTTTGGCCTTCCTCAGTGTTGTGCTGAAGACGAGCATCAGTTATGACAGTGGAAAAGGCCAAGTAAATGTTCACCAGGTGATTTATGAGCACAGCTTCAGCCAGAGAGCAGGAACTGAGCAGCTGATGACATGATCAGTGTTGCTGAAGGTTCGATGTTGGAAATAGAAGTTTGAGGGGGGAAAAAGCAGGTCCACATTTTGACCAATCGCACGTCAGGTTTCTCTCCATTTGTAGGGCTGATTTTGCTACATGTAAATGAATGCGTGTTTCCATCTACTGTTATGTTAACATTAGGAGTTGGTTCATTGAGATAAACAGTCGGTGCCAGTAAACTATTGCAGAAGAAGAACACCCTCAAACCCCAAATAAGGTTAATGAATTTATGAATATTTGTAAAAAAAAAAGCAAATAAAACAATTAAAAACAATTAAAATTAAAATTCAAACGTGCAAGCTTCAAACTCTTTCAGCTCATCTATCCAGTATCCAGGTCATCCTATGGTACATCAGTAGTCACAGTACAGAAGCTGTGAAGTGTTGAGATTAATATGCTTTTGTTTACATGCAGTCGGTTGGCTTTGTTATGTTATGACATGAATGAGTTAACAGTTTAAAAAGTGAAACGTGACAAATGTAACCTGTGTTGTTCCAGAGGCGGGCTCCCTGCTGGAGTCTTTGATGAACGGGGACTTCGAGGCCGTCCTGCTGAGCCCCCAGGTGTTAAACGTGCTGACTGGAGATGGCAGCTGCAGTGAAGGGGAGGACATCGAGGCCTACCTGGAGAGACGGGTCCTACTGTACCTGGCTGGTAGCACCAACGAGGATCGGAGTGACAGGTAATACAGCCAGTTCTTTAAAACCAAAACCGCTTTGCTAAAAGTCATCATGGTGTTCATTAGTTTGTATGGAAACCTAATTATTGTTACGATTAGTTCTAATTGTGATATTCAGACCATAAATAGCGCTGTGTTAAAACGGTACAAAGGGCTGCGTTGGTGTGCATGAAAAGCTTCTTTTTTTTTTCTTTTTTTTTTTCCTGGTGCAGGAAAAATATTTACCGATTTATTTATTTAATATCAATCAATTGTTGCAGATCTACCTGCATGCAGGTGTATGATCGGCCACTTTACATTTGCAGCTGAACGCACAATATGGCGTTTTCTGCCTCCAGGTGTCTGTCGATCAAAGCAACAACAAAAGACGGGGCCGCATGACGTCGTCGAGTAGCGTGGTATCATCACCGTACGGCAGTGATGTGCACAGCTGTTCTTTTCAGTGCTCTGGGTCACTAGAACCGGTTCCTTAAAGAATTGGTTCTTGTTAACTGATCTGCAGTGGACGTTCTTGGCCTGATCCCGGCAGGTTGAGCAACAGACAGCCGCTGTGTTAAAGAACAGTTAATACTGCAGTTAACCGCTAAGCTCCACTCAAGAAAACCCCCCCTTAAACCGATGTTGTATCAAGCTCCTTGTAACTCTGGTTTGAAAGGCGACACACACACACACACGTATATGAGCTGATGAGGTGGAAGTAGTTGAGCGCAGCACAAGGCCGTTCTCAGGAGTGTTTGTTCTTTCTCCTTTCACTGCCTCTGTTCCTTTTGTCATGAATTATTAATTTTTAATAAGGACAGCTTAACATCTCCCTCCTCGCTCTCGGAGTAAATGTTGAATGCGGGACATATTGCTCCTCCTCCTCCTCCCCTCACCGTGATTGGATCCGTTTCCTCTGTTTCTATCACCTTCCATCACTTTCTCAGCCTAATAGAAAGGCAGCAAAGCACGCCGCTGCTCGTTTCCTGCTTTTAAAACACTCTTAAATGCACATAGAAACCACCTGTCACTAAGCCTTTCTGGAAATGTGTACGTGCATCTGTCATAACCGTAGACTGAAGTTCTTTTCGATGTAATCCTCTTCTCTCCAGTGTTTGTGTCCATTAAGTACATTGTGTGTCTTGTCTGTCCTGTTCCAGGGAGCTGGCTATGATGACTCTGGCTGCCTCCTGCCTCCACATGTTTGCCCAGAGTAACTGGACTGGTCCTCCGGTCTCCATCCATATGTCTGACCTGCTGCCCCCGGGCCTCTGCTCTCAGGTATGATACCATCTCATTACTCTCTGCTGCTTTTGTATCATTCTGGGTCCTGCAGTCATTTTATATTGGCTCGTTTACTCCTGAGAAGTGTTGATTTTTCTTTTTTTTTTAATTGATATGTTTTTGTCAAATTTGGAAATGTTTCAGGATGGCGACTTTAAAGCTTCATATTCTGTCATGGCCACTCTGAGTCCTGATTTCATGAATATAGGAAGTGAATAAAGGACTGGAGAAATATATTTCTGCTCAAAAAAGTTTTTCGTAGCCATATAATGTGAACGTGAACATGGCTCCTAGGGTTAGCATGGTGATCGGGTCTAGATGCATTCATCAGCAGGGCAGTTGCAACGTTTAGTCCACAATCAGTTCATCGTTTGTTCAGTCTGACAGTAAACTGAATATCTTTGGGACTGTTAGTCGGGACATTTTAGATTCTATCTTAGGTTTTGGGAAACACGGATCAACATTTCTCTCCATTATCTGACATTTTATAGATCAAACAACTAACGAATGAATCCAGAAAATAATCAACAGATTAATTGATAATAAAAATAATAATTTGCTGCTCTAATCATCAGTGTTATCCTCATTAAGCCAGCTTGTTTGGAGAGCTAATAAGATCCCCGCTGGCTATTGTGTTAGTAGCTCGCCAGCTACTTTTACTGATTATATCGATTGTATATTTGAAATATCATATCCTGGCCTTTGATTATGATAAAGCTTAACTCTGTGCTGGTATAAAGTGAACAGAAAGCAGATAGAGCGGTAGACAGGCGTGGTGCAGGAGTAGTGCCCAGTAACGAAGCGTCTCCGGGGTCCTAATTACACCAGGTTGAGGAGATTGCTTCCTCTTGGCACTCGTGGCGCCGAGAGCAGAAAAGTGCATTTCACACTGCTATTACACCAGGAGAGGGCTGCTGCTTTTATCGAAAGTAATTCCTTTGGCATCAATGATTTATCTGTGCTGTCACAGCGAGGAGCCTGTGTTATAAAGCAGGTCGTCCATACACGCATGACAGTGCAGGTGAGAGGGAGGACAAACATGGCACAGTGCTGTCATGTGGATTTAATCCATCCAGGGAGCAGAGGAAAAGTTGGAGTTGAATGTTCTTCATATGGAGTCGTTTCTAAATGAAGTGAAAGCTGACTAGACTTCAATGATCACTCACACTCAATATATATATATGTATATATATATGCTGTAAATCTGAGCTATGTCATCATTAGAATGTCGATGTAGATTTGCAGGTATGTAGTGTACTGGTTGCTCTCGGGCTACTTTATATGGGAATATACATTAAATATGTATGTTCTATGTAAATGATAATATATGTAGAAATGTATGTACCCGTGTACTTGAACTACTACCCTCGTCTGTCCGTACCAGTCAAATCCGCGCGGACACGGTTAAACCATAACACTACAGCATTCTCACATATTGATTTTTATAATCTACGACAAACGATATGCAATTAAAAAGTGTTTATCATTAGAACTTTGCAGCTGCACTAATGGATATTTTTAGATTAACAATACATTAAATGACTCATTTTGTGTTAATGTTTGCAGTTACTATTTAATTATATAAAATAAATCCAAATGATGTAGCTACATTTTAATAAATCATACACATAACTGTCAATGTGTAATATGGGCATTGATGCAAAGAGTGACACAAATATTTCTAATGTTAGAAGAAAACATTAGGAGAAAAAGCCTTGGAGGACATGGAGCTGTGGTTAAGAGAGCTAGTGAATGAATAAGAGAGAGAGAGAACAAAGCGAATGGAGGGGATCGATAAATCACTCTGTTGTTGGTTTCTCTCATGTAAAAACGTTTCTTAAGGTTCTCTAATCTGCTCCTGGTTCCATATTTCCTGGATCTCTGGGTTCAAAAAGGTTGTTGCACCACTCACGTGAAATTTGAATGGTGACTAAATATTGGGAAAATACCGTAGGGTTAAAGCAATCACAATTATTCTCATCATATTTTTGTTTCTTCCATAACACCGACACCCGGCCAGACCCTGGTTGAGGCCGTCCACTCCAGCCTGCTCCTGGATGGGGAGTCAGTGTACAGCCTGGTGGCCAACCCCTTCCTCCTCCTCCTGGCCAAGGTTATTCTCACCAAATGCTCCTCCAAGATGGACAGCCTCCAGGTAAGACTCTCTGGTACAACCACCTCCTCCTGATGTTGTAAATGCTAACTAAGTCCTTAAACTGTGTATATGCAGTTAGTTGTATGAAAGCGTTTGGCCGTTCATTCCTTTCATTGTGGCACCCTACGGAGTCAGTACATAGTAACACCTCCTCTGGCAGATGTGTTTTGCAGCTAAAAGTCTTTCGGTCCTGGTATTTGGGATTCTTCCTGGTGAAAGGCTTCTAGTTCTGCAGTAAAGAATCTTTGTAAAGATTTTCAGTCATGTTAAAGTCAGAGTCATGTGATGGATGTTCTCAAACCTTCAGCTTTGTCTCGCGAGGTCGTTCATGGTGGATTTAGAGGTAAGTTTAGTATCATTATGTCGTTGTTAGAAGTCTTCCTCTAGAGACACTGTGTTTTACATCTTTTCAATTATAAAATATTGTTATTTGTCAATGGGTGGAAAGACTTTTTGTGTCCGACTGTACGTACGTAAAGCCGCTTAATGCAAAGTACGTCGAGTTCGGGTTTATTGGATCTTGCCAAGTTGAACTTGAAACTCCACAGAGAGGACGTAGTACGCTCTAAATGCGAGACGACGGTGTTCTTGCTGACATTTCCAGCTCAGCCGTACTCCAGTGATTACACATCAAGACAACTGTTAGACCCGCGTGTGATGAAATGATCTTAACTAGGTCAACACACCAGCCTCTCCTGCTGCTCTCAGCCCCGCGTCCTGCATCTTCCCGTCGACAGATCAACTTGTTCTTCTCACAGCGGTATTTTTATTTACAATAAAATTTCAATTTAAATAATATCATACGCCACTCTGCCTCTTTTAAAAAAAAATTTCATTTGTATGTATCGAGAGTACAAAAACGGAGCCAAAAGGAGGCAGCGCTTCATACTTCAATAACGACCTAATGTTCACCTTCAGCCAAACCAATTTGTCAGCAACGATTTTTAGACTTCAGCTCTCAGAGCCATGTGAGTTTTTAAAAAAGGAAATATAAATATAAATCTCCAAAACTGTACAGAGGCATGAGATCCAGTAAATTATCAAAGGTTGTTTCTCCCAGGACGATCGTAGCTGTTGTCTTGTATGGTTTAGAGTTTTTACATCTCCAAAAACATTGGAGCTCATTATTAAGTTTTTTTTTTTTTTTGATAAATTGACGACAAATGTTAAACCGAAATGATAAATTTCTTGCATGTTAATTATATTAAAACAGATGTGGGTTTGGCTCATGTCTTCCACCATTGCATGCTGGGATACTTAGTTCACAGCTCTTAAATCGTTTTTGATAAAAAATTGGTCAAATCCGTCGCTTGGCTCTGTTTCTCGACCCATTCTTCACCCATAATTTCCTCCAGTCTGTCCTGTGCATAAATACTGTTCAGCAAAATAAGTAAAAGAAGTATACTATGGCAGTCATTCTAAAGCTCAGCTCTCTATGGTGCAATAAAGAGCAAATCAACACAAAGTCACAACGGACAGGAAATCATCGCTGTGCTGATGTCGGAGGACGTTGTTTTGCGTGAGCTGTCAAAGTCTCCGCGGTGACATCGCCAGGACGGACGTGGACACAAGTGCAACAGTGCTTTCCCACCATAGCTGTTGTTAATTGCTCTTTAAATGCTGATGAATGTAAGGGGATGTATCACACCTGACAGACTAGCTTGAAGTGCATAACTCCAGCACCAGACTGCTCTGCTCATCCATATTCCTCTCCCCGCTGGCAGCTGCTCACAGCCTATTGCACAACAGCAAACATGGAGGGGAGAAAGGGAAGCTCAGCCGCTCAGGAGACAGGTCTACACGTGTATGCTGACACGGTGAATCTATGTGCGAACATGCTTAGCCAGAGCGTGCACGGATGCTGGAGGGTATTGATTCGGTGAGACAGACAATTAAACCTCCATGTAACCATGCAACAGAGGACGGGGTCATCTTGCATCAGCAATGAGGCAGGAGATATCCTCCCTGACACACAAATAAGCTTTTTACATGGTTCACTGGCGCTTTCTCAGCGCTGAAGGAGAACAGGAGGGGAGAAATGGTGAGGGGAGAAAATATAGCACTTACATGGCTGCGAGACATTAATTTTTATTTTATTTTTTATTTTTCCCCTCCCTGCCGCTTTGAGTTCTGGTCAGACACAAAAAGCAAAGGAGTTTGCTGTTTTCAAAGCATGGTCAGCACTTAGCTCCAGCATACAGCACTGTTTCATTTGTGCTAAAGTGGTCTTGAGAGCAACATTAATAAAACTAAAAAATATGTATTATTAAAACCACAGTAAAATGAAAATTGAACTCTAAACCTACTTAGTCTTAAACAAGATATATAATTAGATGAACTAATGAGTTGTTTTTCAGCTGGAACATTACTCAGTGTATATATAATATATATACTGTAATATATGACATTTCAAAGTGGGATTATGCAATGTTCAAACAGTGTAATTAATTATACCAATTAGTAGCTTCCAAACATGCATTATCACTGTATTAACACAAGCACAAAAACATTGACCTCATCCAGCGTATCATGCTTATTGTAATGTTTAAAGTGTTTTATCTGGGATGTCTGTTCATGCTCGACATGCTTTAAGTTCTAAAACACGAGGTGAACGCGTGTAAAGATGCAGCCGTCAGGTCAAAAGCCCGAGCCCTTCGTTTGCAAAGTAAGTTCATATCTTGTGCAAACGAACAGAAAGAAGAAACAATGTTAAGCGATCAGAACAGGGCGGGCTCAGTGGGAAGAGGTGCTTAAAGACACTTCAAGAGTAGTGGCAGTATGAGATCAATGAGTCTTTTGAACTACAAATCATACCAAGATATTCCAGTAGAGCCCCAGAATAAAAAAAAAAAAAAAAAAAAATGTAACAGTATTAACGAGACATATTGTGCACACTTCCAGGTCTATCGGCCAATAACTATGTGTGTATCAGTACACAGTCACGTTCTAGCCAGAAACATCTCCGTCTTTTTGGGCCGTGTTGCCCATCAGTTAACCCAGTTCCACTACTGATGTTCAGCTGGAACCGTTTGAAACCAGCTGAATATCAGTTAACCCTGTTCCACTACTGATATTCAGCTGGTTTCAAACGGTTCCTCCTCACTGGAAGGTGAAATGATACATCACCATACTGATCCCATCAGCCTTATCGGTAATAACATGGTACCAACCAAGATAATTGCTGTGCTTTGTTTTCATTACAAACATTACAAACAATATGTGTGGCGTAAGTTAAGGGGTTTATATAATGCAGCTAAAGTTTGTTTCTTGTTGTTTTCTTGGCCAAATTTTTTTTATTTTTTTTTAAATAGTCTCTAGTAACATGGTAGACAAATACATCACCTGCATTTTCCAGCGTTTCCACACCTCTATCAGATCCTAGCTTTCAGGTAACACAAAACATCAGCTGATGGATATACAAGTGTCAGACTGACTCATGAAAAGAGCTGTCGTATAATCTGTTCCTTACTTTCCCCATCATCTTTCTGTATAAATGATCATTTAATTGTATATATAAACTGCAAGGCTTTACATTGACTGCATGTTTCTTGTGTTTTTTTTCCCCCCATCATGTGTAGTTGCTGCCCTGGTGGACCCTGCGCTACATCAACCTACACCAGCAAATCCTAGAGGCCCGTTCTCCACAGCTCCTCAGCTTGGCCCAAAGCAGCATAGACAAAGGTCAGTGAACGTATCCAAACTACGGGATCAGACTGTAGCGTGACAGCAGAACCACATGTCTGTGGCAACATTGAAATGTTACCGTCCCCTTGGAATTAGATGGAAGTGTGATCATTTGTTTTCTGGTTATTTATCGCTCCTGAGCATCAGTGGAAATTTACATAACGCAAAATGCCTCAACTCCTCCATGAAGTCGTTGGATGGTCAAATGGCTTTGTAACTTCTTGAAACCGCCAATCTGACATCCCGCCTACTTTACGCTGTGATTGGCCAGCTGTGAAGAGGTGAGAAAGGGGCAGCTTTGAACTTCCACCTTTTATATATTTTTATATTTATTACCCATCAGTAGATTTATTAAAAACATTACGTTGAGGTTTTGTTGCACGCTATGAAACAAAGTTCTGCTTGTAGGAGGTTAAGGTAAATGTTGTTGGAAGGCTGGATTTAGGCTATGTCCTCTTCCTTGGATACTTAAACTGTGGCGTTGGGCCATAACACTGATTAAATGGAATTACTACAGAAGCTATTGTTTACTCTCATGAAATTAATGGTGTTTGGTTAGTTGGTTTAGAGAATATTTTTCCCTCTCCCCTCTTCATAAAGCAAAGCTAATTTCCTTTTTTTATTTATTTATTTTTTTTTGTTTTATCGTTGGAACCGACCAGCAGGGATGTTATCAGAGGGCATTTAAGATAAGAAGTTTAATTATTATTGGCTTTTTTTTTTTAATCTTTAGAACATTGCTTTCTGGGGTTTATTGTTGAAAGGCAGAGGGTGGGTTTGTTCTGTGACGGTTAACAGAGTGTGAAGGGTGAGCAGTATGTGCAGGCTACAAAACAGCCCGATCCATATTCCAGAGGAGCAGTTGGCCACACAATCCTTTTACGAGTGACGTGAGGAGAAAGGTGAGGAACGCTGTGTAGAGCATGCAGATGTGTTTCCCCCCACACTGCACAGCTCTGCAGAGGTGGCCCTGTGATGTTTACTTTACTTTGGTTCAGTCCAGTTCAGTTTGGGTCAGATAAATTTTATTTAATTTATTTAATTTTATTCCTAGTGGTCATTAATAGTTTGACAGAATTAATGAATAAAGTCAGGACAACACTCATTGATTAATTTCCTTTGTTTTAGCTGTGACACCGGCTGAATGTAATTCTCTGCAGCATTCAAGGGGTTGGTTTAATTACTCACACTGGGACTAACAGCATTCGGTCAATCTCAATTATCAAATTTTATTAGTTTGATGTATCAAGGTAGAAAACATTTTTATTATAATATCTCCAAATATGGATGGTTTGTACAGAGCCCTGGACCCACACTCCTAGCATGGCTGTGTTTGGTCTAACATGATTTTAAACCACTGTTGAGAGACGGCTTGCTTCTTTACGACGTTGATGCATGATCATTTAGGTGTTTCTGTACGTTGCCCCGAAACTACAGCATTCTGGAGGAATAAAGAAAGGCTCTATATTAATTCTGCCTCTGGATAAATAGGTAAAATATTAGTTCCCCAAAATCCAAACTGCAGCCTTTCCTTCCTCACACAACTGCCACAGAGTCATTTTCCTGCAGTGTGAAACCGCTGGTGCTAAAGGTGACAGACGTGTTGCATGTAGATCTCTGCTCGCACGCCCGCTCGCTCGCTCGCTCTGGGCGCCATCAGGCCCCGGTGTGGCCTCATTAATGATGAATGTCGATGAAAGTGTATGATTTCTGATCATGAATTATACACCTCCTCTCAACCGGGAATAATCACTCTCTCCGTGACGGGGCCTTGATCCCGGCCGAATTAATAATCTGATCAGATGGAAAGGAAGAAAGGAGCCACGCAGCTGAGAGAATGAGGCGAGACGGAGCTCTCATCCTCCCTCGCCATCACCTCCGCGCTCTGTTTGTCATCTTAACGTGTCACCTGAGGCCTGAGTTCTTCAGGCTCTGGGACTGTGAAGAGTGCAGCTGTACGCGCTTCACATGGATGGTGTTTGGGGGGGGTGCTCGCGATCTTCTCAGAACTGTATGTTTATATTATTATTACTATTATGTATTAGTATCTATGCAGGATGTTGTATATCTGATTGTAATTATCTCTCTGTGAAGCCCTTTGTGAGGTTGTCATGCATAAACACATAAAGTCCAGGTAAGAGATGGTGTCCTGCTACCAGGTGAAATCCTCTTATTGCTTATGAATGGACTCCTTTGCCCCCCCAACTATACTATAGTCGAGCCAAATGTAGACGAAGTGGTGGTGTTGCCTGAAGATATTTAGATGAACGGTGTGGATGTCTCTCACTCTGGGTCAACCTTGACTTTTCTCTGTACTTGGTGCGGTGCATGTTGGTGTGTGATATTTCACACTGATGTGATATATGACTGGAAACAAACGTTCAACTAGCAGCAGCATGTCTGTATGTTAGCTGTAGCTAATTATGTGTTTAACTTGATGACAGGCCATATATTCAAACTTGCTGTTATTGATTTGTGTGTTCTCTGCAGCCGCTGTCTGTACTTCAAGGAGATTTGTGTGAGAGAAGTTTTTCTCTGTAACGCCACTGTTGAAGTGTGTTTCTGTTGCTCCAACAGCTCCAATGTTTTTTTTCCCCCACGATCTTCAGTATTGATATTAAGATGCTCATGAAAGAAAAAGTGTGACAAAGTTAGAAGGCTACATCTGCTTCAACATGCCAGATGCATATTAAATCAATGCATATCCTCTCCTGCCCTGAAAATATAATATATCATGTCCATGTTTCTCTACAGTCAAGTGTTTTTCATGCAAAAATGAATAATGCTGAAAATGAAGCAAGAGTAATGTGAGTGGTTGTTGTTCAACTGATAACCGTGAAAAACTGGGCTGATAAGCTTCAATCCGCACATATTGCTCTGTTTTCCTTAAAGAAAAGAAATAACTGTGGAGACTGGATTGCTGTTTGATTTGAGAAATAATAAAATAATAGTTTTTCTGTCCTTTTTTTCCCCCAGTGCTGAAGTGCAAGTCTCTGTTCTCGGAGCAGAGAAACCTGGCTATCCAGTTCCACTTGGAGTGTGTCTACATTAATCTGACCTACTACGAGTACCAGCCAGCCAAGGAACACATCAACACGGCCCAGGAACTCTCAAAGCTCAATATCAACTTGACTGGTACGTAGAGTGCAAATACCTTGTCTTGGAGATGATGACTGACAAACATAGGAGGGAGGTAGCATACATACCTACATAGTCACCCATTTAAATAACTGTTCATGAGACAGCTGTTCCACGCATTCCAGTCTTATGTGATGTTCCAGTTCTGTAATTAACGCACAGACATGAGATTAATAGCAACATCACTCTTTGTAGGGGAAAACAAGAAAAAGCATCTTAACCCCAAAATGCTGAAGTGTTCCATTACAAGCGCTGGGTTGTAGTCTAACAGCTGTTATCGTCTGCTCATTGAAGGTGCTCTCGGCAAGCGGACCCGTTTTCAGCAGAAGTTCCTGGCTCAGCTCATTGTTGAGGTCAAGAAAATGCAGGAGCAACCTGGCCAGACGGACGCTGAAGCGACTCCCGTCCCCACGCCTCAGGCTATGCTGCCCAAGGTACAACACGGTGATCTGTTGGATGATCGGTAGCACTGTTTAGCATTTTTGCAGTTACCATATGCATCTACTGTAATATGCGGGTCTTGTATTCCCTCCATTCATTATCCTCATTAACATTCCACAACCTGAAGATATTCAGTTTACTAAACCCAAAAAATATTCACACTGAGGAAGCCTCAATTATTAATATTCAAACAATTATGTTGATTGATTAATAAACTTGTTGTGCAGCTCTGGAATTGAATTAAGCAAGGTTGTGATTTATTATTTATAAATTCATCTTTTAATTTGTAAGGCCAAAAACATGTTATTTAAAAGAGACCATTCTCACCATGAACTCTGGTGAAAACTTCCCCAGTCGAGTTGAAACTTCCTGGAATCTGAAATCTGAAATTGATCGCTCACTTGCTTGATGGACTTTAAATATGTAAAAGATTATGAGCCCTTTGTATATGATATAGTGGCATGTATAAGAAGCTACAGATGCATTTCACTAACATGTATTCAAGTCATTCATAAGAATTCATAACTCCCATGATGCTGAGGGTCATTTATGTACGATGGCATCTGTTGTGACTTGACCAGACTTTAACAGCCAGAGAGATAACTGGCTAGCATAAAAACTGTCTGAAGATGTGATTCATCCAAACTTTCACTCAAGATGAAGCTACTGTTTTATCATTGGTTTATGCAAATATTCATAATAAGAATCGTGTGCCAGACTGGGGAATAATCATAATTCTAAATCTGTCACGTTATAAACACATATATATATATATATATATATATAGATTAGATACACCACATAGCTTTGCCACAAAATTACACAACAGAATGTTAAGAAAACATATAATTCATGTTCTGCACCGATTATCTTATCAAAATAAATCCACTGCAGTTGGATCAAATGAGAGTTATGCTTATAGATCAAACACAAACTTGTTCAGTCCATTAAACTGACAGAAAGGGTGGGTGGAGGTCTGTATAAAGAGTAGGAAAAAGACTCATTCAAATCCACTTGTTTCAAGATTGTAAAGGGCTATTCTGCACTTTTCTTTTCACACACTACTACATTGTTTGTACTCTCAGATTGACTGAATTGGCAGCTTTGTCCATCTTTGGTCACTAGCCCAGATGCTGTTTAGGATTGACCTTTTCCGCTGCCTAGAATGTACAACAGGGGCAAATCATTTGTAATACCCATCATCATCAGCAGGGGGAGACGTCCACCTCTGCACCCTTAACACCATATGAAACCTGTTGCCCCATGCTCCCCACTCCTCGTTCCTCTTGTCTGAAGAGCCCATTTGGTTCAGTGATCAGGTGAAGCCTGGTGTCCTTTAGGTTTGCCAACTGATTATAGCTTTTTGCTGATAGAAGCTACCTGATTATGTTCACAAACCACAAATTCACCACATATTTGCCTTTACTTATTTTTTTTATGAAAATAAAAATTTTTGTTGCTCTGCATTGTCATTTTGCACAGCTTCATGGTTTTAGTACCAGGACCCCAGACCAGAGTGTTGGGTACCAGCTAGCAGAAACAGAGTCTGAATTTCGTCATGCTATTTGGGCTCCAGGGAAGCAAGTGGAATTTATGTGTTTTTAAAGGGTTCAATTTTAAACGATCACACAGTGCTGTGATTGGTTGCAAGTCTCCCATTCATCCCTACTGAACACTCTTCACAGGTTCTGTTTTGGATGCAGTCAGTCACTCTCCTGCTGACTCTCTTTGTCCTTCTCGCTGACATCCAGCAGGTTCATTTACCTTCCACTGCTTGGTGCTGCCATCTAGTTTTGCACCAAGCTGCGCGTATCAGAGGAGCAGACTGTTGATCAGAGAGGGAGATTCCTGCTGGCTTTTCTTTATACTTGTCATATTTTGGTCAGTATGGCTGTGACACGTGTATTAAAATGCTTTCTATGTGGGTAATTAAAGAAAACCACAACGTCGGCTCATGGAAGTATTAATCATAGAGGGTATAGTTCCTCCAAGGCTGCACAATCCTAAAAATGTAAAAAATGTCCAGATCAATTATGTAAAAATGCGAATCATACGTGTGGTCAATGTCATACCCACCAAAGCTTCTCATGTGGCTACAGCACTATCTGTGGGTGAAATACCGTAAAATTATCAAAATGTCATCGCAGTTGCTCAGTTAATTCAAGAATTTCTGTCAAATGTATACTGTATAATTTGGTATGTATAGCTGAAAATCGACCCAAACCACAATCCATAACCTAAACCAAGCCGTTTTTGTTGCTAAACCAACGTTAAACCATAGCGGTGGCATAGCAGAACACTCCTACATGGGTCTTTTCTTTTACTTTGATTTGTAACAGTTTTGAAAAGCAGAAGGAAGTGGAAGATCGGAATCAGGAGTCATGAATCAAAACATGGTTTACATAAAGCCGTCTCCTAATATTTCACTGAAATGTGTTACAGAGCAGTTTTCTTGATTATGCTGCTAACGAAAATAACATTGACGCCAGTTGGAAAACGCGACTAGTTGCCTCGTATATTTTCGGATCTCTCAAACCTTTGCTGGACTGAGTCTATGAAGCACTCAGTCTTGTGACCGTGGCCCAGCTCCAGTTCCTTGTGCTGTGCTCAGACCACTAATGCCCTCATTACTGGAGGAGGGGGAGTAAATGGGCTCAATCAAGGCTGTCATTAACCAGAGCTCACTGGCTATCTATCTAGAATGGATAGAAGGGAAGAAGAGTGGGGCGACGAAGGAACCCTTCATCACTGGCCAATCAAAACCACTGCCAGTAGTGAAATTGGGCCATATCTGCCGCTGTGGGTCTGACTGAACTTGGCACTCTTGTGTTAATTCTAATGAAAGCAAGGCCAACCCATAGTTCTTGCTGCATTTTTTCTTTTTTTTCTCAAGATTGGACAAGAAGAACACACTTGACTGCATTGATCAAGTGTCGTACTTTGTTCGATTCTAAATTCTCTTGACGTTTGAGGCCTTATATAAAGCTTTAGAAGATTACTGTGTTTGTTTTCTAGGAATTACAATACATTACAGCAGTATCTTAGGTCACAGGGTTAGTGATCTGATCCTCCTGTCCACACGTCTTGATGAGTGTGTATGTGAGACATTTTAAAGCGCTTTGCTTTCCCTCTCAGGGTTAACGTGGTGCACCTGTGAACTCCATTCTTAATTTAACTAGTTGTCCAGGTCTGTTGTTGGGTGTAAATCTTGTCTTTGTGAACCCAGACTTTAGTCTCAGTGATGTGTAGCTGAACACAAAAACAATTTCCAGCTCATCAGTACGGTAAATGTGAGATAAAGCCTCAACGTCATCAGGTACCAATTTACATAAAATGAGCCATTAAGCAGCGGCATGCATGGAGAAACACAGTCTCACAGTTGCGTGTCTCATGGTTGTAGTTTTTAAAAGGATGCAAGTGGTTTCTCAAAAATATGTAATGCTTAATCCAAAAAAACAGAATGCTGGCTCCCTTGGTGCTGCGTTGTTCTTTTCATGTGCCATGTGTTATGACTGCTGCATGCGTGTACACATCTGACTCCCCTGTGCGTGTTTCCATGCTTACAGGACTGCATGCTGGGTGATGACACCGTGTTGGATAAGATCAATTTGGCGGAGCCAGATCAGTATGAGCTGCCTGACCTCAGCGCTGAGGAGCAGGCTGTCATCCTGGGTATTTGGTAAGTCCACCACCTCAAAAAACAAACGACAGCATGGGTTTGTTCAAAACACTGTGACAATGAAAATGTATGTATGTGTTGAGTTCTTCACTTGTACGTCATGATTATCAACCGGTTGTGTGACCTGACCTGGTCTTCCCACCATGGTGGGAAATTAGCTTTTTTTTAAATGTGAGCATCTACACCAGCCACTGCCGGATAATTGTTCCACCAGCCACTCGAGTAACTTATTAATTTTTTTGTGTCTGAAATCTACCAGCCACTTTCATATCAAACAGCATTTGACTTGACCACCCTGTTTCTCACCATCCTGCACATCAATTTTGAGCTAATGACCCACTCAGTTCAATCTGCCTGAGCATAAATAGATCCCATAACTCATAAGTACTTTTATCTGACATGTCATTCTGACTTTGCTAACATCTGGTAAAAGAGTGAATAATCTATTTTATCAGCCCTGTAACCTTCTAAGGTCATATCACCTATCTGTGATCTATCAATCTCGTGACCAATCACAGTGTGAACTGGGTGTGAATACGTGATTGTTGGTTTCAGAGGGTAAAGTAATGCAGTAGTGGTCAGACTGAGCCTCCTCTAATCTGATGTTGAAAACGTGTTGAGGGAGGGGGCTTCTGAAGCTATTCCACTGTCAGACAGGCACACATTTGAACTGATGCTGTTAAGCTTTATTTCTGTTTGTGTTAAGTTGTTACGCTTGAGCTACAAATCTTAGCCATATAGCAACGTGCACCTCCTTAAAGTGTGGCTATGGAGATGCTGCTTTGGAGGAAGAGCAAGAACTGTGCTGCTTGTGTTTTCTGATGCCAGTGGAGATTGTTTTATAGTGAAGCAAGTAAAAAAAAAAAAGACCACTGCAAACCTTCTGTTTACTGCAATCACCACTTTCTTTTTTATCACAGTTTAACTATGTAAGTATCACAACTGCTTGGAAACAATCTCATATGCAGAAATATTCATGAAAACTGCAATGCAATCTGGAGCAGCTGTCGATACTGCTTTTTCCCTTCCTGATGTGTTTTTTTATTTTCCTCTGGATTTACAGCACACTACTAGGGCTATAGTGTAAAATGTGAACTTGTTTATAGTGGTGGTTATATCCAGAAAAAAGGGTGACTAGTAGACATTCAACATGATGTAAAAACAGGTAGCTTCACGGCGAGTCCATGATGAATTCCCGTGCTGTTGCTTGGACTGGAATGGTCAAGTGAAGGTCAATAGAGTAGTCGGTGAGATTGCTTGCAGATGACTGATGAGCTGCAGGTCGGTCTAAATTAATTAGCGATCTGCATACTTCTCGAAGACAATGTCAAATCCTGTACCTCCAATCTTCCAAGGAGTAATGTGAATTTTTTTTTTATCAAAGTACTCCATTGTCATTCCTCAATGCACGGAATAAGACCTGAGGAAATCTATTTTCTCTACTAAGGTGACTTACTCTAAAATAATATGTGTAACAACAATTTTGATTGCTCTTGCACACAAACAGCATGGAAAAGGAGTGGGACCATTATGCAGCCAGTGTGAACACCAGCACTGGAAGCATACTTCTTCTAAAAAAACAATGTGTAGACGAGTGTTAGTGAAACTGTTGCTTACACAATCAAAAGCAAGTGGTCAGTTTGACGCAGACACACGGCGCTTTCAACTATTTTAATTGCCTCTTCATTGGCAGAGCTCATTCTATTAATGACAGCACATCCCAGGATGCGATTACCTTTTTTTATTAGATTTCAGCTAAGGGCTTAAAAAGTTGAAGAGTCTCTGTTCGGGAGGATCTGAGAACCGAGTTCTCCTCGGCCGTTTAAACGCAGGGAATGTGACCTTGTCTGGATTCTCTTCTCTTCTCTTCCTCTGTGGACGCGCTGGACACTTGGCAGCTCATTTACCTCGTAGGCCAGGTACATTTAGAAAGCCCATATTAGATTCTGTACCTGACATAGAACACAGAAAGATCATGGATTAAGTTAAAATGATCACTTGAAACAACGTTTGTACTTAGTTCTTAGGCAAGCTTTGTCGGCATGACAACATTTAAAAAAAAAAAAAGAGACTTTCAGTTGAAAACATGACAGTCGCAGTGGTCACTTAAAATTAGCTTTTGCATCGTGTGTCATGAAGACAACACTGTCCAGTACATTTCACTCAGTTTCCCTGCAGACCCTGCAGAGTTTCCTGCAGGCCAAAGCTAATAAAGATGTAGGTTCACGATAAACACTGGCTGGCTTTTAAGGTTGAGAAAGTAAATAAATTCAACAAATTACTGGGCTCAGTCTCCTTCAGCAAACCATTTGATTTATTTTAATCTCACAGGCTAACCCGAGTTCACCACTTGGCAAAAGTAGAAGTAAACTTACTTGATTTGTGCGTTGCGATTGTAATGAAGTGGGAACGTATCCACAATAAATCTTTAAAAGGTAATTACATGCGTTTGCTTTGTTGGCATTTGCAGTTTTTCATATGGAAGATCTGTCTGTAATGATGGCACCGCCTGCCCAGGATCAGCATGGTGTGCCAAGAGAAACCTAGCAATCCTAGAAAAATGCGTCCATAAAGGCCATGCTCTGAAGATCTGATTCATATAAGCATGTAGATTTATTAGATTTGGTGACTTTGTTCAGACAAAATCTCCAAATTGGCCCGTGTAAGAATGAATTGTTCAGATTTCCCCTCCACAGCTGCACCTGTAGGCCCCCTTTAGCCTTCTATCCACTGGATAAGTGTGAATAGTGATAAATTGGTAAACTCCTTGTATTACAATAACCTGGCAGAATTTTTTTAACACTGTTAAAAAGGGGGAGTGTCAAAGCCCAGTGGTAATTATCACACCTAATCTCTATGAAACTCGAATCCTTTGCTGTGGACAGAATCATCTGCGTTTCTGGCACCACCTGCTCTTGAACCTAACAGAAAACGGTGATTCATCAAATTGATTTCATCTTGGCACACGTTTTTTTTTTGGTTTTTTTTCTTTTCAGCCATGCTGGTTCACCACTTTGGTCAGCACTACAGTCAAACACCAGATGCATTGATATCCAGTTTGGTATAATCACTCTTTAGTAGGGCTGTCCTCAACCAAGGATTTTCTTGGTCGACCAGTGGTCGTGCATTCACTCCGACTAATCGAATAATCGCCCCGCCCCCTCCAAAAAAACAAAAAAAAAAACAAAAAAAAACGAAATAACGTGATATGCTACACAACTGCGAGGCGGCCGTCTTTACCACTAACGGCTAGGGTAACCTTCATGCGATTTTCAACCATGCAGGCATTTTAAAATGGTAATGTTGTCTGATTGCCTGAAATATGTGATGTAGGCCTGGTTGATTTACATAACTAACTAACCTACATAAAAGTCAGTTGAATGCCGAGTTCTCCCAGTCGGACCTCGGCTGACATAGTACACTGCGCACAGCACAGTCTGCGTCTGTTACACGGGCAAATTATTTCAGATTGTGGTATTCAGGATGTGTCAAAACAAATTAATCGGAAAGACTGGCAGACTCTTAACATTATGATGAATATTTATTTAAAACACGTGATACACACACATTGTTCATGCAAGACGATTGTAACAAAGAAAATAAAACACAGCCTTAAACTAATACAACTTTATTTCCGCTTCTTTTGATATTTAGGATAACGAATAAAATATGATAGCTATCAGATTCTAATGACAAGTAGGCCTATTAAAATTAAATAATAATTAACAATCGGCAAATCTGAAACACGTCTTAGTGCAGATAAACAGACCAACGCAACGGCAACTAATTAAATAAAAACTCA
The DNA here is from genome assembly GCA_036937835.1 of Pampus argenteus. Taxonomy (NCBI): domain Eukaryota; kingdom Metazoa; phylum Chordata; class Actinopteri; order Scombriformes; family Stromateidae; genus Pampus; species Pampus argenteus. The sequence goes on along the minus strand of CM072871.1, from coordinate 20,494,999 downwards.
ATGTATAGGCCTAAAATAAGATAATAAGAAGAAGATAATAAGAAGTGAACTCCGTGTCTTGCTTACAATGAAGCCGGCTTTGGAGAAGATGCGCTCCGGTGGCGTGGACGTGGATGGGATGGAGTGAATGCGCTTGGCTGCTCTGGCCAGCTTTGGGTAGCGCTCCTCGTTTTTTAGTCGTCCCGACTCAACTTTTGTTTTAAGTACCGTTTCATCTCACTGTTATGTTCTTGTGTTTGGTGCTCCTCATCTGGATATCTCGTCCCACTTGTCTTTTTCGTTTTCTTCTTTGGTGCGGGGCCAGGTTTGTCGTCATCACTGCTGGCGTGCTGGGCAGGCTCTACTGCTGGAGATAGACTCTCAGCTAAGACCAACACCGTAACATATGCCTGGTCCCGGTTCTCTTCCTCCATGAACGGCAGATTTTTAGACTGCAGCTTTGATGTATATGCTGGAGTGCAGCTCATCGTTTAGCTCCCACCTCTTGTCAATTTCCTCACGAAGTGTTTTCTTCAGTTCTGTCGCAGCCGCACTGTCATCCTCACTCCGCAACAGGTGTTTTTTTTTAGAACTAAAAAAATTTAATTTTTATAACTTCTTCCAGACACGGTGTATGCCAACAGTAAATTAGTGGCACGGCGACTTCCTCTATCATACTCGTCAAATTAAAAGCCCTTCAGCCCTTCGAAAAGACGCGTTTTTTTCCCTCCGACCAATCGACCAATAGAATTTTAGTCAGCTAATATTTTTTTGGTCGACCAACGACTAATCGATTGTTTGCCGTCAGCCCTACTCTTTAGTGAATTGCTTAGATCTATGGATGGTTTCAGCAGTGTTTCAGACTGACATATCAACTGTCAGATGGATTGGCATGAATTGGTGCCCAGAATATGAATCCTAATGACTTCAGTGTTCTTCTAACTTTTCCTGTAGCAACACGAGTGGGTTAAACTTCTCTTTTATCTAGTGAATGAATCTGCTTGATGGATTTACTTGGAATTTTGTACCGACTTTTATAGTTCCCAGACAACGAAACCTGAAGATGGTGATACCTTGACTTTTCCTTTGATTTTGTGTGAAATGTGTCGATTGGATGGGTTGCCATGACATTTAGTACAATCATTCATAGTTCCCCCAGAGCTAATGTTATTCCTATAACCCCCAACTATACTTTATGCTTACTGCTAATTAGTAAATGTTAAGATGTAACACGGTAAACATTATAACTGCTTAACACTTTGAGCATGCTTAATACTTAACTCCAACCTCTGAGCCTCTGGCATGGCTGGACACTGTCTTGACCAATAGTGTTGTCTTGCAGCACGGACTTCCAGAAGAACAACCCTGTCCACAAACTGACAGAAGAGGAACTCCTGGCCTTCACTTCTGTAAGTCGTTTTTATGATCTACAGTTTGATATAGACGTTGTTGTTGTTGTTGTTTGTTCTTAGTCTATGTCCTATTGCCTATGAAATGATGTCAGAAATACTCACTAAGATGGGCTTCCACCCTTTTACAGTTGAAGGTTTTGTCTTATTTAACCCAGCAGCAATACACAAGAGAGTAATACTGTTATGTAAAGAGTGTCAGCCAGGTCAGTTTCCAGCGACCGTGTCCTGCAGATACCAGGTGTGATCAAATGTCTAATAGTCTTCTTGGCAGCTGTTAAAACTAACTAAAAGATATCTTGACCATTCTTTTTAATCATCCGTCTCTTGCAAGCGCCCCAACTTTATATAAATGCAATACTAACTCACCAGTACGTCTGTAAGCAAGTGATGCTTTGATTTCATTACATAAATCAGACTGAAACCTAATTAATAACCATAATCCTCCTGTTCATATTGGGCCATCTCTTCCATGCTGTAGTTCTGAACATTCTTCAGGATACGCTGCAAAAAAGCTTTTACATTTTACTCAGTTATATCTTAATTATTAGTATTAGTATTATTATTAGTAGTAGTAGCCTTTTAGACATTAAAAATCAAAAATACAAATAATGACATGGTCCCACGAGTTTCTAAACGTATTGAATCGATTTAAAAAGTTTGTGGCTTGACTCATTATGGCCACATTGGATTTCAATATCAATGATTTATTGGTATTTATTGATATCCTCTATAACTGACCTGGCTGTTTCACTCCGCTACTCCTGCTTTTTCTTAGCAGTGTTGCCAAGACGGTTTTTTAAGAAGTACAGTTGTATTTCTGAAGCTGTGGAGTATTTTTACTAAGCACATGAAATCCTTTATAAACAAGTCAACAACTCCAACACTGAGCTAAAGGCTGTCGGCCGTTAATAGTGTTGCACCAACAAAGTGAGGAAGGCTGCATCCAAACGTACAGAATTGATGAAATGCCTAAAAGAGGACTGCAAGAAAGTTGAGCACAAGTGGGAGAAAAACAAAATCATAAATCCATGTTGACAACCCCAAATACCATCTCACTATTTTGTTAAAGCAGTTAGAATGTCCTGACAAGCTTAAAACTGCTTGTCAGGTACTTCTTCAGTGCCAGTGAAACATTATCTATCATGCAGCACTTATCTGCTATCCTTTGCTGTTAAGGCTTGGCCAAACTTTTCTTTTCTTTTCTTCCCCAGCCTTTTGGTTCACTGTGGAATAATTGTACTCCCCAAGCTTACAGCTTCAGAATGTATTTGCAAAAGTACAGGCACCTCTGGAGTACCTGAACGCAGCATGATAATCGTATCCTGTAGAAGAGGTGTCCATAGAGTAGAATAGGAAATTTTAATTTCCTCCCTTTTATTATATACGGAAATGCAAAAGAGGATAGAACCTTCACAAAATATTTGGTAGAAGCGTGGTGATCTGGTGGCTATTTGCACGATGAACCGTTGTAGCTGGAAAGGTAACGGCTAACATGCATGCCAATGAGGAACATGTTAATGCTAGTCAGTCTCAATAGCTCTCCAAGTCTCGTTCTGTCTGCGTGTTTACTACCACTGGCAGTCTTTTCTCAGGATTATACATCATTTTAATCTATAAAGAGTTTTATTGAAGGCATAAAAATCAGTTTGGGCCTATAAGCTTACTAACTGCTTGCTGTCAGTCAGTTATCACGCTTGTTTGTCTGTCTGTATCTGGACAGTATCTTTTATTCAAAATATGCATTTGTACCATTTAGTCCTGTCTTATAACTGTCAGCAAACCTTTGGCTCTTCTGTGAAGTACTCTATCCTCCGACAGAGGTGTCAGCATGTGGAGTCCGGTTTGGTCACCAAAGTTGACCCTCTACACAAAACGTTAATACAGATTTATGACATTGTGGCAGTTCCATTGGAATAAATGGTTTTCTGCGTGAACATGTATGACCAGACTTTCAGCCTCAGGCCGGGCGTTCGTTTGACTGACATGGCTGGGAGATGCTCTGGCAACGTCCCTGTACAACCTACAAACATGGATACCCAAGTGTTTGTTTCTCTTTTCAACAAGTTCACATTTAATCTGTCTGACCCTTTACAACGGTCAATGTTTTGGAGGACTCATTGTACAAGTCAAAATACCAGTGATATTTTGGCTATATAATTAAATTTGAGTTTAACCATTTGAGTCCAAATATGGAGTTTCTAGAGCTGAAATGTTTTGAGGGACTGACGCATCGGTCTCTGTATCCGGCGTCCAGCGTGTGAACCCATTCCCCTCAGACACAGGTGAACGTAAGATCATCTTGTTTGCGATGAGAAGAGTTCCTGATCCACGCAGTTATTATCCCAAGTGCCACATGAGAAAGCAGGGCTGGGTACATTTTGACACAGCTGTTCTTTCCCATCACTGCAAACTTTGAAACTTGAGCCAAAATTGCTAAACATCGTAAGACAAGCCAGACGCCTTTTTTTTTTTTTTCAACGACTAGGAGCGTGTTTGGAGACGCTCCCTTACTCCAGAGACGTCATACCACAGTAATGGGATAGCTTACTTGGCCGATTCAGCGAGTATCCTTTGAAAGCACCGTGAGGGTTAGGGCTATTCAGGCTGATGAGAATACTTGGCAGAGGGAATTTGACGTGACAGGAAATTAAAATAAAAACAAAAACAACACAAAACCCAGCAAATCCTCGGAGGCTAACCCCAGGGCTGGTTTTATATCGTGCCAAAATGTTTGTTGCCTATAAAATAGTTTTAAAAAATAGGCTAATTTAAAATCTAATCACATTTTAGCTCCTATCAGATCTGTTGATGGGACATGATGAGATTTAATGATAATAATAATAGGTTACTGTGTGCTTTGTTTCATGATATTTGATAGTTAAGGCAGTGTATAGAGTTGAATGACAAGACATGACAAGTTTAGATGCAGAGGCCCAGTCACGTGTGAGATTTTCACGCCTCTGTTGGCTCTGTCTTTCACATTGTCGAGTGCACGATAATTTAAATATATTTTGCAGAAAAGAAATGCCATGCTGACTAGGTGTCACACATGCATACGTTGTGCTCTAATCAGCATTGTAAGCTCCCTAATGCGTTACTTTTATATTAAAAAAGCCATATCTCATTAATCTGCTGTGTGCAACATAATAATGCCACCCACACTTGTATAAAAACTGACTGTCATGACACAAATCCACTGGCTGCAACATAAACGTGAAGCCTTCAGGTTCCCACCAACCCTGCAGAGCTCAACGCGCTTTTCTCTGTCAGTCCACCACAGCGTAGATACTGTGGATGTTATAGAGGTCCTGTCTCTAGAACACCCTATATAACTTCTCTAGAACAGTTGAATCACACTGTGAACGCATCCCATCACAGCTGGTTTTCTTTCTTTCTTTAGTTCATTGAACCCGTGTGTTCATTTTTTTGGCTCGACCTCACATACTGGTTTCAGCCGCAGGACAGTCCTAAACCTAAGTTTAACTTGAGTTTCTCCCAGCTTCTTTTGATCCATGCATGTCCTCTGTTGGACTTGGACAACTGGGACAAAATTTAGGTTGTCTATCGTAACCAGAGCTCCTCAAGTGAAATCCCTCCTCACTGAGATATGTACTTCTCTGCTTCTCCAGTGCTAGATCTCGGCACAACATACCAGAGGCTGCTGTTGAGTCAGATGTTTGAAAGAGATCGCTTGACATTTCCAATATGTTCAATAGTTGCTTACTACCTTTTGCTCTATAAACTATGAATTTTCCAAATCCATCCAAGAAAAACGTTGCCAGCCTCGAGTCACCCAGAACACATTGTAATGTAATATTGACAAATGTTAGATGGAACGCTGTGAAATTTGGTTCAGATATTTATGGTCCATACTGACCTCCAGAATTCCCCTCCACAGCTACACCTGTATGCCTCCATGGTCTTTCTGTCCGTGCTAATGTACTGATCAGTGACTGTTAGTCAGTCCACTACATGATTATCATTATACATCATTATTGCCGTTAAAATGCTTTAGTGGTGCCAGTTTTTAAAACACTGTTTAACCAGGTACTTTAACTCAACCGTGGGTATCTATAACAGACTGTCTGAAAGTGCCACAGTAGTCTTGAGGTAGACGGGAATAAAAAGCTCCAACTCTGAACATCCTTGACCCAACTCTGTGAAATGGCAGTTTTCTCCTGGAGGAAGGATGTCCTGCTATACCAACGTTATTTATAATGTAAAAATGTTTCCATACAGCCAACAACACCTTCATCTTCAATACACTGTCTGCCCATGACCTGTAGCTGCAACAGCTTGTTTGTGTGTCTGTCATTCCTCCACCATAGTTCAGACAGCCAGCTGCTATCAATCAAACAGAAACGCTGCCACGCCCCTCCAGACACTGAGAAGAAAATGAGTATTTCAGATCCAAAAAGTGGATCCCTAAATGCATTTTCAGTTCAGACTTGCAACCCGAGTTTGATTTTGACTTGACTGCCTTGTGACTTTTGACTCGGAAAGGCTCGATGTCCTCTCCTAACTCGAAGATTTAAGACGATGCTGTTAAAAAAGCGCACTGCACATCAGTTCTTCATTTTCCTGACAACAGCTGTACTTTGAATCAACCCAACAGCTGCCAAACACGTTGCACGAGGAGGAGAATAAACTGTGTTTGGCAGCGCGGGCCGGCCGACGGACAACACGCGCTCCCGGGTTTAAAGAGGTTTGCATGTTGACGTCTGTTCTGTTTATCACAGAAAAAACATTTTATTTTCAAAATATTTTCACAACAATTTTAATTTTGCAAAAGCAATAAGACACTTAATTCATTTTGCATTCCGATTTTATTAAAGTTAAATTGAAAGCAATACATATATACATTCATCATAGGAAGCAATATGGCTGTATGGTCATACATGATGATTTTTTTTTTTTTTGATAAATTGTAAACTGTGTACGTGTTAGTTTTTAGCTCCTTGCAGAACCTCATTCTAATTCCTGTGTTCTGCTTTCTGGTCAGGAAACCCGACATACTTATCTAATCATCCATATTTTATCGAACGGTGCAATCCAAATGGAACGTTGGGTTGAAAAAAACATTTTTGTGGGTACAGTTTTGACATTTTTATTCGGCATATGTTTTGCTTGCCACTTTCTCCAAAGTTGGACTGTGGTTGTCATCCTTCCATCCTTCCATCCATCCAGCTGTGAGCTCAGATTGAACAATGAGCTGGCAACATATGTTGTCACTGCGTGGGATTGGAGCGCTACAGGCAGCTGCTGGCTCTGTGAGCAGGCATCTTCCCAGCCTACATGTAGATCCAGGAATCTGCAGGCTGGTTAGATGGTTGTCACATGTCTGGCTGTCTTCATCGATACCTGACTTGTGCCGCCTTCCTGGAGGACCATCTGCATGTCGGTTATTACCCAGACTTTCCTTGAAGGCTTTTCACACGCATACAGCAGCACTTATCTACCAATATGAATCAGGTTATGTCATCTTAGAGGGGAGAAACCTTTTGGATTCTGTTCAGAGGTTCCGTCAACAAAGGCACTGGGTTGATCCATCTGGAAGTCAAACAAAGTCAAATCTGTCTGGTTGTCTGTCTGATCCATCCTATTGAACTACTCATAAATGGCTCATAAATCAGGACTCAGCTGAAGGAACACGTTCATTTTGAAAGGCAAATGTTGATTTTAGAGTCAGGGAGAATGTATAAGTAGCCGTGGAGATTAATATATAATATTTATATAACAGCCCTGGAGCTGTTATGTCAGTCACACCACAGATCTCTGGTCAGTCCAGCTCACTGCTGCTTTCTTGTTGTACAGAACGTCATTTTTACATATGCGTGTGTATATATAATAATATAGATGCATACAGAATACTTTTAGAAGAATCTTGGAGGATATTATTATTATTATTGTCTATCTTAAATTTCTCTAAATTGTCAAACAATAACGGAGTCTTAAATTGGCTTGGCAAAAAACATTGAGTGTGGTGGAATAACCTTTACTGTGATTACTAGCATGGTAAATTCTGATTTACACACAATCCATCATCATATCAGTCATATCATCCTCGCAAATCTGTCAGATTAAAGTTCTTTCTTCAACAATTATGTTTTTATCTCCTGGATATTTCTAATTGGTTCCACCTTGCTGTTTTTTGGGGGTTTTTTTTTTTGCAATTGCTGTAAAGATATTGTAAATGAAATCCAACATTTCCTGCAAATATTTCAAATAAAAAGCCAACAAGGAAAGGGAAAGATTATGGCCCTTCACAGAAAGGCTTTTAATAATTCAGCGCAGTGCACATTTCCACAACACCTTCGGCAGAGCAGCGGGAAAAAGCTTTATTCGTGATTTCAAAACCTAATTTTATGTACTTGATATTTTATATTAATCATTCACATTTGGCTGTGGTGTGACAACCTCAGAACACATATTTATCATCGCTTTACACAGACTTTTAAGTTTATGAACCTAACTGCAGATTTTTCACAATAAAGTGTACCGGGGAGGAATAATGCAGTTTTGCACATGAAGGGTGTTCATGTGTCAAAATGATTTGACGGTAACTTAACAGGGATCAAAAAAATTGGATAAAATACACATTTAAAACGGGGGAAATGAATAATTAAGACCTCTGTAGTTTTGGATGATAGAGGCTCAGCCCACTAACTTAAGAATTTACGGTCTTCTGCAGTTAATGAAAAATTAATAGATTGTACATCATCTCTATATTCCACTGAAAACTCACAGCCAAGTCAGTAAATTCAGCGTTGCTCCCATCTGACACATCTGAATGTGCTTATACAGCTCAGTGCACGCTGCAGCCCGACCCCGAAGCTTCAGCCTGGATCCTGTCACGTCTGCTCACTTTTCATCACCATGCCCGGCACCTGAAAACAATTTCTCATCCTGCCAAGTCGAGAGCCTACTACCAAACAAAACAGCATCGTAGTTGAGAGAGGTGCTTTGGCTATTGATGGCGTCCTTGTCTCTTTAAATTATAGACACTCAAATGAAGCCATGCAGACATTGAAGATGACAGATCTGAATTCTGCAGACTTTTTTATTTTTATTTTTTTAGGTGTTTTAAGACTGCTAAGTAGCTAACAAACCTCACTGAAGTCAACTTGAGTTTTATTTCTGTAGTTGTGGTTATTCCTGCCATTAATTCAGTTTCTCTTACCAAATAAATTACTGGAGATCTGGGATTATGGTGACTTCACTAAACGGACCAGATCAGATAATGCAGGGGTTGGTAGACGCCCAATCACCACAAAGTCCTCCACCTTGGAAGTGACATTGTGCCAGACATCTACCTCTACTTAAACGTCAGCAGTGTTAACATTTCCATTAAGAGAATGAAACGCCGACGAGCAGCCTCACGGAGCTGCTGGCTGAGGGTTTCTGTAGTTCCGACTACCTAATCAAGTCCTGTTAAATGTATCCGCACCATATCAACGAAGCTATATAACGACTTATCAGCATAATGGTTTTGAACCAGGAGTTCTTGGATCAGGTAACTAAAATAAGGTGTGCCTAATTTGGTTAGATGCACCTGCGTTCCAATGTACGACATACATATTTATGGTGAGCATCTATGGCACAAAAATGTATTTTGAGAAGTTTCTCATGTCTCATTTTTCGTGTTGCATCTTGTAATTTAGGTAAATATAAGTATCGGATCAGACTAATTCCAGTGTTCAAGGACTCGTCAGGTGGTGACACATCTTCACAGTGTCTTTAGAAAATATTTTGAGCATTTATTATGATAATATAAAATAATTAGTGCGCTTCTTTATAGGCCGATGGTCATTCTTCTCATTCACCGACATGAGAAAGTAATGACTCATGATAATTCCAAATGAATTTGATCTCAGGAGGTGTTTTTCTATGGTGGTGTGATGGCAACCCAACGTCTCTCATTTGCTTTTGAGAAGCGCTTATTGCTCATTTGTGTTAACAGTTGCATGACAAATGCCTGGCACGCCTTATCATTAGATTTTAATTGCTCTATGATAGATGGTGCTGGAGGAATAACTGTATAATTAGGACAATTTACTGTTGCACTAATGACTCTAGCAAGACCCGCTGAGCATCTCGAAGCGTCGTTAGTGTTTGTTCATCTCACCTAGAACCATGCATCACTTTCATTACGCGCCAGTGCACTGAATGTATACAGTCGTAGAACCTGTTCTCATTAATGTTGAGGTGAAACCTGAGTTGAGGTAAGAGTGTCTGCCTGCCAGTGTATCTGCTGAATATCCATCTCCCCCTGTCTCTTTAATCAGCTCATCTAAAGCAGCACCGCTAAGCTGCCACAGCTATTATACAACAGATTATCGCCACAGCACACAGATAGAGACTTTCAGGCTGTAATGGGTTTTAATAATTAGGAGTTCTGGCTAAAGCCGGTCGCTTGGCTTCTCACTGCAGAGCGCACGCACACACACACACACAGAGAGCTGGGCCCTGTGCTGCCTTAGCTGTGGAGGAGGAGAGTAAAAAGGAAGTTAGGTCTTATATGTTGTTGTTTTTTACTAGATTGCAGCAGTATCTCGCTGTTTTCTGTGATTTCTTTCTCATCTAAAGAGGGCTAAGAAACGGTTGTAGGCAACACTGTTTATTGCTGTGGATGTTTAGCGTTTTAAATGAGCTCCTACTGTTACTGTTACTGTTACTGTTACTGTGACTACTTCTCTTGGTTGGTTTCAATACGTTGTTACTTGTCAGTTGACTCCCAGTCCACAGTCCTCTGTTACCAGAGGCTATGCAGACACACTGTAGGTGTCTAGTGTTAAAGCGGGTACTGAAATCAATGCTGTGCATTCAGATTGCATCACAGCATGCACATCAACAATCTTGTAAACACTGGTGAATGTGTCATCTGCAGACTATGTAAAATGTGTGAATGTAAAATTACTGTTGCATTAATATGCAGTTCACAGAATTACATATATGCATTACATATATTACATATACTTTCCATGCTGCTACTAATAAGTAATTGATGTAATTGATAAATAATCCACAATTTGGAGGATGATTTTGGTCTTGTGTGACCAGATTAGAGCAGAACTCCCAGCATACTAAAAATACACAAGCCAAACCTGACTTGTGTTAAATCACTAGAGTTAAAACAACCCGTAGTCTCACATCAGGATTTAGTTTATGCATCATCTCCAGTGATTTAACGCTCTTGTGTCTTTCTGCAGTGTATACTGTCTCAGCCGAAATTCTGGGCTGTGGAGGTCACAGCGCTTTGCCTCAGAGCCAGACTGGAAAGAGAGAAATCTCGCTGTATTGAGAGAGCCATGATGCAAACCCAGGTAAGTGTGGGGATTGAGTTTAAACAACATTGTCTTTCAGCAGATCACACATGCTTACTTCACAGAATGAGACTACAAGTGAGTCCATTAACAAAGTTAAAAGAGCTGCAGAGCTCGACTCGGATCGCGCTGCCGATGAGGTATTGAGTAACCTTGTTCTCCCTTTCAGAACAACTCGGAGCACAAAAAAAACCATTAATCCACTGCAGCTCCAAATGTAATTTTGAATGTTGATCGATAACATCCTTGAAAGCGGCATTATGGGATTTAGAAAAAGCCAGTGAAGAAGCTATGAGACTCAAACACCTGGCAGGAAAACGAGTCGCTGTGCTCATGCTGAAAGAAACATTTTAATTTTTCTGTGAGCCCTAAATGTCATTTTCTTAAATGTACTTTATATAGTTGTGCTGGTAGATTACTTCACTTTGTAACATGAATGCTGTATTTCTACTGTTTCATAACAGGTAGTATTTATGAACTGTGATTATATATCACAACTCCTTACTGGCAAAGTAGATGTAATCACAGAGAGCAGGAGGAGACTGGACACCAGCTCCCTCCCTCCTTTGCTTCTCTCTCACATAAACTCACATACTCCAAGTACCAAATAAAATGTATCATTAAATATTAATTACAAAGCCAATTGCCAGTAAATGTAGGCATTTATATACACTACAAGTAAATGTTATGCTTCAGACACGTGAGATGCTCCACTCACAGAGCCGGTGCTACGCTGGCTAAAAGAAGCAGATCTCCTGCAACAGCCCCTGCATAGCTGCTCCCTGAGTACAATGTGCCCACTGTTTTGCCTTCTGAACAGACTGTTGTATAGATTATTATTATTATTTTTTTTTTAAGTTTGGACAGCTTTATGATATGTACGTAAGAGTAACATCATTCAGAAGACAGCGGGAGAATAACTGAGGATCTATGAACAAGGTAAGGGCTGACTTTTCAGAAACATCTGTTTAAAACAACATTTTAAAAAAAAAAGTGAAAAAATCACAAACTGTGGCAACACCCACCTTTAAAGATGGACGTGATGATCAGTAAGGAGCCCCCGTCACATCAGCAGCGGCTCCACAAATGGGATTTAAGCGTCTGCCAACTGGTATATTGATCTGACTGTAAATGTACATGATAACCACTGTGAACCCCTGTGCATACTATAAGCACGTTCTTTGTGTGTTAGTGAACACACTGCGCTTTATATTATGCATGTAACAATAAGACAATAATAAAAACAGCTTGCCGAACATATGCAAGCTCAGCCAAAGCTTCTGGTAAGTGTGCTCCACATTGACTGTGACACTTTCCAGTACGTGATTGACTTGTCTGATATTTTTGAAAGGTAGGAGGAAACATTTTGCCTTCGAGTGTCAGAAAGCTTGACAGCTGATCAGAAAGATGTTAACCTGCTGCAAGGATCTGAAGAGCCAAAGGAGCATCCGTTTCCTTCCTCCTGTCATGTTTTTATAGGGAATCATTGTCCCATTTGTATAGAAGAGTATCTATTGCTGCTGTTGCAGGACAGAAGACAGCTGTGAGCGACACAGCCTCACTAGAGAGCCGTGCTCACTGCTCGCTCTTTGTCTCCGTGAATGTTCCCCGTCGTCAAAACCATTTGGCACCTAATGACCCCTGTCATCCTGCAAGCCTGTCAATACTCAGCATATATCAGACATGAGCAGTGGCGGTCAATAGAGGAGGCTGCTGCTGTATCTGCTATAATCATATAAGTCATATTGTGACATAAGGTGACACTGTTGTGTGGTAAAATAGTTGTTGCTCTGCTTGCACGTATGACATTTCGTGCGCTTCTCTTCTCTTGTTTTTCCTCTTTCAGGTGATAGTAGACCATTTTGAAGACAAGAACTGTCCCGTGACCGAGCGCCTCAAGGTCTTCTACTGCTGCAATGCTCAACCCAGATGGATTGTCCAGGTATTAAACAAGCATCAGTTGTTTGTCTGATTTAGTTCAGGTGTTCCTTAACTGCCCACACCACGTATTTTAACTGACCAGGGAAAAAGTACCCGATGGCCGTGTCTGAAATCACTCCCTACTTACTGAATAGTGCACTATATTTCCTGTCTGTGCTGTGAGAGGAGCAGTCGTCCTCTGGGAACCTTTGAATGTATGAACCGAGTTGCATTCGATAGTTGTTAAGACATTTCATTAAAAACCAATAGTGCTGGTGACGCCGGAGGAGAAGGATCACGGTGAGTAGAACTCGTTCTCTGGGAACGTTTTTATGGCAGTCTATCCAATAAATATTTCAGTCTGGACAAAAAATGTTGGACTGACCAAAGTTGCTGTCCCTTGAGCCTGCTGCTAGCGTGGCTAAATAATACAATATGGCTGAAGGCTTAATTGTTGCAGACACAAAAGTTATGATCTTTGATGTGGATATACTTAATGATTATTGTGACTTTTGAAAGCATTGAATGGGACTTTCATGTCTATTTAGTTTGCTGTCACTGTGCACTTAGGACATCTCATCATCTAAGTCATATTACAGCTTTATCTGCACTACTACTACAAGCACTGGTAGATTGTTGATTCTGTATTGTGGGTAAAATGAGCAGGTTTTTGGGGTTTGTGGCTGTTTTCAGGTCAACATAGCTCTCAACAACTCCAGGGTTATTTGTCTATTTAGACATGTATAAAATGAAACTGTGACATTATTTCAGACTGCAACCAGAGCTCTGTCTGTGTTGATCTGCATTTTTAATGGAACCACATCTCACAGAGGAACCGCAGCAGCTCTCTTTAATCTAAATTCTTGGACCATCTCTCAAGAACAGACTTGGTTTTTGCCAGGTTCCTTTTTAAACATGCAGCTGTTCTCCACCGATTTGCCTGATGGAGTACAGAGGGCACATTTAGCATTTATTTATTAATGAACATTAATGAGTCAGTTTGATTACAAAAAAAAACATCGGACCCTTTGCTAAGCCCACCTTCAGTTACTGTTGCTACACCTGTCAAACATGCCAGTCCAACACTGCTCTGCACTTTACAATGAAATGCATAGTTAATTTAAAACAATGAGTTCTTGACACCGGACAGAATCCTTTTAAGACATGGAAACAAATAGCCACATTGTTTTTATATTGCAGGGAATCAGCCCTGCAACCCCACCATAATAAGATCATGGATGCTTCCTGTAGAAATATATATGTTAAGTGGATAAGCAATACACAGTTTAGAGTTGGGCTTTATTGTATTTTCAAACTGCGTTTCAGTTTTTGAGGATAAGGTAAGGACAAAACAAGGTCATCTAATGTCAACTAAAACCAGTGAAGAGCAGGACAGAGCATTTAAAGTATACAGTAGTAGCATTCGAGGTGTTGAAGTGTGTTCACATTAGGTGAAGCAAATGTGATATGTAAAGGTCTCACAGGGGCTGTAGAAAACTGCATTAAAAAGAATTTGTGACAAATTGTGCTGCATCATCATAAGATCTATGAAGTCAAACATTCCGCACAATAACGCAGCGCAGGAAGCAGGGGGGGGAGAATGAAATAGAAAGAGCAGTAAGTAGAATTAGCAGTAATAGAAAGATTTCGACTTGTCCAAGAGATTGATACAGGAGGGATGTTTGAGAGGGGGAGAAATCAGTTGGGGAGGAGACATCACCCAGGCAGCGAGTAATAACTGATAACAGCAATAAAGCTGGAATTGAAGAGTCCCTATTGCTGCCTGGGGACTTGAAAGTGGGTTGAGGCGGAGGATTGCAGCAGGCGCAGTGATGCATTTTCTCCAATGCCTGCATGTAACAAAGCACTGAAAGCCTTTTTATAGCTGGGGGTGGCCTTATTTGTGTGTATGTGTTGTGCTTTTGTTTTCATGTGGAACTATTTCATTTTTACACCTTGGAAGTGAAGGCATTTTTTTTATTATTCACATACTGTTGGTTTGGCATTTTTCAGGCCAATAACTACACATCACGTACAGTATATTTTACATTACTGCTGACCGTCATCTAAAGCATGCTGTCAATGTTTCAATGGATTTCCTACCTTTCAGCCAGCCATTCCTTTTATTCATTTCATAGTGGAATAAGAATGTACTTGCAGTGCTTTTAAACATACAGTCCTGCAGAAGCGTGATCATCACAATAAAACTTCTTGTCAGTATTTTTATTTTTTTTTGCCTCTGATGTGTCTCTAGGGACAGCGAGGTCAGTTGGCCGGTCCAACAACATAATTGATGTAAGAGTTTGTAGACATTCATGATTCCCAGAGGATGAATCCTACTCGTCCTGTCTTCTCATTGAGCTCTAGCAGCAGGTTAAAATTTACATTATTTTCTGCACTCGCAACATAAATAATGTTTACAACAATGGCCTTACAGAGCTGATGGTGTCATTTCAGTCTCCTAGGATGTCCAGACACAGATTGCATGTTAATGCAATGCTGTAAAGGCACTCAGAATACATCTGGACCAAAATCACATTGTGATTGGATCTCAGCCAGGTGTAAATGCAATCTGCATAGCATGACCACATCCTTAAGATGAAATGCACCCAACAAGTCACCTAACTCCACTTCTTCCTTCTTGTTTAGGCAAGTCTGGCAAAAACGACAAGTAGTGGTAGCTGTAAATATTAGCTTGTGAAAAAAAAATGAATGAAACCCATCCACAGCATTTAAATTGACCTGTTTGTAGATCAAAGCCCCACCTAGCTAATTTGCATATTGAGATCTGATCAAAATGTGTGTAAAATCAAGATAGCGAGAACTTATTAATAGCAGGTGTGAATCCAAAGGCTCACAGATCAGACGTCTTGTTCTCTTCTCTACAGAAACAGCTGGCCAGCCTGCTGACAGACCTCGGCTGCATGAGTTCAGCTCTGCTCATGTATGAAAAGCTGGAGCTCTGGGAGGATGCCGTTATCTGCTATGAGAGGCTGGGCCAACATGGCAAGGTATACACACACACACAACCACTCACACATACACACACGCACGCGCACACACACACAAAGACAAACCGACAGTTGTACCAAGTATTACGCATAACTTTGCCAACCTCGGTTTAAAAAATACATTGCTGTTTCCCCAAAAATAAGCCCCGGGTGACTAAGCCAACAGAACCACATCATCTGCAAAAAGACTAAGTTTCCATTGAGGCCACCATATTGGACACTGTTCGCCCCCTGGCTGCACCCGGAAAATGTGTCTGTTACACACACAATTGGTCAAAAGGTACCGTGTGGGCTCTGCCAGAGCTGTACCTTTCATGCCAACAAAACTCTTGCCTCAATTGCACTAGGACAAAATCCGGACGTTGTATTTTCTGTTTCTTGCTGAACATCATGAGGTTACATATGCTCCTCTCCTCTCCTCCTAAAGACACTTTAGAGGGATTTTTTTTTTGCTTTCTACAAGCACAAACATTCCTTTATAGTACAGTATAATAGAGACATTGATGGAATATGGCAAACCCTATACTGCGAATGACACTACAGTCATTCATCAAGATGTGATACAGTGGCTGGTGTTTGAGTTGTAGCCACTGATGGTGCTTTGTGGTGTTAACATTGAAACCTCGGTATCTTGAGGTGATGGCCATCTTAGTGTTTGATTCTTGCAGTAGAGTGTGAATGAATGCGTGGCCATCATCCACTCTATCAGCCGCGTCATGGTTGGAGAGAGCAGATGAGTAAGTGCTCACTAAAGCACCCAGACCAATGAAGCATTGCTAAAGTAAAGGTGCGGTTACTTTAATTGTGCGCGTTCTAGTCAGTGATTTTAATTCTGTGTGTATCACTTCTGTGTGAGATTTTCTTTTTCCTATGTCAGCATTAAAAACAACACAAACTGTTCTTCAGCTCACGAGTCGTTCAATTTGAGTGCTGTGGTGTATGAAGGAGGAATTTGGGAAAAGTTTTCGAGTTCATTATTCATGAAGGGAAAAAAAAAAAATCATTTGGTCAGTGGTGCAAAGATATTTACACAAAACCAGTACACACACATCATCCACAGCGGATGTATCAAATGCACAATATGCATGCATATATTTAGCATAAATTGCATGCGATATATTGTCATTAGGACCTACAGACACAGCTCAGAGAATACAGTACGCAGCGGTGAAACTCATTGCTCACAGCTCCTTGTGTTTGCATACAGACTCTGTGTGTGTGTGTGTGTGTGTGCATGTGCGTGTGTGTGTGTGTCCCCCTCCCTGCATGTCTACTCCGGTCTGTCCAGAGACATCAGTGGAAGTACTGCCTGGCATCTGTTATTCAATCACAGCCTCCTTTGTCTCTCCAATTTGATTACCCAGGTGCTTTTGACTACTAATGAAAGTGTCCTGCCCCCCGTCCTTGTCTTCAACCATGTGCTGCGGTAGTCCCAGCCAATAGTCCATGTTATGTAGTCACTGGGGTCCAAAATAACAAGGCAATCCATTTGTCTGGAGTAGTTTGCTCTGCGTCCAACACTGCTCCTCTTTTCTGGACTAGACGTCCTGCTCTTCTTCTGCAGTGGTTTGTGTATCCACTGAATGCAGCTGTAGCACTGACGACACCCGCTCGCTGTCACAATGTCTTTTTTATAGTAGTTATGCTGATAGATTTATACTTATATTTAATACACAGTTGTAGCTCATTTATGATTGGATTGGGAAACAATTGAATTGTTTCATCTTTGTTTTGTGCAGTTTTCTGAATCATGTTTTTTTTTTTTTTTTTTTTTTTAAAGCAGGAAAGCATTCATACTGCCACTTCACAGAACTCCTTAAAGAAGTGACATGAAAAATAATAAGTGCACATAAAGTTGATCACTAATCATATGCATCACTGGATTGACAGTAAAAATGACAGTTACATACATTCACAAGTAAATATCATTGATAGATGCAAGCAGACTAGTTGTTGGAGTTAAACTTGGAGTTAAACACTGTAAAATTCGGGCAGATTGAATTTCCATACATATATCTTTTCCCCTCCATGTTTGAACAGTAGTTTGATTTATATATCAAAGCCATGACAGCTAGAGCATGGTATTGTGCGCTCAATTATGTTCAGTGTACAGAATGTAATGGAAGCTTCATATTCTCTTTAATTGCAGAAGGCTGTATCTGGTACAGCCTGTTCGGAGATGTGTAGTTGAGATAAGTGTGACGGGGGTTTCTCGTTTCTAAGTGGGGTAGGTTCTTGGCTCAGAGTCTCACAGGAGGATTCAGCAAAAGGAATGCAGTGAAAATAAGGCTCTGTCCGGCCTCAGAGGCCCTCAGCCTCGCAGCGGTTAGACTGGCTCACTTCACAATCTAAATCAAGATACAGGGATTTATAGAGAGAAAACAATCTGTTCATTATTCCAACCTCACAACAGCGGGAGCCCCAGCTCGCCCAGGAGCAATCCAGAGCATGTAGTAGCATGGGGAGTGCAATGAGTGCAGGTGTCCGCAGGTGATTTGATTGTCACATCACTTGTAACATAATCCCTACCTTAATTTGTATGTCAAACTGTGTTACCCAATCCCCTCTGTTGTGCTTTTACACCTTATTTTCTACTCAGTGCTCCAATTATTCTTTCTTTGTTGTTCTCGCTCTTCCTGACGTTATCACCGGTTTCACTTTGTTTACTGTTACCATCCAACATTGGCCTACAATTCTTTACATCTTTCCCTTCATCCCTCACTTCTT
Organism: Pampus argenteus; assembly: GCA_036937835.1. Classification (NCBI taxonomy): domain Eukaryota; kingdom Metazoa; phylum Chordata; class Actinopteri; order Scombriformes; family Stromateidae; genus Pampus; species Pampus argenteus. The sequence goes on along the minus strand of CM072871.1, from coordinate 20,476,627 downwards.
TCCCTACTTTTCTTTCCCCTTGCAATCACCGTGACCTTCCTTCTAAATCCCCCCCCCCCCCCCCCTCTTCTTCGCCATCCTCTGCACAGGCGGAAGAGATTGTTCGCAGGGAGCTGGAAAAGAAGGAGACGCCCAGCATGTACTGCCTGCTGGGAGACATCTTGAGGGAACACCAGTACTACGACCGGGCGTGGGAGCTATCTGGACGACGCAGTGCCAGAGCCATGCGCTCCAAAGCCCTGCTGCACCTCCGCAACAAGGAGTTCCAGCAGTGTGTCGACTGCTTTGAACAGTCACTCAAAATCAACGCCTTGCAGGTACAAGCAAAGCACGGACAGTGTTGGGCTTCATTTGATGCATGGAGCGCCAGCATACTTAAATGCTGATGAAAACATTTTAACACGACTCTGGGTCTCCCCTGAGGTTCCCTTCTATTACCAGATGGTCTGACACTACGAGGTTCATTTTTGCTTTTGAGTGATATCTCCATAAACTACTTCATGACAGATGGAATGGAAATCTGACCTTTCTATATACAGTAGCGTCATCGTTAGGTCAAAATGTCACTTTGTCCAATAACTTTGATTTATGATCACATACTTTCAAAGCTTTGTTTTACAGGTTTGTTCATTCTCTAATGATTTCCTGTGAGCTTTTTCTGGAATTATAACTATATTATTAACTATATAATTCAATATTAATTACAGAGTGAACACTCCATTGAAATAAATATTTACTTATAATTGCTTTATTGGAAAAGATGACGGACCTTCACATCAGCCTCAACCGTACATTAGCAGTTGTTAGCATGCTACATTGTAAAGTCTGAATATCAGCATGTCGCCATTGTTGTTGTTTGTTAGCATGCTGACATTAGCATTAAGCTACCAGGGTAGCATGGCTGTAGTTCAATTTAAATCATCTGTTACATTTACTAATAAACATGCTTTGGAATTTTTAGAAATATCTTTGCATAGATTTAATACTTGGATTCATTTTTACTGTTCCGCCCTAATTTTGTGTGTGTGTGTGTGCGTGTGTGTGCGTGTGTGTGTGTGTGTGTGTGTGTGTGTCTACAGATCGGAGTGTGGTTTTCCCTCGGCTGTGCCTATTTCACTCTGGAGGGTTATGAGGGAGCTGCCAAGGCTTTCCAGAGGTGTGTAGGACTAGAGCCAGACGTAAGTTCCTACACACACACACACACAGAACACAATTTCATCAACTTCATCATAACGTGGAAAATGACATCCCATCAATCTCTCACTTTAGCACACCTGGTCCTTAAATCACAGTTGTTTTTTATACACATAAACACACACACACACACACACACACTTGTCAAGATGTCTTGACTTTAGAACACAGGACAAAACATAGAGAACACAGCAATGGGGAAGAAAATAGCATTTTCTGTCACTCTTCTATGTGTTCTATTATTATTTTCTACATCTCTTCTTTACATCTTCTTCCCTTCATCCTTCCATCAGAATGCACAAGCCTGGAACAATCTCTCTACAGCCTACATTCGCCTCCGCAAGAAGTGAGTACGAGTGTTATCCTGCAGTTTGTCGTATGCAAATCGCTCCATTAGTTTATAAGATCGTGGATCACAATTTGACCTGAGGTGACACAAGCTGAAACGGGGCACCCGAATATCTGAAGCCACTATATTTGACACGATTGGCCGATTAAGATATTTGCATTAAGTCTGTCTCTTTTTTTGCTGAAGACTTTTTACTGCGCAAGAGAATAATATACACTGCAACTATAACTGGACAAAACACAAGCAGATGCTGCAGATAAATGAAACATCCACACTGAGAAGCACATTTACACAGCATAAAGAAATCCAGGAAATCCAGAAAAACTGCAGATTATACAGAACAAAACAGTTTACAGCAAAACTTTTAATAAAACATTCATGTTTTTGCCTTGACTATAGATCATATAGCAAAATTTAAAGCAAAAAATAAATGGACATGTTTAGTCTAAGAGAAACACAAGTCTGGTCAACCAGCAGATAAATCATATGAAGATTCTAAATCACAGGTATGTATGGGACAACGTGTTAAACTGTTAATGGCTTCAGACTCTGAAAAGCTTCTGTTAATGCTGGTTAAGCACCAGGATCAGTTCAGCAGAAGCAATTTTTACTGGCAGCAGTGTTGCATCATCCCTTCACCAAAAGTTGAAGTGAATGTTCCTATTAACTACTGTTAGTGGATGTGACACATTAAAGCTATCGTCATTCGCTGCTAACTTTTTTTCTTTCTTTCCGTCTTGTCTCTTCCTGCTGCCGTCACCGGTAGGAACAAAGCCTTCCACACCCTGCAGGAAGCCCTGAAGTGTAACTACGAACACTGGCAGATCTGGGAGAACTTCATCACCGTGAGCACTGACATCGGGGACTTCGCCGAAGCCATCAAGGCCTATCATCGTCTGATGGACCTCAGGGAGAACTACAAGGACATCCAGGTGAAGAACTGCCCTTAATGTCACGTTAGGCGACACTGTACTTCACACTCTGACAGTACGTGTTGGGAGGAATTAATGTATCTTATAGCTGTGACCTTTGAAAGGACGTCATAGTGACCCGAATCTGCAGGTTTTTCTGACAACCAAATAGCAGCTGATTGATTTGATTTCACTCTACCTTCATGAAAATGCACTGTCAAATAATCCCAGGAAAGCCACACATAGAAAATAAAATCTATACAGAAACAGTCCCAAACTGAAAGCTCTGCAGTCATCTACTCCGTCGTGCTTTCAGCAAATAAAACACTGTTGAATTCTGATCAAAGTGTCTGACGGCTTTGTAATATACAATACAGGTGATTTGCTCTCCAGTCACATGATACATCCAACACGTACAATCTTACAATCTGTTCTGTTCTTTCCTGTAGTGCCAATTATTATTATTATTATATTTTTTTTTTTCTTTGTGGTCACATATGCAGAGTCATACACGACAACTGAAGTAAAAAGCCTCCCTTAATCACGTCTCAGTAATTGCACACTCACCAACGCATACTAACTAGAAAATTAACCATCGGCGTTGGATAAACAAACCCAAACAGCCAGCGATGCAGCCCTGTAATAATTCTACTCGCATAGTTTCGAGCAGCTAAACTCAGAAGACGTCTTTGCACCCAGTGGGAACGGTTGAAATCTTTTTTACCTCAGACACGCGGCGTCATATCAAATTCTAAATTATTTTATAATTAAAGATTTTGAATGATGTTTTCTTCCTTGTGCTGTATCCTTTTTGCTCTTCGTGTCTGCCCTGTTGTAGGTATTTCTTCTCCCACTATGGTCATTTATGCCGGTCGTGTTGCTATCGGTCTCATCAATTAGGCTGTGACATATAAAGGTCAGCAGCAGCCCCATACACCTCAAGTAGGCATCGCTGTGTGTTCCTCCTCTCTCACAACACTAATACACATAAATTCTAGACGTCTTCTGTTTACATCAAGTAGTCTGACACCGGTCGGTCCAAATGTGCATGGAATACTGCCGATCGCATGCGGTGTGACAACACAGCCACACCAGGGAGTGATTTTATTCAACACAAAGGGTGTCATTCATCAACAGGATATAAACTCAAACAAAGAATAGCAAAGCATGAATTTACTATAAAAAGAGAAAAAGATCTTTCAGGTTGCAGCACATTTGATGGAAATGCATCATACAGTCTTTTCCCTTTAAATAAATGAGAAGTGAGGCAGCATGTTTGTTAGAGAGGAGGAGATACGGGGAAGTTGCTCATTAAGATGGAGACACTTTAAGCCTGAGGGGGTTATATGAAGAATGAGACTTGAGGCTGCATTCATAAAGTCAACTGGAGGATTTTTGTCATGAGTTATGAGGACGTTTAGTTTTGATGATTTGAAATGAGTTTTATTCATACATGTTAAGTAATGTGAAAAGATTATGGTAATGCTACGTTTATGATCATCCATATCCCTGTTGTAATATTGCATTGACTAAGAGTTGATGATATTTTGTATATAGGATTTTTGTTATTTGTATTTACGGTGTTTACAATGATTATCAGTGACGTTATGCTTCAGACACTACTGTGAGATGATGGAGGTGAGGTAGCTGAAAACGCGTGGTGGGTAAAATATGGCGAGCTGCGCCGCGAGCTGTGCCGCGAGCTGTGCCGCGTGTTTGGGTTTTTAAAGGGAAACGTCGCTTTAATTAAATGTATCACCGTCCCTTTCTCTTCTCCACTCCTCGGGAAAAAACAAACCTGTCAAAACGTCACACGTCTTTTTTTACTTCAAATGACTCTTCCGTTTTTACTCATCTATTTTTACCAACATCCGTCTCACACCGTAAAGTAGTGTCTCGCATGAACAGTGGTGACAGCCAGCATTCCGCCTCCTTTACCTGCACGATCACATCACAGTCACATTTGTAGAAGTATTTAATTATCGGGCTACATTTCTGCCTCATTCTGTTTCTGTTGTTCTCCCCTGTGGCTGTTTTTTAGCACAGAGGCAGAGTGTGAGATGTGGAGAGATGATGTGAGGGACCACCATGAATTCCTCTTCTTATGGAATGTGTAGAGGGCTGGTGACAGAAGTGTTTTGACTGGCTGATAGATTTCAAAAGAGCTGAGGGTCACATGGCTGAGCTTTGTGCCTTTATGGAGTTAAATGGGATACTCAAGAACTTAACACACACACACACACACACACATACATTTATGCACATGCGGGCGCTATACACTGAATCCCTTGAGAGAAAAAAACGTGTTTTTTATTGTTGGGATCTAAAAGTTTTGTAGAAAATGTCTGTTTTTTCTCTCTACAGAGAAGTTATTACTTTTCCACTTAATTTCACACACTAACATCCATTTAGTTTCCACCTGAATGTCACCTTTCACCACAGAGATCGACAGCATAGGAGTAAACATCAAACAAAGTCCTTTTAATGGATTTGTCATTTTTAATCTCAGAAAATATAATCAAAGACATTGAGGCAGATCTTACCCGCATGATGAGGTCAGCCCGCGTGTTGGTCTCCGGCCTCCTCTGCTTAGAGAATGTATATGTCCCGATGTGTCACTGCGTAACCTGTGTGTTGAGCTGTGAACAGATGTGGAGGACGTTTCAGAGGTAGTCTCCTCCGTAGCCTTCCAGTTGATTTCTCCTCATTGCCACTGCAGCGAGAGGTTTCGCAGCAGCGAAGAGGCCTGACAGATGGTTCATTAGTTAGTGGTGGGAGGAGGAGAACTTAAAGATAGCAGAACTCACTCAGAACTCAACTCAAGAGGCAGTCAGTGTTCTTAAAGCAAGAAAGAGGGGGTGGGATATGTGTGTGTCTTTGTGTATTCTAATGTTACCATAAATCCAAATTTCAGAGCCGCATTTTGTAGGATTTTAAAATTTCTGATAGTATCAAAAAAGATATAGTGGCAGACAGTTTACTCGTCACAGGTGGTGCAGCTTAGTTTGTGAAAACAGCTGTAGCATTTGTCCTGAAGTGATGATGTCATCGGGCTTACCTCGGCTTGAGCTCATAAACTTGGGGGGCGTGGAGTTTGAACGATGCAGGTGTTGAACAGGAAGGGATCTAATGATAGACGTTGCATTATAGGAACTGCGAGATCTAGTGTTTTGGAGCTTGAGCCCATTTACAGGTCAGGGCCTTGCTCGTGAGCACCTCTGTGGTAGTAACGAGGAGCAAGCCACAGTTATCCTGCCAGTCCAGGGAGCAAACAGATGATCTCATGTTCACATAAACACAAATGAGGAAAAACTGTAAACAAACTATTACCTTACAGACTACAACTTAACTTATGTTTAGTAATTATCATATAATACAATACGGATATTCAAAACAAAGAACAAAAAAATCACACTTAGTTTATTCAGTGAGGCAGGTGTAACCAAACGTGTTCCACCCTAAATAGTTTCAGTTCGTGTCAGTAGTGCAGGTTCACTGTTGACTGATTTGCAGTCTTATTTCAGTGTAATTACAAGCACAAGTATTATTGAAACCACATTACCCATAAACCCAGTTGCTTTCCATCCTGCCTCTCCTTCATTGGTGAGTCTGGCAACGCTGAACCATCCTGCTGTTTAATAAACAGTAATTAAAGGATTGCTTGTTGCAAGGGATTCAAACCTATGACATAACCCTTTGTGAATTTTTACTTCAACATAAATCTGCCATTGAAGTACGCGTCATGCGTCATGTATTTTTTTCCTCTGGCAGATTCTACAGATCCTGGTCAAGGCCGTTGTGGAAAACCTGACGGACAGTCACGGTGAGCCGGCAGGATCTCTGGAACCCAAACTGAAGGAGCTCCTGGGTCGGGTCAGTTCCCGCCACAGCAACGACTCCGAGATTTGGCGGCAGTACGCGCTGCTTTACGGCGACGGCCACGGCACCAACCCAGAGGACAACGAAAAGGTCGCGCTTCACAGCGACATCACAGCATCAGCCATGACACTGCACTCGTATGATGTAACTCACGTGGCCTGACAGGCTTGACTTGTGTCATTTAAATGAATGTTTGCCTTTTCGTGTGGTTTTCAGGCACTGCAGTTCCTGTCTAAGGCCCATCGCTGCGAGGTTCAGGCTGGCGGATGGGAGAAGGAACCTGCTCTCTTCAAGGAGGTGATCAAAAGAACCATCGATATGGGCAACGGTGAGAGAAACCACCATCCACACACATTTAAATACAAAACCAAGATCACAATCCCCCTATGTAAAGATAAGCAACAGAAACGTTCAGACCCTAGTGCTGAGAGTTGAGCAATAACATGCCAGTCAAAGGTTTGGACACACCTACTCGTTCAGGGCTTTTCTATGTTGTAGAACAAAACTGAAGACATCAAAACTACGAAATAACACGTATGGAATTATGCGGTGAACAAAAAAATCTAATCCTCAGAGTGTAGCTACTGTTAGCATTCTCTCAAGCAGCTTCATGAAGTCAATGAACAGGTGAACCTGGTCAAGCATCAGTTGTGTTGTGCTGAGGTAGAAACTACACTCCATCACTACGTTAAGTCATGAGTCCATCCATCCGTTCACTGACACAAGACTCATATATATAATGTAGTTTTATTGGAGAAATCATACAATAAACTTAACTTGGTTCACTCTCCAATACAAATCCCCAAATCCTCTTCCATATAGTTCAATAAGTTTTGTCCATAAAGGTTTTTATGACAAAGTCCCACAAAGCAGAGTGCATCTGTTGCATCCTCCAGCTCCTGCATCCTCCATCCTGTTTCTTCCACTAAGTCCCCTGGAACCCTTCACTCAAACCGGAACCTGGAACGAGTGAACTCCCACGTTTCTGGGGACATTCCTGTATTGCAAAGAAACATGATTAGCTAGCAGCAGATCGTGCTTTGCTCCATTACTCCCAAATGTTTTGCTGACCCTTGACCTTTCCCCAAGCACCAATATCAAGCAGAATTCCCTCTTTAACCAACACTTTGGTCCATGACCAGGCAGCTCTATGAGTTCATATAATAAATTGAACTTTAAATCATAGAATGGTTGTGAGTGATCACCTCTCTATCAGGCTGTAGATGGAGCCAGCCCAGTGTGCCTCTGCGTTGGCGGCTGCTCCTCCAGCACCCATGATAGATGGGTGCCCAGACCTCCCTGTGAAATAAAGGGCACTTACCCCCCTCTACCCCTGGTTATGTAACCTTCTACGAACCAAGCAATCAGTCCAGGCTTCTCAGAGGGGCAGAGGAGGTCAGAGCATGGACGGAGGAGGTAAATGGGAGAGATGTGTCTCAGATTCCAGTCTAGTTGTTCATCCCCACAATCCCCAGAAGTTTTCATTACAACAAGACACACACAGCTCTGAATTAAACATTAGAGAAGCAGCCAAATCCTAGCATGAAAAGAATAGCAATGTGGCCGGGTGCTAATATGTTTGCCCCACCGTCTTCCTCTCACGCTACGCGTCGACCAAAATATGGAGATACAATCTTCAGTGAACGTGAGGAACATGCAATGCTTTCTTTATGCTGCCTTGTCTGCTTGAGCTAGTCTAAGAATGAATTAAAGTTATCACTTATTGTTTATAGGAATTAAGAATATATGTCTGTGTGTGTGCTACATATATTTATAGTCAAACAATACATTACATCCACAATTAAATAGATTTATGTATGCAATTTAAATACCTTATTTATTCAAAAATGTTTATTTTTGGGATATTAAGTAAATGTATCTTTATCTAAGATACACTAGTAATTTTCTCAGCTCGCTTCTACTTTTGTAGTCACATTTTCCGTGATGTTTTTACAGGAATAACACATTTCTGTGCAGTATTTTTATTTTATTATTATTATTTTTATTTAATGTGGTAAAGCCAGTTTCAAACCATCAGATTCTGATCGTATCCAATAAGCATAATCCCTAAACAGTCATGTGACTCTCCTCGGTCGTGTTTACCTCGATAAGAGCACGGTGATAAAATACAAAGCTACCTCATTCACTTCACTAAACCCGGTGCAGCTGTTGCTGCAGTGTAGCATGATGTTATCCGCCAATCAAATACGTGCAAGCATACATTACATTATACCCAGTAGAAGACTTTGTACGTTGGTGGTGTAATTGTACTGTTTACGTTGCAGCATGAGATGAGAGAGTGTAAATTCTGGAATAATCTTAAATGCTAAAAATGTGTTGTAAGTTTACATTGCTGCTTACTGTGCAGCTGTTGTATATTGTTATGTATTGCACTGAACAGCCGTGTATCTTTTCATACATTTCGTACATATTATATATTTTTAAAAAAAGTTAAAAAGTGTTTTATTTTTCAAAAGTTATTCTAACTTTAATGGAGATTTAATTAGAACTGTTTCAACTAAAACGGTCCATTGTGAGTCTTAATAGATTGAATTAATTTGTGTCAGCATATGAAAACCATGTTATCCTTTACAGGCGTACAAGTGTTAGCTGTAGAGATATCAATAATACACACGTTTGTGTCATGAAAGTTGATCATTTTAACTTTTAGATGAAAGAATATGGACTCTCAGCCTTTAGTTTCAATATATTAGTATTACATCCATATGCCACAGTGCACAGATAAGCGTTTGAGTATTACCTCCACCCTAGACAACATATTCCACTCACCACTGACCCCACCATGGGAGTGGGTGCTGCAGCCATACAGATGACAAGATCCCAAAGAAAAGAAAGCAAAGGGCTGATAAAGCAAAGCAGGAGGGAAGTGCCTTTATAAATCACAGCAGATTGACCTTTACAGTCACAGCTAAGGCAGGGACAGGCTGCACTGCCAGGGAGACAGAGACAGAACGAGGAGACAGGAAACTGCTAGACTTCCTTCCAAATGTGAAAGAAAAAAAGATTCAACCGACCTGTTCAACAGTCAGATGGAGGAGAGTAACGCTGTCAGTATTCTGGGCTCAGAGCAGCTGTCGTATAGAAATCACCAGACTAATAGATAATCAAAGTTGCTGCTGTACTGATGCTGTTTATATAGATGGAGTTTAAAACAAGGTGCACTCTTTCTCAGGGTCCACAGTGGCTACCACACAAAGTAGCACAGTAGAAAAATACTCGATAAAAACCACCGTGTTTTTCAGACTATAAGGCGCATCTGAAATGATTAAATCGAGGGAATCCCGTGTCGATACAGAATGGCAAAGTAATGTGAAGGTAAATAGAAACAGCGATCACCATAGTTACTTTCCACTGTAAAAAGTTCGACCGAGTTCACAATTCTTAAATAATCATTAAAGATGTTCTGTTATGGGTTTGTTAAAAAGATAAAATTAGATGATATATCATTCTCAAATTGATCAAATATTGATATGGTTATTGACCAGAAAATCCAGCATTAGTCGGGCTCTAAAAGTAATTTACATACAAAGAACGAGGCTACCTGATGACAGCAGGTGATAATAATTATAACAATACTAAAAACAGTGAACTATATAGCGGAGGGTTTGATTGTATTCCAGATTAATGATATTGTGTGATTTCTTTAATATAGCTGTATTGAATCAAACACAGTATAGAGTACAGTATAATGTCCAAATATGCCTTTATCTTTTAAATTTTAACTTTTATTTTTAAAATGTATTATTTAGAAAATCATTATATGAGATAATGAAAGAAAAATGAAAATTATAAAGGCATCAATTTCACATATGAAGGTAACAAACTTAACTATTAGTCTGTGTACACAAGTTAGTGTCCTTTCAATTGAATGTATAACATAACAGATATGGGTTAATGCATTTTCATCTAGGTACAATATAAAATATTATGAATGTAAGTGTATTTTCATATACATAATATACTGTATGTTTTTGTTTAAGAGAAGAAAATAATTGTTATTTTAAATTATTATTATAAATTATTGCTCATCTCTCAGTAATAGTCACCTTTATGTGGGTATGTTTCATGTAATTTGGGTTTTGTCTTATTTTTTAAGGATAAATGAAGAAAAAATAAACTAACTAGAAACTACAGTAATGCAGCAATGTTTTATAAAATAAAAATACATTTTCCTCTGAAATATAGGGAGCAGAGGTATAAATGTAATGGAAATACTCAAGACAAGTACAAGTTACTCAGAGTTGTGTATAAATACAGTACTTGAGTAACTGTACTCAGTTACACCTCTGCTTTTTTTGAGACTACCACTGGGGGCGCCAGAGTCACACTTTCTTTAAACTCTGCACGTTGCTTTGTTTTATCCACTGAAATGTTTCTGTGTTGTGTCGTCAGTTGATTTACATTTTCGTTTTAGAGAACATATTTTCTGTTTTTTTTACATAGACAAAAAAAATCAGGTCAGTTTTATTTATATATTTTATTTCTATATTTTATTTATATAGCACCAAATCACAACAGAAGTTATCTCACGACACTTTTCTTATAGAGCAGGTGGAGATTGTACTCTTTACTATTATTTTTAACCTTGTGTGCACCCGATATGCATGTTTTGAGCACAGGGTAATGTCTTGTGCTCATGAGAAAACACATCATCTTTCAGGACTTTGCGGTATAAACATTTTAAAAGAAATAAAATATACAGATTACACATGCTGGAAAAATCCCAAGCAGATGGAATGATTGTCTGAATATCTGGCTGTCTCTCAGTGACCATCAGCTGCAGTACGATGAAGAGCAATCCAACAGAAGCTCTTCAGATGCTCTCCTCCACCCGCCTCAGCCTCAGGAGTCTGACCACCAAAGCGAAGGTAATCCGCCAATAACGGTCCACTGCTCACCCTGAAGACCACGCCCCCTCCCCTATGACATCACTGCTTTCCATCACATCATGGCTGATAGTAGAGCACGCGTCGGCAAGACGTCGCCGAGTCTTCCTGCAGTTTTCTTGCATCTTTGAGTGTGAACGTGACTACTTCACTGTCTTTTAAGAAAACGCAGCCAGGATTTAAAGGGTTTTAGAAGCCACACCGACGTATCAGATATATTGGTATCAGTGTATGCTGTGTACTCTGACAGTCTTGTTTTACACATTTCTAAATGTCCCACACCGTTCTTATCTGGGTCACGATGAGAATTTTTTTTCCGAAATGTCGCAGTAGGAAAAGCGCAGATGTAAATAATTGAATCAATGACGACTAACGACTTGAGTTTCAGGGTCCTGGTGCTGAGCATGCTGGCTCACTGTCACACTGCCATGACCTACTGGGACACTTATAGAACTAATATTAATAACTAATAGAACAAAGCTTTCATTATGTTATTTAAAGCACCTTTGCTTTTTCTACTATGTTAAATCAAAATGACTCCTGTGGAAAAAGACCTTGTCTTTAATGACAGAGTCCTTTAAAAATATATATATGTGATTTACCTATATATATATATATATATATATAAAAATTCAACATGATCAAAAGTCTGATTAGTTTCCACTCAGGATGCACGAAAATGTCAATGCAGGTTACTATAATGTAGTTCTACACAGCTAAATAATAATAATAATAATAATAAACAATGTTAAGTGTATGATCCTTCACTGCACTACGTCATTGTTTCATCTTTTCCTCCGTGTTACTTTCTCCCAGCAAATGCACACCGACGTGGCCACCGGTCAGATCCACGCCGAGCTGCAGGATGGTGTCGCTGCACTGGAGGAGCTCATCACAGAGCTGCAGGAACTGAGCGGGAAGCTGCGTGACCAATCACAGTGACCGACCTCAGAGACACGCCCCGCTCTCTGACTGACAGACAGACAGAGAGACAGACAGACAGACAGACGCTGCAGCTTTGTGTAATGTTCAACCCCTTTACATCTAGAGTACAACTGAAGGAAAGGACTCACTTTATAATCCTGATTTGGTTTTTTATACGCATCTGTCCACATTGGAACGTTATCAACAACTGTAAAGCATGAAACAGTAAAATATTTCAAATTATGAAAGCTTGCTTCGTAATTATTTAAATGAAGACGGGGTGAACGGGTGAAAATCATCTTGATTCATTAATTATCACGGAGTTGAACATTTACCCAACTTGCCCATAACTCCATTCTGAGCAATATAATGTAAACCCGACATTACCCACAATCCCACAGCTTCCTCTGCGGAGTGAGGAGGCCGTTTTGACTCCCTGTTCCGCTTTAGTACTGAGTGTTGGAACACCTCCACTCTGCGTGCTCCGAGTTTGAAAACGGCTATTAAAAACCAGAGAGCACGCTCTGATGCTTTGAGAGATCATTTCCCGACTGGTCCAGAGATGACGCACGTACACACACACACCCACACACACTAACAGTCAGAGGCCGCTCATCCTGCTGCCCTGCAGTTAGTGCAGGGAGGATCCCACAATCTTTCCTCCAATTTGTTTTTTTTTAACACCCAGCAGGAAAATGACCTTGACATTGCTCAGGATTTTATTATTTTTTTTTTTTATCTATCTCCCTTTTTTTACTATAATAGAACTTGTGTTTTATTTTGCCTGGGCCGTTTTATCACAGCGCACAGACCCTCTCTGCCTGTGCTCTGAAGGGAAAAGCCTATTGCAACACACTGATAAGGATAAGAGGACTGGATTAAGATAGGCATACATGAAATGAATATTATTTATGACGCCGCTGTTCACAGATGATACGGCTGTTATGCCAAAGGATGGAATGCCACAACAGTGTGAAATGTTACAGGTAGTTAATGTTGGTATCTCTCATCTCATCACTGCAAATGTCTGCAAACTATATGAGCTAATGGTCGGGTTAGAGGGCATAAAGTCCACGTTTCTAACAGCACGCAGCAGCCGTGGAGTCAAAATGGCAAGAAATAATGGCCCATTGCAGGCTCATTCATTCATCACCACTCGATATCACCCTCACAGACGTAAGGTTGGTCACCAGTAGGGACTAATCTCCTTAATGAGACTGTAAATTTCCCAGTTGCTATTCCTAGATACCCCGTATAAGAGTGTCATCATCACCCGGAGCTTTAGCAGAAGCAAAACACAGGTTTGATTGTTCGGGCCTCAGACTCATTCTCCCAGAATTCTTAGTATTCCTCAGTGAAGCGCTGATGTCACCACTCACAAAACTCCCATTACATCATATTTTAGTTTGGACAGATTCTCATGTAAGGGTTGATTCATGATGGCCAGCATGTTGTTTTTTTTAAAATGTTTTTATTGGAGCTGGATGGGAGCTAGTTTCCACAGAGAATCATTTCCTGACAGGTCTGAACACATTAATGACCTCAAGCTTTAGTAGTTCTGATCAAGAGGTTTATTGATGAAGACGTGTAACTTTTTCCAAACTAATATTTAGCATTTAAACTATCCCTTTAGCATTTTAATCCTGCATGATTATGTTTAAACTCAGTTGCGGTTTGTTCTCCTGCAGACGGCTAGCTGCTCTCTGTCTTTTGCTGGAGTTTTCTCTGAACACAGCTTACCTGCTGTAGTTGAATGAGGTGGATGAGAGCGCTGAGACTGACTAAAACCGTAATTTGCTTTAAAACCAAAACGATGAGAGCTGCTGAGGTGGATGAAAATCCTCAGTGGGTTAGTCACTGCGAGCATATTTAAACCTACAGGTTGTCATTTCTACAGACGTTTACACTACACCTAAGCTACAGCCACAGGCTCCCATCCGTCTAGTGGCTGGGAGGTGGATCTAGTGCCGTTGCAGCCAAACGCGCCTTCAGCCCTCGATGCTAATCCCAACGCCCAGTTTTGACTTCTCCATCGCTGCAAGCAAGACTCCAGATCCAGTCATGTTGCTGGCTAGTTCTCCTTCCCATAAAACAAGCGTTAACCTCTGATGGCATCTACATCAATAATACTACAGGTATATTCTCTCTCTCCTCAGTACTTTATATCTGTTGGCTAGCCTCTCCAGACTGAATTTATTTTATTTCTGCCCTTGAAGCAGTTCCCTGCGCTGATGACCCAGACTCTGGCTGACTGAATGAACGATCAGTATCTCTGCCCAGCTTTTAAAACATTGCATCATCTGCAGTTCTACATCACGGTTGCAGCCCCTCCTCAGAGCCTTGCCATGTCTTCCCACACAGCTCCCGGCATCCACCCTTTTCCCCCCCAAAGTAAGCCGTTACACAGTCGCTGTGCTCTGCTTACCATCAACCCTTCGTGGGTCCAAATTGGTCAAGCGGGGTCCACCGCCCAGCTGTGTCTCACACATATGTAACCGTCAAACAAAAAACACTTTCCATTCAGATTCTGTTGGGGGAAGTTTGGGGAAATCACACACAGTACATCAATGATCACATCTAGTAGATGTAAGAAAGCAGCATGGGTGGTGAAATGAGACTCATATGGAATCCATTAATTATTCAGCCACGCTACACCCACAGTTGTGTGCCTACTCTGTGGCATGTGGTGTGATGGAAAGTGGCGAAAGATCCAAGATGCAGAAAGCTGACACTTTTGGTTGCAGAGGTTCACTGTGGTTGCAAGAGAAGTATGCGGTGGGATTAAAGGTGGCAAGCAGCTGTTAACTGTTAAACAACGCGGGGGCCAGAAGTGGTGTACACTAAATCTATGCAAAAAAGAAGAGTTTGATCACTTTTATAATATTGATGTTGTCGTTTTTACCTCACGCATTCTTCCTCGATAAAACCTGGTGCCTACATTACCCACAATGCAATTTGACCTCTGATGGTTGATTCAGGTAATGCAATTTGACCTCTGATGGTTGATTCAGGTGTGTTATGTTCGTAGTGTCTAATGTGGCATGGAGCTTGTAGCCTCCAGCAGAGATGAGGAGTGGGCTACAGAGGTCTGGTGACTCTACTGTTTTGTTGTTGTTGTTGTTTTTTTTTCTTCAAACCTGTAAACGCTGACTCAGCTAACATCACTTGGGGCAAACACAGAAGGCTTTATACTTCACACACGCGGTAGTAACTTAACACCTGGAAATACACTTTGATGTATGAAAAATCAATATTCACCTTTCAGACCAGATCAGGAAACAAGCCCAGCACAGACTATTCTTCCTCTGACTGCATGTGGTGCTGTTGACCCCCCCCCCTCCAATCTGTACCGAAAACAAAGAGTGGGTGTCTAGAACATTTAAGTAAAGTCAAAACCATTAAAGACACTTTAAGACGAGGTGAATGACGTCACATGACGCAGCTGTGGGGACAGAATGAACTTATATTTGGTCCTTGATCTGTGTCACATACAGCATTCATTCATTTTCCATACTAATGGCGTCAGGAAGCACCAGTGGGACACTAGCAGTTAGCCTCCATGTTTGAATGGCTCCTGTGTTGAAGCTTAAACCGCCGCGCAGCCATTGAACACACCGGCCTTCCATCCCAACAACTGATTCAAAACGTCAATGCTTATGAATTTGAATTTCTGACGCTCAGAAAAAAAACCACACGTTGTTCATACATTCATCATTGGAGAAACGGTTGTTACAGCTGTTTGCCAAACCCATCTCCCTTAGTTACTGTTGCTACAGCTGTCAGGCTTTTACGTTCTCACACAACACATACGATGTTTGATGATTTATCCTCAGAATGTGTGCAGTCGTTGCTCAACTAATTGTTCCTTGATTTCAGACAGATGTACCTCATCTCCTGCTGGCTTAAATATGAACGCTGTTGCTTGCAGGTTGAACTCTGCATGGCAACATTACGAGCCAATGAAATCATCACCTCGGCAAAACAGTTTGTGAGGAATAAATATGAACAGCGTTTGATGGATTTGTACATTTACATTTATATTGGAAGATATGTATATCCTCCTAATTGTTATGACGGGTATGGTGTGTGTGATTTTTATTATTTTTGGTCAATAGACCCCATCTCACTGCAGACATTCTCACTTGACGGTGGCTCCATTCCATTCACGGTCTCAGTAAGGCGTGTCAGTGAGCATGCACCGTACTGGAGAACTGTCTCACCTAAATGGAATGCGGCCATCATTAATGTTATTAATTCCACCTGTGCCTTTCCTGCTCTGACAGGCCGACGTCGTCTGCCGGTTCTATTCCTGCCATAACTGATGTTGCTTTATGGGCCCGTATTTATGTTTTCAAGGCCACTATTTGGATATGAGCTTGATAACTCGTATTTGTGAGATGTTGAATGTTAAAAATGTCTTTATCCTCCTATGTCCGCATGACTTACATTATCCTGAAATAAGAGATGTCCCGAGATGTCACGAGAAAACAATGTTGGGTAACATTAGAATCAAATTGTCTTGGATTTTATAAGCGTATTTACATGTTTTTTATCTTGAGAGTTGTGCAACATAAGTTCTGGTGGTGTGTGTGTGTGTGTGTGTGTGTGTGTGTGTGTGTGTGTGTGTGTGTGTGTGTGTGTGTGTGTGTGTGTGTGTGTGTGTGTGTGTGTGTGTGTGTCTGCTTATATATTTTAGAGTCTACACTGGAATCAGTATCCGCTTCCACAGACCTCAGTGCAGAATGTGGGATGTGTGGGTGTTTGGGGTGAGTCAGTCAGTGAGCGAATGCGTGGGTGGGTGGGGGCTTTAGTTTGGGTCCTTTGACACCCTTGGGCCCCAAAGAAACTCCCAGCAAACGTTGTTGGGGTTAGTGTGTAGACTCCCCCCGCCCCTCACCCCCACCCGTCCTGACGTCACGTCTGGAGGCAGGCTGCTGGCGCTGACACCGTTCACCTCCAACAGAGGAACTTTCCTGGAGTTCTCAGGCTCTTGTGAGTGCGGATCAAGTGAAGTAGAGCTCCCAGGAAGACAGAGAGCGGGGCGGCATTCAGCTCCACACTCGAGGAACACTTGAACGTTACATGCCCTGTTTAAAAAGTCAAGCTAACGTCTTTCTTAGCTTATTTAGTTCATTCCCATACCGGCTTGGATAAATACAGGAATATGCTCAGGAATAGTAAAGTTTTTCTTAAGAACTGAAAGGAGTTTTTCACGGAGCCAAACCTCTTTTTCCCCCATTTCTTTTCTTTTCTTTTCTTTTTGAGTAACTTCGGTGTGGATATGGCTTGGATTAGATGGGGCCTCTTGCTTTCCCTGGGTCTGTTTCTCTTCCCGGTATGTATGTCAGCGGAGCAGCAGCACAGCGGCTTCAGGAGGCTGTACGTGCTCCAGCCCGGGCCGGGGAAGGGGCCGGGGACGGGGTCGGCGGCGGCCGACGGCGGGGTGCGAGTCAGCTCCATCTCGACGCGTCACGACGCGGCGGGGCAGCCGCGCACGTACAACGTGGAGCTCACCGCCAACTTCCCCGGCCAGGTCCGGACCCGCAGGATGGGGAACCAAGCGGCTTCAGCCCCGCAGTTCAGCCAGCAGCAGCCGGTCGTCCGGCACAGCGGACCGGAGCAGAAGCAGCTCATGAAGCTGTCTGGGTAAGAAACACTGTGTCAGGAAGATGGAACACAAGTTAATCTAGTGGGAAACTCGGAATGAACTTATTGACTCATGTCAGCTTTTATCACAGACAGAACTAGCTGAAAATATTCCACTCTTTTTGCAAAGTAGGCCCACGTTTAAAATCACTCCGCTGTAACTGGTCGGACACCGGAATTATACCAATGATAGCCTCATCTGAGGTCTGATTTCACCCTGTGAGTAATAAAAGTGTCCCGTTCCGTGGAGTCCAACACGCAGCGTGGAGTCCAACACGCAGCGTGGAGTCCAACACGCAGCGTGGAGTCCAACACGCAGCGTGTATCAGGCTCAGGCTGTTCAGTGACACCTAACCGGAGTTGACAGTGTTGGTCTGAGTTGTTGGCACTCCTACCGGGCTGCTCCACTACTGCCTGGACTGTTAAATGAACCGTGTTTGTATTGGTGATGTCGTCTAATTGCATTAAGTTGCGTTATTGTTAACTTTAAAGACAGATATGATGTCAGTCATAAAGTGATTGATGGGACTCAGACATGTCTGTGGAGTGTGACTGGACATGTGTAAACTACTGCAGTACAGTGTACTGTACAGTAACAGAGTGTTGGTATAGGTCTATAGGCCTACTCATGTGTTTCCACTCCTTTAATTCAGCTGGACCTCCTGAGGGCTGTGTGTGTGTGTGTGTGTGTGTGTGTGTGTGTGTGTGTGTGTGTGTGTGTGTGTGTGTGTGTGTGTGTGTGTGTGTGTGTGTGTGTGTGTGGGATCATGTTTGATTGACACCTCCATATTTCCGGCACCTGTTGGAGAAGAGCAGTTCCACCTTTGTCATCCTCACTGGTTCATTGAGTTCTTGTTGTAATTCTATTGTTGTTTGAACCCGAGCAGATGTTTAGCAGTAGGCCAGTTCCAGCAGACATTTTCACTTCACTGACTGCAGTGGAATTGACATGATCTGGTGGATTTTTAGCTGCACAGATTTCTTTTTTTTTTGTGTTAAATTCAATGTTGGTTGAAGTTTCGCAACGTTCTCAAGCTGCCTTCACTGTGACAGAGCTGTTGTAGCTTAGTAGCTGTGTTGGCTTTGAATGAATCTCCTTTTATCAGGGTCAAGATTGTTCCATAGAAGAGCAACGTGTGTGTTGACGGTTAAAAGGCAGGAGTCGTAGTATGAATGAAGCTAACGGGCTTGTTAACTGACCTTTAGCAAGTCTGCTAGCATGTCTCAAAGAGTAACTCTTGAATGAAATGGGGTGCGATGGAGGAAAGCGCTAGCCTGGATGGACCGCTTAATGAGTTAGCAGTTAGCTCGCCAGCTAGCAGTCCACTAACGAGTCCTGTCAGTAGCCACTCTGTCACCAAGCTTACACCCGACTATGTTAAGTAGACGGGCGGATGTGACTTTGCGGTGGTGGTGTCTGCTGCTGTAGTCGGGTGTGGACAGGTCTTACTAACAACATTAATGTTCCAGATTCAAGGCTAATCTGAACAAGATAATCTGCCCAAATGATACTGCAGTGTGAGGGGTTTACACACAAGTAAATCTCTGAAATAATTCAGAATATCAAACATATTTCATGTTTGCTATGACTTGTGCGGTATTGAAAGGAACAGCGACGACATACTGAGGGAAAACCCTACAATAGCCAATGACAGCAAGCTGAGTGGGGAACCAATCATCAAGCAACAATCCTGCACCTAGTTGAGACAATCAGTTTAATTTCCAACTCACCTCCAGCTCAGGTTCCGTTTTCATGATATTGTCAAAAAAAAAAAAGTCCGAAAAACAGAAAGGAAAAACAGGTTAGGATCCAAGAGCTTCATGAATGTATGAAATGCTGCTGTTCACGCTAAATTACACACAGCAGTCAACCATTGAAAGACCATTAGTTACAGTATGGGGTAATTTGGATAGTCAACAGAGAACACCCACAGCTCCATCCGTACGGGGAATGACATGTCAAAGGGCCGCTTTATGAATCAAAAACATGTTAATCTTTTCCTGAAACTATCAGTCATTCCCACCATATGCATTCATATGCTGCTTGATAGCCAAACTATACAGTAGCCCTGTACACCACCTTTGGAAAAAACCCATTATTTGCAGTCTTTAACACAGTGAAAAGAAGAAGAAGAAGAAGTAATATTTATAAAAGGAGACAGAAGCAGAAGGAAAAAAGCAGGCATGAAGATGGCATAAAGTGATACAAATGAGTATGGAAGAGAGCCAGGGCAAATGTAGGAGTGTTATAAGGATTGGAGGAGGGCGTACGCTTTGATACGAGTTAATGATCAGTGTCTGAAGCGGCTGATTCAGTAAATACATTTGAAACATCCATTACAGTAGGTTAGTATTGGACTTATTGGACTGCTTTGTTGGCTGGTGGGATCCATGTCTTTTTAAATGAAAGCAAACAGAGTTTCAGTCATAAGGAGAAGTGGGGAAAACAACCTGCAGAATACCTAAGAGCCCGCTAGGCTGTGTGTGGTCCAGCAGCTTGAGCTCAGCTGCTCAGTTTGCTGGCCCATTACAACATTCAGCTATCACCCACAGCAAATGATGCAGCATCATTACCAGGTTGCCCAAGAGTGGAAGGGTCAGTGTGGTGTGTGTGTGTGTGTGTGTGTGTGTGTGTGTATGTGTGTTTTCACATGATTTTGGTAGATTTTGAAACATCCACCTAAAGTTTTAGAATAAACGACAGGCATCTCGTGTGACAGCTGACTCTCAAGTGTTGGTGCACTTGAACAACTCTCCCCCATCCACTGGGGTTAACCACTGCAAATAAATCCCACAACTCTGTTCTTCAGTCACTTCAGAGTGATACCGTGACGCATTGGTGTAATGGGTCAGGCTTTGTTTCAGAGATGGATGACAATGACATTTAAACGGAATTCAACAAACTCCTAGTGTTTGTGTGGGTGTTTGACAGAAAGAGAAGGAGAATGAGAGTTAAATTGAACTGGTAATTGCGTAATATAGTTTTGTATAAAGCAGACTTTATATTATGTTCCTACATTAATGTTACATGAATGAACCTACTAGTTTGTCCGCAGTGAGAAAATATTCATCAATAAATTTTTATAATCTGTCACATGAAACGCATGTGTCATTTATTCTTAACAGTAAATGAAGCAAATTATTGAGGAAAGCATTTTTTTTTTTTATTTTTTTTTTTTACTTTGACACATTTTTTGAAAGACTGAGATCTTGACTTCATAAGAGGTAATGATGACGATGATGATGATGTTGTTTTTGGACTTTTTTTGATTTGTTGGTGAGATGATTAGATCTTTATTAATTTTATTAATTTTAGAGTTTGGCTTAATCACACACTTTAGGCCAGTCCACATACAAAGTACTAATACTAATACTAATCCCAGTAACGCTCGGGTTATTGTGCTCACTGTCTTACTAACATTAACTATCTTATATATATTAACAGAAGGTTGATATAACTCTAGTCCAGATTGTCTTACTCGCATGTTGTGCGTTCTTTGCTGGTTTGTTAATATTTAGTTTAGTTCAGAGTTCAGAGTTGGAGTTTTGAGGTCGGGTCTTCTGGAGTGCTGTGAGCACTCACTGAGGCTATGCTAATGGTCAGTAAAAACTTTCCCATGGTTTCCTTTCCTCTCTACATGCGTTCAAATGATCCATTTTCTACACACATCAGCTGTAGCTGTATGCTGGGGTATCAGTCTTCACCAGTGCCATCGCAGAATTATGCTTGGTTTTTGTGTTTACGTCCTCAAGATGTGGTGACTCATCATCGTAGCCGCTGTCTTAAAGCGTCACTTCATGAGCTCTGTTTGTGACAACATCCAAGTCTGGAAAACATCCGGCTACCAGATCTGTGCCAAAATCAGTTAACTACGGTGAACATTTAGATGACGGCATGACTTGCCTCTCTAACCCCCTGAAACCTGGTAGACAACAATTTAAACTCGGTCAAGGCAAGCAGTCAAGGCACAATGAAACACTGGTTTAAATTTCAAATTTCAGAAGTGAAAACCGATGATGGTTCATTTGTCCAGTCATGTGTGGGACGGTAGTTGATGAGGACAACGACGGAGACACCTCAAATCTTAATTTTGATGCACTGATGCCAGCAGGAGAGGAACGAGAAAAGGAGTGAACGGCGGCTTGTTTTCCTTCTGTCATTGAGTTACATGTCTTTGCTTGTTTTGTATTTGCAGGGTGAATGTCTGTGGAGGGCAGTGCTGCCATGGATGGAGTAAAACTCAGGGATCGCAGCGGTGCACAAAGCGTAAGTGTAAACTGAACCCCTTACTATGCAACAAGTATCCTCACGTTATACAGCAACTCCAGTCTACACATAAACTCCGGGTGCAGGCAAAATGCTGCAGACACCCAATCCGTGTTCTTTCAATGCTTAACACACACAAGCTTTGAAATTCAGTTGTTTTTAATGTTCTCTTTGCCTCTGGGGCGCAGATTCAAAATCTGTTGATCTTCCAGGAACCAGTGATGTCATTGGTTCTTGGAAGAACTGCAGCTGTTTTCTGTAGTGGTGCCTTCAAGGAGAGTAAAATGTGGGTGTACCAAATCACTCCCGTCCACCATAACGCCAGTGAAAAAGCAGACATATACTACTTAATTCTTTACAATATAAGCATATTTGGAAGAATACTAGTTTCATGATATGTGGCCGAATATTGTGCTGTGAGACACTAACAGTTATAGAGCATGGACTGTGGAGGACCGGCCGCAACGTTACTGCTGCAGCTAAGATAGGCTAAGCTACACTGCTAAATTTCCCTGCCTACTTCTTAGAAATGTCAATTGATTCTGATATGAAGGATTTTAATTCTGATATGAAGGATTTTAATTCTGATATGAAGGAATTTAATTCTGATATGAAGGATTTTAATTCTTCACGCTGCTGTTCATATGAAGGTACTGTAAACCTTGGAATATGGAAACATGCCAAGCTAACTCATACTTAAAAGCTGTGGTTCTTTATCATATGCATATGAATATGTATTTTCAACCTCATCAGTGTCAAAATCGGGTGCAAATTTTTACTTCGTTAGTGTCTTTTGTGGCACACACAGTACTATGAGAAGATGTAGAAGAAATGTCTTAGAGGTAGCATACGCAAAGACCTAAGATCCGTCAAGTGGAGAATGGAAGGGTTTTGGTTTCAGATCAGTTTTCTCACTGAGAGTGGGTGACAAGCTGAAGATTGGTAAGTGCAGAATCTTGAAAATGTTAGTTGGTGATGCTAGAAAGTAACATGTAGAAGTATATGTTGGGTGGCTTGATAGGTTACCTGGTTGGTAACGGAAGAATTTAGGTAGTCACAAACATCAGTAAGCAAGTAAGTAAAGTTTAGTGCTTCATAGTCATATAAAATAAAATAAAATAAAATAAAGATAAACAACAGATAAAACGCAGAGTGGAAAACAGGCATAAAACAAAAGTTAAAACATAAAATACCACATGCTACCTAAATGCCTGTCTGAACAGATGGGTTTCTAACTATTTTTTTGAACGATTCCGCAGAATCCAGAGACCTCAGACTTTTAGGGAGACTATTCCAAAGCTTAGGTGTAGCTGACTGGAATGCATCTCCCCGAATCTTAAAATGTGTTCGAGGGACACTTTGAAGACCTTGGTTAGAGAACCTAAGAGCTTGCCTCATGGTGTGGAGGTGTAAAAGGTCCACGGTATAATATGATCGCTGCCCATGTATGACTTTATAATTAAGCACCAATTTTAAAATGAATTCTAAAATTAACAGAAAGTAGAGAGGGTAAAATAGGTGCAACTTGTGACCATCTATTGGATCGTGTCCAGGTATTCTCGACATGCAGAGATAAAAGCTTGTATTAGCATCTTCAATTCAGGTCTTGACACAACAGAATAGGGTTTGGCTATGTTTCTTAAGTGAAAAAACATGACCAAGTCAGCGTCCTAATATATTGGTTAAAAAAATCATATCAAGACTACACAGGCTAGACCGAGAGGACAAGGATGGAGTACCAAGGTTCTGTCTGATCAAGGATTTTTATCTGCATTTAACTGTAGGAAATTATTTGCCATCCAGTACCTTATGCATTTAAACAGTTGTTCAATACAGATTCTATCAAGCTCATCAGGTTTGAAATAAAAGTATAACTGGATATCATCAGCGTACAAATGATAGGAGATTGCTCAAACTACTCTGTCCCACTGGAAGCATGTATATGGAGAATAGAGCAGGCCCCAAGACAGATCCCTGGGGGATGCCACATATCAAAGCAGCAGTGTCTAACACAAGTTCTGCCATCCAAAAGAAAACTGCCATCCAAAAATGAGTCTAGATGTCACTGTAGTGCATATATAGATTTACCTTTTACCATTTTTTGTTTCTATATAACTACCCCTCACACTAATTCAGACATGATGACAACCTAAAAATTGCTGCGTAATCACGCTCCTAGAAACCTCCAAGATTGTCATCAGTCAACAGCTGTGCCAGATCGTTTAATTACAGAATGGTTTGAATTGTTGTGCACTGGTGGTGGATACAGTTTCAACAGCAGCCTGGCTATGAATTAAGAACAATACACAATATTAACACTTTTTTGCTCGGGGTGCAATGGCTATAGTGGAAAAAAATACAAAACTCCCCCTGTGCATGCGCACACACACACACACACACACACACACATATAAATGTTGACTGTTTGTTCTCTCAATATTTCAGTCCCCTTTACTTTTAATCTTATAGCTTAGAGCAGAACACAAGGGTTTGTGCGTATCTGTTTGGTTCCGGTTACACATGCATTTTGCTCTTACATACAGACATTTCATGATTACAAAAATAATGATAAATCCCGTAATAGTTCTTTGTGTTTGCAAATGTATAAGTTTATTAGTTGTTTAATTTTGTATTAGAATTTTGTATATTTGTATTAGAATTAATACAAACATGTATTTCATGAATGAGGCCCAGTTTCTGGACCCTTCACTGCTGAGTCATGAGAAGACTGTTGTTATGCCATTTGACTGGCAAGAGCACATGGAAGAGAAACAGATTTGAAATGGATTATACATGTTGGCCCAGACTCATTGACCAGATCAATTTCTTATTCCAGCGTCTCGCCAACGTGTTATTTAGGGCGGTAAACAGTGTTCCAGTGCTGTGCCTATCTGTTGGAGTCCGATCAGAGAGGACTACTTGTGTTCTCTGGAGAGCAACAGTCTCCTGTGTTTGTGTTCAGCAGATGTCACTGTGTCTGGCTCGGCCCCTTTGGAACCTGTAAATGATACTATAGGAGGTGCATCACCTTCCTCCACAGCAGAGGAGCACAGTGCAAGTGTCTGACCCACATTTACCATTCTAATAATCAAAATAAGTATAGGTAGTACTGAAGTTTACTGCCACTGTGGGGCTTGGAGCCCATATCAGTTGAGCACTTGTGGGTGGAGAGACTCCTTTTGTTTATACAGGCACAGGAAACACTGTGCAAACCTTCTGGACAATGACCAATAGGGGACATTCCTCTGGTTCTTTGGCTTTGACAGTCTGTGTCATCTAGTTCCCCCCAGCCAGATGCTAAGATTGGAAATATACAGAATGGAAAGGAATAAATAAAGCAGTAGTTTATTTTTGTATTAATGCATCTGCCCCTGAAGAGGAAATTAATGAATAGTTAGAATTTTTTTGGTATGTATTTAGGTCTGTAAGTTTTCTTTTCTTTTTCTTTGTGTTTGCTTTACAGTGTGTGCAATATGTCATTATAGCTATAAGTTCCTCCTGGTCTACACCAACACTCTCCTCTTTGTATCGGTTGTAATATCTGCCGTCTAAAAACGTGTGTTGTTTAACCCTCGCTGTCAATCTGCTGTGACATTAATCCATGATTGTGTAGGACATATGGGAAATGGTGTTTGTTAAAGACCACTCAGAAGATATACAGTAGAAAATCAACATCAATAACAAAAAAAAAGCCTTGTCTATAGTGTTACATACAGAGCTGATGGCCCAATGGCTGTAGGCTGAATACTGGCTGTTATTAAAGGTGGTCATAAATAAGACAGGAGATGACAGATGTATGTTGGACCTTCATTTGTTGCTGTCGAGCTTCTTTTGGTTTGCTAACATGTGATTTAGCTGTACAAAAAAACCCTCATCTGATTCAAGAGAGGTGATCAGGAGACATTCCAGCTACTCCTCCAGACTGGATGAAGCCTAATGTCAGCCGGTTATTGAGTTGCAGGACAGAATAGCTCTTTGTGGAATCCACCTAAAGTGAGCACAACACGGCTATTTTGCAGACAAAACATCTTTGTAACTTGGAATTGCTTTCCCGAAAAGAAGGCAGCCAAAGTGTGAACGCTGATGTATGGACACTATAACTGGGTATTTGTAAATCCTAAATGCATGGACATAGGTCACCTCTACAACACAGGATCATATCAACAGATACTGTAAAATATATAGGTATATATCTAGGTAATGTACTTCAGTGGTACAAATGTGTGCATTATAATATATATGCTGACACAGTCTACATACAACGTTATTTTCGTTTGCTAGATCAAAATCATGTCAAGCCGTTGGTTGGTTTTACGAGTTGTTATCCCTCTGTCCTTCTTTCCACCTCGCTGGTTTACATCAGGGAGAGGGAAGCTCTTTTCTCTCACTCCCAAAACAATCTTCTCTCCATGTGTTCTGGCCGGAGGAACACCTGGAACACCTGGCAACTCGCTGACTCAAGTAGTTTGCTCCTCATTGCCCATTACAGCTTATTATAGTGTCCATCAGCAGCACTGACACCGGAGGGCTGCGTGCTGAATGCAGGTGTTATAAAGTAAGTAGATGTTCAACAATGTGCCTGACACCTCGGCTCGCAGGGCACTGGGGGAGTCAAGTCGATTAAGATGTGACTGTCATCAAGTATTGTGTCTGCGTGATGTCCACACTCACCCCACTTAACCTTTAACCTTTGCAGATACGAGGACTCTGAATGAGTTACCCAACAATAGAATGATTTCCTGCAGCCAGAGCTAATGGCCCACTGCAGGTAGCAACGTCACTCGGTATTCTCAAGCGTTGGCCAACCTTACTGTCAACAGGAGAGGCTGGTTTTCCTTTTTATAAGCTCTATCGTCGTTTCCACAATCTCGTTTTAAACGCTTTCATTTTGGCAATGAAAGGGGACATGGCTTCAAAGATAGTAAGAGAAATGCAAAGAACGCAGAAGAAGTGTAGAAGACAGCCGATGCAGAGATTTATCTCACTGAGGAAATCTAAAAATATGTGCATGGTATCATTGCGTAAAAACACGTTTTCCTGAGGAAAAAAGGAGGAGGAGGAATTTTGAATGCAGCATTGTCATAGACAGGATTGTGACTCGCCTAATAATCAGACTAAATTACCATTTCATTTCACTTAAGTTATTCAGTCTGACCTCGTGTTCATGTTCCTGTTTTATTTATGTTCTCCTTACCAATCAGTAGTGAGTGACGTGTGTCCTGCACACATCATTTCTCTGGATGCAGAAGTTGCAGTTGTTAGAGACAATTCAGCTTTCAGCCCAACCGTTGCAGAATTATACTGATATTAGAGTAATCTGTGAGTTGACTTCTAACTACCCGCAGTGCTGGATGCAGTCTCTACAAAACATACATCATTCCGTCTTTATTTTTGTTTATTCATCTCTCGTTATTTGCCAGATGTGTCTAGAAATCATCTGTCTTGTTCAATGACTCATCTTTGTGTATACATACAGGACATTTATTCAATCACGTCATTTGGGCCATCGTATAATACTTTCATTTGACTGTTAGCTTACAGGTGGTGGTGTAGTAGCTAGCAAAGGCAATATGAGAAGGTGAGTATTTTGATTTGTAATATTTTGCTCAGATTAAAAAAAGAAAGTTTCACCTACACAAGGACAGAAAGACAAATATACAAATACCACATACTGACTCCGACTTCATTGGTTCTTGACCTTAATCATAAGAATCTGCAGTATGACTGGAGCCTTCACCCATCACCGCTCCCTGATGCATCATTCTGTCAATTCATATTACTACTAAGATTTCAGAGTTCCTGGAAACTAATGACAAGATAATTTCTTTTGAATATGCACTAAAAAAGCAAAAGCAAAAACATGCCTCTTAAGAAAAGTGAAACAGTAATTGATCCTAAAGGTATAAATAATTGTTTGAGGAAATATTATGTGCAGTTATACATGTCAAAAGCAAAAGAGGATGTTTCTGATTGGCTGCGGCGTATGAGTTGTGAGATGCCGCTTGAGAGGCTTTAAATTCTGATATCACCACTCAAGAGCTTTTGGATGCTATAAAATCATCCAGTGGCGAGGCAGCCGGCCCAGATGGTTTTGGCATTGAACTGTATAAAAAATATTCTGGGAAGGTGGCTTCCCTTCTTTTGAGGATCTTTGAGGATTCATTTGAAATTCAGAAATTCCCCTGCGCAATATTTCATTATTACTATAAGGGGATAGGGATGAGACCACTCTTTGTCCTTGTTCCTACTATTTCCTCTCTAAATGATTGATGTAAATCTGCAGAAGGTTCTCCCAAAACTGTATCATTTTTGGTGTGGCATTCAAGTGCTTCTTTGACATGTACAGCTGTGTGTTTGAACCGCTATTTGGCTTCTGTCTTTCTCTACTAAACCACAGTGTTTGTATGGAATGGTAATTAATTTTAAGGCTCTGGGAGTCACTCAGTTTAAGATCTGGTTAACTGAGTATATTACATATGGAGAAAGTTTATTATGGAATGATGGACAGTCATTTTCTAATTTCTGGTTGCTCCATACGACACTGAACCGGACCAGCGACAAAGTCCATAGTGTGCTGTCCATGTCTCCCATTGTGCTAAGATGTGTTGTACTAAGTCTTGTGATGTGTCTCTGCACTGTATTATGGAAAATCCCAATAAAAAATAACAACACCCGTTGCAACATCATACTCACCCAAGTAACTGATGAGACATGAGACAGAAGAACAGAAAAACCAATAGAGTTACAGTTCAAACTGTCTGTTGTAAACATGAGCAACCATACGTACCGTAGTTGTCGGCTTTCCTTTGCAACGATGGATTATTCGCCGTCTTATAGGCCTGCTCGCCTTGAGTGTGTTCGTTGCCTATTTTAAGGACGTCACCAAGATTTTAAGATCTCAGCAATTACTTTGATTATTAAAATGTTACTGGAACCAATGACCGGAGCTACAAATCTAAGAAAAATAAACTGTAGTGTTCCTTTAAATTGAACTTCAAGCTGAAGAGTTGATGGTGAGGGTTGGAGTTGGGGTCAATAGGCGATGAACCCACTGTAAAATGGCAAGCTACATTAACCAACATGTTTTTCCCTAGTAGGTTATGATTGGTTTGGTTTTTAATGTGATGATGAATACATCAGTAGAGACGAAAGTAGATTTAGTTCATCACTGTGAATAACTAGGATGTTGTCTCAAAGATAAGTGCATCTCTCACCTGGAGGATTCTCAACAGACAGACTTATCTGAGTTAATCTGAAATTCAAGGGCCAGCAGTGACTCAGATAATGTGGAATTCAATAACTCATATATATCGATGTCATATCTTTCCCCCGCGCTACCTGCTTCTGAATTCAGTGAACATCTGTCCCAGCCACATGCAAGGTTAAACAGGCTGTTGCACTTACCCATAAAGTCTGAGCAATTTTCTCCCCCTCTCTCTGGAATTTTAAGGCCTTGCAACAAGGTAGTGACACAAAGAAAATCATTATGTGTCTTAGTTTCTGCTTCTCACCTTGGATGGATCCCTACTACGTGTACAAAGCCACACACACACACACACATATATATATATCTATATATACTCACAGACACAAAATAGTTTGAACTCCTGTGGATCAGTGTGAGTGGGTGTGGGGCTCCCAGCATAGTTTGATCAAAAGAGCGAGAACATCACCATGACTGATCTATTTCCTGTCCCCAGTCCCCAGCTAACAAGTAAATTACCGTCCCTTAGTCATCACAGAACAGAGCCCTTATGTATCTGACCTCAGTCTGAGAGAGAGAGAACTATTCGCAGAACAGATGGCAGCCTCAGCTCCGGGCCAGAGAAGGGTGGGGGAAATGAAAACTATTTACACTAGTCGGAAAAGAAAGCAAAAAGACTTTGCCCAAAGTGGAAAATTAACTGCGGGGTTATTTCAAAATGCTAACATAACTCAGCTCCGGGTTGGGGGGGTGGAAGACAGCAATGATGTAATCTTTGAGGTAATCACTCTATGAAAGGGAGTTGCTGGGGGGGGTAGACACTAAGCCAAATGCGTTTTGGATTGTATATATTATATCAGAACATATAATGGTCTGAACATTGAGCGTGTCCGTGTTAATGTACATTACACAATCAAACAAAGCCTCAGATGTGTTGAATATGTTCCAGTGTGTGTGTGTGTGTGTGTGTGTTGGGGGGGGGGCGGGGGTCTTAATGTAATTTTGAAGATGTTTGTGTTTTGTTTTAGGGTGTTTGTGCCTTTCTAGACAAGGCAAAGAGACGACAGTCAGAGGCAACAACAGTGCCAGAGTTAAGGCCCAGTCACACCAGCGACTGAAATCCATTCATTTCAATACATGTGCTGTGAGTAGTGGAATCAGTCCTGGAGGATACATCCAATACATTCAAGACAACAGGGATCATATTATAATGCCTTCAAGCACAATTCAACAGAGTATAAACTGCAGCATGGTTCACTGTTTAACACACTGTCCGGTTAGCAACAGACAGCCCTCAAACACCAAGCTTCTACAGATCCACGACGAATTATACTGATCTGTGCGATACTTCAGACTCAGTAAGTTCCAAACAAAGTGCTTGTCAGAGTGTTATATGAGCACTTTGCTTGGAACATCAAAGTTGGGGCAAAACCTAAAAAACTTTTCAGGGGCCAGAACACAACGGCTGGCTTAAAACAAGTATATGTCTACAGAAGTCAGACATAAAACTGAAGGAGGGTGTAGACTATGAAGAGGAGTGCTGCTAGTACAGAAAGGTGCGCTAGTAAATGTCACTACCTCTGAGGTGCCGCCACTCACATGGACATACTGCAGCCTATCACTGAGGTATGCCTTAATCCAGGCTACAGCATGTAGGGTGCTAGCTTTGCTGCTAGTTCATGGGCCTGGATGGACATGACCGCCAAAGTCTCAGCAAGTGACAGAAATATTTATGTGAAGAATAAAAAAAGAAGGCTTTTGTCAAAATGCAGCCCAGTGTGCATGATTATAACTTTACAGAACATCCAATCAGATGCATTTCTGAAAGGGGTTTAGTCATAAGATAAAGGCATACTTCCTTTCCTCTCCAGATCTAAGTAGGTGCTGCAAAACCAGCCTTTCAAAGGTCTGAAGTCACTGACAGCAATGACCCTGCTTTTGGTTATGGGACAAAACCAGAGGTCTAGATGGTTTAGTTACCCTCCTCAAACTCCAGAAGTTTCCAAATACA
The DNA here is from genome assembly GCA_036937835.1 of Pampus argenteus. Classification (NCBI taxonomy): domain Eukaryota; kingdom Metazoa; phylum Chordata; class Actinopteri; order Scombriformes; family Stromateidae; genus Pampus; species Pampus argenteus. The sequence continues at coordinate 20,445,335 of CM072871.1, read as the reverse complement.
ATAATCACAGCTGTCATTGTCACTTGGATGTTGAGCTGAATCATTATTAGAAGTCTGTTCATGCAGAGTAACGTTGTATAACATCACACATATAATACATGTAATATCATCACACAGTGTGAGGGGCAGGTGTGTACTAGACGTACATCAAAAAAAAACTGCTTGTCTCGAGGAATTTGGCCGACCACAGAGAAAGGTAATCTCCTCCTCGTGCCAGCAGATGTCTTTCATCAACCACTTTTCCCTTCATTAATCATTTTCACAATCTCAAAGTCACTAATTAGACTAACAAGCTTAGTGAAGTGGTGACACGCCCTCAGGAACCCTGGGGAGAGCCTCTTTCTGAGTCACACACACACACACACACACACAATGAAATGGACTCAGCAGGGTATATCGCCAGGTGGTCTGTTGTGTGTTTGTGACCTTTTGGAGACTGAAAATGATCCAGCTTCTTTACTTCAGCAAGTTAGTTAATGGTTTAGTTAGTGGTTTTGGTTTTAGTATTTTTAGTAAAGGAAGGTCCAGGCGTGTGCGTGTGTGTGTGTTTTATCTGCCATCAACTCCCTTTTTATGGCCTCTCCATCAACATATCTTTGCATGTAGGTGCATGCATGTGTTAGAATACAGTATGTAAACGCCTGCCATGTTGACAGGCAGGCTTTGTAGATTGATGAATGGATGCCCCTATCATCTGCTGGTTAATTATAGGCTTGTTGCTGGTCTCTTTAGCCCCTCTCAGACATGCACCACTTCATGTTAGTCTGATGGCAGTTTAACATGTTGGTTGTCATGTCTGAATATGCACTTTAAAAGTCACGATGGGACCTCTTACGAGTTTGCTGTAACTTTTTTTTTCCCTATCATGTTGTAAAAGGCTGAACTGGACGCTGGCAGATTAATGTAAAGATAAAAACACAACATCTTATTTTCACTGTATTTAATTTTACATTCAATGACATTTCTGTGAAAATGTGGATTCACTGTGAGGAACAGTGATTATTTAAGGCCTCTTGTGTTATCCATGCGTGTGCTCATGTTCAGTGTGTTAGGTCTGGGGCACACAGACAGTGTGTGTGTGCGTCTCCATGCACACCTGCTATTTTGATTCACATATATGCAGCAGCACAAACTAAAAAACCAGCCTGGATAAAGGTGAATACAGATCAGCAGGTGTAGTGATTATTAAATACACTCTCATTAATACATACTTTTTCTATCAATATTTGAAGCATGGGTCCATTTGCTGATTAAATCACCAGACGTTGCGCCCATCATACCAGCATTAACTCCCTCCTCACTCACGCTCTGTCTCTGTCTGGTGGTCTCAGCTAGTGCTGCATGATTCTGGCCAAAACGAGATAGAGATCACTGAATATGGATATTGTCTTACAATACTGACAGTCGTCATAACCCTAAACTACACTAACTGTTCTACACTGTTCCCCTACAGCTTGTTACGACACAGTTTGTTATGTAAGTTAGAAGCAAAAATGCATTAGTATCATATATTTTTTCAAATTGATTGCTAGATTACTGGCCAAACCCACATGACACTATGTAACATGAACAGAATATAAAACACATGCTCCTTTAACCGTGCTGTTGTTGCCTTGTTGTGTTAATGTGTATATGATGATGTTTGCATTTGATTTGTGTTCTACTCAAACTGACTTTGGAAAAAGAACCTCAACAACGTGTGATCTTGTTTTCTGCTCTGTAGCTATGTAGCTATCTGTCAGAGTTTGTATGGTGTGCGTGTGTGTGTGCGTGCGTGCGTGCGTGCGTGGGTCGGGCTACAGAATTGGCATATGACAACATCCACAATGAAACATTGCACAAGACAGGTTAATAAATTACTCTTACTGGCTTTTTACTCGCAAAGCTTTTATTGCACTTACAGTAACATAAGTTATTTATGTTATTTACCTGATTTATGTGAACCTGTTTCATTTCAGCTCAGTGTGAGACTTTACTGAGTTTTGCTGTCAGGTATGGTTGTTGTCACGCAAGCTTCTCTCCTCCCGTCTCCTGGCCTCTCTCTCTGTGTGTGTGTGTGTGTGTGTGTGTGCGTGCTTGCGTGTGTGTGTGTGTGTGTGTGTGCTCTGCTGTGCTCCACAGAGCGCAGCAGAGGAGAGACAGTGAACCAGGTAAAGCACTCAATTTGACAACTACACTTGTTACATTACTGTAAGTGCAATCAAAGCCAATAAGTACTTTATTCTGCACAATTTCAGTATAAAGCTTAAATGTCCTATTTGAGATTGACGTACACATGCACTTGACAGCTTTGCACTTTGCCTGCTTAAGCTAACATTAGCTTCAGAAACTGACAGGACAACTATGCATCACAGCTATGAATCCCAGAGGTCCAATTTCAGCGTTCCTAAGGTGGTAAGCTTAAAACAATAATATGATGCACTTAAAAGTTTGATTAGTTTGATGATGCATTTAAATTAGGACCCACCATATTGTTAGCAAACACTACAATTGGAACTGATATGTCATACATCATGTTGAATAGGAAAGAACAGGACAAAAAGTAAAGTGGGGGATGGGGGCTCGCAGGACATAAGCAACGCATCTCTGTAAGCCACTGTTTCAAGCTGTCTTGGTCTGGTTGTATCACACCAGCCTCAACAAACCAACCTAAACCATTAAAATGACAAATACACCAGAGTTGTCTTGCAGCCCTACATCTAAAACAGTGATGATGTGCGATTGTAAATTCTTGACAGAAGTGCGATTAAACCATTTGTCATACTTTCTACCCGTGTGTGCATTTAAAATCACGATAAGGTCGAGTGCAGTTTATCCATGCGCTCGCATCTCTCTCCCTGTGTTTTTTTGTATGTGTGACCTCTTACCATCATCGCTCATTCTCCATCTGTCTCTCCTTCCTCTCTTTCTTTTCTTCTTCTCCTCTGTCTCCTCTGTCTGGCTCTTTGCATTGTAGCCAACTGCTTCCCTCAATGCCAGAATGGAGGAATGTGCCTCAGGCCTCAGCTCTGTGTCTGCAAGCCTGGCTCAAATGGGAAGGCATGCGAACAGAAGACGATGCCCACACACCCGTTTCCAGCGCTGCCTGGGAGCAGACCCACCAACGGCCACACCAACGGTCACACCAACGGACACAATGTGGTACCCCAGCGGCCCATACCTCAGCGCGTGTCTCCTAATGGTTATGCCTCGGCCTCCCCTCCGGCTACCAACATGGGCCAGAAACTAACTGTTAAGCCGGCCCCCCAGCTCGTACGACCACATTACATCCAACAGCACATCCAACAACAGTAAGTATCCCACTTTGATTCACCCTTTATTTGTCCATGCTGTTTTCTGACGACTGAAGACGGTTTTAGAACCACTCGGTCCTCTACTGCTGAGTTTACTACTGATGTGGGGCAACTGGGCTAATCAAGCATTACAAAACTACAAAAAGATCACAAACCCACGTTAACAAAAAACTAGTGTTGTCTGCAGGCATAGTGTGAAGAGCAGAGCTTTACACTCGTGTGCAGTAGATACGGACATATCAGGAAGCTCAAATATAATGTCATATGATGTTTTGGAAAGCATTTACTATGTTCTTGTTTGGAGGACTCGTTGAGTCACAAACCGTAAGAATAAATTGTGCACATCGTTTGAACATTTCTACGGTTTTATTTCTACTTGCGAACATCTTGGAAAAGAAATAAAAGATTAATTAATCTGACCAAAAGTTCCGTTAAAGTCATAACCGTGCACAAACATTTCATCAATAAGGTATATTACAAGAGCCATTTCAAGTACAATAATACTGATAAAAATATAATACGGTTAATACAAGTCATTACAAAATCAATCTGGCAAAAATAAATGCCTGATGATGAGCTGTAAATGTCCAAAAACATCCAATCTAACATTTTGTGAGCAAACTGTAATATAACAAACTACAGCTGCAGGCACAGACAAATTTCTGCAAGTTTTTGTGAACCATCTGTTGGTGTTTAACTGAGTTTACCATGCGGAGGATGTCTATCATGTTGGAGAACTGAACCTTTCACTTGGTTCTTCACTTCATGACTGTTTTGAGCATATAGGAGCAGTGCCAAGTATAAAATGAGCTCTCTTAGTTAGCTTCTTAATCCTATTACTTAATGCTATTACTCCAGCATGCCACAGCATAAAGCAGCCACTGACCATAATGCTTCGATAGATAACATCAAACGGTTTACCCTTATTTGGAATGCAAACCGTATCTTTAAATACCTGCGGACGAGGCCTTCAGTGTACTGTCCACACAACAATTCTTTCCATCTGACGCAATCTAATGACTTTGTAGCAATAGTATACACTGCTGTGTTCCATTGTCTTTAGAAAGCTACATGCATTTCACATTCCCACTGTATTTGATTTTAGAGTTGCAATAGGCAAGGCACAGCCGCCTGGACACTGCTGAACAGCAGATTGCTGAGACTTGTCTGGTTCAGGTCGGTCACAGAATTCTACACCCTACATACAGATCGAGAAAGTAATGACTGATCTCTCAGCTTGAATATTGATCGAGGATACAACGATCAGATACGCCAGATGACTATCTGAGCTGACGCAGAGCATATATAAGTTGGATCGGATAATGACGAATCACGACGACGATGATCAGTTTCCTTTTTTCAGCGTCATTATCAAATTGAAATCAGGAGTGCTTCTACCGTTAGTCACATTCATACCACTGCCGATGTCCGGATGCTGGATTAGTTGTCACAGCAATCCCTGGCCTCATGTTGTCTTACATTACAATGATCCTGATGAGTTCCAGATCCAACCTGGAGGTTGGAAACCTCCGCCTCGAAGGAGTTAAAGAGGCTGTAAGTGCAATAGTTATACTAACAGTCATCATTATTACAACTCCAACAACTGCTTGTATGTGAAAGGTGTCAAATCACAGTGACGACCCCACAGATAATTATCACCTGACTTTGCAGTTTCTTCTCAGCTCTACTGCGAGTTTTAGTCTTTATAAGATCTGTTTTGGTTTTATGAACCGCACTGTTTTGTTCCTCTGAACTGCTAACGTCAGCAGCAGCAATGCACTCTACACTACCTGCCCAGCACCAGACTACAATTAGACTTCTAACAGGATCACCATATCATCTTAAAAAGTGATATGTCATATGCTGTGTTTATAACTTGTTTCTGCTGCCCCCGTGTTGCCAGAAAATCAGTTCACGCAAGTTTAAGTGTCATGGAGAGACAAAGCTGGATTGTAGCTGCAGTGTTTGGATTCTATGTCCAGTTCACGTTCATATCAGCATGAATCACATCCAGATGTTTGTTCACCTAACATTTTGTCAGTTCCTGGGATTTAATTTCCGGGATCTTGGCTTCCTCTTTCAGTTTAATTGTCTGCATGGAAAAAATGCATAAGGAATCAGTGCTTACCAATGTGTTTGCTTCACACCTTGTCATAGTTTACTGATGGAGTCCAAATTGGATGGTTTCTGTCAAACATAACCCCAAGCTGGTATGAGGGTCCATCTGTTGATAATCATACAGACAGAATGTTTAGTAGCATGCTGCTTGTTTGACAGCATGGTGAATGGTAATGGTGGCCTGCAAGCCAACTCTACACAATTGCTGATTCAAGCTAAGTCAGTGTAATAATAGGTAGGAATTCTCCCTGCATTTTTGTAAGCGGAGTTCAGATGCCACTAAGTTCTGCTTAGTTGGTTTGTTTCGCCTGTCAATACAACAGACAACTGGAGAATGGACAGTCGCATCAGACACAGTGAAAATGGCCCCAACACCTTGTCAGGTCCAATAGGTGAATATAGACTCAAAACTAATCCCTGCTTCTCAGCTGAAATTTAACAGCAGCATGTTGATGGAAACATCCAAAATGACCCAGCAGTTGTCCAGTTAGCTGGCATAGTCCAGACCTGTGATACCGATGAACGATATTTAAAATACATTTTACATTTTATGTGCTGTGTTTAACATGCACTCTGTAAAATGTCAAGAGGCGTTTTTATTTTTTTTATTTTTTTATGCACCGCTGAGGCATCAGTAATTGCTACCAGATCTGGGTCCTCGAAAGCTGCTCTCAATTTGCAGAAGGGATTTATCTTTCACAAGGAGCTATTCTCCTATTGGTTCAGTTATTCAGTTATTCTCCTATGGTAACAGTTTTGTCATCTGATAGGATAAAAAAATAGGGCAATAAACCCCAGGTAAGTAACTTCTGATCAGATCAGTCGCGTTTGCACAAGCAGCTGAGAGAGAGTTTTCATCACAAATCTGCCTAAAAGGGGTGCAAATGTAATTTGAGATCATATCTACATACATGACTTGGTTGATATGCCCAAATAAATGACCCTTTTTTTATGCCTTTATGCTCAGAGACGTTACAAATGAATCACAAAATCAATGTTTAAGTGCAATTTGGAAACATTAATCTAATCTGTGTGCTCATACTGATTAGAGAAAAATGCAGTTTTTTCTGCTCTGGATGGTGTTTTGGAAATACCGTATTTCCTCTAATAGTGGCTGGTAGTCAATTAAAAGCCAGTTCACCGAGGCCAGGGACGTAAAGGCCAGCCACAATAACGGGCAGAGGAAAAAACATACAACCATGAGCATGCTACCCACATGCTACCGCAAAGTGGTGCATTGCCTTCCAAAAAAGGCCTTGTAGCCTCTGCAGCTGGGTAAATAAATCCCACAGGCCACTATTAGAGGAAATACAGCACTTGAGAAAGTGTAGTCAGAGTTCCAGAACAACTGACTCAATACATGCCAGTTAGGGTAAACTGGCATTTTTCACCATTGAAATCATAAAAAATGTATATGTCATAAAAATGTAGTGGATAAAATCAAGAAAGAGTTTTAGGATTTGACCAGGCGTCCATAATATGACATCACTTGACAGTTCTATCCAAAACCATTACAAACGCAAGCTACAAATAACTATCATAAATTATTCTTATGAATATGAACGTCACACTTTATTGGCCCGTCAGTCTAATGAAACCCTCCCGTACGAGGTGTTGTAGCTCAGTTTGCATCAATCATGCTGCTTGACAGACTACAGTCATAATTCACATGGCTGCTAGAGGTCGCTTGTACATTGAATGTTAACATAGGTCATAATTATGTATTTGAACAAATGACTGATGCTTTTTGTAAGGAGGAGAGTTTAGTTCGGGCAAGTTGATTAGTGTCTTGGAAAACTAGAATACTTTGGGAGCACTGATCAGTACACTTATTCTATTGTTAAAAAATACATAACAAGAAGATCACTTTGCATTAACAGACATCAAAAGGCAAATCCATCCAGATAACTATCAGCCTGTTTCTAAATATATTTGCAATAAACCGTAAAACCCTTTCCTTTAGAGTATTTTTTAGAAAACAATTTGAAGATGTAGTATGGATCAAACCTTGTAAAATGTAATTTAAAAAATAAATAAATTTGGTGCGGTTATAATGTGTATGGAACTGAGATGATTTAATTTCATTCATTATTTCTTGTTATTAGCTAATGCAGGCTGACAAATCCTTCAATATGTGTGTAGGTGAGCACATGACAACATTAGCTTCCAGCAGTATGTGATGAATATGTGATGGCTCGATGGTAGTGGACCCAAAAATGCAGAGGAGCGGAGTTTTGCTAAATAAGCAGCTGTTTATTAGAGCACAGGGAAAGGGGGGGGGGGGGGGGCAGGGGGGTGCCACGGGCCCCAGGTAGGCAGCTGGGGCAGGGGAGTTCACGGGGGGAAGCTTGAGCCGGGGACGAGGTAGGGAGAGGCCGTCGAGGGGTTTAGGCTGGGGCGGACAGGTGCAGAAGCCTGGTGGTGAGGAGGACGAAGAGCTGGAGTCTGGAGACAGAAATAGAAGTCAATACTCAGTTAAATCACAATTTTCAAAGTCTAAAGAGAAGCCTAGTTGCTCTACCACGATGCGGTGGCAAACTGGCCCCCGAGTGGTGGAAAAGCCAGTGCTGATATACTGCAGAGGGGATGAGCTGATGGATGGCAGGTGTGGAAGCTGAGAGAGTTGAGCTGATGGCAGGCAGGTGTGGAGGAATCCAGGAGCTGAGAGTGAGTGACAAGGTGGCCACGCCCACGCCAGCACACAGACAAACAAACACGGGGAGAGACAGGGAAACACAAGGGAGAAGGGGGAAGACAAAAGAGGGAGGCACAGCCACAGCTGTGACAGTACCCCCCCCTCAACGGGCGCCTCCAGGCGACCCGCCGGGCTTGGTAGGGTGGTCCCGATGAAAGTCCCGGACCAGGGACTGATCCAAGATAGCCCGCCGAGGAACCCAGCAACGCTCTTCGGGCCCATAGCCCTCCCAGTCAACTAAATACTGGAAGCCGCGGCCTCGGCGGCGGACATCCAACAACCGCTGGACAGTGTAGGCTGGAAGGTCATCAATGATGCGGGGGGGCGGCGGGGCCACAGTTGGAGGAGTCAGAGGGCAAGTGGAGACAGGCTTCAACGTATACGGGCCAACATAACGGGGTGTGAGCTTCTTGGAGGAGGTTTGCAAAGGGGGATCTCTGGAAGAAAGCCAAACTTCCTGACCTGGTTTGTAGACAGGGGCTGGTGTTCTATGGCGGTCAGCAATACGGAGCAAGGCAGCACGAGCATCCCTCCGGACCCTACGGCAACGGCAAAGGTGGGCTAGAACTAAAGGGACTGAGGTGTCATTCTCTATGGCTGGAAAAGGAGGTGATTGGAGAGTAGCTTTGGCACGGGCACACACAGTACAGGCAGAGACAAAGGCACGAGTGTCAGAGTCCATTGAAGGCCACCAGAAGTGCCGTTTAAGGAGGGAGAGGGTACGGGCAGTCCCAGGGTGACCGGCAATTCGGGAAGTGTGCCCCCACTGGAGGACCTGGGAGCGGGCTGAATCAGGCACAAAGAGACGGTTGGGGGGCCCATTACCAGGGTCTGGCTGTGCTTGTTGGGCATCCCTGACGATGGACTCAATATCCCACGTAACTGCTGCCACCACACAGGAAGCAGGAAGGATGGTGTCTGGGGTGGAGGGTGCCTCCTCAGAGGAAAACTGGCGGGAGAGGGTACGCTGTTTGCTGAAAACCTCACCCAAATCATGATAGACAGCTGGGACTGCTGACAGATCTGGGGGTTCCAGGGTAGGAGGGGAAACAGTGGCCTCAGCTGGCGCAAGGGAGGACTGCAAGCAGGTTGAATGGCAAAAGGGGCTCCAGCTTACCAATTTACCAGCTGACCAGTCGATATGGGGATTGTGTTTACGGAGCCAGGGGAGGCCTAAGACGATGGGAGCACTAGGGGAGGATATTAGATGGAAACGGATACACTCACGATGATTACCAGACATGATGAGGGGTACGGGTTTGGTGCGGTGTGTCACATGGGCAAGGAGGTGGCCGTTGAGAGCGTTAGCCTTCAGGGGAACATCCAGGGGCTCACTGGTGATGCCCATCTGAGCAGCCAGAGTGGTATCCATGAAACTTTCATCTGCACCGGAGTCGAGCAAGGCGAGTAGGGGCAGAGACAATTGGTTCCAACACAATGTGGCATCGAGCTGCATTCCGGGTCGGGGGCTTGGAGGGGAATGAGTTTGGCGCGACAGAACCCCCACTGCTACTGAACGAGCCACTCCTTTTGGCCGATGGGGACAAGAGGCAATGAAGTGTCCCGTCTGGCTGCAGTAGAGGCAGAGTCTAGCTTGCATCCGTAGCTGGCGTTCTTCAGGTGTCAGACGAGCCCGTCCGACCTGCATGGGCTCCTCCACTGAGCCAGATGGGGGTCCACGAGTGCTGGCTGGGGAGCTGAAGTGGGACTGAAATTGGGGTGGTGGGGGGGGGAAACTGGCTGCGGGTAGGGGCCTGCCGGTCCTTTCTCTATTCCTCTCCCTCTGTCGGTTATCAATCTTGATGGCCAGTGATATTAACTCATCTAATGAATCGGGTTCGGGTTCGTTAGTTCATCCTTAATACCGCCCGAAAGCCCCTTAACCCGAAAGCCCCTTAACAAAAACAGCTCGTAGCGCCCTGCTGTCCCACCCACTCTCTGCAGCTAGGATGCGGAAGTCAATAGAATAATTAGCAACTGAAGCCGAACCCTGACGTAGGGACAATAAACGTTTCTCAGCCACCCGACCCTGAATAGGATGATCAAAAACTCTGCGAAGCTCAGCTATGAAGCAATCATATGACCCCAGGACACTAGAACCTCCCTCCCACAATGCAGTAGCCCACTGACCTGCTCTTCCTCTAAGTAAATTAACAATATATGAAATACGTGAGCGATCAGACGGGTAGCTTGATGGTTGCTGATCGAAAACTAGAGAGCACTGTAAAAGAAAACGGCCACAGGAACCCAAATCGCCCGAATAATGATCCGGAGGTGGAACAAAAGGTTCCTTGGCTGCTTGAGGGGGGGGCTGTTTGAGTCAGAGGGGAAGTATGGCTACTCACTGCTGCTGGGAATTCATCTGGGGGAGTCTGGGTGGACAGTTGAGATGCAATTTGGGCCACACTGGCACTTAAGTCCTGCAACGAGCTCATGACATTGGAAAGTAATTGGTCATGCTTTCCAAGCAATCTCCCTTGGGTGGTGAGGGCTTCACGAAGAGAATCTCCATCTGCTGGGTCCATGGTAGGGCCAGATTGTACTGTGATGGCTCGCTGGTAGTGGACCCAAAAATGCAGAGGAGCAGAGTTTGGCGAAATAAGCAGCCGTTTATTAGAGCACGAGAAAAGGGGGCTGGGGGGTGCCACGGGCCTCAGGAAGGCAGCTGGAGCAGGGGAGTTCACGGGGGGAAGCTTGAGCCGGGGACGAGGTAGGGAGAGGCCGTCGAGGGGTTTAGGCTGGGGCGGACAGGTGCAGAGGCCTGGTGGTGAGGAGGACGAAGAGCTGGAGTCTGGAGACAGAAATAGAAGTCAATACTCAGTTAAATCACAATTTTCAAAGTCTAAAGAGAAGCCTAGTTGCTCTACCACGATGCGGTGGCAATCTGGCCCCCGAGTGGTGGAAAAGCCAGTGCTGATATACTGCAGAGGGGATGAGCTGATGGATGGCAGGTGTGGAAGCTGAGAGAGTTGAGCTGATGGCAGGCAGGTGTGGAGGAATCCAGGAGCTGAGAGTGAGTGACAAGGTGGCCACGCCCACGCCAGCACACAGACAAACAAACACGGGGAGAGACAGGGAAACACAAGGGAGAAGGGGGAAGACAAAAGAGGGAGGCACAGCCACAGCTGTGACAGAATAATTGTTATCAATGATTTGATACACCCAGTACCATCCACTAGACTGAACTGAAGTCAGTCACATTTGCCACAGGCTCAGGAATATTGCTTACTATGCTTTGGGGACCCCAAAATTGGATACATTTGGGCTTTGAAACTATGGTTTATTATCATAAACTATAGTGTACTATAATGGATCCTTTTCTTTATTTCTTCATTTAAACTCTTGTCAAGTGATGAATCATGTAAGATGTAGCCAGTACTTGATAGAAAGGGAAAAAAAAAGGGCGAAGACAATTTTTTTTTCTTTCTGTGTGTCAGCAGTAGGATGAGCAATTGCATTGAGATATCAGTGGCACTTTGCTGCAATTCCCATTTGGTTTATGTGTGCTTATAAGACTAGGATGTGATGAAGAGTGCTTCCCTATCATTGCCGTCCAACCCATAAATCATAGACGACACGTTAATGCTATTATAATGGCTGTCACTGTGGTTCAGCTGCACGGGTCAAATGTTGCAGCTGAAAGTATGGCAGCTCTGACCCTTGAAGGTGTGACACCTGGCAAAAAAAATGAGAATACCACTCAGTAACTCAACGCGATTTCTCACAGGAAAAGAAAAAACAAAAAAACATACACTTGAGGTTTGATATAGAATTCCAGCTAGCGAAAGCCCATTATTGTTACAGGGGTGTCAGTTGTGACCCTGGACAGTCCCTCAGGTTCTGTGCTGTGTGACTGAGTAAGATTCATTGGCTGATCTCAGGAAAAAAACTTACACAAGAGCTGTGTAATAAATGGCTGGATCTAGTTGAGCTGCGCCTAATTTAATATTAAGATATTAAGTCTGGATTTAGGGTTGTATCCTACATTGTGCACAAAGTGTGTTGTATAGGCAAATATTTTTGGTAACTGGTAAATTTAGCAAATTTAGTAGTAGTATTAATATTACATACATTTAAACTGTATGTCCTGTTCTAATTTTTTATTTGACACTAAGTACGGGGCGCAACAAATTGTAAATTTTAAGTAAAATTGAACAAATTTGAACACACACAATACAATGCCACCCATTGCTGTCATGTAGTAAATCAAGCAGTTCATACAGTGGCCAGTAGCAAAGTTAGTTATTCAGTCAGTCGGTGAAGGAAACCTCACCAAATCTACTGAAACATTTTCCTCTCCAGCATATATATCGCACCAAATTTTCTCCAGATGTAAGTTTCCTTTGCCATAAGTATAACAGTAAAAAAAAAAAAAAGTTCAGATTTAACTATTGTACACAATACCAGTTCAGGCAGTCCAAGCAGAGTAGTTAGTGGGGCTACAGTGAAATTACTGCTGACCAAAATGATCAGGAAAATTGTCAGACAGATGGAGATCATTGGTGGCCATTGTATTGGACTGTAGAGATATATAGGTGACTTCTCAATGTAACTTTTTTTATTGGTTTATCTGTCTATGCTCCAGTTCCCACCAATGGTCTTGAGCTTTGTATAATGAATTAGACCGTAGATACACTTAGCTCAAATGAGTTTCCTTCACAAGGTGAGGAGCTCAGACATCTAGAGCTCTACTCGAACTGCTGATCTTTTGTTAGGTGTTGAGGTGGGTTTTGGGGTATTTGAGCGGGATCTTCTTGACACCTCCCTTAAGAGGTTTTCTGGGGATGGCCAACTGGAACGAGACCCTGTGGCAGACCAAGAACACACTGGAGTAATTGCATACGCCATCTGGCCGGGGAATGCCTCAGGATCCCCCAGGAAGAGCTTGAGGATGCGGAAGGGAGAGTGACAGGCTGCCATACTTAGTCTGCTGTCAGCACAACCCAGAACCACATAAGTTCCCAAAAATAGATGAATGGAAGGATGAACGATTGCAACTTCTGACATAACAGAAGCTGATGAGAGAACTATGCTCATATTCAAGTTTCGAAACCGAACACACTATTTCAGAACATACCAGTTCAGTATGATTTGTTTTGAAACCTCAAAATTCAATATTCAAGTTCAGGTTTCATACTGATACTGGCACATCGGGGTTCATCTAGCCGAATCCGTTGTGTAACCTGCAGGTTATTAAAGAGAAACTTCTTTCAACCAGTCAAACAACCAGTTCCCCGGAACAAAGCACTGGTATACAGTGCAGAGATATTTCTCCTTTCCCTCCCTGCACTCTGCTTGCCATCAGCTGCAGTATTGCTAATACGTGAGAAGGCTCTGGTGAGGTTCAGTGAGTTCATTACGGTAGACCAGAGTATGTCAGCTCTCGTGGGGAAGAAGACTTGGACAGCCAGAGTGTAGAGGTCGGCGGTGAATTGTGATTGCGGCCAGAGCAGTGAAGGCCGAGACTGAACAGATTCAGCCCCCTTCACACAAACACACACACACACGCATACATATACACACACCTCACTCACTCAACCCTGACTCACCGATCTGTTTATGTAGAAATGAGTAAAATCTCCTCTGTGATATTTAAGACTAGCAGGCTCTTGTAACCATTCCTTGGATACCCTCCAAGCTCTTCTCTTACTTTTTTCATTTCATGGCGCAGTCATTGCCAACACACGCAGCCATGCCAGATATTTTGTTGAGACTGGAATCAGATCTTATGTTTATAACCTTTCTCTTGCCGTTACTATTCTCTGTCTCATTGCTCAGGTTTGGAGCACTTTGTTGTTGCCGTATTTAGGACCCAGCTTCTATAGAAGCAGTTGTTAATCTGATACTATAGCTGTTGTGTACATACTGTACAACCAGCACCGTTGTCCTTTACCCTTTTTGCTATAATGAAAAATGTCAGGATTAATTGTGGATCACTGACAGCAATGGTAACCCAGACACAACCCCAGAGTACCCAACAGTTTCATCTACAATTTGATATGAAAAACCAGATGAAGTAAAAAAAAAATATTGGATGAAAATTCAGTGGAGGTAAACCTGTACCAGAATTACACAGAAAATGTGGAGGAGGTAGAAAGGAAGTGGGGTAAGGCTGACATAGATGGAGGGAAGTGGCAGCGTCGATGGGCATATCGTATGATTGGTAAATGGCGCCCTCTAGTACCTTTATAACACCCTTTAGTCCCAACATATAACACAAGATCAAGTGTATCACTTCCTCTTTCCTGATTATTTCATTGACGGGTCTACAGACTGCTGGAGCAGCATATCGGTATGAAAACAGCTGGTTAAGGGCTTGTCTAGATTAATTTATGGCTAATTGAGTGAAATAAGGACTTATCTTGTTTAATCTGTATATAAACAGAAAATGACATATATGGTTCTAGGAGGGGAGTAATGTGCAGGAAAGTACCTGTCGATCACCAAATACCAGATGTTGGCGACTAGCTGGTGAACGTGGTGGAGCATTTAGCTTAAGAGCCAGATATTGTCCTATTGTCAGGTGGACCACACCTCCAAATAAATACTAATGTTGCTCCTTTTCTGCTGGATGTGTAAACAGGCAAATGTTTGCAGTTAAGATGTTAGCCATGACAGCTTTATAAAGTGATAATAAGTCAGTTTTATTATCACTGATGTCAGCTTTTTTTTTTTGGTGTTGCCAAATGACGGAATAAATCCTGTTAATGATGCCCTGTGGAGTTTTCTGGATAAAAAAAAAAATTTGTTTCTCACCAAAATACACAGCGTGTATCTTTGAGATACATGATGGATGGATTTCCTTCCTTATAAAAAGCATCTGCGGCGCCAGTATTTTCTGAAAAAAATGAAAACCTGTATTGCTAAACATGCATGCCCACAAGCATGTTTACACATATATAATCATGTCCACCGTCTGAACACATAAACATATATTAATAATCCTAAACAGAGTGTCCAGAAGGTTTAATTAGAGGGTGCTCATGCACACAATAATACTGAACACATCGCTGTACATCATGGAGATTCACATAACCTATACATAGTTACATAACTTAAACAGAAGAGCTATATAAGACATTACAGGGTCATTGCAGAGCTATTTTCAAGGCTATCATTTTCTGTTTATTTATACTGCAGCAGGGGGCCTATCATAAGAATGGGATGAAAATATGTCCAGTTGACAAATGGTTCTTCCTCCTATGTTTATCGCCTCCTTTCCGTGGCCCTGCACTTTCCATGTATGCCTTCACTTGTCAACCCTGGTGGGGAAGGCCATATCATTTTTCCAGCTGTGCCAAATCTTCAGTATGACTATGTTGTGTTTAATGTTTTGGAGACATCTTGATCCTTTCTGTTAGCGATCACCATCGAGAGGAATTTTGCACTTGTATACTTAGACTCAATAACAGAATCTAAAAATTGCCATGAAATATTGGAATGTAATATAGTCATAATGAGTGTTAACATACAGATATTTAGCAGGTCATGTTTATGTTCACCGTCAACGTTATGGGTATTTCATAAACCAAAGTATTGACCTGATGTTGGTACTAGATCCTTTTGCAAAAGCAAGATTGATACTCGGTGGGTAAGTCGCCTAAGTCGTTAGCATTCATTTTCTGTGGACAATGCATATCTGTACCAAAGTTTACATCAATGAATGTATGAGTTGTAGAGATATTTCAGTTGTGATCCGCTACGGCTACCACGAATGTCTATATAAAATTTCATAACTGCCACGTTGGTAGCGTTGCTAAAACATTCTCCATTCAACCCCAATCTAAACCCCATTCAAGGTCCACTCAGGTGTGGACACAGTAAGACTGAATATACTTTGGATCCAGCCCATCTTGGGTCCTGGTTGGGTCTTAGAGTTTGGGGACAAAGAGGAACTGAGAACCCAGGGACAGGTTGTCCTGATTTGATGGTTGGATGGATGTAGACAAGATGCAGCAATCATCATTCCAATATCCATATGTTGTTAACACCGGAGAATCCCCTGCTTTCATGTCAGCAGCCTTTCCCTCCATCTGCCTGTGAGGAATTGATCTCTGTAACTAAGTTGAAGTAAGCTGCTTATCTCCATTAATATCAGACTGCATGATCACAATTCAGATCACGAGCCCCGCTTGGCCGAGTGAAGCTCCCGCATCCGGTGTGCAGTAAACGCTTCGGACTATATAACGTTTATTTGACTTAACTGGGAAGATGAAGGATGTGAAACGCAGTATATCTCCAAACAGACCACGAGCATTCACACCATTACTTTTAATATTAGAGGATGTAGAGGATGCCTGGTGGTTCCGATCGCTAACAGCTGACCAAACAGTGATGAGGACAGATAGATGTATTCATGCTGACTTTTATTTTTACCACAAGCCCATGCCAGGAATTGAGGGGCTCAAATAGACATTCTATTTTAACTGTTGCACACAAATGTAATACACAAACAGTGTCATCTGGCGATATCTCAAGACAAACAAAGTATCAAACGTTTAACTGTTGACAGTAATTTCTGACAGTGTTTGTGACCTCAGCTTCTCCTCCATCCCATAAGTGATGTACCAGATCATTTCCTTCCAAAACGTCTGGTGCTGCTAACACAAAGTAGTTTTGTCTGACGTCTAAAAGCAAAAGTTGCTTATACCTGTTCTGAGCGGCCGGAGGATTACTGAAGAGACTGCGATTCATACTGAATGTCATGAATGTCAATGTACTGAAGTTCATGGCAGTCCATTCAAAATTTGTTGAAATATTTCAGACTGACATTACCACCCATAGAGCCATGCTGCTAGCCTGGATAACAGTAACGTTTTGACCTTTCCTCTAAGATTTGCATTAGGAACATGATATGACTGATTCACAGAGTAACATACAGGTTGCTGAGGTCCCGCAGGAGTGTCCACATTCTTTTGGCCATACTTTTGCCAAAGCACCTTATTTAACCTCAAGCATTGAAGCATCTTCAGGCGAAGTTCAGGAGGTTTTTAAGCCCAGTATTTTGGTCCTGCCAAGACTCGCGCTAAGAGGAAGGGAAGGAAGATTGCACCGTTCTTGACGAGCTATAAGAATTTCTGTGTTCATTTGGGTGTATCGATCTAAGGACAGTACAGTGATTTCAGACACAGATCGCTTCATTTTATCATTTATCAGACTATTTGGCATTAACAGGCTGGTGCTGGCAAAGGATCATGTACTTGTGAATCACAGAGGGCAGAAAAACAAACATACTACTGCACGGCTCACTATAGGCTGAAACCTTCAAGCACCTCTGGCTACACCCCAGTCACCGCTGTGACAGCAGCTGGTTTCCATCAGCTCTCAAAGGAAAACACCTGCTGTGACTTTCAGGCGACAGATTTAAAGGAACATAGTTTTTTAGAGATGTGCAATCCTGGGCCTGTTTAGCCCAAGAGTGTTGAGAGCATTGATACTGAATAATACTGAAGACTCATTTACTCCTAATATTGGTGTATAAACATCAAACATATGCCTATGTAGATGGGGATACTGTGCATGTTGTATGATTAAAAAAAATCTATTCACCTGATTGTTTTCTGTTTTTTTTTCCCCCTCCAGGATTCGGTCCATGCCCGTGCATCCAGCTCAGAGCCAGCAGTATGTTATAAAGCCCAAATACTACCACACACACACCACACACACACAAACACACATCCAGCCCCAACCTGAGAGGCCAATCCCCCTGACAGTGGGACACAACCCCATCCATGGTGAGTACGTCATCTTAGACACCACATTTCCATTTTGGGTGTGTTAATAATGCTCTTAAAGAGTCAAAACTTTCAAGTGGGAAATTCAATATGCTGCTTTGGAGAATGCATCTTTCTGCCATTGTTTGTTATTTTTGCTCAAGTCCGCCTACTCCCTTTGTTTTTTTTTTTTTTTATTGTCCTGTGTTAAAACGATTTTCATAAATACCAAAGCCATGATAGACATGGTGTTTGCTGTGGCTGATGTGTCTTAAGGAAGCTTCATGTCCCTGCAAGTAGATTTTTTTTATATACATATGAGAATCATTTGAAAACCAATGGATGCCTGCAAGGTAAAAAAAATTAGTAGAAGTGTGAGCAATAATTTGTAGTCATTATGTTACAGTATGCTGGAATTCATAAGGGAATGTAGACTCAGGAAAAGCAGGTTTGACTGAATGTTTTACAGACATCCCTGAAGGTAATATCCTCCATAATTCCAATAAAACGATTTCTAACATGTTTGATATGTAAATAAAAGTGTATTGTGTCATTGTCAGCCAAAGAAGCTAAATTGTGGAAGCAATGTCTTACTTTAAAGCCAAAGTATCAGCTGTGGGAGCAATGGTGATGGAATATGTGGAGGTTTATTATTAATGTTCTGAACTTCCTGTTTGAGAGACCCATGAGTTACAGCTAACGGTATCTTTGGTTAAAATAACTGGATCAAATATAATTTTTAAATGTTGAATAGATAAATGAACAACGCACAGAGCAACATCAGCAAATAAACTGCGCAGACAGGTAGAGCATCAAATTCAGAAGAAAATTCAGAATGAACAACACTCCTGTTCCCCAAATCACCACAGCAACGCGCCCAAATGGCTGCATTTGACACATCTCCTGATCGCATTGTGTTTTTCCACCTCCAAACAGTTGCTCTGCAAAACTATTTCCACATACTCAACAATAAATGGAAATATAACATCAGAAAATCGAACTTTTGTTTATGGTGAGAAATCCTCGGGAATCCTGGTAAAAGAAGGAGATACTCCTGGGAAGTAATCATTTTAAAATCGCGGGAAAACCCTTCAACCCTAATTTATGCCAATATACACATACCACACAAAACACATCACATCTGCTCTAACAGTGTGAGGATATGGAGAGAATGTGGAGCTTGCAGTAACAGGATTTTTTTTTTTTTTTTTCAAATTGCTGCTCCAGAGGTAATGGCATAAAGACTTAAGCATTGCCTGCTGCTTGGGCCTGTCGAAAATGAATTATTAGTCTCATTTTCTGAGGGCAATTTTAGACAAAGGCAGGGAGTGTGAGAGTTAGAGTGGAAGAGATGGAATAAAATAACTGTGTCATCCGGGGCAGAACCCCTCAATTTGCTGAAACAACAAGTGCGTCAATGGATATGAATGGGAGGAGGCTGTGTAGAGTGGAGCCTTTGAATACCTGTTATCCACCCCCCATTTAAGTCGCTCAGCTACTCAACAGCCTTGCCACAGAAGACACATTATCTCCCATTTACAGTCTGAGGTAGGACCAAATGGTAAATAGCTGCAGACACACAAAAGCATGAATACACCCCTACAAGTCACCCAGAGGATAACTTCCAATGTATTATTATTATAATGTATTCACAGACAAACACCTAAATCAGCATATTTCCTCCATAACTTCAGCTGCATAAATCTTGGGTTCCAATCAAGAGTCCCATTGGCTTGTGGCGTTCACATTTTTATTATTTTATTACTTTTTAAATTCTGAGCTTCCTTTAAATCATTCAGAGCAAAAAAAATAAAAAATAAAAAAAGTTTCTGGAACAAGTTTGGTTGCCAGTCAAACTCTTATAGATCTGACAGATTAACAACAGCCATAATTTACCAGCTCTTGCTTGGTTATTGTGGCTTGTCATAAATTCAAGGCCAAACTCCAACATCAGACTCGCCAGTATGCATCTATGAATAAGTCAATATTTTTCAAAGAATTTGTAGACTGCAGTTTGAGTGGTTGTGCCTGTGGTCACAGCCAGATGGGCCGACGCGGGGATATTAATGGGGGAGGTGAGCAGACAGAACAGTGTTGACGCTTGGCCATGCGGCGTTTGCAGTCTCAAGCAGACCCAGACCTGGCCACAGTGACCCAGACCCGGTTTCAAAATAACCTCCCCAGTTCAGTTTAATTTCAGCGAGCAGTTTGTAAAAGCCCAAGAAATGGCCAGACATCAAAGGTAGAGAAGGAAATAGCACACAGGCACATATAGAGAGGGGAGAGAGCAGACATCTACATTTGCAAATCATTCATATTCAATACCTTTGTAGGGAAACCAGAGAGGAAAAAAATGGTTTCATATATGGCTTCCAAATAAATATTTAGCATAGCCCTGTCTTATTTAAAGTACTGTACATGCCCTACCAGAATGTGGCCTTAGATGGTCTGCAGGTTCATATACTGAACCTGTGCTTCTCTCTAAATGAGACACTAGAGGATTCAGCATGGAGTCAACACGTGTCTCAGCCGCTGACTTCAATAAGACCAAACTTAAACAAAGACTTCTGAGATACTGTGCACTAGAGCAGATTGAAACATTGCAATTTTGCAAGTATTTTACACTCTAGGCTGTGTGAAAGGTTTAGATCCTTGTGAGGTTGACGCTGCTTCTTCGTTTCGTCATCTACGAGAAAACTTGGATTGTCTGGAGTAAAATATGTAAGGTGATGGGGTTTGATAGCTGATATATTGTGCCACCTGCAACGTTTGCCATTTCAACCGGTGGAAGCTAACGTTCTGTTGGAAATGAGAAGCCTTCTGAACACCTTCGTATGCTGTTGTTGACCTTTGCTAATATTTTGATATAAGTGAGTGATTAAAATATTTGATATGAGGTTTGTATATATTTAGTTCACATTTAGTAAGGTAATAAATGAATGGTATACGAAACATTTGTTCCATCAATGCGTAATGCAGAATATTTGACGTTGGCTTCTCCCAATGGACGTATAAAGACAAAAAGACACTGATGTCACATAAACAATGTACAAATATGGGCTTTAAATGACAAACTCGTAGTGTGTCATATCTGACAATGTTAAATCTTGCTTAATGTTATCTGACCGATGAGCCGCAAATTATAACTGTTGGCTGTGCAGATTGATGCCAACGCACCGAAGCCCCTCCAGAAGCCACTAATCGTACCCGCTCTGTCGACCTCAACATTACATTAGTGGTTCGTTGGCTTTCATCCCTCGTCAAGCAGGACGCCTGTTGTTTTTTTTTGCGATCCAACTAAGCAGAGCAATATGACCTGTCATTTCAATCACAACATAGTATTGAAGGTTCAGTTGTTGAACTCTTGCCAGGCCACAGTCTGATTCTCCAGACACTCAGAGTAGAGTTATGCATCTGCGTGTTGGAGGAAGGGGATTTTCACCAGAACCCCTGTCAAACATGTCAAAACCCTTCATTGTGTACCACTTAGAGCAAAGTTGTGTACCTACAAATAGCTTTTAGGGCCTCTGAGCCTAAATTAATAAGAATACCACAGCTGGTTTTTGCCCAGCATGCATTCAGCGCTACACTTTGTAAAAGTAGCAGACGTGTTTGCTCTTCTAAAACAGGAAGCCCACAGCCTTTTTGTCAGCCCTGTCCCATGCGACAGACAGCCTGTCAGCAACCGCCTTTGGTGCCACATCTGGGAAAGCTATTCCCCGTCTCCCCTAAGTTATCCCTCAACTCTCCTACACTGCCAAAACACCCTGAGACAAATGTTAGTAGTCTTGGCCCTGACTGAAGGTTTGGGCAGAGAGGATCACCTCGCCATCACCACAGTGACCAAATAAGAACGCGTGATGGTTTGCAATCAGGGTGGGGATTTCTGCAACAACCTTTCTGAGCTCAAAAGGTGCATGGAGAAGGGAAATAGCCTTGAGAGGCTAGCAACACTTGCAGTATAAAGCACAATTTAATTTAAGAAGTCAACTCATTTCAACTTGTGCATTTCATTGGGGTCCTTCAGAACTGAAATAAACATTGAGAAAGAGCCTCCGTTTTTTTTAAACTGGTATTGTCACCTGTTTGGCTGGGCTTATTTACTTTGTCCGCAAGCTGAAACTCATTGGTCTCTAAATACACTTGTTCTTTATACTACCAGTGTTGCTGGTGGGTTTTCTGACCTCCTATAATGGCATGCAATGACACGAAGCCAAGCAAAATGATAAGCCTTCTTTGTGCCACTCATAGTATGGGACAAAAACAGTCAAGATATTATGATGTATCCTCAATACTCGATACCAATATTTAGTTTAGAAAAAGAATCTGCTCTCATTCTCTGCGAGTAGGTAACGGCAATGAGGAGCAACCACATGGAAAAATGACCCTTAAAATGAATACTTATTTAATCCTTCATACTTGAGTTTCTGTGGTGTCACACTTTACCTCTAATGTCTGGCACTTCAGTTCTCTTGCATGGCTCACACAAACCCCCTGTGGTCCAATGGAAACATAAGAAAGAAAGCAATGACCCCCCCTGACATCAGTATTTACGCTGTCATTCCTCCCTGCTACACTTCTCCAGCCTCTGCAGTCTGGATCCTCAACATTTTTTTTTCCTTCCAGTTTATTGATGTCTGTGTTGTGTCTGAGATGCTCTCCTGACTCCCTTTCCATATGCGCTACGCAACCAAAGAAATGTGCCAGCAATGTGCACATACTTACTAAAGCGTAGAAGTGAAGGGGGTTTCAAATGAATTAGAAATGTTTTATCCTCACTGTGGACCTGCTGCTCAGAGCCTTGTCAAAGCAGTTTTGACATGCCAGAATTTGGCGTGATTGTTATGAATGTGCGGAACGCATAGCTGCTTGAAAAGCTGACAGAAGGCAATACGTTGCTCGGCAGTTTCATGCATGTTGAAAATTGGAAGCTGTTTTTGAAGGTGTATCCCTTCCCTGCAGCACATATCTATGCCACCTGTCAGCAAACACATGGAAACTCCTGCTATGGAAGTGATTGGATTCTGTGTAACACTCGGTTCTCTACCTAAAGGTGCTGACCAAGCTGCCAGTTGGCCATCAGGTGTCATTAGGCTGTATGTTTTCTGTACTTTTTTGCCATGTGTCCAGCACCCTATATCAGCAGCTGCTCCTTCAGTCACTTCGGCATGTTGTTGATCACCATTTGGTGATAGAGAGCTTTCTGAGTGGTTGTTCAGCTTAGTGAAGTAGTGATATTTCCCATTTAGAGCAGTTTCACCTCTGTCTTCTCTTATATAAAGATTATGAACTGACTATGGCAGAGTTAGGCAGTGATATTGTAGCATCAGTTGCAACTTTTATATTACATATACTCAATTAAGACTGGAAAAACACTTTCTGTATACAGCTTACCACCCAGATCAAGAGATACACACTCAGTCGTCAGGAAAGAAAGTAGCATTGCAACGTAGTGTTGCATTAACCAACCAAATCTTATTCATAGATTAGGTGGAGCAGAAAACGGTTACGTCACTGTAAAGTCCATTCTCAGTGTATGAGCACTGGAGGCTTCAAGTTTTCACATCACGCTTGAGCAAGTTTAATATTGGACCAGGATTGGCTTCCGAACTAGTTGTGATGTCACAAATCAGGCTCGTTGGCCCGTCCCTAAAACCAGATTTTCAAAGAGCGAAGATACACTTTGTTTTCTGCTGAAAGAAGAATTATGCACAGTGAAGATCCAATATTATTCACAAGAGGACATATTTGTGACTGGAGATGGACTTTAAATGAATACCGTATTTTTCGGGCCTTAAGGCGCATCTGCTCATAAGGCGCAATAAGCGAAAACAAAATGTGTGTCGGATAAGTCGGACTTTATTCAACTAATTTACAATAACTCTCAGTTGTAGGTTAACACAAAAATACAAGTTTACGTGGTGCGATTTCAGCATCAAACATGCTCGGATCCCTCTCAACATTGTTCAGTTTTAACACAAAAATACAAAACTGTCGTTCAGAGTTTGTCGTTCACAGTTGGGTGATTTTAGGATTCAACGTGTCCGGATCCCTCTCGTCATTATCCGAGTCAGTCTCGTTGCTGTCACTGGGCTGTTCAGTGATGATTCCGGCCTCTGCGAGGCTCCTGACTCTGACTTAGCAGTGTTGACAGAGGCACCAAGTCATTGGCTGGTTTGTTTTTCTCACCGTTATGGTCTTCTGAGTACATACAATATATAGACTTATTACTAGTTTGCTGTCACAGAGGCAAAGGGAGCGCATATCTTTGCGGCACCTCTTAGTAGCAGGCGTTTGAAGTCAGATCTGGTTTAAAAGGCAAAAATGGTTTCTATCTCTCCTTTATAGAAACCTTAACACAAGTTTTATAATTGGAGCCTGTTAAAGGCCCAGTCTGTAAGGTTTTGACTCATGACCTTTAACATCATCATTAAACAGTAATAATTAATCAATAATTAATAAATCTGTCAGTCACGTTGTGTGTTTTTTTGTTCACATTTGGCTCCCAGAATATTAAATATTAAGGAGAAAACCCTTACTTTCCCCATCCAGGGCTACCTTGACACACTCTTTTCCTTGTTTATTTCTTTTTGGAAATAATCTTCCCCCTAAAGGGAATTGGGCAAACTATGTTTAGACTTCAAATCTTGGATGTCCATATATGATCCTGGCAACATTTCTGAAACCACCTTTCCATTGGCATTGGGTTTTAACCACTACATCATATTAGGTCCCTCTTTAATAGTCAATTTTTGCACCTATTAGCGAATGTTTAGGTAGCCTGGGACGTCTTATCCGACGTTTTTTTTCCCTGCCTCTCAGGTTTAGAAAACATTCCTCCGGCTGCTTGGCTTAGGTCCATGTGTCTGCACTCTCTGGTGTGAACAGCTGACAGCCACAGACAATGCACTGAGCACTGGAGACAGGGGTTTGGACCTGACACAGGGATGCCAAAAACCACCGCACAGGGAGAGATATTAAGGGATCAAGAGAAGTAAATAAAGTTGAGTGAGTTAGAGGCAAAAACTAAATATACCTGAAGAGATGTAGATACTGTTAAGATATTGTTGTACATTAGATAAAAACCTTAAATGCATGGGGTGCAGAAACCTTGTCTGAGTTATAACTCTTCACTCGTTTCTTCTTCCTGTCCGTGTGTACTGAGGGCTGGGTTTCACGAGGGTGGGGAAGACGAGTAGGAGTAAAGGGAGACGGGTAGATAAGCTTTTGTCTTACAGTACTTCTAAAGGCAACTCCGATTTCTTCCTCATCTATGTGTGGACTCGCAGCAAGGGATTTTTGTAGCTCTTTTTCTTTTATTTTAGGTGCTAAGGTTCCTGAGCCTTGTTTGGTAACCCTCAAGAGTAAAATCTAAGAGGAAAGAAAGAATGGGAAGAAAACCCGAGAGCAAGGAAAGGCACAGGAGCTGAAGGTGGCATGCCTGCTGTTTGTCTGTTTTGGAATAAAGCTTGGTATGGTAATATGCCAATATCCACCTCTCAGAGACTTATGATGAAGAATTGGAAGACATCCCAGAATTTTGTTTGCTGACTTCTTTCTCTCTCTCTCTCTCTCCCAGATTTTTTTTTTTTTATTCCTGCTCACGTTTCAGAGGCGCCACTAGATTTAGGAGCAGTGAAAGAGGAGGAGAAACAGATAGAGAGGGGTAGTTGGAAGTATATATAAGTGTGGGGAGGAGACACATCTTAGGTTTTTCAAAATTGAAAATAACATAGTAGATTTTTTGATTTTTTTTTTTTGTCGTTGTTTTGACTGGAGCCTCACCAGTTGATTGTGACAAGCTTCAACTTGAAAGTGATTTACCGTTTTCTGATGGATCAGAGAATAACCCCAGTTCGTCTGCTCTCCTTCCCCCTCCTCTTGATTTGCATCATATTCTCGCTGGCAGTGGGCAACCATACAGGAAGGATCAAGGTCATCTTCACACCCACCATCTGCAAATTAACCTGTATAGGAGGCAGATGTCACAACAACTGCGAGATGGGAAACACCACCACCATCATCAGCGAGAACGGCCATGCGACTGACACCCTGACGGCACCTAACTTCAGAGTAGGTGAGTGATCCTGGTTTTTATTGTTCACTTGGTTTAAGTACGAATCAGCACTGACTTGCACACAATCTTGCACACAAAAGGCGGCCCACACTTATTTATTGTCAACTTTATTCAAAGTGTAATGATCTGCCAGGAGTGTTGCTATTGTGCCAGGTTTATCACTTAAAACTTTAAAGCTGCATTAGTCAATATTTTTTATATTAACAATGAATCAGACGACTTAAGTTTAAAGTTTAAGGGGTCAATTGTAAGTGACTAACCTGCAGAGAATTATCAGCGACTCGGTTTAACGGAACGCAGCAACGTCTTTTAAGATCATTGCTTTGGTTTTATGGCCTACAACTTAACTGTCAGCGCTCTGGAATAAACCCACTTTATGCTGCTTGCACAGCATCAGAAGGCACAAACAATGTTAGTGGTTAGACAGTGTAACATAGTGGAGCATTTAGCAGCTTTAGGGCCTGTTATTTCTAAGACGTTGGTGGAGACCAAAAACTGAGCGAGTGTCTCGTAGAAGGGCACAACTCAACGGGTTCCGTTGCTGGTCTGTGTCTGCAGGGTGTTTAAATAGTCGTGTGAACTGGTGATAGTATGGTGAGAACTCATTGTGGCTAGAACATTGATTATTGCCACTTTAAAGGTTGCTGTCTTTTCAGCAGTTGCTGGTGGTATGATAAGTGTGATAATGGTGGTGCGATGGTGTTAGTTCAGCCTTTTCTCCCCCCTTTGCCTCGTGCCTCAGTATGCTTTGAACAAACTAGGTCGAGGCAAAAGTGTTTTACCTGTTCTGAACAGCCACACTCAAAGACAGACCCAACAGTCTGCCATTATAGCTTCCTCCAGGCTGCATCTCACTACCTCCCCTGATCTACCTCCAAGAACCTTTTTTTTGTTGTTGTCTCCACATGACACAGATGGGAACAGATGCACAGATGGGAAAACTTAAGAGAGAAATTTAAACCCCATTTTTATTCACACCTCCGCACACTGGGTTGTAACTTTTTTTTGGAAAAGTTGTTGAAAATTATTGGAAACAGCGCTCCCACATACAGCCACCAGAAAGGTTAATTCAGGTTGATGATCCGAGAAACCACAACAGCTCTGTGGGAGATTCATGGACTTATCACATGTCCAGCTGATCAGATTGCTTGAACATGATCGTGAACTATATTCCCAAAGAGTCTGCGGAGTACAATATGTATACAGCGTTTTGATTCGCTCATATATCCATCATGACACCTGTGAAGTAATTTAGATCACAGCTGATACAGTCTGCTTTAGAAATCTCAGATGTTTCGGAAGAAACTAGAGCATGATTAAACTGGTTGGTGTCAGATAGCGCATTAAAAGAACAGAGTAAGAGGGTGTCCTTGAATTGAGTGCATACTGAAAGATCGCAACCTCGGGATATCGTGAGACAGCTTCTGTGTAATGGAGCACATGATTTGGGTGTTCTTTAATGTGTTGCACAGGCCCATCAAATTGTGTCTGAACCTGCCTCAGACCTTACATGGAGCAGATCAGAGTCTTCCCCCTCTGACACATGCAGGAACACGGGAAGAGCGGAACAAGATGAATTCCTGTCTGAGTCAGCTGAACAAATTAGTAGAACTGGAGTTACACCAGCACAAAGAGAGAGAAGACGCCGTGCTGCGAACTGTGGAGGAGCTGGAGGGATCCTGTTTACTGGAATGGATAGTGATGTCTGGACTGGATTCACTCGTGGCAGTTAAATAAACCCTGTGGTGCTTTTCCGTCAAGACCAACATTTGCGAGCTGTGACGTGAATCTTTTGAGCCTGAATAACCAAATGTTTTTTACCATCATGACCTCTTCAAAGGTGGTCACAAATTGGGCAAAGCTACGTTTTTGATGATTCAATTTGATTTACTTCTTCTCTGGCATGAATAAAATGAAAGAGACCTTTGGTGTGGTTTGCCCTCAGTCATCATGCAGAGTCGAGCGTGGTAGCTGTGTGGTCTTACACGGAGTTACTCAGCGATGACGTAGTTTGAAGTATTACGAGAAGGAGATAATGTTTGTCGCTCACCTGGCACGTGCATCAAACAAGATGAAAAAAGCCTAAAGCCATGCCAGAAGCCTCTGTCAGGCTGCACTCATGCACAGTGTAGCGCATTTCACGCACAAAGGCAAATAAGAGTGCTTTACATAGTGAATTAAAACTAGTTGGAATACGGCGTAAAACATTCAAATTCAAGCTAAAAGTTGCAAACATTTGAGAAGACATTAAAAGATTAAGGACTGAGGAACAAACACTAGCTTGGCACAGAGGGAGGTGGATAATAATACAGTTTTGAACCTGGATTAAGTCTTGTCGGAGCAGGAGTCTGTACGTTTCCTCACCTGCCCGTGTCAGTGAGAGGATGATGCACTGTGCACCAACACTGTTGCTTATCACAGACTCAACACAGGATCCAGCTCTCCTCGTACATTCACGGCCGCAGGGTTCGGAATTAAACGTTCGGTTGCGCACATTATAATTCAACAAGATCACGAAGAGATAGATGATAACTAAAAAACAGAGGTACTGAAAATTCAATTTAGATATTGTTACAGTATTATTATTATGTAAATGATCTATTAGTGTGTATATTGATCTAGTGAAGGAACCCCACAGCTCAAAGTTTTCAGGACTACAAACTGTTATGCTTTTTGGCTCTGAGGCAGTTGGAACATGTTCAAATACACAAACAATAACTTTATCATTTGTTTTTATGTGTGCTATGATATACTGTATCTGTATTACACTTTCTCAGAGATTACTTCAATGTGAGACACCTTCTTGGATTCTCTGTTGATAAAGTGTCTCTTTCTGTAGGTGGCACTCTTTTTTCTTTTGTGGTTTAGGACTAAGAGAAATTTCAAATTTTATAAACCTGTAGGTTGAGTGAGTCAGAAAAACAGGATTCTTCCAACCAGCGTTGATATCTTGATCCTTCGAGAATGTTTTACTGTGCACCTGGATCTGAGGTACAACGTGGAGAAATATAGCTTCAGTCTCATGTGCCTGTCCAGGCTCGCTTCATTCCTCTCCTGCTCTTAGTTTTTCTTTCCTTCTTTCCTTCCTCCGCCTCTCCCGTCTGTGTGATAGCGTGCAGACCCGAGCCAAGGAAGCTGGGAAGAAAAAGTTATTTGCAGTCCAGGCCCAGCTCAAAGAGCCCGAGACAGAATAAATCGCACATGTCTTGTTTATCATACTTACCTGATGAGAGAGGCGGCGAGAGAGCAGTGTTGATTCATGATACAATGGAAGCAAAGGGGGTGGATCTTTTTAAACTCCAGCCCACGCTGACGTGTTGGCCAATTAACAGAAGATAAGGCTTGTTGATGCCTTTATCAGCAGGTTTCTTATAAACCGAAGAAGACTTTACAGCTGCAGAAAGTATGAACGTGTAATCTTTAGATCGCGGAGTATTTATTACTTACTTAAAATAGCAGCCGTATCACAGTGAAATAATGTTTGTTTTCAACTCAATGCAGTCTGGTGATATGTTTGATAGATGCCTGAGGGCTTTTCTCTTGCTAATCAGCAGAAAAATGTCGACCGGGACACCAGCCCAGTTCTTCATCCATCTGTCTGATTGTCTCTAAGCCCGACTGGCTGCATCTCTGCTTTTAATGTTTCTTTTTTTTTCTCTACTTATACAGTGGTGTGTTTGAAGAATGTGTAAATGACTCATTGTCTTTTAACTTTTAAGTGCCACTACTCCACCTTTCTGGTTTTAATCTCTTCTCCTCCGCTACATTTCACAGGGGAAACCCCCCCCCCCCCCTGCACCTTTTAATCTACTGCAATTATCCGATGGGTGTAGTTACTACTGTAGCTACTATTGTTTCCCTGCGGTACAGTGAGATTGGCCTTCCACTCCTACTCGTGACATGAAGATTCATGCGTATTCTGGTGTTTATTTTTTTGGCTGCACGTAACGCCGTCGATCGTTGCCAAAAACTTCTCGTAGCAGCCGCGAGGCATTAAGTTGCACCGCTCGCTCAGCCCAGACGGACCGGAGCGCTCCGAGCTGTTTCCACCTGATGCCAATGTGTGACCTGTGTGGCTCGGGGGGAAGGTGACGTTGGTGAAATGTCTCAACTGTTGGAGGCACTGGCAGCATGAGGTGTAATAACTCATGCTGTAATGTCTTTTCCTGTAGCACTATCGTCACTATTGTAAATATAAATGTGTCTGATACTTTGGCTTAATACCTGTAAAACTTATGACATGCAATATACATTTTATACACTGTTTTCTGCTTTTTCACCTGTACTACAGTGTCTTCTCATCCTCATTCACTACGAATGTGCAGCTTTGGATCTGGATCTTTACCTTTCCACTATCACTGACGATCAGACGTATAGGAAAAGATTAGTTTACTTGTGTCATGTCACAATGTGTGTGAAGAGTACGTTTCCCCTGAGCGTATAAAAATTGGTGTAGACATATTTTTCAGTCCTGTCATGGTCAGTTCAGCAGATGTTGGGAGAAAATCTAGTTCATGGCAAAAGGCGAAAGCTACTTTGCCAATTGATGATAGCTTGGTGATAGCAGAAAATATTCGTGGAATGACTCGATAGACCACTTGTGAGGATTATTTTTTTAGATCTGAATGATTCAGTCTGTGGTATGCGTATCCCATTTGGCCCGCCGCTGTCCCTGGAGAGGATTTAAGTGGTGTTTTTCCAGCTCCTCTGGCATATTTTCTCCCAGGTGAGTCCGCCGCTCGCCAAAGTGCTGAGAGCTTTCTGGCCCTCGGCTCATGCTTCCTTTATTAAAGACGCCTGTAGCTGCCAACTCATTTGTGTCAGTTGCAGTCCAGACAATATCAAATCATTTGAGGCTGGATTAAAACAAATTGATTTTGGGAGTGAGTCTGGGAGGTGGAAGGGAAGGAGGGAGGGCTTAAAGGAAAAAAGACGGGTGTAGGGCTTATTTAGAGGAAAGTAGTTTGGCGTTCTCCTCCATAGGCCTTCATTTTATATGCATTGAAACCTGCGTATATGTGTCGTTTTTGTTTTTTTCTGCAGCAGCCAGAAAGCAACAGACTGATTTTTCATTTTAGTTTCTCCATTCCGCACGTAACTATTTTGAGAAGTGCCTGGCTCGGCGTCTATGCCCTGGGTTTAGCCTGTCAGGGTACATACAGAATCTGCTGCTAGTGGAGCCTGTGTGTTTATATTATTATATAAGAGATGCTAAAAGTGAACCTGCTGTTCACTTTTAGCACCAGGTAGTAAAGACGAATTATGTTTTATTACAGAAGTATTTGGTCTCTATCAGTGGAGCAACACATGATCTTAATTGGGGTAAAAGCATTATATATCCAGCAGTTTACAGAGACTTTTTTATTTTTTTTGACTGACATTATTATGGGTGGAAAACACATGAACTATTGTCGTGTGGAATGCACGATAGCCAATTTCATCATGTGTGCTAGATAGATATGAATGTGTGAATGCAAGAAATGGCACATTTTGGTTAGTTTGTTTTTTGTTTTTGCTAGATGAACGTGATATGACTCCATTGTTCCAGTTGCATATAAATCTCTTTTGGTCCTTTTAGGTTGTTTTTTTGGGGGTTTTTTTTTTTTTTTTTTTTTAGTTCAAACTGTAAAAAAAATATAGAAAATATTGAAAATATTTTTTTCCAAGTCTGGAAAAGTTGTAGAAAATCCCAAAAGATTTTGGATAAGAAGCATGTCCTGTGTTTTTTTTTTTTGTTGGTTTTTTTTCAATCACGCAGTGTTATAACAGAGACGAGATCACTCAGGAATAATCAAAGTCGGCCACAAAATGCCATCATGTTGGAAAGACCTTGAAAAAATGTGGATTGTGTGGAAAAATCGGTCGGCATCTGAAACCAGGGGAGAGACAGCTGTGGATTCATCATGTTAACAGTGGGGATGGATGTGAAGTGAAAGAGTTAAACCGAAGCAGACAGATCGTGAGTCATCAGGAGAAGTATTGGAAGCTGCGGGTATCCCCGTCAAACTGAAAATCTCAGCTATTATTTTTGTGAGTCTAAAATCACAAAAATAAGATTTATGATTCTTCATCAGGAATTGCATACATGGTGTACAACATATGCAACAATATTACTCTCCAATGACACAGTCAGAGATCCACACGGAGCTCAACTCAATCAGGGAGGTGCATCTGGAGTATGAAAAAAAGTCACTTTTAGACATTAAATGTGACACATGTGTTCTAATTAGTACACATTTTAATCAGAGTCACTTGATATTTCTCTTAATAGTAACCACTGCTGTGTTGCATTGTGTGACAATTGCCCCTCTGCACAGTAATTGCAAGTGTACCAACACCATGGCGACGCATATAAAACCTGCACAAGAATTCACATAGAAAGTGTGATACGTGAGCTGCGGTGTTCTGTGTGTTCAGCCCACACCGACGCTGACCCGCGTGCAGCTCCTGGAGAACTGAAGACGGAACCAAACCGGTTTACGCGCCGGCTCCACGGGAAGAAATCTACAGGGTTTGTATTCGTTGAGTCACTGGTTTTATTTCCCACTGTAGCAAGTGAAGGGAATGGTCCTGATCAATCAATATAGATACGTCTTATAACACGGTAGTATGTGGACTGGCTGTCCTATAGGCACTGGTGTAGTTCCCCCCATTGCTGTAGGGTGATGTGAGTAATGGTTGTTCTATACGGCAGAGATATTTTTTTCATGTGAATCATAAGAATGACTTTTTTATGTTTTGTGTCATCTTGAGGCTTTTTTTTTTTTTGGAAAGATAAAAGAGGAGAATTTAATGAGCAACAACTGGGGAACGCGTCAAAGCTTTGAGACCGTGAGTATGTTTTGTCTGTGTGTCTGGGATCTTGTTTTTTAATTTCTTTGGAATTTATCAGGGAGTTCCAATACGATTGGAACAACATCCCATTGAGCTGTATTTATGTCATCGCCTCCTCTCTGTGTGTTAATGCGTCTTGGCTGCAGAACAGTGAATTCTCTGTATCCCTCCCTTCAGTCTGGCGTCTTTTACATAAGCACCACACTGGTGTTTGTGCTTGATTTATCCCCTCTGGAAAAAGTGCGGCCGCCTGTACTCTGTGTACGTACTGTAGCTAACACCTGTTGTGCTGTGGTGTGTTCACGGTCTGTGGGAACCACAGCATTTATGTAAGGGATAATACCTGACAGGTTGTACTGCAGAGGCAAACCACTCTCCATCAGCCACTGTGTCATCTGTTACAATCATAGTTATTCTGCTTTAACCACAACATTCTATATATAATCCAACTAAGAATATCATCAATCACTCACTTATTTTTATTTATTTACTGTACTTAAGTGCAATTATGAGGGACTTGTACTTTGCGTAAGTATTTCCATTTGATGCTACTTTATAGTTCTACTCCACTACATTTATCTGACAGCTTTAGTTACTGTTCAGATGCAGATTTGACTCAATGGAGAATATAAGAAGCTTTTAAAATCCAACACATTGTTAAAGATGAAACCAGTGGTTTCAACCTTTTAGTCTTTTGACGTCTTCCATGAAGCAGTGTGTAGTCGGGTCACATTTCACATGTCTATGAGTTGCTAACAGCTCCACCAAAATGTCTCACATGGTTTCATTACAACAAATGTTCAAATGATGCAATATTTCACCAAAAATCAAAAATTAAAGAAAAAGTCCAAAAACTGAAGAGAACTCTTCTTTTCTCGGATTGATCATCTTACGACCCCTCAGATTTATCTGCTGACCCTTTGGAGGGACCCGACCCCTAGGTTGGGAACCACTGGACTAAACTATCTAACTGTATATAAAGTAGTTGAAACTAGCTCCACCTCCAGCAGCTACAACAGTAACATGCTGCTCTAACACTGATGCTTTACTATTAATAATCTAATGATATAATAATATATACATCAAGCTCATAATAGTTATGTACCTTAATTTAAGTAGGATTTTTTCATCCGGGACTTTTACTTGTAATGTCGTAGTTTTGTAGTATTTTTACATTGCTGAATTAGTACTTTTACTTAAGTAAATGTCTTGAATACTTCTTCCACTCAGAATTCCTACCATCCAGATTTACAGAGAAAATCGAATTATTTCAGAAATGACTCGCTAAGCGCTGACATCCGTGCTTTACATTTACACTGAATGCATCACAGACACAGAGCAACCTGCCTTTCACTCTGTCCCGTCTATGTTTTATGAGTGCCGGGGTCTCGCTTCCAGATGCAGCCTGACCGAGACTATGACGTACTTAAGCCTAATTATAGACAGCTGTGTTGAAAAAGTCACACAAACGTGACTCCAAATCCGCTCACAGATGTGTTGATAATGGCGTTCCCTTTTATGGTTTGTTCGTGTGAACGCGGTGCAAAGCATCAGCGTCACTCGCTTCCTTGTTCTTCTCTCTCCTCAGTGGTTTGTCACCTGCCGTGCATTAACGGCGGCAAGTGCAGCACCAGGGACAAGTGCCAGTGCCCCCCTAACTTTACGGGAAAGTTCTGCCAGATGCCGGTTCAGAGCGGACACCAGCAGACAGCGGGCGGCTACAGTCAAACTCAGGTCCACTCCACACACACTCTGCCCCTGACCTACAGCAACGGCCAGAGTCCTGGTGAGTGGTACAAACAGGTGGTTTTGTGAGCTAAATGCAAACAGCGGGTGGAAAAAAGTGACACACACACACTGACACTTTCCTATGTCTTATCAGTGAACTTCCCCTAAAAGGATGCATGCGTTAGCTACTTGAAGTCATGCAATGTAAAAGCTGCCTGGAAGATCAGGGAACACACAGTTGACACATCTAAATTACTACGGCTCAGGGGTTAGTTCAGCAGTAAGGTGAAGTGTAGATGATTGGTAGTAAAACGTGTTTGAACACCAGCATGTGTAAGCATAAGCCCTGCTTCCTTAAGTAACAACAGACTGATCGAACAGGAGACGGATACATTCTCAATAAATCTAAAAAAAAAAGGATCATTTCAAAGTTTTAAAGTCGCACACAATCATTTCTGTGAAATAAATGATGAGAGCATTACACCGTGTCAGTGTGTTTGTCGTTGTAATAGCCTCCCCGCCCTGCATTAGTGTTGCTGGATTTCACAATCATTTCCTGTGCTGTTGGGTTTGGCACAGTGTTAAAAAAAACACACAAAAAAACCCCACTGAAACTTGTATAATAAGAGCAAGCGAGTCAGTGTGTTACTTCTATGGAGGCCATGTGTTGCCTGTGAAAGGCCTACGCATATGTCCTACTGTCATTGTGTTCAGTCACTGTTATATATATGATGGTGAAGGGACCGAGCATGCTACCGCTTCTCAGCCGTGTGCCGCTGCACACATGTAGACAAACGCACGTACGAGAACAAGACGCGGCAAGACTGACGAGGCAGCCTGCAGAGTGCAAACAGTCTCAGAGGGATTAGGTTGATCTGATCAACGTCTTTCTCCCGACAAAGTGGAGGTGTAACTAGCATACGTGAACATGGAACAGCAGATCTTAC
The DNA here is from genome assembly GCA_036937835.1 of Pampus argenteus. Lineage (NCBI taxonomy): Eukaryota > Metazoa > Chordata > Actinopteri > Scombriformes > Stromateidae > Pampus > Pampus argenteus. The sequence goes on along the minus strand of CM072871.1, from coordinate 20,409,930 downwards.
AGTAGATGTTGAGAGTTTTTGAACATTTCCACGACACATCTCACTAAGCTAAATCACACTAAATGACATCATGAGCACATTGCTTCCAGTAACGTACTGTAATTCGCCCGTGTGCCTTCAGTGTTCAACCCGAGCATTGTCAACATCCACATCAAGCATCCTCCGGAAGCCTCTGTCCAGGTCCACCAGGTGTCTCAGCTGGACAACTACCACAACAACGGACACAAGGTGAAGGGTTCCCAGTCTGGCTCCTCTTCATCCACCAGCTACACCTCCTACCACCACCACACAGAGAGCAGCCAGAAGATCCAGCACCATGGCTACAATGTAGTCTATCCCGGGCAGCATGGCTACCAGGTTCCTCAGTACCAGCCCGTCACCTCCAAGAACACGCTGGGCCGCTGCTTCCAGGAGACAGCGGGGAGCCAGGTACACCGACACAGTGTATCTAAGTATCTGTCAGCTGACAACAGCTAAAGTCATTTTAGTCTCTTTTGTCTAATAAGTATATACTACTAGCTGTTGATGCCATTGTTGTAGCACAGAAAGGTACAATAACTAGAAAAGGCTTGTAAAATGTCACATTTATGGTGCCACATCTGAAACGATGCAGCTTTAAGCCGGTTGGCTGGATTTTATATCAAGTCCTGTAGATGAGAAATGCAAAATGAAGAGCAGATTTAGTGTCTTGACTGCTAAACGATGCAACAATGTTACAGTTGTTAAAGTGCAAGCAGTAAATCACAACCGCTCGCCTTTTTGTTGCTATAAAGATACATGTCTGTCATGGGATCAGACATCCAGAGGAAGCAAGAAGAAAGGATACGACACATCACTTTGATTAAAATGAGAATAATTCACCCTCTGTCTGTCTGTTCTGCTTTGCATTATTATCCATCTCTATGTGTCAGTGTGGGAAGGCTCTGCCAGGTCTCACAAAGCAGGAGCAGTGCTGTGGGACCATTGGGACATCCTGGGGTTTCCATAAATGCCAGAAGTGTCCAAAGAAACCATGTAAGTACAGCTGTTTTTCTCCCACTTTGTTCAGGCTTTTTGTCTTTTCGGACACCTGATTGATTAATTTCTCTTAGAAAACATCTGCGTATGTAGAGACACCGCTCCATATGAAGGGCAGAAGATGGAGTTTAGCACTGAAAACCTTTAAAGTGATGTGACTGCCCTATTACATTACCAGCTTCACTTAAATGCAACATAACATCTACTCAGATCTTACCCACAGGGTAAGCTAGACAAAAACATATATATAAAAAAAACACACACACACAGAATTTCTCTTACAGCTGGCTATGACCTATGGTTACACACACACACACACACACACGTATAGCATGTCATTCATTACAGAACAGTTTATCCTTCCTACCTCAGCTTGACAGCGTCTAGTCACTCACTGCTCAGTCCAACTAATGATGCACACCTGTTTTCACTACCGATCTGTCCTTCCTACCATCTAGAAAACTCTCAAAAAAAAAAAAAAAATAAATCACAGCAGGATTACCATGCACAGACACACAATACTCAACTGAACGAATAGCGATGCCACTGGGGTCATCTCAACTTGTGCTCGGAGACTTGCACGTTTCCTAATATAAAGCGTGTGTTACAAACTGGCTGTGTTTATCAGGAAGAGAGGCTCTAATGATAATGCAGCGATTTGCATTATGGGAAATGTAGGATTAAGAGTATTTAAAATGACTGATCTAGCTGGCTTGAAACCTTAAAACACAGCTCAACCAGTGTCTCTCGCAGTTCTTTGCTCCAGTTAGCAACGGGCAAAATAAAGATGCTGAGCCAGAGCAGTTAGGAAACTTCATATGACCCTTGTACTTCTCTCTGGGTATTAAAAGACAGGTGACTCTCACCCTGGGAGTTATTTCCAGAGAGCAAAAGCACTAAATGCCTTGGTGGCATGCAGTGCCGGGCCCCTGCTTCCCAACTCTTTTTAGAGAGGTTGTTACCAAGCTGGAGGTGTGTTTGGGGTGTGCGGGTCGGGGAGGGGGCTGCCAGCCTGAATAAGGCTGTGCTTTTTATGTAGTAGTTGGCTATTCAAGCCTGCTCCCTTTATAGAACTATGGAACTTCTCTTTGAAGCCAACGCTATTGAATGTAGAGCATGAAAAGACACGCTCTGCTGTAAGAACTACAGCCCCCCCCCTTCAGCTGAGGAGACAATTTTACATCAATAGCTTAGGAAGAGTTTCATAAATAGCTCAATACATAAGCCTACTGTATATAACCCAATGAACTAACATTAGCCATAGTTGAGTTGTTGTTGTGTGTAACAGTGCAGTCAGTATGATGCTCTGACACAATATAGTTGAATCATTAGTCCAAAATATGAGCAGCAATGTCAGGAAATATCTGGTTATTGATTAGTTAAAGGGTCATAAAACAGAAGGATAGAAGTTAATATATATAATATCATGAAACCATTCAGGAGATTACTATACTAGGCGATCCGGACCCTTTTTTTTTTTTTTACTTGGGTAACGGTCAACCCTGACTTTTACTCCCAAAGTGTCAAGGATCAAGTTTAAAACACACTGGATCCTTCATTTCCCACAATGCAATTTAATAACATGTCTCCTCCCCTCCAGTCACTGAACCTTTTGACAAACCCGCATTTCAACGTCTAAAATGACAGTAGTCATGTGTCTTTCACTACCGGTTGGTAATGGAGTAATGTGGTGTTAATGCCCGGGCTGAAATCACCATGACGATGTCACAGTGATGTCATTCAGAGGGTTATCAGACCTTACATGGCTATTTTCAGTCAATTGTGATTTGTAAAATCAGTGAAATGTGTCGTATGCAAAATTAGAATCACAACAGACTAGTTATACTTGAATCAATTAATCAAATTTTATTTATATAGCCCAAAATCACAAAATACATTTGTCTCAGAGGGCTTTACAATCTGTACAGGGAGTGACACCCTCTGTCCTTAGACCCTCGATTCGAGTGAGGAAAAACTTGACCACCAAAAAACCTTTTAACAGGGAAAAAGGTGGAAGAAACCTCAGGAAGAGCCACAGAGGAGGGATCCCTCTTCCAGGACGGACATATACTTGTATATGGAAGATACATGTTTGGTCACGGTGTACATTTAAGACATTAGAAACCCTGTTGACCACTAGTACCTCAGCTTCCAGCCCACATGCCGTATAAACACCATGAGAACAGACTTTCAGCCTTATTATTCACATATTTCAGTGCCAGAGATTTGTGTGTCCTCGTGTGAATGTCAGGGGCATAAGTTTAGGTTTTTGGGTTGTGTTTTTACAGCGTGAAACAGTCCATTGTGCCACGGAGACACTGGTAGCTGGTAAATACATTGGCTTTATCGGTCAAACAAACATTGCCCTGTTGTTTCCCGTTGAGCAAAGTATCAATCTACTTTCAGGTATTTGGGTACCACCTCCCCGCTGGTTCCTTTGTCCACCATTACAGCAGGCCTAGTCTGCAGCGAGCGGCAGAGACTTACACCAGTCTGACTTCAGTCTGAGGGTTTATTGTGAGCTACTGGCTCTCCCTCAATCTTTTCACTTCTTCTTCTCTCTCTCCGTCATCCATCCTTTCTGCATCTGCTGTTTTATTAGTTAATTTATTCTCTTTTCAGTTTTATTCAAGACCCCCCTTTTTTTTGAACAGGAGGGCACGAGTTGATATTAATATGAATGCAGTAATTCTGCTTATCGTCATATTAATTTCTGCCCTTTTACAGCTTGTGCTAGTTTCATTTGGTTGTTTTTATAAAGTATTTAAATGTTTTGAATGATAAGGTATATAAATATGAGTAATGAGTAGGGCTGCTGTTTTGAATGCAGCTTAAATGAACTTCCTTCATTTTGAATCTCAAAAAAAATCATAATAGGATTTTATTTATTTATTTATTTAAACAAAAAATATCTTTTTCTGTATTTTTCGTGCCCGGATAATTACAGTGTTTCTTTCAACAAGCTTCATTGACTTTCTTTAAGTAAATATACCGTATATCTGTTGAATAAAATATTAAAATACAACAAAGGTTATATATTATATATATATAAAGGACATACATGACCATTAATCTACAAACATCCGGCCCAACTTTGTGTACGTCTGTGACAAAATGTACCTGATTTGTTTAGCACAAATAATTTCACTGCTAATACTGAGACACTGAGACAAAAGATTGGAATACACAAAACATTATTATAATTATAGTTGCATGTTCTAAATAAGAGATGAAACAATGCCAACATAAAAAAAATAGGTACACAACAAACATGAGACCATAAAGATGAAATGTGTTTGAAATAAAAAGTATTGAACAGTCAGGCTTAGATCAGCCTCCCGTGTAAAGAAAGTAATCACTCAGATTTATTTTTTTTAGATTTTTTATTTCCTAAATGTTTAAGAAGATATCTTTGAAAAATGATGGAACAGAGAGTTGATTATTTCAAAGATTTTAATTGTTTCAAGGACTGACAGGGCAGTTTGAGACGCACAAATTGAATTGATACTTTAAGTAAATGTATTGTTAAAAAAAAAGTAAAAAAATCTGATGTAGTTGAATATTCTGCAAGTTACAGGTTTTATTCGGCTTTGAGCTGCTTTGTAGATCAGTAGTACAACAAAAATACCCACAGAGCACTTCACAGGACATTACACAAAAGTTTAACAGCGTGATTTTATCTCATGATGAAACCTGCCACGCTGCAGGAGTGATTGTGTGTGTGGGTGAACATAGGAAATCCAACCAAAACCTAAGAGACATGTTTGTAATATATATATATATATGTTTCTGATTCTTTAACCATTCATTAAACGACTCACGTGTTTTCCTTTCTTTTATTCTCTACATTCTCCTCTCCTCTCCTCTCCTCTCCTCTCCTCTCCTCTCCTCTCCTCTCCTCTCCTCTCCTCTCCTCTCCTCTCCTCTCCTCTCCTCTCCTCTCCTCTCCTCTCCTCTCCTCTCCTCTCCTCTCCTCTCCTCTCCTCTCCTCTCCTCTCCTCTCCTCTCCTCTCCTCTCCTCTCCTCAGCTATACCTCTGATAGATTGTCCTCAGGGTTATAAGAGAATCAACAGCTCTCATTGCCAAGGTAAGAACTTTTGCTTTTGCTGGTATTGAAACATCTAGTAGTATTTCCTCTCTCCAGAAGTATATGATGGCATATCTGCAGAGTAATCTTACATTACTGCTCCACTAAAAACACTCTGATAGTCCATTTACACTGAACCACTCCATCATCGTCAAGCTTCCTGAAAAAAAAGCTTTTGTTTTCATGCCAAGAAGTATTACAGATGCACGATAATAAGATTGAGAAACTGGCTTCTGGTGCATTACCACCAATCTCTGGGCTGGAATAGTGTTGGCCCGCCCGTCACATTTGTGAGAGAAGCATATAGTATGTGGCTGAGTGTAAAATCCAGATGCATGAAATCACATCTGGATTTTATCTAGATATGAGACACTTGAAATGACAAGTATAAATGGGGCCTAAGTCATCTGTGCCCAAAACTGCAGGTGCTTTGGCCACTGTAAACTATCTGAATACGTCAAGGAGAACAGTCCCTGAGACATGCCGACATTCCTCATCGGCAGAGAGGAGCAGCGGTTACAAGTCGAAAGTGAGCAACGAGAATATGACGGACATGCATGCAATTTAAATAGGGTCGCTGTTATGCAGGGTTAGTGTTAATCTGAGGCTAAATTTGAACAAGCGTCATGTTCATCAAACAGATCTGGGCTAATCTGCGAGGCATTTTGTCTTAAGACGCAGACGTGTTCTTTATATGAACTCACCTCAGCGGACGCAGTGAAGAAGCTTTGGACTAAAACGGTAGGACTGACGCTTCACTCAAAGGATGAGGCATTCTGTGCTGTCTTGCTTATTGGCAGTAGGCCTTGGAAAAAGCTACTTACTACAAACTCAGCTGGGCACAGTCCATCTGCTCATGAAGATCATGTGACCCGAAAGCTCCGGATCGGCTACTAAGTGGACCTTGAGAGGAGATTATTTTGTCAACTGTTGTTTCCTATGTGTTTTTTTTTTATGTCGTACAAGTGGGGGAACAGAAGTCACCGTCGGCAATGATTTATGGTTCCTTACAGCACCGATAGAGGGCGCTAGACTCACCTTTACCGCCAGTAACGGTGGCTCGGTGCCCGCCAGCTATGTGGCTGGAAGTAGAAGGGGGAGAGAGGGTCTGCTGCTGATTGGGACCGCTGCCAGACGAGTGTGTGTGTGTGTGTGTGTATGTGTGTGTGGAGTTCTAGACCGGGCTATCCCTCAGGAGGTGCCCGGGACTCACTATAATCCACCACATCCTTTTATTTATTATTATTATTATTATGGTTTCTCTTTCAGAGCCCCCTTCTTTATTTTACTCTTGGAATGACAATATGTCCAGTTGGATCCGTATTCTGTTTGCTTTGGAGTCCTGTGTTTGTGTTGTTTTTTTTTTTAAGTACTGTGACAGTTTCACTGTCTCGTGGGTTCTTTCAGCACAGAATAGACGGACCACAGCTTGTTCACAACTCTAGACGTTTATTTAATACATACAAATCATTCACCTGGCAGCCGATCACAGGCGTTTTGCTGCCGTCTGCCGTGTGTCTTTGTCCGTGTCCGTGTCCGTGCTTCACCCGTGCTTCACAGTCCAGTACGCCACTATATCGGGAGGTGAGAGTGATTAACCACCTGGGAACCGGTGTGGCAATCACTCTCACCTGGCGCTGCTCTCCCGAGCCCTCTCCACACCTCTCTCCCGCAGCTGATGCACCACGCCCCCTCCACAAGTACATTTAGAGATTTTTTTATTTTTATAACGAATGAGTTCAAAGCATGTTCAAAACACTGTTAGTCAAGGTCGGTTACATCAACAGTCTGCTGTGAATGAGTCTTATTATTCTTTTATGATACGAGTAAGGTTCGATGAGGAATGTCTACACAAATAACACAGTTTTATAAACTTTATCTTAAACATGTCTAATATTACATGGCATTCTAATATGACTCAGACATTAATTGAACAATTGTAAGTAAACATAAAAGTTTAATACTCAGTGACGTCTTTAGCTGTCCAAGGTACGGGTTGACCTACCAGGAGATCATGCTCAGTCCAGTGCATGTAATGTTGGGTTGGCGCAGAATGAATGATAGACAGCTGTCCACCGGGGAGATGATGTGATGTACAGTTTGATCCCACGCTCTCATGTTTGTAGCCAGTTTTTTTTCCCCTGTCCTATGCTGTAAACGTACAAAAGGTAAAGGTTGTGAGGTAATGGAAGTGTCTTGTAATTATTGCAACAGGATAACACGGAAGACCGAACCAATAAAAGACCAACTAAGTAGACTGTCAACAGCCTATTTAAACATACTGGCTGAAAAAGCTTGTGCTCCCTTTCACCTATAAACGGGATGTCATGGTGGGATACAGACATGAGTCACAGTCTGCGATACGGGCCAAGTGTGTTCTCACTGAAGGAATTTGACTGTCTAAATCTCAACACATTTCACAGCCCAGTTACAAAACATCAAAAAGTGAGTTTGAACTGGACAAAAGAACATTTCTGCTTCATTACTAGAGGCGTCGCTCTAGGGGTGTCGGTTGGCTCACCACTTTGGTCCACACTGATTTATTTCAATATTTTCAACTACTGGGTGGATTGCCATGTAAATTGGGGCTTTGGGACTTGGTGGTCCCGTAACTTTTCATGTAGCTTGCAATTCTAGTAAGTCCCAGTATCTGCATCGATTGCTCTTGTAGTCCATGCTGGCTTAAAAGCTCAATTAGGAAAAGAAGGCTTCATTTAAAGGAGCCTTTGAAATGAACACGAACAGCCATGATGATTGGGTTGAGATTAGTTCAGGTGTTTTTGCGTATCAAAGAAGAGTTTATCTGCAGTACAGACGTAAGCAATGAGACTGCAACACAACACACACATCTGCCAGCACAATCCTCTAATTTTGTTGTTTGATTAAAGACAATGAATAAACATGTTTAACCAGCATATGGATTTGGCATACATATGCTGATGTATGTTCTTTGAAAAAGTAGTGAAAATGTCTGTGCGCCGTCTTGAACAGTCCTTTGTGAAATCCCTGAATCGATTGTGCTTTTTCTTCACTTCACTGACTTGGCAGATTTGGATGAGTGCCAGCTGCAGGGCGTGTGTCCCAATGGAAACTGTCTGAACACCATGGGCAGCTACAGGTGCATGTGTAAACCTGGCTATGTCCCGGACCCCACGCTCACCACGTGCATATGTAAGTACTACAATCTAACGTTCCTTTCTTATTCCTTATCATCCAGCAGTGCAGCGTTAGACTGAACGGATATCCCATACTGACAGAAATGAAGGCATCACATTTGCATGCTGGTCTCTGACGTGCAGATTTGCTCATTCAAAAACTTTACTGTACGAGTTTGATATTTACCCGTCACTGTATGTTAAAAGACAAGGGAAATATACATTTCATTAGCCACCTGCGGCAAGCATTGCAAGGGCTGCGAGGAATGCTGCAAGTGTGTGTATGCGATGATATGCATATGAATACAGTGCATGTGTGAAAGCATGGTGTGCATTGTATAATCAGATTTTGTCCCTCAAGCATGTACTCCAAGCAGAACAAACCCAACATATCTCATGCCATGCAGGATGGATGCCACAATTGCTTATAGTGATCAATCTGGAACAAGGCCCTGCGTGTGTGCGCGTGTGTGCGTGTGTGTGTGTGTGTGTGTGTGCTCTCTTTTATCTTGTGTCTAATGAAAGCCAAGTGTCCATTCATCAGCATCAGGGCTTAATTCAAGGGGCTCAGCAGAGGAGACTTGAAAAATTCATTATTGCTACTGCTGACTTCCAACAGCTGTGCAAACACACGCTCCGAGCACATAGCTCACCTGTGACCGGGAAGACCAATGATTTACCTGTGTCTTGTATCTTTACACTCGCTGTGACTGAATGTAGCTGAAGAGCAGTACCGCTGAAAATAAAATCTCATTCCTTTTGACTTTTGCTAAGCATGTGGGACGTATCTGCGCTCCATCCGTCTTTCCATCCATCCCTCCATCTATTTTCTACTGGCTCAGTATAGCCTACTTTGCTGCACCAAGCTGTGAACACAGCCTCATAGCTGGGAACAACTGCACCGACCTGTGCTATTGCGGCTCTTGATGGCAGAGCGGAGCAGCCCCAACCTGCCACCCTTCACTTTTTCAAACCACCAAACTGATTGGTCGAACACATGTGTGGCTGTACTGGGAAAGTCTCTCTGTGCTGAACTCTCGGGCACCTCGAGGCTTGTAACAGAATATCTGTGGTTTGGAGTTTAGTTTAACTCCTTCATATATTAGCCATATGCAAACTGGCTCACATTCAATGCTTTGTACTGATAAACCACCGGGAGGCTTTGTTGTAAACACATTTCACCTCGTCATGCTGTCCTATGTTATGACTTGAATGGTTGCAGTTGCTCACGCCCTGACCGCATTCACACAGTTACACACATTTACACCTAAAAGCTGCCCAGTACAACCGAGGTCTGCTCAAGGGCACCTTAGTGGGGGGTAATGAGGGTGTGGTAAGCACTGCTTTTGGAAGTCTGTATAAAATTAAGAGAAAAGTTCAAACCCTGTTTGAAGCATACTGAGACACCCTAAGTCTGACAATTTGAGGTTTTCTTCAAGGACTTCTCTGTATTTGTTTCCCCCCCCCTTTCACCTAAATCCTGATCAGACACTGACTCGTTCGTGATGAAAAAGCATAGTCACTGCATGATGCTGCAACCACAATGCTGTTTTTTGGCACAACATTAAGACTCAAAGAGCTTAATTCTTGTCTCATCTAACCACGAAAACATTTTCCTCATGCGCTCACAGTCCTTTAAGTGCAGTTTGGCAAACCCCAGTTTGGCTGTCATCTTCCTTTTTACTCCTAGATGGAGCGGCTCCATCTACTCAGTGTGCTATAAAGGCCATACTGGCCGAGTGCGGCGGGAATCATTTTCCTTCTGGCAGTTTGTCCCATTTCTGCAGACGAACCCTGCAGTGAGTGGCCTTTGAGTTCTTGATCACCTGCCTGACCGAGCCCCTCCTCACCTACAGTACTTGCTGGTTTTGGCCAGATGGCTTACTGGCTTACTGTAGGAAGAGTTTTGGTGGTTTCAGACTTCTTCAATTTCACAATAATAGAGTTTACCCTGCTCCTGGGAACTTTAAATGTGAAATCATCTTTTACACCCTTCCCTGGGACTATGCCTTGACACAGTTCTATTTTGGAGGTCAAGTTCCTTGGACTTTTTTTTTGATGCACTGTGAAGAGTATTATTATGTAGACATCATATAAATGATGTAGAAATATACCTTTCTAAGTCATACTGGGCACTGTTAATGAGGAATCAGTAACTGTTAGGATTTACTACAGGTAATGTAGATGTTGTTCACTTAGAACCATTTCCAGTTGGCATCAGTTTCTGTTTGATTACACCATGAAGACAGAAGCCAGATTCTCCTGCATGCCAGCGCTTGAGTCTGATAGTGCATGAAGCATTGCCGTAGACACACACATTTGTTTTTGCTTTGTGCTTTGTTGCGTGTTCAGCTTTAACCTGTTTCAATGCTGTTGTCCATGTCATCACAAAATGTGGTTGCCTGACTTCTCTTATTAAAATATGGATTTTTATTTATGCACACACTCTGGTGTTGTTTTAGAAATATGTTGAGACTGCGTTTGTGGCAGATGTTTGTGCGGGTGAGAAAGGATGGTTGCTTTGGTGAAGGGGACCTCTTTATTTCTTCACTCTGTCCTCTCTTTCCCTCCCCCCCCCATGTATGTGTCTCCTACACTCTGGTGCATCACTTCCTACGCTTCCTCCCTCCTCCTCCTCTCTGTCCTCCTCCTGCGCTCCTCTTCAGCCAACACACCTGCCATCCAAGAGGAGAAGGGGGCTTGCTTCCGTTTGGTCAGCTCAGGGAGACAGTGTTTGCACCCAGTGTCTGCCCAGCTGAGCAAACAGCTCTGCTGCTGCAGTGTGGGCAAAGCCTGGGGCCCTCGTTGTGACAAATGCCCCCCTCCAGGAACAGGTAAGGCCCCCTGCCAACATCAGACATTTATCTTTTCTCAGTGAGAACTAAAAAAAATCTAAAAAAATAAACAACCAAACTTTTGTTTCTTCTCTTTTTCTATTCAACAATCATGCATCCTTAATTTGGCCTTGCAAATCAGCAACGTTTATACAACAACACAACAATCAAGCATTCAGTTCTGTGGGCCAGACCACGTTGTTAACAAGCCACAGGTGTAGGGAAAGTGAGGACCATGTTTATAGTGATTAATCATGCTTGCACCATGGCTCTAGATGGCAATGTAAATCTATTGTTTGGTTGGACAGTCCATCACTTTTGTCCAGACTGAAATATCACAAAAACTATTTGGTTGATCCCCTGACTTTTCTTCTAGAGCAACGATGAGGTTGATATTTATGATTTTGAGTGAAATATTTTAATCTTGGATAGATTGAAATTCCTCAGGATGAATTGTAACAAGCTTCCTGTTTTTTTTTTCATATTCACTTTATTGTGACAAAACATCCGCAAACGTTAGCGTGCTAACGCGCTAAACTATGACGCTCAACATTATACCCGCTAAGCATCGGCATTGTAGATTTGTCACTGCGGGCATGTTAGCGTGTTGGCATTAGCTCAAAACACGAGCTAACATAGCCGCTAGCATGGCTGTAGGCTCTTATTACAAAACATGTGATTCTATTGTTAGCAGGGTTAGGGTTACTAAGCAGCACTCTTTCACTACAAGCTCACCATGTTCATACCACTGCCCCCCACAGTGTATTTTGATGAAGGACTGCTGTAACAGTAGTAGCACTCTGGACTGTGGAACAGATGTCCTGATGTACGGAAATAATTGGTGTCAAAGCCTGATATTTCTTGCTGGATTGAACATACCGATTCTTCTATTTAATGAGTCACAACAGCCAACGAAGTGCTGCCTCAAACATCCACAGTGCCACATTGAGATTGGTTGGTTAATAGCCCTGCCAATCAAAACTCTGAGCGGCTGACTTGACCAGTGACAAACCAGATGTAAGCATGTTGTAGATAATTAGTGCTGTTTGGTATACGTGACAAGCAAGGCCACATGAAATTGCTGTTTTTGAGTGGGCGCATTTGTATATATTTAATTAGATCTATATTGTATTAAACAGTTTGGTTATTAGCGCTATTTATTACTTTAAGGATGCTTGAGTACAAAAAAAAAAGAGAGAAAAAATAGATCCTACACGTGTCCCGTTCTTTTATCTCTGATACTTTCTGTCTGCATGGGTTTCACAGCTTGGCTAATTAGTTGCTTTTAGAGCTTTAAGATGACATAGTTGCAACCGTCCACTTTTGCTATTTTCCTGTTTGTCTTTATAATTATTTCCACAGATTTTCTAATGCCAGTACAGTTTAGTTAGACACTTCTTGTTAGTTCTGGGCAGTTGCGATTAGTTACATCTTCCTGTGTCATTGAAATGGTTTGGTCGTAGGTGTAGGTGGAATATACAGTGCGCAGTTTGACTTCATTGTCAGATTGTTGGTGAGTAAAGTTGAACTTGTTCTCAGTCATGGAATTCAGACACCTATACACGTGTTCAGTCATCCTCTTCATTACTTCAAATGATCTAAATAGTGATAATAAGATAGCGTGTGAGACAATATGTAATGGTAAGTCTTATAATGCTCATGCCTTTGACTTTTTATTTTCCTTTACCATTGTTTCTCACAGCTTGAATGAGCTGCGTATTGTTTTCCACATTGAGCACTGAGGACAGGGGGGCTGGGGAAGGCAGTTGCTGCTTCCTCATGCTTACAGTTATACGAAAATATTGTACCATTGCGTGTTAATGAAAGCAAGCCAAGTATTCCATTACGCAAGGGCATTTAGTCTTGGAACAAGCGTAAGCCTTGTCTCTGTCGAAGCCTGAACTCACTGCACTAACACATTCTTGGATGTCTTTCGAGATACCTCGAGTACAAATGATTGTTTTTTTAGGTCCTCCAGGTTCCTCGTCTCGCCAGTTTCCTGAGATTTGCAGAGAGAGTAAATACTGCGAGGGCTGGTATTAATACTCATTTTTATTCAAGGTATTGATCCGGTCGAAATGATGTTCAGCGTTATTGCGGCAATGCCAGTTGATTCCAGCTATCACCCCCTACATCTTCCCATACGAGCTGTCAGACTGATTTAATCAAACCTAAAGTCATCATTGAGATGTCCCTCTGCGGTATACTAGAGTTATGCACGGATCTAACACCGGCAGCAGCAGCAGCCTGCATCTTTGCAAAAGAAGCCCTTTTTAAAAAATAAAAATGACCATAAATAACCAAACCCAGAACCCACCAAGCCTGAAGCTTTGTGCAACAAAACGGTCTGAAACCCGAAACATTGTCGGGTCCCATCAGCTTCAAGGAATCACATGCTTTTAGCAGCTGCACAGTAGATATCATTCAGTGCCGTCAATGCTTAAATATCATTTAATATATATTTTTGTACAGAGTGGACATGTCTGTCTGTGTTGGCCAATTATCACAGAGCCGTGGTACGTAGGCTAGAACATACCAAGGTTAACAAGCACCTTCAGATGAAGCTTAGCTTTCTGATTGTTTCCCATTGTTACCTACCTCACATTCCCATGTGTTTGTATAACATGGACAGCCCTGCAAAATGTACAACGTGGATCCTTTTAGATTAATAATTGAAATACACACTTATCCATCACACTTATTTTCAACACTGAAGCCCTCCAGTTATCAGTTATATATTTTGTTATCAGCTGAAGTTTGAAGGAGAACGTTCGACTTGGAAAGCCGTGACTTTTTCCAGAAACAGGATTATTGCTGTGCAGCTAAATAAAAGACTAGAATGCTGTCAGTGAGTTGTTTCTTTGTCGACTCATTAATCTCATTCTCATTAATGTCTTTGTCTTATCCCTATGGGTGACTTCTGAAATATGCTGGCGTAAAGGTAGAAGAGATGCAGAACTTGCATGCAAAATATGGAGTTTTACATATTTATTATGTAAAGGCATCATATATTTATTATGAATTTATTATCTTCAATGTAGTGGTATGTCAAGCACACTCAAAACCAAGGAGTTATGAAGTAGGTAAAATTAGCATATCCAGAACCCCTGCAGTGTGTCCGACATGAAGAAGCTATGTAGACTATAATCTCAGAGAAACTTTCACACCTGAAGTCTCTTACAATAGATGCCAACGTGTTTACAAATGAAAATAATATTTTTTCTGCACTTTTTGTTATGTAGCTAAGTTTAAAGAGATCTGTCCTGGTGGAATGGGCTATACTGTTCTACCGAACCCACCTGTCAATAAGCCAGTTTACCAGAAGCCCATCGATCAGCTACCCCCCCAACCCCTGCCAACATCTGAAAGACCAGTGGAGGCGTTTGGGAACGCGGATGAGATTATACCAGGTGAGTCTCTACCACGTAACACCCCCAGTGCATGTTTGCTTTGTTTAAGTTTAATTTCATATGTGGAAGTTTTGCAGAAATGTGCTGTGTGTTATATTCTCTGTTTTATGTAACTTCTAACCTGTTGAATTGGTTTAGTATTGTACCGTTAACAATAATCCACACACATTATTGAATTGGTGCAATTGCTTTAGTTGACCTACACTAAGTCTACATTCAACCTTACAATTCGACAAGGAATATATAGAATATAGGAGATAAAGTCCCCAAAACAGTGCTTCATCTAGTTATTATATCTGTTGATTCATGAAAAAACTCAACAGCAATCAAATCCAAAGCAGAATGATTACAGAATGGATTGTTGGAAATCACACTTTCTAAGAGTCCAATGTGGTTTTCAAATGGCTTTTCCATCCAAGAGCCAAAGATATTACAAAATAAATGAGAAAGCATGTCTTGGATCTGACAGCAACATTACACAAAACAGGTGCTCCTGTTTGTCATGTCTAGGGATGGGCCCAGTAGCCTCAGCTCCTGAGCAGCCGGGTAAACCGGGGTAGTTGGGTGACTGTCCGTAGTGGCACTACCTGCTTTATAAGTTAGTGACTAAATTAATGACGAAAACTTGGAAATCATTGCAGTAGACGATCGTTGTCTACAAAAAAGGGGAATGAATTCACCACAAAAGGTGAGGCACACATCAAGGTACAAAAGCTGTAAGCATTGGTCTTGTTTATTTCATAATGTAGCCACTATAGTACAGGCTTTTTAACTTTAATACCTGTTACCTCCACTCTTTGGATATTCATTGCCCTTATTGTGGACATATTTCGTCTAATTCAGTCTGTGACAGAATGTACCCTGCAACAGTTAGATTTTAAATATATGAAAGCATCAATATTCTGCATTCTGGCATGGTTTTAAGTATTTGAACTCACTGTTCTGTCAAAGAAATTAATATTTTTTGAAGCACTGCTTTTAGGCAATGCAGAAGGAGGACATTTGTAATGCCCTTTTTTCCTCTCATTTAATAAATGATGAATAAGTAACAGGTATCAAGCCTCGGATTGCTAGTGTCCCACTAAAAATATCTACATTATGGGATGAACAGCAATTTCACTTTTGCAAATTACAGCTCCAAAATACCACTAGAAACCCTGATTTATGATCCCTCTTGCATGTGATTAGGAACGCAGATCTTAAAAGAAACATCTCTCTTGTGACATTTGTTTGTAGAGGACAAGGATTAAAGTGCTTTGGCTCACTTCGCATTCCCTTCAAACACATCTCAGCCCACATCCCTTCAAAAGAGGGTGAGAGGGGAGGGAGATTAACCTGGCTGTGGCTCTGGGAGGCAGAGAGAGGGAGAGGAGCTTCACCCTCTTCTGTTATTATTCAGGACATGCTTGGCAGCCACTAAGGGAAGGAGAAACTTTGCAGCATCCTAGCCAAAACCAGACAGAGTCCAAATTACTGCTAAGCTTCTCTGGAGCAGAGGAGCAGAGAGTTTTCCAGGCACACAGGACAGGCCTCAAAAAACAATCTGACAGAAATCCACCACCCAAAACCTGTGCAGATTAGTGTTTGGATACCACCAGAAAGTAATGTGGCGCCTGGCAGCCCAACACAATGGCATTTTGGCACAGAAGTAAGACATGCTGGGTGGGAAGAAGAAAGGAGGGATCTTTAAAAAAAAAAAATCTTTGTGTTGTTATACTTCAGACCTCTGGTCTCTGTTGTTTATGACCTTTTCACATCATGGAAACCTGGGTTTACTTCAACAAAGGAATAAAAGTTGTTTGCATAGTTGAGATTAAATGCAAATGACCGTTCATTTGAATTCCTATTGAGATTGAGGGCCATAATCAATATAGGCATTTTTTTATGATATTTTTCCAAAGTGTCTTAATCATTTGAAGGCATTAATTGATAAAACTCCAACCAGCAGACGTAAGCGCTTGAAATTTATGTAGTAATTATGAATATTGTTGGGAAATAACCACACAAGAACTGATGAAGTAGACCAAAGGACAACAATTAGATAGATAGATAGATAGATAGATAGATAGATAGATAGATAGATAGATAGATAGATAGATAGATAGATAGATAGATAGATAGATAGATAGATAGATTATGGGCCCATTCATTTATTTATTTATTTTTTTGTTTTATCTGGGGGCTAACATTGTACAGGCGCAATGAAAATACAACCCAATATGCTTTTAATATGTTTATGTTTGAACATTCAATAAAATTTCATTTAATTTCATGAGACGATTAAACTTAGGTTTATTGTCTGGTTAGCAGGTAAGCTAGCTAGCTTGCTATATGTTAGTAAACTAGCTAACTGGGAGACCTACGGTTAGCTACAGTAGTTCACCAACTAGCCCTGTAAGTAGTCACAATGTCACCAAGAAATACAATATAAAGCTAAATCCACTGACAGAACGGTATATTATGTTACACATACATTTTTTTCACACTATAAATCTTTTTTTATTTTTTTTCCTGTGGTCAGTAGCAACAACTGCACCAGATCAGGTAGGTCGGGCGCATTCGAGAGTGAAAATGAAGAAGCCGTTTGCATGCACGCGCCACTCCTCTCAGTCTCAGGAGTGGCAGAATCACCTTTGCATGAAGTCAGCAATGTTGCTGCATGACTTTGAGCTGGTCAGCACTGAGCAGTCCATCAATGTGTACATTCCTAATGTGTATATGTAAGTACGAGGAAATTAGATGGAAATCTTTTCATATCGTCTGAAACAAATCCAGACAGAAGTCTGGGTCAAAGTAGCAGGCACTTTTTTTTTGCTTTCTGGCTTCCCTGCTGAGCTGTTCATTCTTGCTCTGTTATTAAACTGCAGTCAGTTGCCATGCAAGCTGAATGCTAATCTGCTTCCCAGCACGGCACCTGTGTTGCATGACAGAAGCAGTCTGCTTCCATTGCAAAGCTGAAATGATTACATTTGGACTATGCATAGAGTGCCCTGTTGACCTTGTCCCTTTGGTATTATTGTGTGTGTCTTGTCGTTGAAGGAGCTGGTAGATCCTGTGGTTAGTAATAGGCCAGTAGTTGAACCTATCCTGCCCCAGCTATCTCCGGGTGTGTCCACTGTCCAAATGGAGGCAGCCTACCCAGGTGTCTGCTTCTCTACTCTTTATACTTTGTGGTATGGTGGCCAGTGTAGGACACTTCAGACTCAGCCTGTTCTTTTGTTCACTAATGTTTGTCAGGGCCAGTCGTACCATAATGCTACTGTTAGAATGCTAATGTTAGCAGATTTCTGTGAAAAGAACAAAAGAACGTGTATATGCTAACATTAAGCTAACATGACAACTTAGCCTGAGGAAACAGTTGAGAGGACAAAATACAGCTGAGTCTCCTGCTGACCAGATGAGTCTGATGCCCTAAAAAGGCCACTGTACTAGTTGGTTATTGTCTTCATACCACATCTTCCTCCATTGTTTTCTTTTTTTTTTAAGCTACAATTATTCTTTTAGAACAGTGAGTCTCTTTCACTGATAGAGCTGCAAAATGCTGGTTGCGTTATAAGGTGGCAACACTATAGACACTGATATTTATATTATCATAAATGTATATAACTTTTACAGTAGGATTGTTAATTATCATACATACATCAGTATAAACTGCAGGGAAACAACACATCTGTCGTTATCAAATTGGTCTGACAGCCACATGGGAGCTTTATGCCATTAATATCCATCACTCACATTCAATGGGAGTTTTACAATGTATGCAGGAAGTGCAGAGCCAAACTCCCAGCATGCACCACAGTAACACACTTATAGACATTTATGTGTGCATCGTGACTGGTGTTTTTAGTATTTCACGTTGTCTAAAATACATGATGTATCCACTATTTTATCACATTTCATATGATGTAGATGGCAGTTAGTCAACATTGGGCACAGTACTAATTCAATGTAATTCATGGATTATGAATTTGCTTTAATTTTTTTTTTATTCTATTTGTTGCACTATTTAAGCTTAAGCAAAACCTACATGACTTGCTTGGATCACATAAAATGTTATCAAAATGTAACAATTCATTATCAATGCAGATTGATTAGAATAAAATGTAACAAATAGAGTCTGTATATCTAAGTTTATATGACGCCACTAGTGCTCACTGAGGCATTGATGGCATAATTTCACTGTGAAAGAAATTATTACCTTGCTTTTCAAGTAAAAATGGAGATGCACGTCTTCAGTAACGATAGTTTGTAACCTATCCGTTCTGGTTGACAGTAGAGTCAGTTTGTGTATCTGTATATCAGGAATCACTTTGCTTGTGGTTACAATTATGTACCACTAGAGGTTTGTTGGTACACTTGGTCAGGAGCGGTTCTAGATGTGCGGACATTCTCATGGACATGAAGGCCCCTCAAACTTAGATGTGATTTTTAAATTTCCCGTTAACCTCTGAATATGACAGTGGTATTTAACAAAGAAAGTTGATATACAGTAATGATGTACAGCGACTAAACACAATTCCTGTTTGTTGTTGCAACAACATCCAAGGATATAGCTGGAGATTTTCTTCTCTTTTTTTCTTACTGTCAACAGATCTCATGTGCAGAGCAATGTATTGATCATATTTACAAGTATAGTGTGTGCAACCAAAATCTGATCGTTGTATCTATCACATTCCTCTGTGTCGTAGACCTCCATTGTTGTCCAAAAACTATTTCATTAACATCAATGAGCCACACCGTTGCACTGGGTTCTTTGTTAGCATTTTGTGCTACATTACAATCATAATTGTACTAATAATATTCATGGTGATGAAACATGTCACCAAATGCAGCGGTTTGGCTCACTGATACATTTTTAAGAAATAAGCTACATCAGGCTTTGGATACACACAATCCTTAAGTTAGTAGATCAGTTGATTGTTGGTTTGGCTCTGCACATGAGATATGTTGACAGTAAGAAAAAGGTTTGGCAGCCTTATCCTTTTAACTGCATCCCCAAAGTGCTCACTTACAGTATGTGGCTATTAGATGGATGTTTGTAGAGCCGTGCTGAGGTGACAAGTGCTCGCTTAGTACACGGTATGTTATCCATGTATGTAAGAATCCATTTCAAACGAGTGTACAGTGGCCATGAAGGCATGTACCTGGTCAGCAACACTGCTTAGGTATGCAAACGATGCTCAGCTGGCACTTTAAAAGTCTGATTAAAAGTTAAAAGTGTATACTCCCACTTCCACTGTTTTCATTGGTTCAGTACAGGTAAATATCTGCCATTAATAGCCTTAATATTGCTCTCAATAGGTGCCAAGTGCTACCTAATTCAGCATTGCCCTGCTACACGGTTCTAATGTACTCTCATACTTGTGGCCTTTCTGTTAGTTTAAAGGAGTATGGGTATTCTCTGACTGCTGGCGTTATCAGCATGTTTTCATTCACGTGTGTAGAGTCTGACCTTTAAAAAGACTGACTGAGTTGACTTTATTCTTTTTCCACTACACACGACTATTGCTGATTGAAGCATTCTGCCATGCCATCAGAGCAGCCTATAAATGGTGAATTTTTTATCGTCGCCACGTCACAACGCCATCACCAATCCCACTGAAAGAGCTCAAAACACTATAGTATGTAATCTATAGCATTGTTGTATTTAAACCAACTGTAGAGCACTTAGTGATCCAGATGTAATTAATAGTCAATGCACTATTTGTTGAATTACTTGAAGCTATATTTGATGGAATTAATGTCCTTTGCTTTGTGTTTTCTCCATCTGGTAGAGGTTTTTGAGAAGACCTCTCCTCCTGCCCCAGTGGAGATCCTCCCATATAATGCAGGCCAGGACATCGCTCCAACCCAGTCAGCTGGTAAGATTAATAACATGTTTATGCTTTTTTTTTCTTTTCTTACTTTTCTGTAAACTTTGTTCTCTCCTTCTGTGAACAGTTCTGGCTGTTCACAAACTAGTGATTTACTAAATCAGGTTGTAACAAAGACCTTAGTAATGTGTAAGAGCTTCTTTATGCGGTCCCGTTTTTAATTTAGTAATGCATAAATCTACACTTGGTGCACAATTAGGTGGCGATAAAAAAACGAAAACCTGATGCAGCCGTGTGGCGGAGCTGCATGAACATTAATTATTACAGTAGCAGAAGAAGTGAATATACTGTAGTATTGCAGAAGAAGAGACGTGCCTTACAGTAACACGTTACATGTCCGCCTGCTTGCTACCTAGTCTAGTCTAGTCTAGTCTAGTTTTGTGAATAAAGTGAATTCATCAGAGTGTATTTACTCTGTGACACAGCAGGCCAGCTCCAGGTCTGCTTTGAAAGTTCTATTCTAAGTTAGTGAACGTGTGAAACACAGCTGACCAGTTGCTAACATAGCTGGCTCTGGTACGTACCTGACCCCTTTACACCATGTCTCAAACAAGACGGACACATACACAAGCACAGACATCACTAAAAAGCCTTGGATAAAGTGAGCTATATTGAGTAGCTGGACGGATGCTGGTTTCATACATGCACGTTGTTAACTGCTCCAGTAATATGTCCTTGGTATGTACTGAATGTAATGCTCTGTCTCTTCTGCTTTAGCAGTGTTGTGCCTCTGATAGGGAAACACCCACCTTTATTTAGTGATATGGTCACATTTTGCATACCCATTTCTCCTAGCCTGCCCTCCTAATAAGGCTATGTCTAATATGCCTCCAAAATCCAATTATGCTATTGATATGGAGGCATATTTCTATGCCTAGTTTGATGGAGCTAGGACCTCTACTCTTTGCTAAGCTGGTTAAATGTGACTTGCTGAGCACAGTAAGGTGATATTGTGAGTGTGAAGGTTTGTTCTTCATCTAGGAAATAGTAGTTTGATAAATTTTCAGTTATATCTCAATCTGCTGCTGCATTAATACTCTCTCTCTCTCTCTCTCTCTCTCTCTTCTGGCCCAGAGGTGGATGAGTGCCAGATCAACCCTTATATTTGCGGCATGGGGATTTGTTACAACACAGCGGAGGGCTACACCTGCCACTGTAATGAGGGATACCGCCTGGATGATGCCCAAACCACCTGTGTAGGTGAGGAGTCGTTTATCGAGATCAACGGTCATCTTTTCCATGTTTAATACCAGTACTGTACCAGTAAGGTTAGTGTGCTTCCAGGAATATTTGTGATTACTACTATGTATTATTACCATAAAGCAGTCCTGCTCATTGATCTTCTACAATGCTCTAGCTACCAGCCCTAGTTCATTATGATGTAGTGGTCACAGTAAGAATTGCTGGACCATGTGACACAACTTTTTTTCCATACGTAAGAATTAGAAGTGAATGGAAATAATGAATTTCTCTCAACATCACAAACATCCTGAAATAAAACTTTTTTTTTTTTTTTTTTTTTTATAATCAAGACTGAAGGAATTAGATCCAGTTAAATTTGGGAGGTCTAAAAGTGCTGTATCCGTAAATAGTTTTTATGCCATCCATGTGTGCAGAGAGCCGCCAGGGAGCATGCTGTATGAGCCCAGAAATGCTGAAGCTTAACAAACGTTCATGGGGATGATTAGGGTGCCATCGTGGAACACAGTAGAGATTTCTGCACAGGTCTAACTTTATCAAACTTGCAGCCGACCTGTCACCAGCAAATTATCTCTAAATCCAATCTTGACCTAGATTTCCTTTATTTTAACTTAAACTGCAGTTTGTCAACAGCCTGTTTCTAAACGGATGTCTGAACTCATTGCTTAAATTAGAATATATATAAAGAATACAACAGCAAGTAACACTGCCACTGGTATGGCCTCTTTGTCTTGCCATCAATGGGCACAGCGCCTGCGCTCCCGCAGCTGTTTCCTTAACGACGATGTCACTAGTCTGCTGCTATAAAAAGCTCGTGCCATTCTCACAGTCTCTGATCACACTGAATTTCTCCCATACGTCTAACTTGGCCTCTGACAACGTATTATCCACAAGTCTTATATTCACCACTGGGTTTGTGCTAGTGAAGGTTTGCGTTGTGGGATTTCAAAATAAAACAATTGACTAATTGGGCTTAATAATGGACGTTCGCCACCACAGTTGCATCAACAGGTAAATACTGGGTTCTGTCTTAGTTCTTGTCCGTCTCTGATGTGTGTGTGTGTGTGTGTGTGTGTGTGTGTGTCCAGATGTAGATGAGTGTTTGGAAAGCCCTTCTTTCTGCTTCGGTGGTCACTGCAAGAACACAGAGGGCAGTTTCCTGTGTGTGTGTCCGCGGGGATTCCTGGTCGATGAAGATGGGACCAGTTGTGTAGGTAAGTGCTTGAAACTCATGCTACCAAAAGAAAAGATGTTTCTTTTAATGATTCGATTACATTTATACACTGTGTCTTCTGCATTTCACCTACAACATTTTTTTTGGGGTAAGTGTGTATTTTGTTGCTTTTTTGTCTACACACTTCTTAACAAGTTTTCTTCATTCCACTACTGTTTCCATCACCTGGGAAATGAAAACGCATATTAAATCCTACCAGTGTAATTCAGTGGCCTTCAATAGGAAATAAACAAGGCTAAAAGCGTGAGCCTTGCCAGGAGCCTCAGTGTTCATTACACTGCAGCAGGAAAGTGGTGAATGGAACAAACAAGTTTTGCTGAGCCTCAACACTTGTGGGCTAAAAATGATTTAGCCACATTGTATTATTCTTATTTTTCTTTTAAAAAACCCAGACAAAATAGGCTTTACTGAGTTGAAAGAAATAAGAAAAGAGAAAATAAATACATAAAGTAATAAAAATATGTTAGGAGTTGCTAGGTTCAGGTTCATCTCTGCAGTCAACCCTTCAACAGAAATAGTTACCTAACTACAGCAGCATAATGAATATTAAAAACAACTATTATCATCATCATTATTTTTATTTTCATTATTGAGAAGAAACAACTTGGGCTGTTTCATCTAAAGTTTGCACTAAAGGAAATACGTTGTGGTTTTCAAGCTGCATTCAGATGGGACGCGATGCGAATGTTTGCCTTGTGTTATTAAACTTTGACCAGAGTTTGGAGTACCGACTGGATAGATGTAAGCTGTAGTTTACGTGGAAGCCACCTCACCTTAAATGTGTGCCTCACAGAGCAAATGTGCATATGTTTGATCCCGCTCGTCGTCAATGTATGAATGTATGAATGCCTGATTTCGTGTTCAGACGGTCATTTCAGTACATTTTTGTGTTTCTTCAGCAGAAACAGCCACATACATTACTGTACATTGGTTCTATTCAGTCGGGCCTCTGACTGAACTCCAGTTCCTTCTGTCCCTCTCTTTTTCTCATCTCCTCTCTGTGCATTTATGTAGTAGATTGATAAAGCCCTGTGATATAAGCAAATTTGAAACGTCGAAACGTTTTTTAACTCACGCAGACGCATATTTGAGTCGGTCTTGCGCTGCCCTGGGTGTTTTTGCTTCATGACTGAAATGTGCCTTGTATTCTGTCGAAGCACACACTAATAAGACCAAACCCACTGGCATCAGAAGACAGTTTTATTGATTTATGGACAGACATCACCCACATCTACATTTGATGTCGATACAAAATGCAGCATCAACCATATGCTATGTGCAAACACAGACCTGGCACTGGTGGCACCTGGTCAAACATAAGCTCTGCACTGGAACAAGTGCATTCTAATGGAATTAAAGTCTGTGGAATTTTGTGATTTTGTGAGAGCAGCGACCACACTGTTACTAGAATCTGCACCACCCTGCTCCCTGCTTCATCCCCCTTATTGGGATATAAATATGAGGCACTCTGTCATTACGTGGTTTCCTGCCATTTCAATGCAGCTTTCTCCACCCACCAAAATGATACTGAATTAGGGCTGTGAGGGCAAACAGGCCTGATGGTTATTTCCCCCACAGCTGTAATAAAATCTCTTCTCTTCAGCGGTGGAGGATGAGGGATGCGATTATGACTTCTTTGAGAGGTTTTTTATATGTATGTGGATATGCAACCGAGGTATCTAATAATAAGATTAATACAAAAACAGAAATTTTTGGAAATACAGTAAAAAAAAAAAACAGAGTCACTGCAATGTGGTGCAGAGTCAACTACATTTGTGACTCTTGAACCTGTCTGCGCTGGTGCTATTATTATACGGAGTTCAAGTACTTCATTTTAAAAGGGTGTCAACCAGCATTCAGTCTAAGCTTCAGGTTTACCAGCTGTAATGCATCAGACAGCTGGAGATAAACACAGTTTCACCACATACGTCCGAAGGAAGCTTACTCTGACCGCAGCATAAGGTTTCTAAAAGCACCAAACACCATGAGGTTACATCCCTTCCTTAGATGCTTGTTACTGTTTGTTATGTAAGTACCAATAGTGTTCGATAAGGTTGATAATGTCAATGTTTAAAGTGCTTTCAGTTGCATAAGACATACGTTGACCACAGTTTATGAGTCAAATGCGTTAGGGTGGAGAGTGCTTAGGCGCTCGATTATTCACAGTTCACTAAGTTAACTGTGCACCCGCCCACAACCCAGCAACACAGCGCGTTGGAAGGTATCAAGACATGGCTGTATATGATCGTATTATTTTGACAGCTTCATATATTTTGTTTCGCAGATGTGGATGAATGTGCAGACAGGACAGTTTGTCCGTCTGGTATCTGCTTCAACGTGCCAGGAGGTTACAACTGTGGCTCCTGCCCTCATGGGTTCTTGGCACAGGGTGGCCAGTGTGTAGGTAAGTCTAACACTGAGTGTGTGTGTGTGTGTGTGTGTGTGTGTGTGTGTCTGGGTGGTAAAATAAAACCTCATTGCGATGCATGTACTCCTTTAATTTAAAGCTGCTATACTCATTACTTTGTCCTAAAATAAGTTGAAGTTAAATTTTGGGAGAAATTGCATCTTTGGTTGTGTACACATCCTTCCCTCTTCAGCTCAAGTATAGAGTTCATTCCCAACACCTGAACTAGAGGAAGTCTGAATTTAATGTGCCATTCTCGGAATAGTTAGATTACATCCTAACCTCGTGGTGTGTAATGTCTGGCCATCAACACATATGAAATCAGCTCAGGAAACACGTGTAGAATAAAATATCCCACCAATCAAGCAGTCAAACCAATGATCCACTCCAAAGAACACACAGTATGGGCCCACGTTTTCCTGGAAGTGGTATTATTTCTACCAGAAACCGAAGGTGTGCCCATCTCTCCTCTTTCAATCGCTTGCAGCTCCTGTATCCCATGTGACACAGGGGTTAGCTATGAGGTTTTGACTGCTCACACACAACACGGGGCCAGCCAAGCCGCACTGTGGTGGCAGTGAATGGTGGTGGCGGCGAGAGGAAACAATTAGTCTATGCTACAGAGTCCTTTATAGAAGTTAATAACCCAGCTCACAGATGTTTGCATGACACTGCCAACCATGCATGTGCGTGTGTGTGAAGTGAATTTAAAGATAAAGATCTTGCTCATGGGTTCTGGTAGGTGCCGGTATTATCTCTAGCATTGTATTATATTGTGTTGTTTTTCACTGCCAACCTCCTCATTCACCCAGTTTAAATGGGTGCATGGGAGTTTATTTCCCTTTGCAGTGTTTGCTGATTGATGCAGTTATTGCATTTGTTATTGATGCAGACAGGAAATAAACTCTTTTTATGATCTAGCTTATACTGATGAATGGAGACGAGTCGAGTCGGTGACGCCGGTCGTTTGTGAGTTCAAACTTAACCTGCTTACAAAGTATGTGTGTTCACCAAATGGAGACGTACACATCAATGAATGAAAACAGGTTGCACCACGCAAACTCGTTATAATGAGTTGAGTAGCTTAATGGCCATTAGAAGAAGCATGCATGCTAATATATGATCCAAGTAGTAAGAGTAAGAGCACATCTGAAATTATATTTATCGAAAATAACAATATACCTCAAATTACAAAATATTGACTAAATGACCAAAATGATTATGTTGCATAATGTCTGTGTATATAAATAAATCAATGTCATATCTGTCTTTACGTGTTATTGTCAGATATGATTGTTATTTTTGGAAGTTACGGTCTTGAAGGTTTTAATTAGCTTTAGTCAATAAATCCAACAATCTGCTAACGAAGTATCGTGCGTGTCTCCAAAGCTTGATACAGCTTATTCCCCTGTGCTGTAGACCTCCATTATTGTCCAGAAACTATTAAAACTACATCAATGAACCAGCGCGCTGCACTGGGTGATATTCATTATGAAGAGTTTGGGCATGGTAGGTTGTCTAGGAACGGCTCCAAAGGCTAATAACAGCAATCAGATCTTCACTCTCAGGAGAGCAGTTCTGTTTAAGGCAGTGCAATGACACTGAATAAGACATATCAGGCTTTGGATACACACACACACACACACACACAATACTTTTTAGTAGGATGAGTTCATTCTTGGTTTGGCTCCGAAACATGAGATTTGTTGACAATAAGAAAAATATATAAAAAATGAAGTATTACTGTGTTCAATTGTAATGGTGCAAGCTGATTTAAAGTGTATGAAAGGTTGCTGCGAGCAGTGGAGCGCGTGCTACCATGAAGCCTCCTGTCTCTTTAGCTTCATGCAGAATTGTGCCAGGACTGTGACATTTTTCAGGTTTTCATTCCAACACGTTATGGAATTTCAATATTTAGTCTACAGTTGATTTCGGGACCGCATAAACAAAGTTTAATTATTAAAGGCCACTCAATACTGACATTGTATATCAATGTAATATTGACCAATTGCATTACGCTACTCCCATTATTTTGCCTGTGTTTACCTGAAAGCGTTAGCCCTCCAGCATGTAATTAGACCAGCTCTGAACACTGTGTAGCAATCAGACTATCACTCAGAGCCCCGACTGCTTCCACAGCGCGCGAGGAAACACTGCAGGCAGTTGTTTAGTGGTATTATTGTTCAAATCGCCTATATGTCATATATTAAAATATGAATGCATTGACCTCATTTATTATATCTTGTCGTTTATCTGATGTTAAAAAACTAAAGTGCCAGAACACTGAGGGCAAAACTTTACATTCTCTGTTCATGTGTCCATTGTTTGTGATGTTTCAGATATAGATGAGTGCCAGGATCAACAAGTGTGTACCAGAGGCCACTGCCAGAACACCGAGGGCTCCTTTATTTGTCAGTGTGGGCCCGGCTTCAGAGTGTCGCCGGCTGGAGACCAGTGTGATGGTATGATACGCAGCGCTACGAGTACACATTGCTTGAACCTTGCGTTGTTGTCTTTTTTTTTCTAAAATCTGTAAACCCATAAATCAGATTTCCTACTTTCCCTTTCTCGCTCAACTAACGGGATATACCGACAACAATGAGTTTACAATACTAATCTAAATGCATAAAATGTATCTTAATACACTTCAGTTATCATAATAATAAATATTTAACAAGTTCACAAGACAATTATTACAATTCCTTCTCCTTAATAAGCTATAAATAACTTATTTTTGGTCTGTTTTCATTGCCTCATGGATGTCAAAGCGCAGTGCAATATGTTCCAGATGTGGCTTTTTAATTTAGCAAGAGAGACACAAGAGAGTCATAGACGTAAATCACTGGAGTACTGCAGAGAGGAGGATGGTGAATGATCCTGTGACCTAATGGCCACAAAGGGCTAGACCGATGTGCTGCAACTCACTTCAACAGTGTCACAAACAAACAGAATCACAGTGGGGTGTGTGTGTGTGTGTCACAGGTCACTGTGAAGCTTCATTTATGTCAGAAAGTGTTCAAGTAACAAGGTAATGACTCCAGAAATATTATGTGTTCTATGGTAAAACATTCCCCTCAACTCAAGGCCCACTCAGCAGCTTCTTCTGAAGCTTTCAACAGTATTAACACAGCCTTTTATCAGTGGATGGAGTTTGCCCAGTTGTCATGGAGATGGATCTGTCGACATGTAAGCTCGGTACCTGTTACACTCAGGACCTGTCATCTTTGTTGGTTATGAAATAAAACATCCACGTTCTTTCCTGAACTTGTAAATAATTCAAGTTTGACTCGCTATTATATGATTGGTCTTTTAACTGCTTCCTCCCCTGCTAGGGATGTGGGCCAGCTCATGAATCCAGCTGCCAACAAATCAAAGCTCATTATCACTGTGATTCTACGCACTGTGAATTCTCGTTTTCGCTTTCTGCTTTCTGTTCCAACATGAAGCACAAGTTACGGGGATGTTTCAGTGAATGAACAAAGACACCGTGACATGTGATTCAGCCTTTAATCTAGATAATAATGCCAGTTAAAAGATGACGATAGAGCGGCTATGTCAATGCCAATACGAGGTTCGGTATTTCTGAATCTACATCTTAAAGTGATTTTGGAAATTGGATCGTAAACTTTGGTTTAAGGCTATTAAAAGGCTGGACATTCTGTAGCTGTAATCCTCCGACTACTGACACATTTTTGGCTTTGGTGTTCCGAAAATAATCATCAGAGTCATACATTGACTATAAGGCAGACTTTTACACAGATCAGGGGAATAATAAGTGCCATAATGATGAAAACCTTTGTAATCTCTTTAATACCTCCGTGTGAATGGAGTCACATGTTGTTTTCCCAACGAATCAAGAGTTGGTGAATTTTGATGACACGTTTGTGTGTAATTGCAGATGGAAATTTTTGTTGAGTGTATTCACAGAACAACCCCGAAGGAAAAAATAAATCAATGTACCAACATACTTTAAAATATAATATTTAACTATTTGTCAAAATCTTATGCCCGGATGTCATTCCAGATGTGGATGAGTGTTTAGAGGAAGCCCGGCCCTGTGAGGCCATAGGAGAGTGTGTTAACAACATGGGCTCCTACACCTGTACCTGCCCCCAGGGATACCGACAGATCAACGGCACCCGCTGCAGAGGTGAGCGGCGGAGCAGCGACACGTCCTCTCACTCTGCTTTTAATCAGGGATTTAGACACTCAAGTGTAGCAGTGACACGGTTGTGTAGTGCTGCTTTGTCCCCCTCTGAGTAGCTTTCTCTTTCATCCTCCCAGATGTCGACGAGTGTGTGGATGAGCCAGAGCTCTGTTCCCCTCACGGCGAATGTGTCAACAGTGAGGGATCCTATTTGTGCGTGTGTGAGAGTGGATTCACTGCCAACCTCGACACGCCTTCCTGTGATGGTAAGAGAGAAGTACAAAGAAAACACACACACACACACACACACGCACAGACTGGGAAACAATTTCATCACATATGTGCTGGTTGATCAGGCTCAACGTGCAACCTAAAGCCGTTTAATTTTAACAAACGTTTGCGTGTACAAGAACTATGTAGCTATCAGTAACATCATCTCCTGTCCTGTAACCATCCCTTAAAGTCAAATATCATCAACTTTTATAACACGTGTTCCTCACTCACCTCCATAAGGATGCTGCGAAGCTGACATTACTTTTAGAGGACGTTTACTGCAGGATATGAAGAAGGCTTCTGCGCCTCATTTATGCTGCTCAGAGGTCTGAACTGGAAGAGGCCGTACTGCTCCGCCTTCCCTGTGTTTTGGATAATAAAAGACCAATAAAATACATATTTTAAGTGCTAATTTTAACTACTCTTTGGTCTATTTAATTTTAGATAAATGTACTTATACTATAATTTGTCTGTTCGAAATAAAAAAACCACCCTTACAGCCACACATGTCGTTTTTAATGTGTTAATATCATGTTTATCTTCACCAGTTTTTACTTCTAAATTAGAGAGATGAGGAACGAGTCTTTAATTTCTTTCACACATGCTGCTGCTATTTTCTCCACTGTAGCAGGAGTCTTGTCCTCTGTGCCAGAGCTGTGTTTAATGCCCTTTCCTGCAGAGAAAAGAAAAGAAAAAATGAGAGGAAAAGAAACAGACAGAAGCCTTTGAGCTGACTGTCTAGACAAGGGGGGATATTTGTTGCTCTCTGCCTCATGATTTATGCAGGGGGCTTAGACGATGTGTGTGTGTGTGTGTGTGTGTGTGTGTGTCTACTTTTATGAAACCACTTATTGCATGTTGATGTTACAACTTTTTACAGCAGCTGCTTCGATTGCAGAAGTTGCTAGTATTCTGTTAAAGCCACTACATTCAATTTACACCACCGTGTGTGTAAGAGAGGTGTGTGTGTGTGTGTGTGTGTGTGTGTGTGTGAGATTCTTGTTGAGTGGACTGGTTTTCTTTTTTCATCTCTCTCTGGCTTTGGTCCACAGATATTGACGAGTGTGGACTCAATGAGACTTTGTGTGGTCCTCATGGCTTCTGTGAGAACAGACTGGGTTCCTTCAGATGTCTCTGTGACCAGGGCTACCAAGAGTCCCAGGATGGTGGAGGCTGTGTGGGTGAGTGTTGGAGTTATGGTGTGTGCATAGAAAGCAGCAGGTATTATATATACATATATGTCAAAGGGCAAACGCATATCAAAGAAGCAGTGAAATTCAACAATAGTTCAGTCTAACATACAATAAATACTTCTAACAGTTCTTGGATCGTATCTCTGTAAACTCTCATCTGATCCTGGTTCAGTGCTTATTCTTCATGTTTGCTTCTCAACAGACATACCTTATAATCGCTTGTTTCAGATGATTAAGATTAAGATGCATCATAGTGCATCAACTTTAGGCTCCACGTCTTCTTCTTGTCAATGAACAGAGGAAAGCAAATGTGTTCTTTCTTTCTTCAGACAACTTGGCACTGAGAATTTAGCATTTTATATTGCTGGTCATTCCAAGCATATCACATTCTCTCAGTAGTTAACTTCCCTCTTGTTACTCTTTGGCCTCAGTTGTTTCAGATTATCTTTGAAAGCAACATTGCCAAGAGTTACGGACGCACCATGTCGATGAGGAATAAATGGAACTAATGTTGAGAATCAGCGGTTGTCCTTAAGTTTGGTTTGGAATAAGTAGGATCTGGTGGGTGCTGGTGGTTTTCCTGGGCTAACTGGGCCCATTCAGCTCCCATCTAGTCCAATTTCCTCCTGCAGGAAAGAGCATCAGAACAGACTCCCCCTGCTGAACCCCGATAGAAAACTTCCCCAACACACACACACACACACACCGACAGTGACCAACCCCACCGTCACCGCCGTGTAGACACATAAAATACAGAACCGTAACTACCAGCATTCGATACAGTATGTGCTTTATGCGCACTTACACACACTTCCCATCTGTCCTTTGGCAGTGCTGCTGGGTCCCACCCAAGTTCAGTCCAGCCAGCTGCCTCCTCCTCACTGCCAAGCCATCACTGTACTGTGGCTAGCACAGATGGACTCACTTACACACACACACACAAACACACACACGGCGGTGGTGGCGTACCACTAACCAATCAGAATGTGTCCTGTCTCTCTGTCTTCCTTCCCCTCCATCTATCTTTCTCCTCTTATCAGCCTGTTTTCTCCCCTCCTGTTCCTCTCCTTCATCCTGCCTCTGTCTCTCCTCCTCTTGTGGTTTCGCCTTCACACCTCTTGGATTCTGCCGTGACTCATCTCTCCCACCGTCTCTCTCTTCTTCTTCCACTTCATCCTCCCCATGGACGCTTTGTATCAGTTTGACAGCTTTGCTCTTGTGTTTAGCAACGCTTCAAACTCCTGCAGCTTCAGCAAATGTATTTCTCATAAACCCATCCAGCTACTTTGTCTTAATATTGAAGCAACTGTTAATGTGTTGATGTCCAAAGGACTCGGCAATATGACTCACGAGTCACACAATTATTTGAAGTGTAATTACAATTCTTCCCTCTCGCAGCAAGCTTATGAAAACTAGTGCGTGACGTCACCTGGCACCTTCCATCCTTTTGTAGTGGGTTGGTTGTATCCTTCCACCTCTCCATTGTTGTCCTGCAGTAGTAGCACCCAGTACAAGCCCACTGTCAGAAATAAAATGTGTTATTGGACTAGGCATGCTGCGTACATGGCCAATCAGAGCCCAGCAATTCTCCGGACGTGCCATAAAACAGGCAAATTCAAAAGGCAGTTCTTTCTTTTGAGACGATAACTGTGCTCAGCTTATGTGATGAAAAATTACTTTGTATAATTGAACATTTTGGATTAGTTTCTTGCATATTCATGGGTATGGCACTACAGGAACACACCAAAGTGGAGGCAGTAGTTGTTGAGATCTCTTATTATTGTTATATGGACATATATCCCAGTCCACCAGCCCGAGGACCTTCAGATATATCATATCACATGTATGTCTTGAATGTGAAGAGGCTAACGGCAACAACGTTCATCAACATGTTGGTCTCTCCCTCTCTCAACAGAAGTGAATGAGTGCGAGTTGCTGACCAATGTGTGTGGAGAAGCCCAGTGTGTGAACGCCGATGGCTCCTTCCTCTGCGTGTGTCCCAGCGGCCAGGAGTTCAACGTCATGATCGCCAAGTGTGAGCCTGTTCCCACAGGTGACGCACCTCTGCTTTTTTTTATTTCATGACTATTTGACTCAAACGTGAGATGCAAATGAGAGCAGCCCTGAATCAGGATTGGCTCTCCAGTAATCGGGTCCGCCTTATAAACTGTCATGATTGCCTCTGTGTTTCCCTCCTACAGCGTCATCAGTGGAGCGTAAGGAGTGCTACTTCCATCTGAACAATGAGAACCTGTGTGAGAGTGTGCTGACCAGCCATGTCACCCTGCAGGAGTGCTGCTGCACACTGGGAGCTGGCTGGGGTGACAACTGTGAAGTCCATCCCTGTCCTGTCATTGGCACAGGTTAGTCGTTCCTGCTCAGAAAACAGTTTACCAGCATGATGAACTGTAGTTTTATTGCATGAAGTCATTTTCAAATACAAATAACTCCGCTTAGAGACGCCAGTAGAAATAATCAAAATCTATCAATGATCACAACTAAAGATCAAATAAGCTGTACAGTAAAATAAAACACTGAAGTTCACTTTCTAACATATATCAAGTTTATTATTATTATTATTATTATTATTATTTCAGACTTGAATATTAAAATATTAAAAACCCTACACATTACTGTTACCTCGCCTTATCTAACCAGTCAGTGATAATAATAATAATAATTTAATAAAGTTATTTTTTATAGCATAGCATAGCTTCACAATAAAAGCAACAAATGAAATGCAGACACCCGTAATAAACACAAACACAATAAACATAAATATAAAAGTCAAAGTCTAAACAAATCTTAAGCTGTTTTATAGAAGTCCAAAAAGTTTGGAGCTACAACCTCCTTCTGTGTTGACAGGAACAGAAAACCCCGATCATAGCAATTTTCCATTTTAATAGTTCTTCATAAACAAGTGTTTAGTGCCCAAATCTGCAACATGCATGCTTGATGATTAACCTCCATATGCACATTTCTGTCCCCTTCAGACCAATTCAACCAGATGTGTCCATCAGGAAAAGGTTTTATCCCCAGTGGAGACATGTTGTACGGAGTACCCACATCTGACAGCTACAAAAGTAAAGAGTTCATTCATTCACATCACAGACATGTTTGATTCCTGCTACTGTGTGTCCAACATGTGTGGTTACGTCACGGAATCATGTTTTGGCTTATGATTCATTTTATGTCATGACCATTTTGGACAGTTTTGTTTGAGCTGAGTGCCACCGTTAGGTCAAGGGTAACTATGTTAGGTGTTCATTTAAAACTGAATGACATGCTGAAACATGTCCAGTCTATTTGGAGGCATGTTTTCAACTCTGATGGTGTGTTTTCATGTGAAACACGAGGATTACTACTACTTCATGGAGCTTTGAGTGCGGTGATGTGGTTCTCCACACTCTGACATCACATCCTGTATCTTTCTTTCTTCCTTGATCTCATCTCTTTCCTTCAAACACATATCACACAAGAGAAGGGAAGACAGAAAGATGTATGTTGTGATCATTCTTTCTACTGAAAACAGTAGAAAATAGTAGAAGAGTATACAATATATATACATGCATAAAGTCACATTCTCCTTTTTTCTTATTGAATACTGAACATGTGTCCACTCACCGACTGTTTGCAGATGCAGATGAATGTGTACTGTTTGGCCAGGAGGTGTGTAAAGGAGGCTTCTGTCAGGATACTCTGGGCAGCTACGAGTGTTACTGCAAGACCGGACACGACTACGATCCAGCCAAACTGGAGTGCACAGGTCAGGGTGATGTGTCACATGTTTCCTTATTACAGAAAAATATCAATATTTCAATTAGAATAAATTGAAAGACTGAAAATGAACATTATGGAGCGACAGTTTTCCTTGATGACTTTCAAGTGCACCTTGTGTACAGCGGCTTTAAATTTAGTTTTTAAAAATATATTTTAAGCCAATGCAGAAGAAGAAGAAGAAGAAGAAGACAGAAACAGCTGCTCAGCGCGCCCTGAGTTATCATTATTTTGTCATATGTGGTGCTCTAGTATTTTTCTGTAATATTTAACTCTTCGTAATCACCCCTGAAGGCAGCAGAACATCTCCCTCAAAGTGGAAAAATAGTGTGCATTGAATTGCACAGGTGTTTCAGCTAAATAATGCTGTGTGTGTATGGAAGCACGTGTCCACAGTAATGTGGGCTGAAGAAGATCCTCTGGCTCAGTCGTGTTATTTTCCATTAAATGTCTCCGTTTGCTTTTGGTGCCTGCAGACATCAACGAGTGTCTGGATGAGTCGGTATGTGTCGATGGACAGTGTTTGAACTCAGACGGGTCATACATGTGTTTCTGTACACATCCCATGATCTGGGACGACTCCAGTAAACGCTGTGTCCTTTTTCCAGAGGTGTCCGGTAAGTGTGGTGTCCTCATTTAATCTAAGGGACAGCTCATGACGGGTGGGGTGAACATTAAATTGTCCCAAAAAATCATCTTTTTCGAATCCTCTTCTTCCTAAATATAACCATCTGAAAGCTAACTCCTCAAACTATGTATTTAAATAATGATATGGAGCTACTGCTATATGAGTATAGGCACAAAGGTTCCTCTTCCTGATAAGACTACAGCAAGTCTGTAAACATATTTATATATTATTATATATTATACCATATATTTTGAAATATGAAATATAGTCAATCTTAGCTGGGATTTTAACAATAGCAACCTACCTACAGTATGTAATGATAATGACTTAATGAACTCATTATCTCAAGAAGTATGTGTAAACAAAGCGCATATAATGAATAAATAAATAAAAATGTCAGATATAATATGAAGGATTTCTCACATTCTGGAGTTGAAATATGTGTACTTAGTTGTAACGTTAGTCAGAATATGATTTAATGAACTTTACTTATATTGTTTTTGACAGACCAAAGTAGTTCATTTAGAATATTTTAAAAACTTAATCTGTTGTCTGAAGAAAGTTCATAATTAAGTTGCGATATCAAAACCTGGAGCTGTGCTTGGCTTCAGTAAAAATAATACTAATGACACACTGAGGATTCATTTTGTTCAAACTGAATTATGGTTGTATTTTTTGTTTTCATTTTGTTATTTCAATTTAACACACAATGCTGTGTGTATGTGTGTGTGCGTGCGTGTATGTGTGCGTGCGTGCGTGTGTGTGTGTATGTGTGCGTGTGTGTGTGCGTGCGCATACACAGAGCAACATGAGATGGAGGAGGTAGATTATCAGGGTATCTGCTGGCAGACGGTGACTGAAAGCCTGAAGTGCGGCGAGCCGCTGGGTGATGACAGGAAGACCACATACACAGAGTGCTGCTGTCTGTACGGGGAGGGGTGGGGCAGGGACTGCGCCCTGTGTCCACCCAGAAACACCGGTACACACGATACACCACACACACACACACAACACACACACACTCACTGCAGAGCCAGACACACAACACATACAGCACCTGCATGCATATCAACATTAAACACAAACATAGCTGGCAATTCTGTGGAACCAATGAGTAATGAGTGGACTGGTCAGCTGTTCATTAGTAGAATCACAGCACTTGGCAGCTCGTTGATAATTCTCATTCAGTGATTAATGTCTTTCCTGTCCGTCTCAGAGGATTATGCGTCCATGTGCAACCTTCCCATGGGCGGCAGCTGGCGGCCGTACGGGCACGACGCCCTTGTTGCCGGCCCAGTCCATGAATATGAAGTGAGTCCGGACTATTCACCATCACCTGAGCAGCAGGCTGTCCGGCCCTTTTACGACAACAAAGAGCGTGAGTATTTTTGTTTAATATCTTAGCTCATATTCATTTCATATTAAAGAGCGGGAGCGCTGAAACTTTCTTTTTCAAGATTGTGATCAGGTTGTGTGCACATAGATTTAAACGAGTCAATGCTCCCAGGTGTTCCTCAGCAGATACCAAACCGAACAATTGAAAATAAGGTGCAAACAATTCTTGGAAGTGTGTGTGACTCACTGATATCACTGCTGAATGTTCAGTGGCTCAGGAATTCTATGAATACAATACAATACAGTGTACAGTAACACAGCAGTGAGATTTGGTTACCGTCGTTGCCGTTTGGACCGACTTTCTTTGTGTTGGAGGAAACCTTGGTGAAGCAGGATGACATAAGACCTGCTTGTAGCGATTTTCCAAGTTAAGCAAAAACATAATATGCCCACTGGAAGTAATTTTGACCAAATTGTGGATTATTTCTTCCATGTTTTAAGAGGACCTCAGGATTTGGCACAGCCGTTTTGGCCTGTTAAGCATTTTACCACTGGTAGGTTTAACATGTAGGTGGAAACCAAACTTCATGGAAAACTTCAATAACATTTGTCTGTTCGGGTTATCAAAATGTCTACTTGTCTTTTATCTCTAAATACATTCAGAGATTATATATATATATATATATACATATATATATATATATATATATATATATAGTAGGGAAACTTGGTTAACTTTTGAAACCTTTATTAAAAGGCCTCTTTAATTAAACTTCTTTCAATGCTAAGAATGCAATAAGAGGAGTTAATAAAAGGTGAATCCATTGATATACATGGGGTGGAAAGCTCTCAGTATAACAGTACAGCTCAGTGCACCAAACACACACATGTGTATTATAGTGGACTGCAGAACATTTGAGCGCTATAAACAGCTGGAAATGATCCACTGTACTGCAGAGATTTTCATTATTGACTATTATATTATAAATACACCGGCGCTGACACACACACACAGACATTTCACGGCTCTCTGCTGCCATCTTGTGACAATACGACAAAATGAATGAAACCAAACAGCTGGTTATGTAAACCATCTATTTGATCAGTGTACCTAAACTTTGGATGCATGCTTTGGGCATACTGAGATTTATGTGTGGTAAAGCCACTTCTTCCTTTGTCAGGATTAAAGCTAGATCTTACATGAACGTTTTTTTATGTGATCCCCTTCCCCACATTTTCCATTGGCCCTTTCTAGCAGCCAAATCCCAGACTAACATCTCAAATTCATGACTTTCTGTATATATATTTAATAATCCACTGTTGTACTTTTTGTGCTATAGATCCATACAAGGCATTTGAGGGTTTGGGATCAGCGGAGTGTGGGATACTGAATGGCTGTGAGAACGGTCGGTGTGTGCGGGTTCAGGAGGGTTACACCTGTGACTGCTTTGATGGATACACCCTGGACCTGTCCCGCATGGCCTGCGTTGGTAAGAGGGCAGTCGCACATAAAACCGTATCACGACTTTGAAACATGTCGTCGTGTTAATATTCAAGCATGTCTCTCTCTCTCTCTCTCTCTCTCTGTCTCTCTCTCTCTCTCTCTCTATCTCTCTCTCTCTCTCCCTCTCTCTCTCTCTCTCTCCCTCTCTGTCCCCAGATGTGAATGAGTGTTCAGAACTCAACAGTCGCATGTCGCTGTGTAAAAATGCAAAGTGCATCAACACAGTGGGCTCCTACCAGTGTGTGTGTCTGCCGGGCTTCACTGCCTCCGACAAACCCAATTACTGTGTGAAGGCAGCGACACACCAAACATCAACACACACACAGTGAGCACGGACGGACACGAGGGGGCGACAAGAGACACTAAAAACCACACGCACAAGCTTGTATTACTATACTTGTGAGGACATCCACTGGCTACATTCAGTCGTTGCCAAATCCTCAACACTAACCTGATCTCCCTGGTTTGGTTACAGCATCCAACAGCACTCCCAAATCCTAAAAACGCCATACATCCGAATATCAGCAGTGACCCGGAGGAACATTTGGGATTTGGGGCAGTGTGGTCAAATGAGGGGAGTGTACCTTTAAATGTAAAAAATCTGGAAAGACTTTAATCTGATTTTAATCTTTGCCCCAAATCTAAATTAAACCTCCAAAACCTGAAACATTGCCTTGAAATTAATCTAATCCCGAATCTAATCTTAATCCCTAAACATTGATCCAGATCTGCCCTCCATCACTTCCTGCATTCCCCTTCTCTGCTACATCCCTATGGATTGTTGTCATAGTACTTCTGTTGTATTATATTTGATATATTGTTCTCTTTTTAGTGTTTGTCCAGTGTGGATATTTTACAATAAACTATTTCTAAAGAATATAAATTACTCCCAATGTTGAGGCCTATTTAGTCAAGTGCAAGTATGTTTTTAATTACAGAATATACTGTAACTTTGTTTGTTTAGTTAAAGGAATAGTTCAACATTTAGGGGAATACACTCAGTCTCTTGTTACAAGAGGGAAAAAATGACATCACTGTGTGTGTTAAAGGGGTATTCCACAGTTGTATTATAGCCTTGATCATGTCATCAGGGTTATGATGAAATCATCAGATAAACCTGAAGATGTCATCAGGGTTTAATATTAGTTTGGGTTTGAGAGACACGGGAGGATCGAGGCAGACAGGGAGCGTCTATTGATTTGCATTGTGGGAAGTTGAACAAAGAAACGTCTTTCTGAAGTCTCCTAACGTCATGCAAGTGTAAAACTAAATCACTGGAATATCCTTTTAATGTTCTGGCAGAAAATGTGTGTTTGCTAAATAGTTCCAGCAATTCCTAAAAACACAGTGTCATTTTTAGCTCTGTATTTAATGCACAGACATGACTGATATTGATCTAAGGTTTAAATAAGAAAGTGAATTAGAAAATGTTTTCAGAAAAGTTGAACTATTTCTTTAGCTTGACAGACCTGAATTATGTGTTAGCTTGGAGAAGTATTCACAGTAACAGTCACGTGTCACTGGCCAAGCATTAATTCATAGCACCTCCTGCTTTTCCTGCTGACTGAGATTGTGTCAGCTTCCAAAGAGGGACACAATAGAGCAAACTAAGCTTTAACCAAATCCATACTAGATTTTCATATTAAGCAAGTTTGGAGTCACAATGAAGCATACTTAAAACAGTCAGTATGTATACTAAATATGGTTGACTTTTGAATGGACACTTTCCCACAATGCAATGCA
Organism: Pampus argenteus; assembly: GCA_036937835.1. Classification (NCBI taxonomy): domain Eukaryota; kingdom Metazoa; phylum Chordata; class Actinopteri; order Scombriformes; family Stromateidae; genus Pampus; species Pampus argenteus. The sequence continues at coordinate 20,370,112 of CM072871.1, read as the reverse complement.
AAGGTCAAATAAATAGTGTGAGGCAGTGAGACAGACTCTAGAAAACGAGCCCTTGAAACTACATTGTACCTTCTCCTTCTGAAGTTTAAATTCATTACATTTTATGTAGATTTTTTCGTATGCAGTACTAAAGACTATAACGGTATACAGTGACAGTATGAATGTAGTATGGATTCAGGAAGAGTCTACAGTCATGCTAGCAGCTGTGCGAGGCTGTATCTTGACATAGCAGTGTTTGAGCTAAACGCTAACATTAGCATGCTAACATTAGCATGCTAACGTGTTCGCCATGTTCACCAGTGTAGCATGGTGGCAGGCTAACATTTGCTAATTAGCACTAAACACGACGTACAGCTGAGGCAACTCTTTTTTTTTAATCTTTTTTTTTTTTGCAGGTATTTGGTCATAAACCAAAGTTTTAGACAAATCATAACTTTGACCTGATGATGGTGCTAATAGGAAAAATGAGCGGATCAGGTTCTCCCTGATGGAAACATTTTAAACATTTGTACCAAATAAATAAATAAAAAATGTATTGATATGCTGAGATATTTTCAAAGTAAGCTAGACCAAAGTAGTGGACTGACCAGCTAACATCACCTGGCGCTAGTGTGGCTACTTGCAATGGGAACCACTGCTTTATGGAACCATTAGGAAATTACTACCAACATATTTATTATGCTGCTAATCACGTCCCTACACATATGATGTATTCTCTTTTGTTTTGTTTTTTTAACTTAGCTCCACATTTGATAAAGTCTACTTGTGTTTAACATGGTATACTGTATGCATTACTAACTGTTACATGAAGGGGATGATACATGCTGAGCCCAACTGCTTTAACCCAAACCTTATCTGCTACTAAATATCATATTACAACCTTAAAGATGTATCCATCTACCAGTCTGTCTTAAAGCAAACCTTTATGATCCCTGAAAGGGCACTTGATCCTTAAAAGTATAGAAATACAACACACACACACACACGCACACACTCTTACTTAATCGAAGCCCATATATTCTGCACTGTATAAGATACACACTAAATGAAACAAACAGTAATTTACTTGAGATGAAGATTCAACTTAATCTACTATGTGGTGCCTATGTGTGGAATAGAAACACAGAATTGTATAAAATGTATGTTTTGTTTGTTTTGTTGCTTTTTTTATTTTTATTTTTAAAGTTAGTTTCTTATTGTTTTGAAAAGGAGTTTTTTTAATGTGCTTTTTCAGAGGCCATTTTTATTCATGTAACGTATTGACAAACCCTATGGACATTAGCTGGGTGATCCAGTTGTATTTTCTACTCGGTCAAACTGATTGTGGATATTTAATTCTGTGAAGAGGCCAGCTGTGTGCTCCCTCTCTTCCTCCATCGCCATCCCTCTGTCTGCCATCAACAAACGCTTGTTTCTACACTACCAATAATGCAGTGTGCACATTTCGATGTACTAAAAAACATTGTTAATGTAAAGTCTTTTTGTGGGATTTTTGTCTTGAATGGTAAAATGCCAACATGAAACTGGGATGTAAAAACAAGTTTTATGTTTCATACAAAGAGCTAAAAGACTTTTTGTTGCCTGGTAACCCCCCCACCAACCCCCCCACCCCCGCCATGTCTATGTGTTGAGACTGAAAGGAAACATTTGTTTTATTTTTCATACTTCTCTTATCTGCGTTTCACTGCAAAGTCTTGCCAGGTTGCAAAGCTGCTATGGGACAGCGACGGGAGAGAAGAAACTTGTGTACATTTAAACAAAAGAGTGGAGAAAACAGCTGTTGTATTTGTAATTTGTACATGAAAAAATGTAGCTTTTCTATGAATCCATATTACAGTGTACATTAAACCCATTGGTAATAAACCACAAATTGTGATATTTACATTGACAGGCCTGTCGGTTCTTCCTGTTTCAAACATGTGACACAGTTTTTACCTCTGCTTCCTAGACAGGCTTCGATGCTTAATATCACAGTGTATGGAAATGCTTATCAAACCTTTAGTTATAAGCTGAACGCTGTATTGAAATGAATTTAAAGAGTAACTAAAATAACCGTTATATCTTTGAGAAAGACAGACTGGACATCTTCAAGTTGATTTCATATGCCACCTATTTTTTTAAATATAACGTAAGTCTGTATATAACGGAGTATTTTAATTCATGTAGAAAGTAAGGTGTGCTCTTCACTTCAGTATTATTGGCATTTCTTTAATTATTGAATTTGTGGTGACAAAGACATGAAGACATTATTGGGCCAGCTGAAGGTTTTCATTATTGTGAAGCTCAAACATCCATGTGTGTGAACAAGAAGGAGGAAACGCATTGTTGAGTAAAATGGTACCGGCCTGAACTCAAATCCACCGCTGACACGCCAACAGTCAGTGTTGTTGTCGTCGTCAGCGGTTACTGCAGCTGTGCCGTTAAACGATAGATGTTATGTGTTATGCATGACATTTACAGAACCTTTCGGAAAGGTGCCGGAGTGTCTTTGTTGTGCCTGGCGTTTTCTGTGTCATTGTCAGTGACTTTTAGTTCATCCGAAGTACAAACACAAAGAGCCATCAGTTGGTGGTTACACTGAGGAACATTCCTGACGGGTCAAAGATTTCACCAATCACTCGTTAATACTTGGATTTACACCAAAACATTTCTACTTGAACCACTTCTGATTTCGGTTTTTTGCATTTGTTTCTCATGAAAGTTCAAAAGTTCAGGTTTATAGTTATAGATGCTGTTTAATATGTTGGTATATTAAAGCTCCCTGATGTTAATTTCAGACTGAAGATGAGAGATCACTCACCAAAAAAAAAAAAAAAAAAAAAAAAAAAGAATAAACTTGAAAGAAAATTTCACACTGGGCTCTAATTTATGAAGGTATAGAGAGAAGAGGAAAAGGTAATGTTTCTGAGAAAATTGGAGCTCTTGTAGCTGTTTGGCTGCGGGCGACACATGCACCGTTCACAAGGTGAAGGTCACATGCCAGCCTTATCATCACTTACTGTGGACAGGGCTAATAATAGTATTCTAGTTTTGTAATGATAAACCACTGAGTGACTGCAAATGAATTCAAACTACAATCAGCAGACAACATTTGAGAATGTGCAACACAGCTCAAGTTGAATGGAAACAATGCTGCATCCTGCACGTTGACCTCACTCGACTCCCTGCACTATAAATGTTTAGGTTCTTCTCCATAATGCAATATGTGTTCTGCAGCATGTAGCAATGACCTCAAACATACATACAGCCAGAGTCGTACAGAACTGTCCTGTAACAGATGGTTTGTCCTCCAGAGAGCCTGATCTCAACATCGTGGAGTCAGTCTGGATTACATGAAGAGACGAAAGCAGCTGAGACAGTCTGAATCCACACAAGAACTGTGACAACTTCTCTAACTTCTATTTGTGGCATTAGATGACATGCAGATCACCAGTCAGTCAGTTTTTATTTTTTTTATTTTGGACAAATGAGTTGGATGAAATCAGGATAGTATGTAATAAATAATGTTGTGCATCGTTACTTTTGCCCGTCTCTGTCAGGACAAAAGTAACATATAGATAAATGAAAACATGCATGTATTTCTTGCATATAAGGCTGGTTAAAGCTTCAGTTGGTCCTCCAAGCCAATGACATCTGTCAACCTGACTATCACCTAAGATAGGCTCACATAATAAAGGTTAGCCTAGGTTGACTTTATCCTAGATGACCAACCAACTGACTAACTGACCAACATTGTGAGCCGCACCATGAAGGCCGGTCAGTAGCTGTTACAGAGCTCTAGTTTCCCCAGTTGAAATGGAAGATTGTGTGATTCGATCAAAAGCTACAGAAATGGCCTTGTGGTGAGATTGTTTTGTTAAACTCTGTTTGAATTTACCTGCGGAGGAAATCATGCAGGTGGAGGAAAGTTGGGTGTAGCGTGACAGTGTCAAAGTGCTGCGAGCACCATCGCCATCTTACTTTTCATTTCATTGTCTGACTCCTCCCTTCTGTCTCTATGTGTAGCAAGGCTACATACTGATATGTGCTGTCCTGCACCAACACCAGCCTTTGTTTCCAGTAAACTCTGAATCTATTAATAGATGCATGCGTGTGTGTGTGTGTGTGTGTGAAAGACAGAGGGGGTGTTTGTGGAGGTTACTGGGCAGACAGATTTAACCCTCAGCTTCTAAAGCAGGCTTTTTGCGTATCACTGGCTATCCTTATGAGCGCACATAATACAGGATCATGATTTGCGTGGCAGAGGTCACCTGGCGGTAATGTTTGTGTGGATCAGAAAAAAAGGTAATTGCATCCCCAAACACTGGTGTGTGTTTGTGTGTGTGTGTGTGTCTGTGTGTGTGTGCGGGGAGAACAGAACGTAATATATTCAGCTATGAATTACAATAGTGGCAATCTTCAAGTTCTGATTTATTATATTTTTACATGTTTTACCACCAAGCAGGTGACACTGTGAGCTTTTTGGAACTTTTGTCTCCATTTTCAGTGTGTTTTTGCACTTCATGGCCTCACTATACTGTATAATTTGTTATTTTCTGTTGATGAAGTTTGTTCGATGGTGGCAGACATATATTAACCAAAAACAGCTTTACTGTAGATTTAGGTTAGGCCAAAGATGCAACCTGGCAGGTATTTTTTTTTTAATACCAACAGTGACGTGTATATGTGCATGGCAGTGAATGACTGGTCAGGGTCATGCCTCTCAACACCATGTCATTGTAGTGGATTGCATAATTCCACATGGCAAGGCTTAACAGAAATGTTAAATTGCCATTATTGACTTTTGTTGCATTGTGTCATGTTAGTTTATAGAAAGAGTTATTAAGCGGCGTCTTATAATATTAATATTGAATAGGAAGTAGCGGTTCTATGGCAGTAGCAGCACGTCTGGTCTGTTCATGCTTTCTAATGGAACCAAGTGAATGTGGTGAACAGTGCAGTTAGTAACATAGTGGTACCACGTGGCTGGCTACACCCTGTCCAGACTACTGTTGCAGAGCCAAATGAGCTAAAGCTGAAGACACTGATGTACAGTATATCTGGTGGAGACCAAAACATGAAGAGAAAATATTGGACTCAGATGATACCAACTGTTTACAGCGGACATGTTCAGTGTGTTCCATCTATGTCGTGAGTGTCTGAAGGATCACATTTATTTCAGCTATAAGGTACGTTTCATGTAATCTGCTGCTCAGCCGCTTTACTGCAGCCTAACGCGTAATCCAACACCTGAAGATGTACACGTTTGCTTCACATTTAAAAACACCAACTGGTCCTTTAAGAAATCCTTTGCAAGTTTGAAAATTTGGACTGTTTTTGTAGCATATTTTCCAAACCAGCCAGTGTAATCTGTTGACCCCCCCCCCCCCCTTCCCAAAAAAATAAAAAATAAAATAAATTAACCCTTTCCTAAATGACTCACTGAATTCCTTGCTGAAAATGTGAGAGACAATAAGAGCTGGAGTTGAATTCTTTTGTTCAGCCAGCCAGCAGGATGTGCAGTCAGTGTTTTTGTTTAGGCAGACATTTTTAGAAGCCCAGAGAGACAAAACAATGTGTGCAACGTCATTAGAGTGGAATATGGGATGGGTTGACCCTCTCTCACAAGAACAGAGCAACAATGCAGAAACGCACGCACACACACACACACGCACACGCACACGCACACACACACACACACACACACACTTTACCCTACTTGTGAAGTGGTGTGGAATAAACTTGCCCAGACATCTATGAGTCACTAAAGCTTGTATCCATGCATCTCAGGTTAAGTTAAGTTATGTTGCTGGGATTTGAGGCAGGAAGACGCGCAGAAACAAACACCAACATGCGCGCGAGCATATTGTGATACATTTCCTGCTTTGCTCATTTCCACTTTACCTTGTGTGGTTTCTATATTTAGCTCAGTGCAGGGAAACCAACCAACACAAGCAGGAAAACTAAGTTGGGAAAGAATTGAAGGAAGTCTACTGGCCATTTAGACAAACAACCCACACACTGGGATCAGTGCTAGCTCTACTGTAAGGCTGAGACACACAATGGGCTTGAGAATGATAGAAGGGCATCTAAAGAAAGGGTTGGGAATTATTTCGACTGGAGAGCTATGCTGGGTGTAGTGGCAGCCTTGAGGATCCCGGCGGATTTAGGTTTTGATGTGGATTTGAATGGACAGAAGATGGATCTATACATGAACATGTTTAAAGAGTGGATCCATGTGGTCTGCTGGTAGATCTTGGCAGACCGAAGGTCTCAGATGAGGTAAGGCGCATATGTAGTTGTCCAAACGCTCGTACGAGAACCTGCAACAACATTACAAACTGAGATGAAAGCATGCAGTCGTTACTGTCTGAATAAATATCCTGGTGATATCATTTGTGATTTTTAATGTGCTCCAATAGATTATTGTGACTTTGTTGTGTGAGGACATGACTGTTGCACACTCGGATCTGTCAGATATTAAGCTGGACAGTTGTCCTCGTCAGGTTTTTAAAGGATAGGTTCGCAGTTTTTCCTGTTCATAATGCTTCTTCAAATGCACTTTCAATGTAAGCGATAGAGGCCAAAAAAAGTTGATGTGAAGCGTATATGAGGCTTCATCATTATATAATACATTTTTTACACAATCTTGGGGATTTTGTCCCCCGTCCCAGGTATTATGAAGTAATCTTCTAATGATCAGTATGAACAGGGATGATTACAGCAAGAAAATGTTTTATTTGGGCACACTTGAAAATTATCAACCTGTCCTTTATTGAACTAGTTTGATTATAGTTGCATGTGTGTGATAGTATTATAGTAGTTGTATATAATACATAATACATGATATATATATATATATATATACACAGTCTATCGTTTGTACAGTGATCTATTGTGTGGCGATCATTGTCTCCCTGATAAGTTAAAGGGACTGAAGGCAAATTGCCCCGTTTGCATGAGGTGATGTTCTGTCTGTATATATATATTAGAATATTGTCAAACATGCATGATATATGAGTATATTAGTTCACTATGTAATATCTGCTATTGTTTGGCATTGATGAACCAACCTTCATGCTATAGTAGTCTGGGGCTCTATCATGGTTGCTTGTATTTATTGGCACCATAGTTAACTAACTATAACTATAGTCAACTACTAACTATATTAAAATATTGTAATATATATATAATATTGCAACAGTATGTCACTCTGCATAATGACATTACTCTACCGACAGCTTCATTTCAACATTTGGTGGAATCTGTGTTTTATGTGTCGCTATTTTAAGTAAGAACAGAATAACTCCAGGTTCCAGGTTCCAGGTTCTGTTTAGTGATTTCACCTTCTCTCTAGCTCTAGTTCACGTTCTTCATTTCTTTCCCCTCCAGGTAGCAGGTTTTCTAATAAGCACTGACTATTTTTTTGCATGTGGGATGGGTATAGAACACACACACACACACACACACACACGCATAGGTTTTGAGTAGACTGCATGTTGCAATGTGTCTTTAACTACTCCCTGACCCCTGACCTTTCCTCTAGAGCCACCACCAGGCCGAAGTTTGTCTCCAAATAAGAAGTGTCAAAATCACATTGGCAGGGAATTTGGCAAAGAATAAATCCTTTCCATTTTGAACACTCCATGACTTTCCTCCACTTGGCCAAAATGTTATGTTTGCATAAACGGCATCTCATCATCTAATAGGCACATTGCCTCCGTGCGTTCATTCATATCTCCATATCTCTTTCTTTCTAAAACTCAGGACAAACTTTACATTTTACTGCTCAGAATGCAGCATATAGATCGATTTTGGCATTAAGGTAAATTACACATCTTGAATCTAAACAACAATAATAGCCTCACACATAAGCATTATATCAAAGCAGGTTACATTAACAGAGCCATGTGACAACACATCTTCTGTCAGGTTTACACTACTGCAATTTGTACTTGATAAATATAGTTTTCTGAATCCTTGTGGATAGATTTTAATAGCAGCGTGACTACTGTAAGTCATGCAGGTTAACATGCGTAACGCAGCTTCTCTTTACTCTCTGCCGTGTATTTGAACGCAGTCAACTGACGTTACGTTGCATTCGTAATGAGCAGCAACACGAGAGACACGTGCAACATCTGATCAGCATAATTATTTCATTGGCTGTCACCTAAGTAACTGCTCAGAATACACTGACGGTAATCAGATTCTCTATGAATTTATGAAAGGATTCCTATCACCTGGCCGCAGTTTGTGCAAAGCAGCAGAGTGAAGTTAGCACTGGGTTGAATGAATAAACCCACTGGCTGCTGCAGGAACAATGTTTCCCCCTGTTGTACAAAGCAGGCCTACGGATCATGTTAGAATGCATGAAAATGGCTAAAAAAGTAGTGCAAAACTGCGGAGAGACACTGTGCTCGTCCCTTTGATTTACAATGAGGGACAGTGGAACAGTGACTGATCATCATGCATTATATTGAAAGGCGTTCTACCGTCTTACCTCTCTACATCCTGAACATGTGACTGGCTAAATATTAGAAATGGCTTTATAATGATGAATGTCAGAGACCTCTACTGTACATCAAAATGTGATGATAGATAGATAGATAGATAGATAGATAGATAGATAGATAGATAGATAGATAGATAGATAGATAGATAGATACTTGTTCTAAAAGTTCAAAATAAAATGATCACAAAAAAAAAAGAAAGCACATTATGCTGGAGTGTTCTGTAAAAAACAAGCGTCCACAGCTGAAGAGGCAGTGTTTGTACATCGGTGTATCAGCCTGTGGATCGATGCTCTTTGAGAGGGATGAATGAGAGTGTTTTGGTAACACAGCTGGAGGAAGCTGGAGCACACAGGCTTTTCTTTATTCCCCGGGTTCAAATGGGTGTCCTGCTTTATTTATTTCATTTGGCAGACACTAAAAAGCGAGCGAGGCGTTGGTGCTTCCACTCAGTAAATGAAGTGAAACTGTGTGCTCCACTTCCATTTATGTTATGTACAAGTGCCCTCACCCTGCAGAATGTCAAGTGGCTCTATGGAGTGCAGTACACACTGCACTGTTATTAATGCACACATGAATTTTTTTTTTTTTTTTTGTATCAGAATCATTAAAATAAAAAAATAAAAAAAGTGTTTATGGAAACATCGCAGCTGAAAGAGACATAACATACTCAGGAAAAGTATTAGTAGTATATTTAGTTAATGTTCCACTGTAGGAAAATCAGCTGTAGTGATTTATTGCTTAGGTTTGGTTTATTCCAAAACGATGAAATCAGTCTATATGCCGGCTCGTATTTATAGCTTCGTGGGCCTTTTTTCTGCCACTGTGACCTGCTAATGACACATCAGATGTACTTCGCTGTCTCTGAAGTGACTTGTCTGATGTCACTTTCTGCTGACAAGACTCACAATCTCTCCCTCTCACACACACACACGCACACACACACACACACACACACACACACACTGAATGTCTACATTAGTCAACAGTTATTCATCTTATGATAAGTTGTGATTTCACTGGAAGAATTTTATGCCTGATCCAAACCAATAGAAGAGCTCCGACTGAGTCACATGACGTTATCAAAAGTGAAAGTGATTTTCACTTCCAGAAAACAGGGAGCACCCAGTGTCTATTATACAGGGAGTGATGAGCTCTGTACTCAATAATGAGAAAATATGTTTTTAAATATGAAGATAATAGAAATCATTGTTTGTATATTGTATGCTTTACTCTTTGTAAAGCGCATGCGCCCGTCTTGTGTTTAACCTAACCTACTGTGTATACAGTGCTCTTCAACAGTGAAGTTGTTTTTTATTGTGGTAGAGGGAAAACATTATTTTAAATACTGACCTTATGCCTGAAGCTGTGATAGTGATTTTACAGCCAAGCAGTTTATTAAATATTCATAGTGCCCACTGGGAGAAAGCCCACACATGTAAACTCAAGCAGTTAAAGCAGTTCTTATATATGTGCTTTCTCTCAGGATGTCTGTCTCTTCCCAGAAATGCATTCCGTTAGACCTGCTGGTAAGAAAGAACACTTCCTCGCAGCAGCAAGCCATGCTCTGCTCAGACAGCACACCACCCTCATGAAAATATATACAGTAACTATTACTTCCATAACATGGGTGAACATAACTTATTTTTTTTATTCATACATGCCATCCCTGGTCATGCCATCGCCTTTCATTTACCAAAGTTTACCAAGTCATCTGCGATCAATTCAAACCATTTTCTAAGATGCACGGATATGTAAAGCTACATTATGTTTTGGCCACTAAGGGGCAGCATCTAAACATATTGATTAGTGCAACTGATAAATCATTTAAAGAACAAATCATGCAGCCTTTTTGTGTCACCCAGACAGACTACCGTTGATGAAGAAAATGATGCATTTCCCCTCAATAAGACCGCAGCAAATAATCCCAGACATTACTGAGTTTTAATGACCTGATCCTCACTATGTGTGTTTATTATTGCTGCAATTACAACTCAGTAGAAGCTAATGAAGTACAGTGGGTAGGATTAACCAAGCTGTGGAGGTTATGTACTCACTGATGAAACAGGACATATGATTTGCTGTGAACACACACACACACACACACACACAGACACAGACACACACGCATGCATAGACACAGAGGCCATCTGCTTAAGCCGTCCAAGCCAGATGTCTGAACCCAAGGTCGATGTAACATCTGTCTGCAGTAGCAGACTAAACACGTGCCTAGTCTGCTCTGACCATCAGATTCACTCCAAACCTGATACCTGTTCAGCTTGCACTTTACACGTCCCTGAACAACAGCGACTTTTAGATTTGAGCGTTTAAATCTGTATTAGCAGAAAGGGATTTCAGTTACCGTACAGTCAAGTGTGCACCGTTTAAGCGTCGATCAACCGAGGGTTACATCTGTGTTACATCTGGTGTAACTGAGACAATGATATGATTACCATGAAAAAAAAAAACCTCCACCTCCGTGATGCATTTGCTCTACTGCCTGACAACTACAGCAGGACTTCATTTGTGCTCCTGTTTTGACATAAATAATAATCGTTTTTTTAATCAGCTAGAATTGTATCAGAATCAGAATCATCTTTTTTTTGTAATTGTACTGCAGAGACACCGTACACGGATAGAGATAGATAAAGAAAAAAAAACAACAACACAGAGGATTAGAAACAGAACAATATATTACATGAATAAACATTTCTATCAAAAAAAAAAAAAAACGATTACGTAAAGCTGCACTAGTTAATATTTAACTATGTGCAAGTTGAAAAGGTGTCGCCAGTAGTGACTAGAGGTTCATCACAACAGTCTTTTACTTTTACTTTGTTTTGCTATAATGGCTCCAAATGTCTAAAGAAGCTGCAGGCAGCAGTTTTCATTAAAAAACAGGATCTGGTAATAAAGTTACACACTCAGCAGCAGACAGTAAACAGACGTAAGTTAGTGACTATCTGGTGAACATGGTGCAGCTTTTAGCAGCTCAACAGCAGTTAGTGAAGCGCTGAAGGCAGGACTGAGCCGCTCGTCATGAATGCTAATGTTGTCCTGCTCTGCTGGATGTAAACACGCCACAGTTTTAAGGCAGATTTCTCACCTCAGTTTGAATTTAATCAACAATTTTTAGCGTTATATTTGTGTGTGTACGGTCCAGGTATTCCTCACATTGTGGGGACAGAAATGTGTTTACGCTCACAGGGGCTTTTTATAGAGCAAGACCCCTTAACGTAAAACCACTGAGTTTAAGGGTGAAGACTTGGTTTAAATGAATGTTTAGGGTTATGTTAAAGTTAGGATAAGTCTCAATGTAATGTCCCCTGAAGAGATGGAAACCCAATGTGTGTGTGTGTGTGTGTGTGTGTGTGTGTGTGTGTGTGTGTGTGGGTTAGGTCACATGGCAGGACTACTGCTGCTCCAGGCTGCTGTGTTTACCAACAAGAGGAGGAGGAGGAGGAGGAGGAGGAGGAGGAGGTCATAGCGTAGTATATGCCATGGGAGTCTCTGTGCTTGACAGCCAGTAGCTGCCTGCAGCATGTAGCAGCAGTTACAGTTGTCTCAGTAAGGGGACTGTTGTTTAGCCTGGATGGTTGCTGGTACGCAGCTCTTTATGGGGTAAGATCGACTGTTTAATATATAATATATATATATACTGTATATTATAGACTGTGTAGTTTGTGTGTTTGTGTAATTACTAGTTTCTATGACAACATTAAAAGGCTTGTTGTTGCCTTGCAAGATGAACTGAATCACATTAAGGCTTTACAAGTCAGTGATGCAGATGCGTCTGTTAAACTGGACTTTTTGTGAATATTAAAAGACCTTCATGTGTTGCAGGGTGTAAGAGCTGTGTGTGTGTGTGTGTGTGTGTGTGTGTGAGGTCTTTTTGATTCGGTGATTACACTGGGTGTCTTACTGTGCATCTGTTTGCGTGCACCTACGAGCAGCGTATGTCACAATGACGCATCCACAAACCAGAGGCAGACACACAGTGACCCATTGTGGAGGCAGAAAAGCACAAGTCATGCTAAAGGGCACAGCTGACTGTAACATGCACAGCCGGCCTGTGAAATCAAAAGCAAAACATAAGAATGCGTTAGTGTGTGGATCCCATATCACATTGACATATAACGCATTAATGTTTGACACACTGTGAAAGCAGCGTGATATTCACACAGACGACGTGAAAGGGAACGCTTTGAACGTCTCAGAATGGCCTGTTTGTTGCTGGCCAGGCGTCTCTGCGTCACCACTGCCGAGGCTGGAAGTAGCAAACAGCTTTAAGTGTCCACGCTTATGTTGTGGAAATGTTCTGTACTCCTGGAGAACTATCATTAATGCATTTATTTATAAGTTGACTTGTGGTTTTTATTTAAAAGCACACTAACTTCAGAGAGAACACAGCAGTGGAGTCAGGCAGAGCGTGCAGTAAGAAGTTATCTTTTGCTGCTCTGGATGGAGATGAGTGACAGGAAACAGGCACTGCTGTTGTAGTACAATGTGAAATTATGACATGTCTCGCTGGACGGGTTTCTGTGAGGAGTGAGGGGATCTGGTTTACTCATGACGGTTATGAAGACTTTAAATGACCTGTAGGTTTGAACGAGAGGATGATTGTGTTTGACAGTCTGTGTTATGATGGACCCTGTTTACAGGAACGTGGAAGTACTTAGATCCTGTTGACGTTAGTTAGCGTTAAATGATGTATACTGAATGTATCCGTAATGCACTGTTAAAATGCCATGATATGATACTTTATGTGGCACCTCTCCCTCTCTCTCTCTCTCTCTCTCTCTCTCTCTCTCTCTCTCTCTCTCTCTCTCTCTCTCTCTCTGTTTTGCTGACATGTTGTTATCTCCTGTTAAGGACGTTATTAAGGCGCGAGCCAGGCTGGGGAAGAAGAAGGAGCATGAATAAAATATTAAGAACACTTTTTAATATAATGCTCTCCAGCCCACCACCAGCACTCGTTACAAGCATAATAAACATAAAGTAGAATTATAACCTTTAAAGCTAACCTTCTGGATCAGATTGCACCAGGTGTACCACTCTCTGATTGGTAGTTTATGTTCATCAAGGCAGGAGTTTCATTTTATTAGCACATACCGGTTCAGTTGTCAGGCATATCCTGAGTTAATTCAATAGTTTTACTGACTTCAATGTACTTGGAGTGCATAATTGTATGTCAAAACAGTTGTAAAATTATAAAAGACCAAATAGTAACTTGTGTTAGCGGATATTTAACCTAAGTCTTCGATCAGATCAGGGATCAGGGATAGAGCAGTGACAAATCAGCCATAAGTGTCTGAATGTGTAACAGTAAAAAAAAGTTTCAACAAGGTGCACTGGAAAGTTTCTCAGGACAAGCCCAAGAGAAAAAAAGGTCAGAGTCCGTGTAATTAAAAAAATATAGTGATCCAGTGATCATAAATTCTACAATGACAAAGCCACTTTATTGGTGTGCAGAAGAGAGGCAGAGGATCTGTTCAGAACACTGACGCAGGATTACTGTGGAGATCAGTGAAATGTGCTTTCTCTAAGGTGGCAAAGGGGGCCAGAGAAATGTGAAAGTGAACCCTCAGAGAAGTGTTACTAAACTCTGCAACGTTACTGATCTGCTTCGCTCTCACAGCTCTTATCAGCCTCGTTTCCAGCGGCAACAGCCAGCTGTGATAAAGCCACTGTGTGATAAAAGTCCAGCACCATGGAATGTTGCTCCATGCGTGCTGGATGAGTAACCTGTTTGCCATAACTGACTTTATAGTTATAATACCTTTATTGCCCCAGCTATCTGACATACAATGTGAGGCTTTAATCATAGAGGCTTTAATCTCTAGGTATGCATGCATGTCTATAGCCACATATAACCAATCCAATCATAACAACATGCATCTATGGATCAATAACCATTCTGCATCAGCAGCATGATCTTTACATTGATTTAAAGGTTGATGAAAATCAAATGGCAGAGTCATTCCTGATGAAGTCAAAGCTGTTTCTGGGTTTATTTATGAATGAGAATGTTTTAGTTATGTTATTACTACAATCATCAGACACAGCAAGAACGGCCACAACTACGTCAAGTCCCCTTTTAATTCCCTTTTTTTTTCATTAATGCATCAGTTACCTACAGTCAAGGAACAATGCCTTCATTCATTCGACTATTTACACACACACACACACACACACACACACGCACACACACACACACACAGCCGATTGTTGACGCAAGCGTCACAAAATAAATTAGCTGTTGGCCAGTGACGTCTTTTTCACCTCACCAGCCTCACCAAGGTGATGGCAGTTGATCACATACTTAGCTATTAACGGAGTCCAATCCCCCAGCGTCGCCCCGCTCCCACAATGCAATGCTAATCCTCATTCAGCAACCTGAATGATGTGTTACGATACAGATATTCCAAGCAGTCCAAGCATCTCCACAAACCACAGGATTAAAGCCAAATGCCAGTTTGAGACTTTTTTTTTTTTATGGAGACTAGATTTGATTCAGTCTTCAGTTCTGTCAGTACTGGCAGGATTCTGTCACTTTTAATCCGGTATCGTATTTTAAAAATGTCATATGTAACATGTTGACCACATGTTGACCACATGTAGACCACATGTTGACCACAGTTACAAATTGTGCTCTTTTGTTGAAATCATGCATTTGCACAGCAGGGATTTAAAAACAACAACATTAAAACATAATAAATATGTTTTAGAATAATATTCATATATCAAATTACAGTGTATAATGTATTGGTCGTGCTGGAAAAAGACATGATAATCCTACTATTTGTTTTCCACTGAGGTCATAGTGTGTGGTGGTGTTGCACTGGACTGTATTATTATTGTTTTGCTCTCTTTTGATTGGCTTATATTGTAGAACTGTACTTAATAAAATGGCCAGTGACTGTGTCAGCTGTTGTCAGGTGAAAGCGCTACACTGATTTAGGTTCATTCAAATGTGTTTAGAAGTCAACTCAGTGTAAGCACCAATGTATGAGCTTACACTAAGCTGGCGGATAAAGGTCAGCACAGCTCATAAACCTCGATACAAAGTATTGAGAGAAATGGGAAGAAAACACAACTGAGTCATATATATATATATATATATATATATATATATATATATATATATATAACAAGTTAAAAATTATTTTTAAATTGCTATCTTCACTATTTGTAGTACTGCAACCAGGATTTTTATAACTGGAACTTCACCCATGACATGCTACAAGGGTCCCTGACTGAAATCAAACCAGATATGTTGATATAGTGACCATTTGCTCACTGGGGAACTCCTTTCTCCCGTCCTCAGTAATGGTTTACCAGTATGGCTTCCGTGCACACTCGAATGGAACTGAGTCATCATTAATATTATAGGTTGCATACGTGCTGTTCCTGGTCTGCTGTGAAAAAGGCCTACCAGAGACACAGCTGCGGCGCGTCATAGATATAGCGCATCGATCCAGATCCTAGTCACATGAGCCCATCAAAGTGTGAGCAACAATGAATTGTAGCTCTCATGAGTGTGACTTATGATGCGGATAATAAACTGAGCATGAATATTCCAGCTGAAAGAGCTGAGTCTTGGTCCGACAATAAAAATGATGTAATTAGCAACTGAAACATGCATATATAATGTATATATATATATTTATATTATATATAAGATATTTCATAGACTGAATTGGTGCAGACAGCAAACTTCTTTCAAAGTCAACAGCAGTCAATGACCCTTTCCTCTCCAAATATGACTGAATTGCAGTAAATAATAGTTGACAACCAGACATAAGGAGTAGCCAAGTGTCAGTGGACACTTGTGGAAACTTCACTCCCCTGGTGTTTCTCCCACTCTTTAAGCTGTTACACAACCTTTTAGTTTGGTAATACTCGCTTTTCTTGTTATGAATTATATATATTCATAACTATATATTATATGTATAGTGTTGGCTGGATGGTTGAGTGTCAACGGTCAGTTCTCACGAATTAAGATGAGGGAATTTCCTTTGACATATAGTATGGACAAGGGAAGTCTCTAATGACTTTCTCTAATATGGATGTGAAAGTAGCAGGAAAACTGTGCACACAATACATCCTCAATAATAAGACCCTGTAACATATATTTAATTTAAACTCCACAGAAGTAAATGTCAACTCTTGCGCACAGAAAATATTTTTTGTTGTTACCAGAAATGTCATCAGTGTGGTTGCAAACGTCACTGAGGCCGGTGTAAATGTCATTATGAAGGATTTGAAACATTACCGTCACGGGTGAAAATATCATCGTCCAAGTATACAACAACCCGACACCTGCAGGTATAAACATCACCGTACTTGGATACAAATGTCACCGTGATTGGTGGAAATGTCCTCGTTGTGGATAGAAACATCATCGACATGAAGGGGGGGGCAGGCATGACTTCATAGAGTATGTTCCCTGAAGTTCAGGTGCGGAAGGAATTTGAATTGGTACGTGCGTGCAAATAAAATGACAATGTATTGCAGTAGATGATGAGACAGACTGAAATATCTTGAGAACTTACAAATGGGTTTGCTATAAACTCAGACGTCATGTTCTTCACAGGATGAATCCTAAACTTGAGGTAGAGAGAGAGAGAGAGAGAGCAACAAGTATAAGATGGATTGAATTCATCGTTAGGATACATTCTAATGTAATGTTCTCTCCTGCTCACAGGAAAACTCTGATTGGTCCAGAACACTGAGCAGGAAGTGCTGACCTGCAGCTTGGCAACATGGGATCATCCACACTGGGAAAGGCAGCGTCTCTCGATGCTCTCTTAAATGAATGCATTAATGCATTTGGTGAGTTTGGAACCAAGGCTGTATTATCTATTGGACAAAGCCGGCGTAGATAGAGACCCAGGTTCACTGTGTGTGCAACTAGTGGTCATTTGATTTAAATGGTCAATATAAGCGGAAGAGGATGTTGGTTTGGGACATTTAATGGAATTTATTGACAATAAGAGTCATCCATATGTTTTAAATATAGTGACATTTTCTCTTCATAGATGACAATGGGGGGCTGCAGGCCAACCTCCTTCCTCGCAGCCTGCTGCTGATGCATCGCTGGTACGTTACATCCTCAGAACTGGCGGGGAAACTACTAATAATATATCCCATCTAGTCGAATTACAGCTAATACCAAGCAACACAGTGTTAATCAGAATCTGAATCAGAATCAAGTGAGTGTGTGAATCTGTAATTCTAATCATTCCTTTTTTTAGTGGCGATATTGTTGTTTCCGCTCCATTCGCTCCCTCACCTTTCATCTTGCCCTGCCTCCGTACGTCGATGTGAATTGAGCAGTATTGATCGTGGATCAATATACTTGGAGCTGCTCAGTAAGTGGTGTATTATGCTGTCAGGCCTCAAACATGTGAAGGCAGCTTCCTTTGTCTTTACCTCCTGGAAACACAAAGTCATTTCTATCGTTGTTACCGCTGATCTTTATCTCAGGTGTCACACATTGCAGCAAGTGTGATTTGAAGAATTATAATCGTATTAATTGAAATTGAATTGTATGAAGAATCCTACTTTTGTGCTTATTGAGGACACTTATTATTGCTTGAGGACAGTGAGGCTGCGTTACCGCTCTACCTAGTCTGTTCTACACGAGCCAAAGCACATGCTTTACAGGTCTACTTTTCACAAGAAGCCTGTTATGTCACTTCTGTCATTATTATTAATATTATTTTGAGTGCAAAGAATAATGGATCATCGGCTGCTCTCAATACCTTGTAAGAAACATTGAAAAGAAGGACCGATCAGTAGGAGGTGAGGTTGAAGGAGAAACATATCAAACATGTATCTAAAGAAGAACAAAGAGAGAAAGAGAGAGAAGATCGTCATCTGCAAACTTTTACCGAAGCTTCATTGATGTATAGATGGTCATGTGTAAGCATGTTGTCTCCATGTCTGTGCGGGGTTTTTTTTTTCTCTGGTTACTCTGAAAGAGAAGATCTTAGAAAATATTATCTGACCACATGTAAAGGTTTAAGTATTCATCATGCTTCGAGACGCAGGGTGAGAAGCCTGCTGCCATAGAGAGGGATCAGCAGGTAATCTGTTGTTTGAGAGACATCAGACCTTCTTTATCACCTCTACACACCGGCCTAATGGCTGTCAGACTGTCTGTTTTAGAAAGCTACAGAAACTGCTGGACTTGATCACGTTCTCTCATGCATGAGGCTACATCACGTCAGTCTGCCGCCTGAGCCGAGAACTGTTGTCGATATTAATTCAGATAAGTAACGACCAGAGAAAGAGGCAGCCAGTCAGGGTGCTCATAAAGCCTCTAGTCCATACATTAGCAGCTGCATTGACCGTTTAACAGATCCCGCATAATGTGGAGCGGATAGCTTCCTGTTCATCAGTCACACACAGTGGCAACTTAAGCAGTGTCATCATGTGTAGTGAATTATTTCCTTAACATGCTGGTTTTTTTTCTCAGTCAAAATGAAATTGATTTGTGATATATTGGAGTGTGTTAGTTTGTCATCTCTTGAAAAAAAAAAAAAACTCCTTAACTCCCAACCCCACGTACCGTGACTGCAACGGTGACAACTGCCAGAGAACCCGGCTGAAGATTTGTTATTTAATGAGGTAAGGTGCCACGTACACATTCATCCATTCATCAGACGACAGAAAAGTCAGGCCTAATGTGACCTCATTTCAACTCACGTCACACTGGATTTACTGCAGTTTATTAACACGCAGATTCACACTGTTGAAAATCACAACCCGTGTGCTTTTTTATCCTAAGAATGTCTCATCGCTTGTGACTTGTTAAATTTGATCATTGATAATGATAATATTTATAATTTTTTTTGCTGATTGATTTCGTTTTAAGCAGTGTGTTTTAAGGACTATGAGGCCTATTGAGGCCTGCGCCAACGGGCGGGGACACCACAATGTCATTAATGTAAAAACAAACTGCAGGGAACTTCCTGCACATGGGCACAAGAGTCGAGGTCACAAAGGCAATTGTCTGATTAAGTGGAAAGAATTCGGGAGCTAAAAATTACACAATGCACATGTTTATCATATCACAATAGTTTCAGTGTCAAAGTGCTGGCAAACAGTAAACGTCAGTGTGTGTGTGTGTGTGTGTGTGTTCAGGTACTGGATAGTGACATTCCCTGCAGAGTTCAACCTGGACCTGGGTCTGATCAGGATAACAGAGGAGTTCAGAGACGTGGCTGCTCAGCTCGGCTGTGAGGAGCATTTCAAACTCATCGACATCTCCACCATGTAAGACGCCACGAACATGCTGAACATGCTGAACACGCTGTTTGTAGTTACAAATGAAGCATGGTTACGGCTGCGTTAAATAACTAATACGTCTCTAGCAAATGTCGATTTAAAAGGAGGGGATATCAAGCTAGAAATTGCGATATGCTTTGGAAGGTAGTTGGCAGTGATTAAAAGTGCTAAACACCAAACTCCCTTAAACCTTGCCATACCTTACCTTAACCTAATCATATTTTTATTCTCAATCCAGCACCTTGATGGAGCAAATGATGGCTAAAACGACTCCCTTCTCAAAAATGTCATCACTGAAGGAATAAAGTCCGGACTGTGCAGGAACAGTACGAGAATACACGCGCGCGCATTTCACCAGTTTCTGAGTGCTTATGCTTGAAATATTTCTCCTTGTAGTCCGTCGTATGACTGGATGCGCAAACTGACCCAGCGGAAGAAACAGGCGAAGAAAGGCAAGGCCTCGCTGCTGTTCGACCACCTGGAGCCCATGGAGCTGGCCGAGCATCTCACCTTCCTGGAGTTCAAGTCCATCCGGAGGATATCAGTACGTCCACAGACGTCTCGTTAAATTGCTCAACCGCTAATACCAGCTGTGCTTCTCTCCTCTGTCTTTCAATGAGTTAAATATACAACCAATGTCATTATTACCCAATAAAACAATATATCCTAAAAACATAGTTACCTTTAAATAAAAGTCTAATTAGGAAAGCACGACATATTTGCTCTAACAACTGAAAAGATGATTATGATATTATGATGACATGACATATACTTGTGCGTCTCTTTGTCGGCTCTGTGAACAGGCGGAACAGTGTTTGGCACTCTTGGGAAGCTGTACAGCTGCCGGGGAGCTTTGATGTGAAGCTATCTGGCTTCCAAGCGGTTGACTGGCAGCAGTAGCAGCATGGAGATCAAAGTGTATTTTCAGGGTTTCATTGGGACTGTGATAAAAAAAAAACACGTGTCCCTGTGTGTGTATGTGTGTGTAGCGATGTGGAAAACTGCTGCTTTAATTCACATACTAATAATCGCCGCACATGGCCGGAGTTTGTCTTCTAGATAAAGTACGATTATGCTTCAGTGTCTTAACGTCCACGTGAATGAAGCATGATCCCTTGATCTCCCTCTACTGCCCCCGTCTGGGCAAATTTAATGTCGGACACAGAATATTCAAATCAAGCAGGCAGATTGCCAGTAAATTCGTGCATTCAATACATTCATTCTTTCTAGAGGACGATCTATTTCCATTCTGAATATCTCTCCAGCATTCCTCAAGTGTCACTGTAAGACCAAAAATATCAACTCTGCTTATGAAATAATCTATCAGCCTTTTAAATAAGATATAAAATTAGCACAACACTGGTTCTCCAGAGGATCTATCCCGTTGCTTTGCCTGTGCCACCCTCATTCTTAGACTTAGGTTAAAGATAAGACATTTGTCGTCCGTATGCCTCATTTGTACTTTACATTTTGTCCCCAGTTCACTGATTACCAGAGCTATGTGATCCACGGCTGCCTGGTGGAAAACCCGACTCTGGAGCGCTCCATTGCTTTGTTCAATGGAGTCTCACAGTGGGTGCAGCTCATGGTGCTCAGCAAGCTCACACCTCAGACCCGAGCAGAGGTCATCACCAAATATATCCACGTGGCTCAGGTAAGAGAGAAGAGGCAGAGTGGGAGATATGGAAATGACGTGGCTAACAACGTACAACTAAAAATATATATATATATATGCAGGCCCCCTATTAACAAGAGCAGTGTATATGAGTATCACATGCTTCTGGTTTCAACATCCCATACCAGACAAAAACTGACTGCTGACTGAAATACACACACTGGCTGCACATGACCGTGTTGGAAGCTGTAAACTCTTCGTCCCTGGACAAAACACTCTTAGCTGTGTTTGTTCAATAATAATTCATAACTTTAAACTACTATCCAAACAAAGGCAGGAATGTAAATATTCAAACCTTGATGGGGGTAAATGGAAATGGATGTATAAAATATAGTATAGACAGTAACAGAAATGTTGTTATACCATCAGAATGTTTCACCTTGACTTTATAGTGAAAACAGTATGCCAGCACCTGTAGCTATGGAAGCGGCTATAGTCGGTGTTGTATTGCACAGTCAGCACCGTGTTTCCTAAAACAACGCAGTGCAATGATTGCATATTAGACCTACTTTCACTTTGACAGTGTGGGCTGATAGCCGCTCAAACGGACCTCCTCACTGAGCTAACTCTCACGTTATTCTATGCACCACTGTGAATGGTAGAAACCGTTTTTAGTAAGCTCTCGGTTAAAAAATACGCTGTTGCCGTGCTATAAGGCTATTCGGTCTTACAAACGATAGCGATTGACTGTCCCGCTAATACTGTCCATTGGTTGAGGATGGTCCCCTGCTCACATGTAGCATGTGAGATCACAAGGCAGCATGTCACTACACACGCTCATACATCGATAGGGATTTCTAAACCTTTAGGGAGATTATATGGGTCATATTTATATCAACTTATATCATTATTTGACATCAATATCAAATGAAATAAATACAGATACAAATATTTATTTATTTATTTATTTCAATGGATTTTATTTACATTGGTTATTTATAATTTATTGCAGGTAGATTTTTTTTTACTTTTGTGTACATTTCTTTGTAATATATTGAATCTATTTTAGTTTTTATTGTTAATCTGTTTACTAGTTATAGTTACTAGTTTATGAAGCACATCTATTTAGTGATGCTGGAATCTTTGTTTCAAGGTGACTCTGAATTTACTCATTTTATTGAGCATTGATCATTTTTAATATTAGCAGCCGTCTTTTCATAGAACAAACTTCAATGCTGCGTCCATTCATAAACATACTTAGATATCACTTGAGTTATCCTACAGTCATAAAAGCTGTCTCATTAATATTCATGTTTATATGTTATTGGCTCCAACTTAAGAGAGCATCAAAGTGCTTCTCCATCCCATCAGCATTGAGAGGAATGGACCAGCGTCTCACAGGAGACAGCAGACTCTGTGCAGACAGGCTCGAGGATGAAAGTATCTAACACGCTTAAGACTGCTTGGTTTAGTTAAAATGGTAAAGGACATTTTCTGTTACTCTCAAGATCTATACCTCACCCCCGACACAAACTCTGTTTTATTGTATTGTACTGTATTATAGCCTCAATAGATAGTGTTACTCTATGTTATAATCAGGAAAAAAATCCATCTTAAAACTTAAAACTGATGCTGACATTGTCACATCATAAAGACGTCATTACATTTCAAGAATGACAGTTTTGGAAGACGCAGACAAATGACGTTGTCCTGCTGATAGGAGCAGCGTCAGATCAGAAAGTGGAGGGGCCAATTCACGTTTCGTCCTATGTTTGATGAGATCAGCTTCGTGAAATCAGAAGTGAGAGTGTAAACATGTAGCTCTCTGTCTCTCATCCCAGAAACTTCTGCAACTGCAGAACTTCAACACTCTCATGGCGGTGGTGGGTGGGCTCAGCCACAGCTCCATTTCTCGACTGAAGGAGACTCACTCTTATCTGGCTGCAGAGGTTGTGAGGGTAAGTCAGTCCTGGCCGTTTCAATCACTTTTATGTATATACATGAAATTCTGTACACATGTATTCCTACACATGTGGTAGCATGGTGTTACGGCCAAACAAAGAGGTTGCCATGTTCTCCAGGTAGACAGACGTTTTCTTTTACTTAAATATGTAATAACTTAAATAACAAAACTGGATGAAAGACAAAAAATGAAGACAAAAACTGAAGTCAATACAATTCTTCTACAAAACTTTGACACAAGGGTTCAAGGGTCAACTTTGAGATTCATTTGTCTGTTAAGGACTTACCTGAAAGCTGTCAGACGTGGTGTTTCCTTCCATAGAGAGCAGCATCTGTACTTCTGTGAAGTAGCAAGTGAGGAGGCTGGTTTTTTTTTAAAGAAAACTCAAAAAGTCAAACCCCTACTGACCTCTAAAGGGTGCAGCAGGATTAGACTTACAGCCAAACCTTCACTACTCCCCGTCCCAGATCTGGAGCGAGATGACAGAGTTGGTCTCTTCCAACAACAACTACTCCTGCTACCGCAAGGCCTTCAACGAGTGCCAGGGTCTTAAAATCCCCATCCTGGGCGTGCACCTCAAGGATCTCATCGCAGTGCACGTGGTCTTTCCTGACTGGGTTGACAACAGTAATAAGGTGAACCTGGTGAAGATGCAGCAGCTCTACATGACCTTCAACGAGCTGGTGTCGTTGCAGAGCGCAGTGGCCCAAGTGGAGCCCAACATGGACCTCATCTACCTGCTAACGGTGAGGGAATATTTCAGCATCATTGCTGAAACATGTGGGGATATACTGAATGTAAAAAATTTGGTTACATATTTTGAATATTTAGCTCACTATTTAGCAAATTTTCCCTCACATTTGAGAAAGAAATTCATGTAAAAACACATACCAAATATTTAACTATTACATCTACATGTTGAATCTATATCTAAATATTAAATCTAAATGAAAGAATGCCTTGTTCGGAGTGTTGTTTTTCTTCAGTCATTTTTTTTAATAACCCAAATCCTTGTATTTTCAGCTTTCTTTAGACCTCTATTACACAGAAGATGAAATTTATGAGCTGTCATTGCTAAGGGAACCACGTAACCCCAAATCACTGGTAAGAAATGGTTTGTTTGTTTATTTGTTTATTGTGACCAATTTTGCCAACATGGACATTTTGTGATCTCTGAATTATTAGGTTCAAGTTTTATTTTATTTTATTTTATTTTATTTTATTTTATTTTATTTTATTTTATTTTATTTTATTTTATTTTATTTTATTTTATTTTATTTTATTTTTTCCATGTTAGAAATTGATTTTGATACTAATATAACATTTACTGAAGTTTTATTAGTGGATAGAAAATCAAAATAAACCTTTACAAAAATGTTAATAGTAATAATAAAATATGATAATAAGAACATTTCCACGTGAATAACAAAAAATTGTCAGATAGTACATTATAATTCTAAGGTCATTATTTACTTTAACCTTTTGCATGGTACGGAAATATCTGTTTTGCTAACTCTGAATTAGCTTATAGCTTTGGAAATGTGTACTTGTGGTGTGACAGATCTAAGTCCTGTGTATGTGTCCTTCTAAGCAGCCTACCTCTCCAACAACTCCCAACAAGCCCCTGGCTCCACTGGACTGGGCCTCTGGTGTCACCACCAAACCAGACCCCTCTGTGGTCAACAAGCACATCAGAAAAGTGGTGGATGTGAGTGGACAATATCCTTATACAGTTTGACAGATGTAGAGGTGTATGTAGAATATTATTGGAGTAATGTGTTTCTCATTTGGCTTTGGGAAGTCTGTGTTTAGGAATTATGACCATGACCATGATGGCTATATTTCTCAAGAAGACTTTGAGAGCATCGCTGCTAACTTTCCCTTCCTGGACTCCTTCTGCGTTTTGGACAAAGATCAGTGAGTGATCAATAAATGCCTGATTGTTTTCTCAGCAGTGGAGTATGATGACTTGGTTTGCCACTTTTACCACCAGTGGTGCAGCTGTAGCTGTTTTAATTAGAAATGAATTTAACAATTCACATTGAAACATTAAAATCAAATGTAATGTACACAATTTCCGAATTTGTTTGCTTCTTGCACACAGTCGTCATGGTTACCTTACCAGAAAGAGCAATGTCATCGCTGTCCATACATGTACTGTTCTACTTTGAGTAGCAGTGTATGCTGTAGCTGGTAAAAGTAGAGCTAACTAATCTATAACTATAGCTGTCAAATAAATGTTTCCCAGTAAAAAGTATATAATCAGCAAGCACTTTATGGTGACCATATTGTGCTCCTCCATGTATGTTAATGGAGTGGACAAAAAAATATGAACACTTTTTTTGAATGTAATGCAGTCCAGTACGCCACCACCCACTATGAACTCGGAATCATCACCTCTCTGACAATGTCAGAAATGAATAATACAAGTATAAAAGCAGAGTTTATGGCAGAGCTGTGGTATGTGGACTGGACTAGATTGCACAGGTGTTCCTAATACAGTGCTTGGTGAGTGTTACATTAGTCTCTGATAAGCAGTGGAATTTGCAGAAAACTGATGTACTTAAATAAATTACAAATACCACAAGTCCCCCCCCCCCCTCTCTCTCCCCACTCATCCTCCTTTCTTTATTTTCCTTTCCCCTTGTCTTTCTCACAGAGATGGGCTGATCAGTAAGGATGAGATGATAGCGTATTTCCTTCGAGCTAACCCACTCCTCCAGTGTAAGATGGGACCAGGATTCATCCACAACTTCCAGGAGATGACGTACCTGAAGCCCACCTTCTGTGAACATTGTGCTGGATTTGTGTGTATATCTTTGGCTTTTTTTCTCCTAGCCTAGCTTTGAAAACGTACAGATACTGACCAATAATGATCAGTTCCTCAGATGTGGTTTATGTTATCTAAAGGTGCATGACACACAAAACACTAGTGCCTCTTCGTTTGCTGTCCGTCACATACCAAATCTCTGTGCTTAAAGGAAATGTGTCCTCTTTCAGTTTATTTTGTCACCCTTTTTCATTATCTTACATTATTTTCCATATGCTCTGTACCCACCTTCCCTCTTTCCTGGACCTTACGTGTACCTCATAATGATGCACCTGCTTCTGCAGCTCTGGGGAATCATCAAACAAGGCTACAAGTGCAAAGGTACATTAATTTGAATTTATTTAAGTATCGCTTCCCATAGTGAGTTCAGTCAGCATGATTACTGTATTGGATTACCTGTATTATTCTACCTATAGAATCTGCTGTAGATGGGCCAGTGAACTAAAGACACGCTGTTTCTATGGTTCTATGGTCAGCTTCAGTTTTTTTTTTAACCAGTTCTTAAAGGCTCCAAGATACATTGGCTTCAACTTTTTTGCCGGATGACCCTCGACCCTTCGCTGAAGCTAAAAAAAACCCCAAAACAGATACAGAGCGATGTTTATAGCTGCAATTACTCTTCTGTCTCCAAGACTATTGTGTATTGAAATTAACAATTAGCAAACAACAACCAAAATTCTCCCTTGAAACACCTATATCAGCCGTTGCAACCGTAACACACTTCATTCTGTGCACACGTTGCTGTGTTGGTAACACAACCTAGGGTGCCAGGTTTTCAGGAGGGAATAAAAAAAGACGGCATCTGTAGATTTTGACGGTTTGTTAGTTAAACAGCGTAGCATCAATGACTTCTAGAAAATCACCAAGAAACCTAAATATTTGCTTCTTCTATATTTTGTTGTGCACTTTTTTTTTTTTTTTTTTTGTGAACTGACCCCTTATCAAATCTTTACTTCACAGACTGCGGCGTTAACTGTCATAAACAATGTCGGGAGCTGCTGGTTCTGGCCTGTAGGAAGCTGCTGCGCTCCAGCTCTCTGGGCAGTGTTTCCCCTGCCAGGCTATGCCACAGCTCACTGCCCAGCAGCCCTGCACTCCCCGCCTGTAAAGGTCAGAAACACACACTGACCTAAAAAAAAATAAAAAAATGGAGCTTTAGTTGTTTCACATATAATCATATTCGTCATCTAACAATCCAAAATCATTTTCTATACACCTCCCTACAGACGAGGATGAGGTTTTCGAGTTCCCAGCTGTCACACCAGCAGGTCCGGCTCTGGACACTCAGTCCATCACCCTGATGACTGGCTCAGCCCAGAGAATCTCTGTGCGCCTGCAGAGGGCCACCACCAGCCAGGCCACGCAGACTGAGCCCCTTTGGCCCGAACACAGCTGGGGGGCCACGGATGGCGGCTCCCACACTTTCCCCAAAATGAAGTACCGGACTCACAGGAAAACCTCTAAAAATAAAGGTTTTGCACGCTGGGAAAACCAAAACGATGGTCAGCGGCAGGCTATCTCCTCACAGTGCAGCACAGACTCGCAGGGGAAGTCAGGCGTCTGTGAAGAGCTCGTACAGAACGGCGTCGCACACAAAGGGAAGGTAATGGAAGACGTAACATATTTATCATTGCTGTATTGCTATATTCATCTTGTGACAATATTGATCGGGCATTGGCAGATTTGACGTCTTACAAAAAGCAAGCCGAACATTACAGATACAGATGACTAATTATCCCTCCTCCTCCCTTCCAGGACAGCTGACTTGGTCACGGTGGTGAGGGCCAGTCCCGGGAATCCAGAAAGCCTCTGATAGCTGGGACCAGGAAGCTCTTGTCTCTTGGGGAGTTGTTGGGCTGTCTGAGGTTCCCCTTCGGTGACCTGGAGTTATCGTGTCCTCTCTAGAGCTGCATGTGGACACCTGGTAGCTGCAGGGAGGACATAACGTGTGATCTCTGAAGAGGTCTCAAAGATCACGGAGAGGAGCTCAGTGGATAAAGCTCTAACACCGTGGAACATGTGTGGAACCTGCACTTCCATTCTTGGAGATCAGAGTAGATTACTACAAAGTTAAGACATGATTTTGGTTTAGATGTTGTTCCAGGATGCACAGTAAAATCAGCGCTTGATGAATTGAGAAGAAACATTTGGAGTGTTGTGATTTCGCGGTGGACGTCAGCCAGTTACTTTACGGGAATCGAGCCTGCGCACATCAAGTCAAAGACTGATGCTTCACCGGAAGTTCACTGGAACAAACGTGTTCGAATGAGCAGAGAAAGGAAGATCCAGCAATTTGGGAGAATATGTAAATATTTGTATGTTGGAGTTGCAAAATAAAGGGAAAGTCAAACTGAAAGTGAACGTTAAGGATGTCAATGATGGACGATTGCGCAGAACTTTGGAGTATCATCGGCGATGATGTTCTCATTGCAACACTTTTCACATATTTATTTCTACAATATCTGCATTTGGCAACTACTGTGTGTTAAACCCTCTCAGTGTCTTAATAATAATAATAAAAAAACAACAACAATCATTTATAGCAGCTATAAAGAACACAAACACAGAGCAAGAAAGAAACAATGTGTGTGTTAATGTTTGAAAAGTTCCACCCCACACCTGACAGCAATCATACTATTAACAGCGTTAGACGTTGAATAAATAAAAATCTACCCGCACTGTGTGGAAGGAAAACACATATTCACATGCACGTGAGTAAGTGGAAGGTTGTTTATGCTAAAATTAATTTCAGGTTGATGGTTGATTGTTTGTTTTGAAGGTAAGTGGAGTGAACAGAATACAAACTGACGGTGGGTAATGTAGACACATGGCTCTGTGTATCGACACTGAATGCTTGCAAAGAATAGAAATTAAGTGTACAAATTACCTTTCGAAGTGCCGCCGCATACCCACACATATCGGCTAATTATATACACTGTAATGAAATAGGGAACAGTGATGTTTTTTGCAGCAGGAGGCCGTGAATCCAAATCCAGCCTTTAAAACATGAAGCCTGGGGGTGGGGGTGGGGAGGTAGCATAAAAGACCCCTGTGCTTCTCCTTCTTCCTACTGGTGGTGCTGATCAGTTATGTTTCAAATTGCAGGTCCATCATTTCCTACACATTTTCCATAAAAGCTGAGCAGTCGAAACAACACAAGGTTGAGGTTGAAAGGTTGAAAAAAAAACCCCCTCCAAACTCCAGTGTAATATGACAGTTTAATATTAAAATTACATTAATGCTAAAATTTTGTATATATATATATTTTTTTTTTAAAGCATATTGAACCAATAAACAACTGACCAACCTGCAATGCTTTTTTGGGATACTGAGCATGTGTCCGCTTTTCTCAGCCGTCGTTGTGCATACAGAAGAGTGATTGTTATCCAGATCACATTTCATTCACACATCATTATCTCTCAGTGTTTTAGGCGTCTGTTGTGTCTGTTAACTTGTTCATCTCATTAAGGAGGAAGCTCCAGTGGGCAGCGGTGAATAATATGCATGAACTGAAATGGGTTGAAGACCAACATTTAGTTTTGTTACTTTTGAACCTATTCGGGAACAATTTCTACAAGGTCAGAAAAAGGTTTGAAAAAGGTTTTTCCAAACGTTTCACGAACTGGCTGCCTGCTTTGCAACATTTTAAGTTGTTGATGACAAAAAACTAAAACTAACTACAAACTAATTCTGACTGAATATGCTGCTGAACAATCTGAGACAGCATTTACCCAGAACAAGGAGATAACAATAGTTATTTTAGCAGTTATTACCAGTAAACGTTTCACCAGTTTTTAAGATGCGTAAATGTATGTTTCAATGTTCCAGGCAGCCATTAGTTTCCATTCATTTCACACAAAATCAACTTTCAGTGATTCAAATGAATTACAATGAACTTTCACATAAGTGTTAGATGTTAATGCAGCTGAAAGCAGAAAAAGTAGTGATGATTGAAGTATATAGTGAGATATAATAAATCGAAGTATGATCTGCTAAAAAAGCACAAACCTTCAGAAACATACATACACACACACACACACACACACACAAAATCTCCACACTGTCAGGTGAGTCTGGCATGAAGAGTCAACAGCAGATATCGCTGACATGGAGAGAGGTGATAACAGGTGGGCGACCTGAGCAGACACATGGCTTTCAGGGTTGGGTATATTAAGTACTGTATATTAATAATATTTTTTAATATTCCTCAACAAACTTGCAGACTAAGTTGAACAATGTGTGGCCCAAATCTGCTTCATCATTCGTAGTGAAGAGTGAAGAGGTGACCCACTTGTCCCCAGTGTAAAACACCTCTTTATATAGAGTCTGTGTAAACACAAGCGGTCATCATAAAAAGAATGTGCTGTCAGTATGAATCTCACTGTGACAGCAGGCTCTCTGGCCAATCAGTGGAGAGTATAAGGTGGTAGCCAAAAGCACATTTTTATTATGATTTTATTTTATTTTTTTTAAAATCTGCACTTGAAGATAGGTTCACAATTTTTCAAGTGTGTCTTAGAACAAAAGTCAGGCGTCCATATGAACAGTGAAAGAGGTTTTCCGTGCTGTGATAATTGCTTCATATTGTTCATACTGGCAAATTAAAAGATCCCCTTCAAATGTGTTTTCACACATTTCACACAAGTGATGGGGGACAACATCCACAGTGTGTCCACACAGTCATTTCACAGTTTATATGGAGCTTATATGAGTCTTCCTCAGTCTGAGTTAGTCTCATCAAGTAGGTATCTGACACATTCATAGTCTTTTTAGCATCAAATTCCCTCTTCATGCTTCCCTGTTGAACTGTCGTGATAGTAACAAAAAGAAGGACTTTGTGTGATGATCAAAAAGATCAAAATAATAATCAGTCACTAGCAAAGACAAAGAGTTTTTCATCATGTTTGTAATACGGGACACAACTACACCACATGTGCTTAAAACCTGCTCGGGACTCAAGTAAGCGGCAGAAGAGCCTGTGACTACGTTTTTCAGTCATTCAACAGGAAAGTGAGCTCTCCTCTCCCTATGCTTATGGAGTGCAATGCCATCCCAAATAACAAGGATGAGATGCCCACAGCAAGGGCTGCTTCACACCGCTCCCACCTGAGAGCCATAGCACCTCCTGACCCACGTGCTGACATCCTGCTGCTGATTGGATAGAATCTTCTGAGGGTCCACGAGGTGATAAATATGTGGCACACACAAATGACCCATTTGCGCAGAAGTGTCTATTACCCACAGAAGCCCGAGAAGATCGACTCCGGTGCTCAGTTTGATGGAGTGTATCTCAATGATGTTTTGCTTTCTGGTCCTGATGTGACGTGTGGGTGTGCTCCTACGCTTCAGGAAGGAACCTGTCGCTAATACAGCTGAGACTGAGCAGATTGTTTTACTGCTTTGTTGTCCAAGAGGCTCACAGAGACTACCTTCGCTTCCTGTAGCATGAAGACAACAACCTAACCAAGGACGTGGTGGGCAATGGAATGAGGGTGCACGTCTTTGGTAACAGCCCCTCTCCTGCAGTGATCTATGGATTAAGGATGGCATCAATGGAGGCGGTGAGTGCTAACAACAGACAAGCTCCCAGTCCAATGCAGTCTGGGTGTGATTTGGAACACCACATCAGACACATTCATGTTTGATGTCCCACAAGATCAGAAGTCCTTCACTCGATGTAAATAGATTGTTTGATCCTCTTCATTGGATCGGATCTGGAGGATTAAAGAGGTTATAGGAGTTATACTACTTTCAGTGACCATAATAATAGTTCCAGTAATGTAAACAAAACAAAAAAAAACATTTGAGAAGCAGTTATTTTTATTATGTTAGATGCTTTATTTAAATGCATATAGTACATATGGGTAACATCTACATATATATCATTTAATTTATCATTTTAGAACTCTGCAGGACCAGAGTTGTTTATTGAAGTATGGCTTTAACAACATTATAAGAAAAAAAGATGCAAAACATTCAGCCATAAAACAATATCTTGTTCATATACACACACAGCCACAAGGGGGCAGTGTTTATTAAACTAGAATTCATGAAGTCATTACTACTATATTCCTTCATAAACTATCTGCAAAGCGTATTTCCTGGTAAATGTATTATTTGTTGGAGTTTTATTTAGAAGTTTCTTTCATTTCCTCCTCTTTCCTCTAATCTTACCTCTGTGGTATCTGCAGAGTGTACTCCAGTACGGTGGTTATGGTGCTTATGGTGTTTGTGGTGTTTGTGGTCTCCATCACAGCCTTACACATCCAACCTGGAAAACATTACAGCCAATCATATTTGTTATATTATATCAGGTCCTTACTCCGAATTTTTATCTGAATTTACAGAATTTGCATCAGGCTTGATCGTTAAAACAGATAATTATTGTAGGTGATTTTATTATTCATGTCGACAACCACAGTGATAGTCTTAGCACCGCATTTATCTCTTTATTAGATTCAATTGGCTTTTGTCAGAGTGTAAATAAATGGACTCATTGTCTGAACCACACTCTTGACCTTATACTCTCATATGGCATCGAAATCATCTAATATTCTTTCCACATAATCCTATCCTATCTGACCATTTTCTAATAACCTTTGAGTTCATACTACTGGACTATAAGCCTTCTTTCAGAAACTCCTACAGCAGATGTTTATCTGACAGTGCTGTAGCCAAATTTAAGGAAACAATTCCTACAGTATTAAATTCAATGCCATGTCTTAATGTTACAGAGGACATTCAGCCCTTCACAAATAGATCAGCTTGTTAATAATACTACAGACTATTGCACCTCTGAAAAAGAAGACAATAAAACAGAGGAGGTTAGCACCATGGTATAGCCAGCACACTCGCAAATTAAAGCAAGAGGCACGTAAATCTGAACGTAAATGGCGTGCCTCTAAACTGGAAGAATCTCGCCTAGCCTGGCAGGATAATCTTGCAATTTATAGGAAGGCTCTGCGTAATGCCAGATCAGCCTATTATTCCTCATTAATAGAGGAAAATAAGAACATATGGGATGTGTGACATTAAGTTGTTATAGCCACATGTTACTGTATGTGATGTTGGCATGGTGAATGAGGAGCGCTGAGGAGACATGAAAATGGAGGAGCATGTGAGAGTTGTTGGTCCAATGAAATGTAAATGTACAAATAATCCAATGGCACCATGATAAATGAGTGATATGCCTGTA
The DNA here is from genome assembly GCA_036937835.1 of Pampus argenteus. Classification (NCBI taxonomy): domain Eukaryota; kingdom Metazoa; phylum Chordata; class Actinopteri; order Scombriformes; family Stromateidae; genus Pampus; species Pampus argenteus. The sequence continues at coordinate 20,336,725 of CM072871.1, read as the reverse complement.
TGTATGCCAGATGTACCGTCCAGGTGGAATTTGAGCATAGCATAGATGCTGTGTCATCTGTACCCTACTAGAAGTAATTGCTTGATGCCATTTCAGCACTTGATGATGAAACACATTTTTGTGATGTGTTAACTTACAGCAATGTACTGTATATGGACCTGATGTTTTATTTGGAGGTTGACAAATAACTATTGTCAATAGTTATACTGACAGAAACGTTGGTTAAATGCCATCTTGCAAAGCCTTGTCTCATGTAAAAGTGATACATGATGTTGTCGTTGAAAGTAAACAGACATTTCATAATAGTTTCTGCTCAGCCAAGGATGAATCAAGAGACACGGAGGTGCTGCAAACGCATTTAATAATGAGCATTTTACAAATATTCTTTGTAAAAAATGAAATGACAAAGTAGTAATATGCGAGGCTGTCCTTTATATGCTGGCACAAATATCTCTATCGATACCATATGGTTACTATACTGTGAGATCCCTGAAGCCACATGCATAAACATGGTCATATATGGATTTGTGTCTGTCACAGTAATGAAAAGTTTAGATGAAGTCTATCCTTACATTTCCCAGCACAGAGTTGGAATCTATATCCTAAATAGACACAAAGAAACTTACAAGAAATGAAGTAGAAAGAGCTTTAACAATCCACATGTAACCTTTTTGGTTTCCTGATCCAAACATCTGTAGTTAAGACATATTTAAACATGGCGAATATGCATCCGAAACAATATGATAGATCCATTACATGGTTAAAAAAAAGGTTGTATCATCCACTGATGGGACCTATTAGTGAGAGCTTAGCCACTTCTCCCCAAAATGTCTTTTTTTCTCTCGTTTCTTGTCATTCTGGTCATTTACATTCACTACAACTTCCATGGTCGCCTCAGCATTTCCTGAACCCACTGGTACAGCATGAGCTTAAACCTGCACAAAGACAAACATCTGTATTATAGTAAAGCGCATGCAAAAAAACGGAAGTTTTTAGCTTAAGTTTGTTTCATTACTTATCACTAGAGCTGTTATGACATCAAAATAGAAAATTTCACTTATTATATTGTATATAGTATGCGAAACAAAATCATGGCATCATTTTAAAGTCATAACATTGTAGGACAAAATATAAGTAGATAATGTACTTTATTTATCATTTCGAATGATTTCTTAGTTGTCATTAACAGACATGAATTATTCTTCAAAGGGAAGAAAAGTATGCTATGTGCGATCCTACATGTGTATGGAAGCACCATCTTTTTTTAAACCAGAACAGCATTTCATTGAACGTCTGTATCTGGTGAATGTGTATGTAAGCAAACGTTTGTTTATATTTTAGGAAACAACTCGATGCATTTGTGCCTATTGCAATCTACATTGGATACTAATTTTAGGGGGAGGAGTTTATCAAACAGTCAATTTCCAGTCACAAGTTTTCTCTACTTACAGGGCTGATTGAAGGCAGGAGCATTGTCGCTGCCATCCCTGACAGTGAGGATTACTTTTGCTTGTCCACTCAAACCTTCTCCCTGCATATCAGCTGCCTGTACCACCAGGGTGTACTTCGGGTGTTTCTGTTGGAAGAGACACGCTCATCAACAGGAAGGCATAAACATTTTACTGCCATTTAATTGATTCAGTGGAGTAACCATTAACAAACATATTACCTTAAAATGTTTCCACAACTATTGGAACCATTAACATCAACATGTTAGCATTAAGCTCAATGCTTCCTTGAAAGTTCCCATTATCAGCAGAACGACTTTAATACCTTAATGGTTTGGCTTTTGAATAAATACTCATGTCACATGCCTACTATTACACATTGTTTCTATATTTGACCATTTTGCCATCACACCTAAAACAACCAGTTTGGAAGCAAAATGAAAACCTCTTTTTCAGGCATTTTTGGGGCAGTTGTTTGGCCCAAGCTTGCATAAACGCATTTACACTGGTCTAATGGGACCAAACTAAACGTCTGTTTGAAACGCAGACCATTTCAACAGTTCGGTGTGAAAGGAACCCAAGTCAAGTGAAATATGTCTTCTTAAGACACACCTCTCTGTCCAGCCCAGCAAGATTGACTCTGATGGCTCCAGTGACTGAGTTGATGACAAACATGGTGTCGCTGGGCAACTCTGGGTCTTGGCTCATAATACGGTAGCGGATATCTGAGTTATCATTGTTTGGCTCATCCGCATCCGTGGCCACAACTGTAATCACCTCAGAACCTGGAGAGAGAAGTCAGAAGAAGAAATTAAGTACGGAGGCTTTTCAACGTTGATTTACACAATAAAGCTGGACCACACAGGGAGGGCCGAGAGTTTATGTGTTAGTCAGTTGTGTCATTTTGCAATTTTGTACCATCTTGTAGTTCATTTGAATGTCATGTGAGAATATTTATACCCACAGAATGGAGTCAAATTATCCCTAAAAATAGAAAGTGTTCAATCAATGATGAGTAACTACCATGATTCATTGTGCAGACAGAAAACAAACTGCCAGACAAGCTTAATAACTTCAGTTGTGCCCAAAATAGTTTTTGATTTTGCAAGCTTGTGCACCACACAGTTCTCTACACAGACTTGCCTATTTAGTGAATGAGGGAAGATTTCTATGCAGTTAATGAGGTGAAGGGGCTTCAAAACTTCCTTCACCTTCTTAAAGACACATGTGCTTCTGTTTAACTGCTCTGTAATGGATTTAGGCAGATTTACACTTCAGCACCCCCTGCTGACTCATGAGCAGAGATACAGTTATATTTGAAAAAAACAAAAACAAACAAACATTAGTTAATCTGTTCAGGCTTAAATAAAGTCTGATGACAGTACCTATTGGTGCGGCCTCAGCAACTTCTCCCACAAAGGTGTCTTGAGCAAAAACTGGTTTGTTGTCGTTCAGGTCAATTACATTCACTACAATTTCCATGGGCTCCTCAGTATTTCCTGCGACATCTGCCACAGCATGTGCTTCAAACTGCACAAAGAAAAATACATTTGTATTATAGTGCAGGCAATGCAGTTTCTAAAAATCCTCAGAGCCAGACCAATCCCTCACAGCAGCTGGGTGGGTGGTGGGGGTCTGGGGGAGGGCACCTTCGGATGGATGAATCCTCCTCCTCGGAAGAGATTCCCTCCACTTCTAAGTTGACGGATTTGGGGGGGAATGGACAGCTCCCGACAAGTAGCCCCAGCGGAGGAGGTCAACCTGGAGGGTTGGTCAGGGTGTTGCCGATGAAAATCAGCGATGAAACGGTGGTCAAAAATGTGACTGGCAGGGACCCACAACCTTTTCTCTGGACCATAGCCTTCCCAGTCAACCAGATATTGAAGCCCACGACCACGGCGGAGGGAGCGCAGCAGGTGACAAACACTGTAGGCCGGCCCCCCATCGATGATGCAAGGAGGTGGTGGAGAGAGAGTGGGGGGCACCAGTGGACTCTCTAAAACAGGCTTGACCCGAGAGACATGGAAGGTTGGGTGGATGCGCATGGACCAGGGGAGATGACCTTCAGAATGAGAAAGGGACTGATGAATCTGGGAGCCAACTTCCTGGATTCCATCCAGAGAGGGAGGTCCCTGGTGGAGAGCCAAACCTTTTGGCCAACCAGGTAGGTCGGGGAAGGACAAACTAACGGAGGCCCCGAGTTGAGCGCAGAATTCCTTCCAGAAGATGGAGGTGAACTGTGGGCCCTGATCTGAGACCACATCAGTGGGAAGGCCATGGAGGCGGAAGATGTGGAGCAGGACCAGCTGAGTCTCTTTGGCAAAGGGGAGTTTGGAGAGAGGGATGAAATGTGCCATCTTGCAGAACCGGTCAACCACTGTGAGAATGACTGTGTTCCCACCAGAAGAGGGAAGACCAGTGAGGAAGTCCAGGGAGATGTGGGACCATGGACGGCGAGGCACCAGAAAGGGATGCAGAAACCCAGCAGGGGATTGATGCGAAGACTTGTGCTGGCTGCAGACAGGACAGGCATTGACGTATTCGCGAGTGTCCTGTTCCAGAGTGGCCCACCAGAAGCGCTGCTTCAGTACATCACAAGTCCTCCGGATTCCAGGATGGCAAGAAAGTTTGGAGGAGTGAGCGCACTGGAGAATGTCAGGCCTCAGAGCTGAAGGAACAAAGAGATGGTTCGGGGGACAGGCGCTGGGACCTGGTTGATTCTCCAATGCTACTTTGACCCTCTCCTGAATGGAGTCAGCCTCTTTCCTTGACTCCTCCTCTTCCTTGAATTGTCACGACAAGGCATCTGGCTTGACGTTGCGGGATCCGGGGCAATAAGAGAGGCAGAAATTGAACCGAAAAGAGACCGTTGGGCTTGGCGGGAGTTCAGTCTCTTGGCAGTCTGGATGTATTCTAGATTCTTGTGGTCAGTCCAAACCAGGAACGACAGTCTGGTCCCCTCCAGCCAATGGCACCAATCTTCTAGGGCCAGGTTGACGGCTAACAGCTCCCGGTTGCCAATCTCATAGTTCCTCTCTGTAGGGGACAATCATCGAGAGAAGGCACAGGGATGAAGCTTGTGATCCGATGCAGCCTGCTGAGACAGGACGGCTCCCACGCCAGGCATCCACCTCCACGACGAATTGGCAATCAGGGTCAGGAATTTGAAGGATGGGCGCCGATGTGAAATGAGTCTTGAGGGTCTGGAAGGCCTCGTCAGCCACAGGGGTCCAGTGGAAAGGCACCTTGGTGGATGTGAGAGGGGCAGCGACAGTACTGTAGTTGCGGATGAAACGGCGGTAAAAGTTAGCAAATCTCAGGAAATGTTGCAGGTGCTTGCAGGAGTCAGGAATGGGCCATGACGTGACTGCCGAAACTTTAGACGGGTCCATCTGCAGGCTATTCGGAGCCACAATGTAGCTCAAGAAGGAGACAGATGAGGCGTGAAACTCACACTTCTCGGCCTTGACGAAGAGGGAGTTCTCGAGGAGGCGCTTGAGAAATGCCTGAACATGACATGCTCCTCTCGGTTCTTGGAGAAGATCAGGATGTCATCCAGATACACAAACAAAAGCGGTTGAGCATGTCTCGGAGCACATCATTTACCAAGGTTTGGAAGACAGCAGGGGTGTTGGTGAGACCAAAAGGCATTACCAGGTATTTGTAGTGACCGGTGGAGGTGTTGAAGGCAGTCTTCCATTCATCACCCCCCCGGATGCGGACCAGATGGTAGGCATTGCGAAGGTCTAACTTGGTGAAGATGGTGGCCCCGTGGAGAAGCTCAATGGCACAGTCATATAGGCGATGAGGGGGCAGGGATGTGGCCTTGGCCTTGCTGAACACTTCTCGAAAGTCATGATATTCGGGGGGAACCCCGGACAAGGTAGGCAACGTTGTGCAAGAGGGTTCCCACCTGCCTTAGACAGACATCATGCTTCCATGCCGCTGAAGAATGTCCTCTATTTTCTCCAAGCGGTTCTGTGGAGACGGAGGGCGCGCTGGGTCCACGACTGGCCAGATTGTACTGTAATGGGTGAGGTTTGGACCCAAAGGCAGCACCAACTAGACCAGATGAATTAGTAATGACTTTTATTGTCAGCTGAGACAGGTAAATAAGTTCAATACAGTTCAAAGGGGAAAATGGCAGTCTATGAGGGAGCTGAGTGAACAGGTGAATAGAGTGGCTGATGAGGTGGGTGTCACTGGCTGATGGGGTGAGCAGAGGAGTGGTGATTGGAAAACTACTGAAGGCCGCTAAATATGGAGGATAAATCATGACAACAGACATGAATTGTTTTTCGGATGGAAGAAAAGTATGCTATGTGTAAACCCACAGAAATGGACATGAAAAATATAGAGCGAAAAAGCTTCTCAGATATGAGATTGATCTCAGAGCTGTTCTATTGCATGATGTTAGACTGTAGAGCTGAAACCACTAAAATGTGGTCATCATTGTCACTGAAATGATAATGAAAATGTGACTTCAGGTTTTTCCACAACTCTCTGTCAGATCCTGAAGAGTGCATAAAAAGTGAACATATAAAAGTACCATCTGAAACCATGCTTACCATGTATTTGGCCTGCCTCTCTCTGTCCATTGGTTGTGTGACATACAGAATACCAGTGGTTCTGTCCATGGTGAAAAGGCCAAGAGGAGGCTGATCAGCTCCTGGACCAGTGATGCTGTAATGGATCCTCTTTACTTGATCTTCATTGGATTGGATCTGGAAGATTTAAAAATAAAAGACCTAAAATAAAACCACTACTCTATACTATAAAAAATATGTAGAAATCAGAGGTCAGTGACGCAGTGTAAACTGTCAGAAACCTCCTTTGCAGAATCAAATATTAGTATCAAATTCTAAGCCACAAGGGGCTGTAGCTCCTCTTACTTGAGATACTTTTAGGGGGTATGGTCCTCTGTTATTCTCAGCAATATTGATGTCAGGAATAACCCAGTATGTCTTCCTCCTATTCAGCCCTTCACCAGACCTGGGGCAATGTGGAACCTGTGGATCAGCTGCACTCTGGATAAACAAACACATTTGTAGTCAGCTACAGTGCAGCAGAGTACAATCACTTAAATATGTAAAATCTCCAAAGAAGGAAATAAGCCATCTGATAGCAGGTATTAGACAGACACAAGCCCATCAGCTGATTCATTCAGTGGGATGCTAATGTATGTCTGTATCTGGTGGATGTGTATGTAAACAAATGTTTGTTTACACTTTAGGCAAGAACTCGGTGCATAAGGGCTGTGTTTATGAGGGTAGGGTGTAATATTTGTGCCCATTTTAGCAATCCTACCACGTTCTTGGAGTGGGAGCCAAATACCCACATTCAGAAAGTTATCATAGATATCATAGATTTCCTGGAACTACAGACAGGACTGAACAGAGAACTGAGGACTAGGACAGAGAGAGGCTGTGGTTGGGAGGGCATCAAACGTTTGCATGCAGTGCATGATGGTACATGTAGGTACTGCTGCCATGGCTCTGCAAGCAAGAAAACTCAACTTTCTCACTCAGTATAGCACATGATACATGGATTGGCTCTGACGTAATCCAAATCTGCATATACACATAAATCATCCACCCGACACCCACATAAACAAATAATTTTTTTCATATTTAGAGACCTGCACCATATCATACCTGTCTATTATTTCTCATTGGGAAATATGTAAGGGTGATGATAACATTTCATTGCACTCGGCTGGTGTTCAGCAGATTAAAAAAAACATGGTGGCTGCCTTTTATTGGAAGAAGAAGAAACACAATCAAGTTATTGTTGATTTAAAAGTATAACAACCAACCTTTAAGATGATTTTATGTGCTTTTGCAAACAACTCGGTGCATTAGGGCTGTGTTTATGATTATAGGCTCTAAGATTTGGGCCTATTTTAGCAATCCTACATTGGATACTAATTTTAGGGGGAAGAGTTTATCGAACAGTCAATTTCCAGTCACACGTTTTCTGTACTTACAGAGGGCTGATTGAAGGCAGGAGCATTGTCGCTGCCATCCGTGACAGTGAGGATTACTTTTGCTTGTCTACTCAATCCTTCTCCCTTCATATCAGATGCCTGTACCACCAGGGTGTACTTCGGGTGTTTCTGTTGAAAGAGACACATACAAGTTTAACTCATCAACAGGTATGCATAAACATTTTACTGCCATTTAGAATGAACTGTAATAATTTAGAGATTGCCTGACTTGACATCAGTTCAATTGAAGTACTTTTTGTTTCTCAAGCAGCAAATAGAGGCAAGAAAGTTTGCAAAAATATACACATATAGTAGAAGTCCAAAGTTTGGACACATCTTCCGATTCAAGTGAAAGGGAAGATGTGAGAAAGTGTGAAAGGAACCCAAGTCAAGTGAAATATGTCTTCTTAAGACACACCTCTCTGTCCAGCCCAGCAAGATTGACTCTGATGGCTCCAGTGACTGAGTTGATGGCAAACATGGTTTTGCTGGGCAACTCTGGGTCTTGGCTCATAATACGGTAGCGGATATCTGAGTTATCATTGTTTGGCTCATCCGCATCCGTGGCCACAACTTTAATCACCTCAGAACCTGGAGAGAGAGAAGTCAGAAGAAGAAATTAAGTACGGAGGCTTTTCAACGTTGATTTACACAATAAAGCTGGACCACACAGGGAGGGCCGAGAGTTTATGTGTTAGTCAGTTGTGTCATTTTGCAATTTTGTACCATCTTGTAGTTCATTTGAATGTCATGTGAGAATATTTATACCCACAGAATGGAGTCAAATTATCCCTAAAAATAGAAAGTGTTCAATCAATGATAAGTAACTACCATGATTCATTGTGCAGACAGAAAACAAACTGCCAGACAAGCTTAATAACTTCAGTTGTGCCTATTTAGTGAATGAGGGAAGATTTCTATGCAGTTAATGAGGTGAAGGGGCTTGGGCTACAGTGCAGCACACTTACATTCCTCAATTTACTATTTCATTCCATCTTCCCTGTTCTTCTGGTTCAACTTTGATACATATCTAGTCCCATATACTTTCACCAAAAAACTTTGCTCAAACTTCAAAACTTCCTTCACCTTCTTAAAGACACATGTGCTTCTGTTCAACTGCTCTGTAATGGATTTGGGCAGGTTTACACTTCAGCACCCCCTGCTGACTCATGAGCAGAGATACAGTTATATTAAAAAAAAAAAGTTAATCTGTTTCTTCAAAGCTTTGTTTAATGTAAAATTAAAACACTGTTGTTGTTAAAAGACATTTTATTGAGGCTTAAATAAAGTCTGATGACAGTACCTATTGGTGAGGCCTCAGCAACTTCTCCTATGAAGGTGTCTTGAGCAAAAACTGGTTTGTTGTCGTTCAGGTCAATTACATTCACTATAATTTCCATGGGCTCCTCAGCAACTCCTGCACCCTCTACCACAGCATGTGCTTGAAACTGCACAAAGAAAAATACATTCGTATCTTAGTATACAGTGCAGACAAGAAAAGGCAATGCAGTTTCTTTCATTCCTTATCACTAGAGCTGTCATGGAATCAAAGTCCAATTTTTTATTTTGTACTGTATATAACTGCTAAACACAATATATCATGGCATCATTTCAACTAAATTTCTGGTCATGAAATTGTAGGAATAAAAGAGATAATGTACTAATCATTTGTAAGTGTTTCTTTTTCATTGTCATTAACAGACATTGAACTGTTCTTCGGGTGGAAGAAAAGTATGCTATGTGTAAACCCACAGAAATGGACATGAAAAATATAGAGCGAAAAAGCTTCTCAGATATGAGATTGATCTCAGAGCTGTTCTATTGCATGATGTTAGACTGTAGAGCTGAAACCACTAAAGAAGGTGGTCATCATTGTCACTGAAATGATAGAGAAAATGTGACTTCAGGTTTTTCCACAACTCTGTCAGATCCTGAAGAGTGCATAAAAAGTGAACATATAAAAGTACCATCTGAAACCATGCTTACCATGTATTTGGCCTGCCTCTCTCTGTCCACTCGTTGTGTGACATACAGAATACCAGTGTTTCTGTCCATGGTGAAAAGGCCAAGAGGACGCTGATCAGCTCCTGGACCAGTGATGCTGTAATAGATCCTCTTTACTTGATCTTCATTGGATCGGATCTGGAAGATTTAAAAATAAAAGACCTAAAATAAAACCACTACTCTATACTATAAAAAATATGTAGAAATCAGAGGTCAGTGACGCAGTGTAAACTGTCAGAAATCTCCTTTGCAGAATCAAATATTCAAAATGCAGTTTTGTATCAAATTCTAAGCCACAAGGGGCTGTAGCTCCTCTTACCTGAGATACTTTTAGGGGGTATGGTCCTCTGTTATTCTCAGCAACATTGATGTCAGGAATAACCCAGTCTCTCTTCCTCCTCCTCAGCCCTTCACCAGACTTGGGGAAATGCAGAACGGGCACCTGTGGATCAGCTGCACTCTGGATAAACAAACACATTTGTAGTCAGCTACAGTGCAGCAGTACAATCACTTAAATATGTAAAATCTCCCAAATGGAAATAAGCCATCTGATAGCAGGTATTAGACAGACACAAGCTCATCAGCTGATTCATTCAGTGGGATGCTAATGTATGTCTGTATCTGGTGGATGTGTATGTAAACAAATGTTTGTTTATACTTTAGGCAACAACTCGGTGCATTAGGGCTGTGTTTATGAGGGTAGGGTGTAATATCTGTGCCCATTTTAGCAATCCTACCACGTTCTTGGAGTGGGAGCCAAATACCCACATTCAGAAAGTTATCATAGATATCATAGATTTCCTGGAACTACAGACAGGACTGAACAGAGAACTGAGGACTAGGACAGAGAGAGGCTGTGGTTGGGAGGGCATCAAACGTTTGCATGCAGTGCATGATGGTACATGTAGGTACTGCTGCCATGGCTCTGCAAGCAAGAAATCTCAACTTTCTCACTCAGTATAACACATGATACATGGATTGGCTCTGACGTAATCCAAATCTGCATATACACATAAATCATCCACCCGACACACACATAAACAAATAAATTTTTTTCATATTTAGAGACCTGCACCATATCATACCTGTCTATTATTTCTCATTGGGAAATATGTAAGGGTGATGATAACATTTCACTGCACTCGGCTGGTGTTCAGCAGATTAAAAAAAACATGGTGGCTGCCTTTTATTGGAAGAAGAAGAAACACAATCAAGTTATTGTTGATTTAAAAGTATAACAACCAACCTTTAAGATGATTTTATGTGCTTTTGCAAACAACTTGGTGCATTAGGGCTGTGTTTATGATTATAGGCTCTAAGATTTGGGCCTATTTTAGCAATCCTAAGTTGGATACTAATTTTAGGGGGAGGAGTTTATCGAACAGTCAATTTCCAGTCACAAGTTTTCTGTACTTACAGAGGGCTGATTGAAGGCAGGAGCATTGTCGCTGCCATCCGTGACAGTGAGGATTACTTTTGCTTGTCCACTCAATCCTTCTCCCTTCATATCAGCTGCCTGTACCACCAGGGTGTACTTCGGGTGTTTCTGTTGAAAGAGACACATACAAGTTTAACTCATCAACAGGTATGCATAAACATTTTACTGCCATTTAGAATGAACTGTAATAATTTAGAGATTGCCTGACTTGACATCAGTTCAATTGAAGTACTTTTTGTTTCTCAAGCAGCAAATAGAGGCAAGAAAGTTTGCAAAAATATACACATATAGTAGAAGTCCAAAGTTTGGACACATCTTCCGATTCAAGTGAAAGGGAAGATGTGAGAAAGTGTGAAAGGAACCCAAGTCAAGTGAAATATGTCTTCTTAAGACACACCTCTCTGTCCAGCCCAGCAAGATTGACTCTGATGGCTCCAGTGACTGAGTTGATGGCAAACATGGTTTTGCTGGGCAACTCTGGGTCTTGGCTCATAATACGGTAGCGGATATCTGAGTTATCATTGTTTGGCTCATCCGCATCCGTGGCCACAACTTTAATCACCTCAGAACCTGGAGAGAGAGAAGTCAGAAGAAGAAATTAAGTACGGAGGCTTTTCAACGTTGATTTACACAATAAAGCTGGACCACACAGGGAGGGCCGAGAGTTTATGTGTTAGTCAGTTGTGTCATTTTGCAATTTTGTACCATCTTGTAGTTCATTTGAATGTCATGTGAGAATATTTATACCCACAGAATGGAGTCAAATTATCCCTAAAAATAGAAAGTGTTCAATCAATGATGAGTAACTACCATGATTCATTGTGCAGACAGAAAACAAACTGCCAGACAAGCTTAATAACTTCAGTTGTGCCTATTTAGTGAATGAGGGAAGATTTCTATGCAGTTAATGAGGTGAAGGGGCTTGGGCTACAGTGCAGCACACTTACATTCCTCAATTTACTATTTCATTCCATCTTCCCTGTTCTTCTGGTTCAACTTTGATACATATCTAGTCCCATATACTTTCACCAAAAAACTTTGCTTAAACTTCAAAACTTCCTTCACCTTCTTAAAGACACATGTGCTTCTGTTCAACTGCTCTGTAATGGATTTGGGCAGGTTTACACTTCAGCACCCCCTGCTGACTCATGAGCAGAGATACAGTTATATTAAAAAAAAAAAGTTAATCTGTTTCTTCAAAGCTTTGTTTAATGTAAAATTAAAACACTGTTGTTGTTAAAAGACATTTTATTGAGGCTTAAATAAAGTCTGATGACAGTACCTATTGGTGAGGCCTCAGCAACTTCTCCCATGAAGGTGTCTTGAGCAAAAACTGGTTTGTTGTCGTTCAGGTCAATTACATTCACTATAATTTCCATGGGCTCCTCAGCAACTCCTGCACCCTCTACCACAGCATGTGCTTGAAACTGCACAAAGAAAAATACATTCGTATTATAGTATACAGTGCAGACAAGAAAAGGCAATGCAGTTTCTTTCATTCCTTATCACTAGAGCTGTCATGGAATCAAAGTCCAATTTTTATTGTGTACTGTATATAACTGCTAAACACAATATATCATGGCATCATTTCAACTAAATTTCTGGTCATGAAATTGTAGGAATAAAAGAGATAATGTACTAATCATTTGTAAGTGTTTCTTTTTCATTGTCATTAACAGACATTGAACTGTTCCTCGGGTGGAAGAAAAGTATGCTATGTGTAAACCTACAGAAATGGACATGAAAAATATAGAGCTATATAAGCTTCTCAGATATGAGATTGATCTCAGAGCTGTTCTATTGCATGATGTTAGACTGTAGAGCTGAAACCACTAAAGAAGGTGGTCATCATTGTCACTGAAATGATAGAGAAAATGTGACTTCAGGTTTTTCCACAACTCTGTCAGATCCTGAAGAGTGCATAAAAAGTGAACATATCTGAAACCATGCTTACCATGTATTTGGCCTGCCTCTCTCTGTCCAGTCGTTGTGTGACATACAGAATACCAGTGTTTCTGTCCATGGTGAAAAGGCCAAGAGGACGCTGATCAGCTCCTGGACCAGTGATGCTGTAATAGATCCTCTTTACTTGATCTTCATTGGATCGGATCTGGAAGATTTAAAAATAAAAGACCTAAAATAAAACCACTACTCTATACTATAAAAAATATGTAGAAATCAAAGGTCAGTGACGCAGTGTAAAGTGTCAGAAATCTCCTTTGAAGAATCAAATATTCAAAATGCAGTTTTGTATCAAATTCTAAGCCACAAGGGGCTGTAGCTCCTCTTACCTGAGATACTTTTAGGGGGTATGGTCCTCTGTTATTCTCAGCAACATTGATGTCAGGAATAACCCAGTCTCTCTTCCTCCTCCTCAACCCTTCACCAGACTTGGGGAAATGCAGAACGGGCACCTGTGGATCAGCTGCACTCTGGATAAACAAACACATTTGTAGTCAGCTACAGTGCAGCAGTACAATCAGTGAAATATGTAAAATCTCCCAAATGGAAATAAGCCATCCGATAGCAGGTATTAGACAGACACAAGCTCATCAGCTGATTCCTTCAGTGGGATGCTAATGTATGTCTGTATCTGGTGGATGTGTATGTAAACAAATGTTTGTTTACACTTTAGGCAACAACTCGGTGCATTAGGGCTGTGTTTATGAGGGTAGGGTGTAATATTTGTGCCCATTTTAGCAATCCTACCACGTTCTTGGAGTGGGAGCCAAATACCCACATTCAGAAAGTTATCATAGATATCATAGATTTCCTGGAACTACAGACAGGACTGAACAGAGAACTGAGGACTAGGACAGAGAGAGGCTGTGGTTGGGAGGGCATCAAAAGTTTGCACGCAATGCATGATGGTACATGTAGGTACTGCTGCCATGGCTCTGCAATTAAGAAAACTCAACTTTCTCACTCAGTATAACACATGATACATGGATTGGCTCTGACGTAATCCAAATCTGCATATACACATAAATCATCCACCATCATCATATTTAAAGCGGTGACAGAAAGTTGAAGATATTTTGGCACAGCTGCAAGTTCTTAATCGACCATAGTACTCAGTCCATGGATTAGTACCTGGAATTTATTGCTTCAATTGACTACATTTGCATAAAAATGTATAAAGTATGGCTTTAATCTAATAACAACATACAAAAAAGTATAGACAAATATTCAGACAAAATATAATATCTTGGTCATTCATAGACAGTCACAAGGGGCAGTGCTTGTTAACTGTTAAAAGAGTTTCCTTCATGTCCCTGCAATAGTGCCTCTAATCTTACCTCTGTGGTATTTGCAGAGTGTTCTCCATGATGATGATGCTCAACATTTTGGTGGTGTTTGCCATGGTGATGCCCGCCATGGTGATGCCCATAGTGCAATACCCTGACAGGAATGGTCATCGTGTGACCTTGTGAGTCCCGGGATTGGATGAAGAATTCTCTGTGTCCGTCATGAAGAACAACATGTTTCTTCACCTGGAGGGGGGAAAAAACCAACCATCATAAAAGATCAACATGCTGGTAACAGTCTTAGATTCAAGAAAACTCTGCACATAACACAAAATCAAACTCAGGCAAACTAAACTGCTATTTGTCTGTGACATTTCTAGTTGTAGATGTGACAACAGTGATTATAGTTACTGTTGCTGTACAACAAATTCCTTCAACATTTAGGTGGGTTCAGGTAAAGCAGAGAAAACAACTCATACATGTATGCGTCTGGCTCACCACTCCGTATAATGGATATCACCCATACTTAACCCATCTAAGTCTTTTTAGCTGTGCTTTGTTACTACACAAGTTATATTTCAGTACTACTCACTGTCAATACGCCATCTGTCTGGACCATGAAATGACTGTCATCACTGCTCAAAAGAAATCCTGTGCGGTCTGAGCAGTCAGTGAAGCTCACTGGGATTGGAAAGAAGAAATGGTGACATAGATTAAATCAGCACATCAGTGCTTCTCAAACAGGGGACCAGGGACCTTGAGGGGACTTTGAAAGAGTTCCAGGGGGTCCCCAGAAAAATGGGCACTATTTCATTCACTATGGAAGTCAGCTCAAGACTCATCAAGTTAGAGTCTACATTACTAGTATGTAGGGCTGGACAGTATAATCTAAAAATCAATATCACATTTACTGCAGTAATTATTATTAAACAATATCTAATATACTTGTGCCCACGATTCTAGATCCTCACAGTAAAGTTGTTATTTGTGCAGTTATTTTGTTGGGATTTCATAAGGGGCGGGCGTGTTTAGCTCAGGCTGTGATTTCAAAAGCAGAATGTACAGACCAATCACACAACCAGGAAATGATCAAGACCTGACTGGAATAATCAAGAATGATGCGCTATGATTCTGATAAACAAGAAACACGATAGTACAGACGGCGAGAACCACCCAGCTTTCTACTCCTTTATCTCTTTTCAACATCATCTATCAACATTATAGTTACCTGCACAGTCACGCTGATGTCTCAGTGTTCAGTTAACCACTGCAATGCATTTCTTTATTATCATGGAAAAGTCACAAGTATCAATAACTGATCATAACAAGTATGGGAAAGAGGATTGTTGGACTTACTTGATTATACATACTTTTAGGATCCAATTTATAATAATAATAATAATAATAATAATAACAAGACTAGTTCCCACTAAACATAAAGAGCTTAGTTCAGCTGAATTTTATATAATCTGTTTATTTAAACTAACGCAACATTTATATCAAGGGCTCCTCTTCTTTGATTATCCTATGACCTTTTGAAAAGCCTGCAAAATAGGCTTGCTTACATTGTTTTGCCCTGCAGGTAAGACCATTAAATGATGTGCAGCATGAGTGCAAGCTGAGACCTGAGTTTGTTTGGGCTGCATGTCTGAACAATGTGAACAATGTGAACAGCTAATCTGCAGAAGGCCATTTGAGCCACAGGAGCACTTTGAGAAAGGCTCAGGAGTTCTATCTATGACTGAAATGTCTTTGACTTAGGTCTCGATGCTGTCATAGCTAAACAAAGAAAAGAAAAATATATTGTTGATTACTACTTTATAACATGAAAAAAACATCACATAAGCATAGTTAATATCCATACATGATGCTCTGTTCTTACCTTTGCCCAGTCGCATGCCCTCTTTCAGGTGCTTTCTGGCCACTTTGAAAATCAACATGTCTGACTTGAATCCAGGTATACATGTTGGATCCTCAGCAGACACTGATGTCAAGGCCTTGGAGAAGAAAAAAAAAAACTTCTATTAAATTATAAGATCAGCACTGTGAAAACATGTAAGCTAAGAAAAAACCTTTCCCATAGGGACTATCCAGATTTAGTCCTTGAAATGCCAAGAAATTAATCAATAACGTTTTAAACAAGTCAAAAATATTCAATTTAAAATGATATAACAGAGAAAAGCATCAGATTCTCATATGTAAGAAGCTGGAACTATCAAATAATTGGCATCTTGTTAGAAGAGCTTACTGGCTTTTAAAGTTACATAGACAGAAATAGATGGAAGCCGTTTTTATAGTAAAGAAACCACAGCAGGAAGTCTCACCTGAAAAACGACAATGCTCAAAACCACAACCCAAGCGCTCCCCATCTGAGAGGTAATTCTCTTTGGAAATTTGCGATGAAAGTTAAAAGGGAAAAATCAATGAAATGAAATATGAATATATTCTGTTTTGTTGTTGCTTCTTGTAGGTAGTTTTGGTAAATGAGTTCAGCTGGACGAGTTGTAGCAGGTAGCTCGGTGCGTGACATCATGTTTCATATTCCTGATATGGGCACGTAGGCAGACATACCTGAAGAGAGTCAACATGCAAACAGCGTCCTTATTAATCAGCATTGAGTTGTATCTGAGCTTTTCATTTAGTTAATGTGTCTTGGCCACACTCTGACCATCACCACAGTCTTTACCCACAATGATCTACCTTTATCCTTGAGACCATACATCAACAAAGGCTTGGCTCGCGGCCCATAAGAAGTTCCAGGTCAAAACGCCTCTTTGCTTTACTTTCCTCATCCAGGACCTGTGGGAAAGATGTGCTTGTTTGGGACTCCACTTTCAACAAATAAAAGCAACCTAGAGTCAAGGCAGCAGGTAGTTTTTGGTGGGACTTTGCCTGAATTCCTTTTCAATGTCGACTCAAATCAAATCAAATCAAATTTTATTTATATAGCCCAAAATCACAAAATACATTTGTCTCAGAGGGCTTTACAATCTGTACAGGGAGTGACACCCTCTGTCCTTAGACCCTCGATTCGAGTGAGGAAAAACTTGCCCACCAAAAAACCTTTTAACAGGAAAAAAGGTGAAAGAAACCTCAGGAAGAGCCACAGAGGAGGGATCCCTCTCCCAGGACGGACAGACGTGCAATGATGTCACATGTACAGAACAAATCAACACACACATATTGTACACTCACAATGAATAACAGTGACAAATAATGACAATAACAAAATGAGAACAACGAATGATGAACCATTACAGCAACAGTGAAACTAGTGGTAAAGATACAGATACACAGTAGCAAATCATTAACTAACTATAATCTGTAATGGGGATATGGCAACAATGATGACGGCGACAACACACGCAGAAGACGCCACGCAGGACCACAGCAGCAGACACAGTCCACAAGAACCTGCTGGACGAGAGAGCACAGAAACTCCGGGGAAGAAGTTTAATTAGTAACATGATAGATAGATCGATAGATAGATGGATAGATAAGGAGAGAGAGAGAATGAGAGAGAGAGAACGAGAGAGTATGTGAGTCCCCCAGCAGTCTAGTTCTATGGCAGCATAACTAAGGGATGACCTGAGCCAGCCCTAACTATAAGCTTTATCAAAAAGGAAAGTCTTAAGTCTACTCTTAAAGGTGTTGATCGTGTCTGCCTCCCGAACACAGAGTGGTAGTTTATTCCACAGAAGAGGAGCTTGATAGCTGAAAGCTCTGGCTCCCAATCTACTTTTAGACACTATAGGAACCACCAGGAACCCACCATCCTGGGAGCGCAATGTTCTAGTGGGGTGGTAAGGTACTATGAGCTCTTTTAAATATGATGGTGCCTGACCATGAAGAGCTTTGTAAGTTAGTAGAAGAATTTTAAATTCTATTCTAGATTTAACGGGTAGCCAGTGCAAGGAAGCCAAAATGGGAGAGATGTGATCTCTGATTTTGGTTCCTGTCAGAACGTGGCAGCAGCGTTCTGAATCAGCTGCAAACTCTTAAGAAGGGGATCAAAATTTTAGCCCTCCTGGACCAATTACATCTTGGCAGGCAGAGATCTTGGATACCTTTCAACCTCCTCTCGGTCGGACAGACATATATAACTTAACAACCTATACCAGAGACAACAAAGTTAAATTAAATTAAATTAAATTAAATTAAGTCAAAGTCTTGAACTATCACCACCCTCCACAGCAAAATCTGTAGTGTTGTTTTTTCAGTGTTAATAATTTTAAGGTTGGTGGGTGTTGATTTTGGTGTTGTTTTAACACTTGCAGTGATAACAAAAGCTCTGCGAGCTTTGTCAATTAAGCGAGTTAATCGTTTACACCTGTGACTGAGTTAC
This sequence comes from Pampus argenteus, assembly GCA_036937835.1. Lineage (NCBI taxonomy): Eukaryota > Metazoa > Chordata > Actinopteri > Scombriformes > Stromateidae > Pampus > Pampus argenteus. Next base: position 20,318,256 of record CM072871.1, on the reverse strand, counting down.
ATTCACTCCTGGCAGAGTTGATCACAACATCCGGTTTGGACTTGCGCAGCGCGCCTTTTTCACTCGACGTCGGTTGGAGAAAGGAGAAGACGGAAAAGAAAAAACTTGTGTGGGTTGTGTGGATTATGGCTTAAAGAAGGTAAGCACCGAATATATTTACGTCTACAGGATGGTAATCGATTTATGAAGTTGTGATATTAACATGTCATGGGGTGTAAAGCAACTGAATTGTCATTGAAACTGGTTGAGCCAGGCTATTAAGTAAATTCACGTGTGTGCTGGCAACGAGTGGCAAAGTTATCCAGTGGTAACTAATATCCGGCCAAATATCAAGTGCAAAGCTAAAATAAATGTTTTTAAATGTGTTAAGGTGACTTGAGGTCGATTAAATAACGTTAAGGTGAGTGTTTTATCAAAGGTAGAACTGCCAACAATGTGGGGGAGGGGTGGTGGTGGCGTCGTCGTCGTCATGGTTTTGTTTAATCAGGCCGACATCACTCACTCGGCTATGCTCAACACAAACACACAACCAAGTTACACATTATTATTCGTGTTCACACTCAGTGAAAATATACCGTTTGAGTCAGGCAAGCCAAGGCAAGGCACACGCACCAGGCAGATGAGATGAGGTTCAGGGCTCTTTAAAGGGAGTCGGATTTAAGGGCTCTGTTCTTTTCCAAGAGCCCTCTATTTATTGTTTAAGCTACATAGTCAATGTAAAGGTGATGAGATGTGGCGATTCTAAAATAAATCAGTAAAGTAAAGAATTGAGTCAGAGCGGACATCTTGACAAATGCCCTGCTCCATTTTGGATGTTAAAACATTTTACACTTCACAAGAGACAATGTTTGTTTTGCTTGAGTAGGCTGCTGCTTGTTGCATCACTTTCCCACAGGGACTACGCTCATCTCAGTCTCAAAAAAGAAAACCTGACGTCTGTTTAACAGTCACATTTCTCCACTTATTCTACAAGGTGCAGTCTGGATGTGGCAATGTTGCTCAAGGTGAAGTACCAGAATACCAAGAAGTACATCCGATTACTGTCAGGGTTCACGTTTTTTGGATTTCATCGCTCAAGGTGAGTGGCCATCTTAAAGTTACCTTCATAACAAATAAACACAAGGATTTTCAATTTGGGTATCAATTTTTAGATCTGTTTTCATGGTTATCTTACAGTCAAATACAAGTTTGGGCTTCCTGATGCTACCGAACTTGATGCTTTTGATGAAACCAACACAGTAGTCGAGGAAGACATCTTTTCTGAACTGATAAGAGGCCAGTCCGGATTTATGCCTGACAGTATGTGACAGAATCCCTGATGCAGGTAGGTACATTTCTCTGTTATCCATGAATCAATAATGCTTTATAATCTAACTGTATTCTTTTCTTCATCTCATATTTTAGTAGTTATTTTTTGTAACTTGATTCTGATCACATGAAATCTATTAACCCTTACTACCCAGCTCAGACACCGGAGCGAGACATCATTCTTGAGATACAGATTGATCCTGGTCCAAGTCCAACAACACAAGATGGAATTTCAGAGGAAGGTATACAGTATAAAATCAGTTGTAATCAATGTTCATGCTTTTTCTGCTTCACAAATATCAGTTGAGATGTCATCTGCTTTGACTACTACAACAAAGTAGATTATCAAAAATTATATTTAATAGAAAGATCTGTATCTAATTGCAAAAAAACAGCTTTGTTTGACCAGTGTCTGGGAAACCACCAAATGCTAGATTTCAGGCATGTCACAGTTATGTTATTTCTTTTAGACTTTTCTCCTTTAGATCATTCCACATCCCTCACAGATACAAACACATCACTTTCTTCAAGTGACAATGACCACTCCAGTCGAATAGAACATGGAACTCCCATAGGCAGACGTACATCCAGCCAAGTCATACCCAGGCCAACCAGAGAGGTTTCTGAGTCAGAGGCTGCAAAAGAGGTACTGAAGGGCAGCAGATGTAATTTACATTGTTGATCATCAAGTGTCATACTAAATCAGTTTCTCATCAGAGTATTTGTGACATTTAGAATGATTTGGTTTTACTAATAGCTCTGTACTTAGATAAGAAACAAGATTGCTTCATCACAAATCATATTGTGCTTGCATAATCAGCTAAACAATTGGTTTAGTTTGTTTTTTTGCTGAAATTGCTGATCCATTTTTGTGTAAGAAACCCTCCTGATCCAGTGGTTTTAACTTTTACTCTAAATCTTGTGGTATATTGTTAAAATGATGTTATCCTGAAAGACTGATTTGTACACTGAAAACTTTATTTTCTCTCACATGGATAGATGGTAAAAAATGCTTTGCAAACCTGGAGGTGAGGATGTCATCGAAGAGTACAAGGCAGAAAAGTCACTCACTCACCGCACCCGGAGACAGCTTGTCAACATATTGGCTAGCCATATGACTGAGAGCCATGGGTGAGTGCAAAGTGAATTGTTAGATTGTAGAAATTATATTAAGAAAGATTATAATGGATTTTCAAAATACATTGCATTGAATTAACAGCAAGTAGGTGACTGATTTGGAATGTTGTTTCTAAAGGAGGATGCCTTCCCGTAAACATAAGGAGAAGTATGCCCTGGGAATTATAACACTCTTCCCTTTACTAAAGGATCCCTTTTCCCCAAAGGGCTATGTAAGTTGTGTGTTGTGTGTATGTAAAAAAAGAGATTACTTCCAGAAAACACCAGTTTTACGGACAGTGGTTTTGGGATTTTAATTCAAATGATTGCTGATGACAGTTTATCAAAATAGTGTTGACATTCTTAACTTCTGGTGTTTGTAAAAAATGATTGACACCACCTAAGTCTTTAAAAAAAAAAAAGTTTAAACTTGAGTTACACTTTCAACTATTGCTACAAAGTTCCACTCTGCTCTGTCTTGCAATCGGAATGAGTTCAGTCAATAGGACACATGAATTAGAAAATGTCAAACCTATTTTAAAGTGATTATCCTTTTATTAATACTTTTACTGTTAATACTGTACTACTTTTCTTTTTGTAAAATCAATACATGATGAGGCTTTTGTAATGATTTATAAATATCTTAACAGGAGCACTTCTATGATGCGGAGAAAGGCACTGGATATTTAGCATGGCGCCTTAAGACTATGTCCAGGAATACAGTAAAAAGACCAGCCAAGACACCTACAGTGGCTCAAGCACAAGGACCGAAGCGCAGAAGACTGGCAGCCACTTTGCCTGAGCAACTTGATGGAGATGCCAGCAGGGAAGCCATATCATTTCTCATTCACTCTCAGGATGAAGCAAGTGTGTTTCAGAAGATGAAGATGACCTTTCAATAAACCCATAGAGAACCACAGATGTCTTTAAAACATTTCCACGTTTTTTAGATGTTAAAGGACTGGTGAGTTGTCCATTTAATTTATTTACACTTATGGTTTTTTGCTTGAATGTAAGTACAATACTCTAACCTCTTTGAATTTTGTGTATTTATATGCTTATATGATCAACAGCTGAATCAAGACTTCCTTCTGCTGTTTGGAGCTGAAACAGCCTCCAAGACGCTTGAGAAGTAGGACACAACTTTCAGGCCCAAGGTTATCAATGAGGCCAAACACCTGACTCAGTCAGCTGAGCTGTGCCGACGTCTACAAGCTGCTGAGAAACTGACAGAGAACGATGACACCAGTAAGCTAATTGACATGATTTGATTTTTATTTTATTAATATTTGTGCATTCTAACTTGATACTAATGTTTTGTTTCACCTAATTTACCTCCTGATAGCCTGGGACAGTGACATGGCTTCTCTGCTGCTTCTTCTCCATCTCCTACCACCCACAGCTGGACGGAAAAGGACCAAGATAAGCCCCAGTGATGCAGTGGACAAAATGTTGCACTTTCACAAGGTACGCATGTCTTTTTTTTTTTTTTTTTTTTTTTTTTTTTTTATATCCAGTTGCTGGTATTTCATATGTTTTAGCTCGATTTGAAATGACTTGGAAAGGCACAGTCAAACAAAAGGACTAGACTGAATGTCTTCACATTGACACTGACACACACACTTTGTCATGGCTTGTTAATAACCCAACTTTTCTGGTGTACAGATCCAAGTGAGCAGTTGAAAACTTTACAGTGTAAGGTGTTGGTGTTATCTTTCTGTTTTCAGTCATGCTGCAGCTTGGATGAACACCTTCGTGGAAGAGATGGCAGACAACCATACATCCTTGCTGTTGGTCGAACCAGGAACAGGATTGACACTTTCTACATTGTTGTGGACAAACAGCTCATCCCCTGCCAAGCCACTAGCTCGTTGGGTGCGTTTGATGAACTGTTTAAATCCCACTACGTGTTCAACCTGTCATACGATGAGTGCCTGGGCCAGCTCTTCACCTTCGTGCAAACAACAGTCTACAATATTGATGTAGCAACAACAAATGAGTCTCCCAGAGTTCGTGAGTTTCGTGCTAAAGTCTTCAACTGAAGCACTGAAATGTTTAAGTGTTTCATTTGTCAGGCTGTGCATGATCCCTGCCAGTCCTTGATCTCTCATCTAAGACTTGATAGTTTTTATCCTAGCACCAGGTTCAAGTTAGTTTGTGCACAAGATCGTTGTAGGCGCCAGTTTTCAACATATTCAGGTTTCAAAAAACATTTAATTAGTTCTCATGAGAAGGATTATAGTCAAAGTGGAGATGCAGCAATGCCAGAGTCATTTCAAACTAATTTCCACATGCTCCAAGATAACTCAGAAGTTGCTGGAACAAGTGCAGCCATTATTAGCCATTATTTTCTTTGTAAATGTTTAACTTGTGCCTGATCTTATTGTGCTGATCTTATTGTGCTAATTCATGTGGTGCTGGGAAGTTATTTATTTTTTTGAATAAAAAAAGACATGTATGTATGTTTGAATGATATTACTTGATCACTGTTGCTGGTCACACATTTGAACTTATGTAACTTTCTGTAGCCTAGCAGGTGACTACATTTCAGATTTGGTGACTTGTATGTTAGGCCAGTAAATGTATCATAAAACAAAATGATTAATGTTAAACACACTAGAGAAAGGAAATAACATGCTTTTAGGGTTAAAAATATACTTTAATAAAATAACACTGTACATGTTAAAATTAACACTCATAGTGAAAGGAAATAACACCATTTTAGTGTTAAAACCACACTTTAATGTGTCATAAAATAACACTGTATGTTAAAAATTAACACTCAGAGTGAAAGGGAATAACACCATTTTGAGTTAAAAGTGCACTTATGTGGTGTCATAAAACAACACTAAGGGTGTCAAATTTTAACACTATTAAAGAGTTAAAATATTAACACTTTTCAAAGTGTAATTTTAACTCAAAATCCGGGAGAACTATATAAACTCAGAAAAAGTGTTAAAATTAACACTGTGGGAGTTGAATTAACACTCCCGATTTTGCTGTGTCCCTTCAAAAAGGGATAAACCTACCGAACTTGGTACACAATCACTTGAGTATGGTTAAACAACATACAGTATAAGCCTGTGAATATTCTCATTCGTCCAGGTCATAGTCATCTCAAGTAGATTAAATCGATCGCAACTGGACTTGGTTATTTGTCTTTGAAGACGTTTCACCTCTCATCCAAGAGGCTTCATCAGTTCATGGTAGCTTGACTAGGCTGGGACTAGTCCAACTAGCTGGTGTAGAAACCCAGGTATTTAACCTCTGTGGAGGCAGTCACATGGCCAGTGATGTCATTGGCTCATTAACACCACTAACACTGACATCACTGGCCATGTGACTGCCTCCACAGAGGTTAAATAGCTAGTTGGACTAGTCCCAGCCTAGTCAAGCTAGCATGAACTGATGAAGCCTCTTGGATGAGAGGTGAAACGTCTTCAAAGACAAATAACCAAGTCCAGTTGCGTTCGATTTAATCTACTTGAGATAACAGCCAGTGTACATGCTGTCCACTGGCTGTGTGCCTGCACAGGTGTGCTCATTCACTTAATCTCTTGGCAGATAATCAGAAGGGAACAGAAAAAAAAACATACACTACAACACTATAGCCATAATGCAAGTTGTTGGGATGAATACATTTCAACTCAATCCAGCTCTCCCACATAGGCCTGCTAACTTTGTATCCAGTGAGGGCACTAAGAGCTTATATTACATCTGCTTAGTCTCTGAGATGTTTACGCTCTCAGTTATTTGTCTGTTTTAATAATGAATAAAAAAGGTTCCCTGTGTCTAAACAGTGTTAATCTTGGTTTGTTAACGCTATCTCTGAGACCTATTCTAGGCAGAACCCCCCCCCAGTCCTGGGTAATCTGGTATCTCACCAGAAGTGTAGCCACTTCCATTTCCATCATCATATGGGATGAAGTGTGATGAGGTTGCCATTGACTGCTGTTAACTATTGTTTGATTCATGGTTTACAGTCTAATAATGTGTGTTTGTACTGATTACTGATGGTGGCTAATCAGGTAAATTGTCAACTAATTTTATTCAGTTTTACTAATGGCAGCATGCAGTACATGGTTGCCCTTTGGGTCCATATTTAATACTGACATATTGATGAACAAGGAGTAATGGGAGTTCAGGAGCAACGACAAAGAACAAATGACGTGATTTATGTGGATAAAAGAGCTTTAGTCACATTCATTGCAGGAGTGATTACCAGTATGGCTGAAGTAAAGTCAAAAATTCTGCTGGTTGTCAAAGCAGCAGTGAATCATTTAGGATTAGCGAGACTGACATGGGAAGAATTTAGAGCGAACCTCACTAATCAGCCAAGCCAGGAAGCACCATGAGTTGGTTAATACATATTATAGTAATTCTTTTTACAATAGACATACAGACTCAAATGGAAAGGTAATTGAAGGTTTGATGGATGAAAAGGTCTGTATATGATCTGTATGAATGATGGTAGAGGAACAAGGGTAAACATAACCACAGGTACTGAATCAGCATTGGATATGACATTAGTGTCTAATCCCTTGGCTGTAGTTTTTAACTGGGATGTTTGGACAGTTACAACAATAGGCAATTAAAATAAGCCATGTTGCCCAGCAGCGACAGCCCCAAAGCATCACTGCTCTAGAGGAAATCTTCATGAAGGAATGGGCCACAATACCAGCAACAATGTGTGAAAAACCTTGTGAAGAACCTGTCACTGCCAACAAAGGGTATATAACAAAGTATTGAGAACTTTTCTGATTGACCAAATACTTATTTTCCACAATAATTATTCCACACAGGTATACCTCATAGTTGAGGTATACCTGTGATGAAAATTAGAGGCCTCTCATCTTTTTGAGTGGGTGAACTCGGACAATTGGTGCCTAACTAAATACATTTTTTTTTGCCCCACTGTAGTTCTGAGTTGTAAAGCTATGAGACACACAGCGAGATGATGAGGAATAATCTGAGGGAATTCACATTAAAAGTATTAATGAGAGAGTACATTCAGGGTAACAGTAGCTTTCTTGAGAGATACAGGGATATGATGGATACGCAGGGATAGGGTGCTAGCGTGGTCGACATGGATACAGATTTAATAGGACTAGTGAAGCATGTAGGATAAAATGTAGTTGGTGATGGATCTCTGCTCATCCCACTCTGCCAAAATAAGTTAAGTGTGGGTGGATCCTGATCTTCTAGTTCCTGACAAACAACAAGTTCGTCTGACCCAGTGTTTATGTATACAAAAATGAATTCTGAATTCTGATTGGCTATCATCCATTGTTAGCGTTGTGTTGCTTGTCTTCTTAGTCCGATGGGTTGTTTCTTTCGTTACGATGATGTGACGATGGTTTGAAGAATCTCCACCGACACTGACTTGTTCTTTTAAAGGTTTATTACAACAATTTCAGCAAATACAGCATATTTACAGACCTCCAAGACATCTGTTGAGAACCTCAGCCAATTGGATTCTGACTTAAACTTCTGTCTCGCAGTATTTAAAGTTTCACTTCAACGATCAGTCCTAAGGCCACTTGTGACCAGTTATAAGAAAGGAGACAGATGTCCCCATTGGCTTTTATTGTCCAGAATGTCCATCAACCTTTTGGTCTATTAATCATTTACTGATTTGGCTTTCCTCTCTCTCCTTATATGGCATTTCTTTTTTCATCAAACAAGAGGTGACATTCTTTTAGAAAACCAGATATCACACAGACACCGCAATAGTCAGGGAGCAGGCTGACTTCTGTCACGAACACACTTCTGCTCTGTTTGCTCTGTACTTCTGTGCTCATCATTATATGTAATCGTTTCTATGGTTATATTAATACTGATTGATTTATATTGATCATATAAAAGGCAATAGTGTTATATGTTTATATGGTAACAGAGTTTGCAGTTATTGTGAGCAACGTCTTTTCTGGATTAGGCCGCATGCCACTATTGAAAACATACACAAACTGCTAATTGGATTATGTAGCTGCCCTGAATGTATCATAAATCCATGGTTTGTGGCTACCTTAACATAAGCTAAACACAAACAGGCATAATAGTACAGTAGTGTGTGAATCATGTATCTTGCTAACATGCCAACATACAACTCTTATTGACAGTGTCAAACATGTATGACAAAAACAGAGACATTATGCATTTAAGTATTTGTACCAGTATGCGGCACTTGTGGTATATAAATTGAGATTGAATTGAGATGTTAAAAGACAAGTTCACAATGTTCCAGGCCGGCGTCAAAGTCAGTGAACATTGAGACATGCTTGTCCTTTTGTGATTATTCCTGCTCTTCACATTCATACTGACCATTAAGAGATCCCGTCATAATACACTTACAATGTAAGTGATGAGGGCCAAAATCCTACTCTGCAAAGATGTATTCAAAAGTTTCAGAGGCTACTATGAAGCTTCAGCCGTCCAAATGAGTCAAGTAGATATCGTTTAACTTTATCTTTTAGAATATAACAAAGTAGCTTTAAAAAGGTAACAGCAAAAAGGTGTTTTGACAATGTAGCAAAGACATCAAGTGAACAGAAAGTCTTAAAAAGCATTTATTGATAACTCATTGACCACTCTCACAGGGTGATGTGGTGTTGACTGGCTACCTGCACTTCACCTCATTCGTTCAACAGAAATACAAAACTGTGAAATTTAATTGAAGAAGTACAAACTCAAAACAGAGAAAAATGTAAGTACAATATATTGCCAAAAATTAAACAATGTTACCAGTGCAACTGCAAGCATCTGTGTCCGTGTCCAGCATCACCAGGCAAGCTAAATGCAGGAGAAAATATCTGAACCCTGTACAAAATTCATCAATGAACGCAGGCTGATGACATGGCTCCAGAACTCAACGGACAGAAAACAAACAAAAAGCATCTCTAGTCTTCAGCTTACAAATCAAACGAGGATCTAAAAGACATACAGACAGAGCTAAACCATTCAAAACAGGGAACTTGTTTGGGGGTGTTTGAAAAAACAAATCAAACTCATCTTTTGGCTTCTGAGCAGTGGCTGTAACTGCACTGAAAGGTAAAATACAATCTACACACATAAAAAGAAACATCTGTGAGCCTATTGATGTCTGGCTGAGAGGAATTTCCCTGGGATGCATTTATCAGTCCATGCTTACATCAATATAATGTTCACACAGCCATATGTGCATCCACCTATCCATTCTGTTTGTTCCTTGGTACATTTACAGCATGTCGTCTTCTCCTCCTCCGTACATGTCGGCCAGTTTCTTGAAGCGGGGTCCCCATTCACTGAGGTTGTCGTAGTCCTGGTCTCCGCTGCTTGACGAGTTCAGAGACGACAGGCTTCCTGCATCAGAGCCACCTCCTTCAAAGTCAAACACCAGCAGGGAGTCATATGGGGGCGCTGTCGGGTCGTTGTCTGCTGCCTTCAGGTTCTGAGAGAGGAGCAGAGGACATACATTCTTAATTTGAAGGAACCTGTTTTTTATAGACTAAATAATCATCTAAGGAAAGATGGAGGGAGATAAAGGATGATGCAGCATCTAATTCATCAAACAGTAACTCATTTTAACTATGTTAGATTTTAATGTGTTCACATCTTGACTCACGTCATCGATGAAGTTGCCGATTTCATCCGGGTTTGCTGGGCGGGGCCGGTACTGGTACTGAGGAGTCACCATGAAGTTTGGCACCACGTCATTCCTAAACACCTCAGGTCGGTTGTCCAGACCGCGGTGGAGAACACTCAGATCAAAGTCCTGATGGAAAATACATGCAGGGGGTCAAACGTGAAACACTGCATTTCTCAGGTAAAAAAACCAAACAAACAAACATTGGTGTGTGCATGATTTTGGAAGAAAATACAGAGAAATACAGCGAGGACAGACATTTGTTTAAGTTTTGACTTTGTGCTGTTCAATGATCTAATAGACATCCAATGCAATAGATAAATATAAAATAGAGAAAGCAAAATAATATTAGCTGTGCTTCACATCCCTCTTGGAAACTATTCTGACAGGTCATTCTGTCATTAAGAAAATCATAAATGTATTGTTAATTTGTGGTCAAAATACGATTTGACAGTTATAAAGGGTAAAAAAAACAACAACAAACACCCAGTCCTGGTGACTCAACCTCCCCTGTGTTTTCTTCCAGAAAATGGGCTAGTAGAGGTGGCACCTGCTCTAAAACCCCTTGGTCTGTGTCAGCATCAAACCTGTGTCTTTATTTACCTGATCATCCTCTCCGCCTCCCTCTTCATCATAGTAATAGATGTTGTCTCTGATATCGTCATCCTGTAGTAGAGGCTCCTTCTTCTCTCCTCTTTTCCGTCTTGCAAACAGCAGCAGCAGCAGCACGAGCACTGTACATAATACAACACACCCACATTATTGATTCAGTCAAGTTCACCCGTTTTCTAAACAGTTGGGAAAGAAAAGCTATCGTGTTGCCTGGCAGCATGTTATCGTTGGTTTTGTCATTCAAACAAACAGGTGATATTTTCCCAAATGTGGAATAATGCTAAAAATAGTTCCCAACAAATGCACTGTTTCACCAGCCTTTAAAACAGTCATCCCTCGGTGAAGGCTACCTAGTTAACACAGTTCTATGACACCCAAAGCAAAAGCAAACATTACATCACCCTAATATTGTAATGCATGTTTATGGTTCTGACTGAAACACTTAGAGCTTCTCTTGCTGCCCACAGTTGGTCAGAACACAGCAGCCAACAGACCAAAGTTGATGATAAACACACAGTTGTAGGTTTGGTTTTTCATTGGGTCCCTTTGAACTATGAGTGAAATACCTTGTGATGCAAAGCTTCATGATTTTTAAAATTTTTTTTTTATGAAAAGCATATTTCTATCTGTATTAAAATCAAATAGACTCACTGAGCAGCAACAGGATGCCTCCCAGTATTCCCAGGATAACAGGCAGGTCGGTGCCACCTGCCACACGACCTTTGCAGTGCACCTCTTCCCCCGTGCAGTCGCACACTGTGGCCTGCACAGTGCTGTCCTGCTCCAGGCCCTGGTTGTCTGCAATCCTCAGGACCACAGTGTACTCTCCACTGGCCAGTTCAGTAGCCAAATTCAGAATGATGCCCGTTTCTGCAACAAAGAGAAAAAATTACTTTAGAAACCCTGCCTTGATTAGTTTATCATTTTCCCAATTCCAGTAATAGTTCCACAAAATCACACATTATGTCACCGTCCTTTTCCACAACTAAATTAGACCACACCTTGGTCCATATAAATGATTACTAATCTCTTGAGTGTGGTACACAGACTGGGAGAAAACACTAACCCTAAAAAACACATCATAAACATTACATGTTTTGGTATCTAAACAGCAAACTGTCAATTTGAGGAAATCCTTCTGCCCCAAATTGTTTGATAGTCATTTTTGAATACATATTGTGGGTGATTCTTTTATTATTTCTTATATTATTATGACTGAATGTGTAAAAATAAATTTCCCCATTTCAGTTATGCATTAAAACTGTACATACTGGTGCCATTCATTCTAGCAGTCCAGTTGGTCCTAGATGGGCCCTGTAGAGAGACACTGTATGGAGCAGCAAAGCCAGGCCCATCTTTATCCGTTACTGACAGCAGGTGAGGAGCTGATTTCTTGTTACACACCTGGAGAGTGTGTAAGAAAGAAAGAGAAAGAAAGAGAAAGAAAAAGAAAAAGTTAGTTAGCAATTTATGTTACCCGTTTTTAATTTTATATTAAAATCACTGAAAATACATGACAACTGTTTGCATTTGGGAAAGGACACACACCGTGATTGAACGTTCCTCAACGGTCGGTGCATTGTCATTAGCATCTTCAAGCTGGATGATCAGAGTACCGGTTCCTGTAGCCGGGACTTGATCTAGTGAGGTGAAAGACAGACAAACACAAAACACACCAGGAGGACAAAATTGATTAAATTGTGGTGGAAACTTAAACCATCCAAGTAAGAAAGTATACCCAAGAATGTCAAGATAATATTACGCGGCGTACTTTGGCAGAAAATAGAGGTTTGCCTCCCACCTACCATTGTCATATGCACCAATGAGTGCTGTGTATTTGTTGTCCTTTACAAAGTGGGACTCTCTGTCCATGCTGTTCTTCACTGTAATCAGGCCCGTGTCTTTCTTCACAGCCAACCAGCCTGCTGGGTCACTAATTATTTTATACCTGGACATAAACCAAATAGACACAGAAATAAATGTTATTAAAGCACATTGATTACAACTAATATGCTTTACAATGGGCAGTAACAGACCGGATACTTTATTATAATATAATATATCCACATTGTACTGCATGTATTCTTTGTGTTTTGCTTGGACATAAAGGGTGTTTAAACTAGTTTCATTTCGCATTTATTGTTCGTTTGGCTAAATGCTCAAGCTTGCCATATTTACTAGGAAACTACTCTTCAAACTGAAAAATAGGGGCGCATTTAGGACTAACGTAGCAAGTACTGAATGAGTCGGTGATTACACAACAGTGTTCATTGTTAATCCTCTGCATTAATTCTCAAATAAAAGCAAAGTGATGCAATAGATATCTACAGCTACAGATCTGAAAGCTCTTAACAGAGACTATGCCTGAAATTTAAAAAGTTCTATTAGACAATAGCGCTAAATATTTAACTGTCCCAATCTGTAAAAGATTTTGAGCAGTCCTCTGGCCACCGTAACCACGTTTGATGTCATCTTTCAGCACTATATACAGTTTTCTAGAAATTAAGACCAAGTTGGAAGATGTGCAGCCTCTATAAAAGTTTTGTGACTTGCATTAAAATATCAGTTACTCAGAGGACAGTGACTCTGAAAGAGCAGTGGTACAAACTATCAAGTAGCTGATCAGATATAAGAGCAGTACAGTAACACAGGCAGCAGGCTCCCAAGGTTTCAGTTGAAAGAGATAGAAGAAGGGACTGAAATTCACCTACTGTAAAGTGTATCTATTGTCTTTTTCCAATATTCTCTAGCTGTGATAATCTCATGTTTAAATACATGTTCAATGTAAAGAGGTTGATCTTACATGACAGTCTGTTTGCGATCAGTGTCCGGATCAGAAGCAATGTACTGCACCACATCACTGTTGACGTCAAGGTCCTCAGATTTTGTCACATGCTTTATTATTGGATCGAAGACTGGAGCTTCATTAACGTCTAAAACAGTCACCACCACGGTTGCGGTGGCAGTGGGCAGCGGAATATCAAAAGGAACATCATTCTCCACAGCAATCAACAGAGTGTGCGTTTTGGTCTTCTCATAGTCAAGACCCTGGTTGGATGGAAGGAAAAGTGTAACAGCACAACGCATCACAGAAATGTCTTACAACTCATTCCTGCTGAACTAACATCCAAATGCAGTTAAAACGTTTTCTCCATAACACTGATCACTACTTAATGCAGAATCACCAAAAGGACATTCATCAAATAAAATAGAAACATATTGGCACTATTGTGGCTTGTTTGAGAAGGTCTGCTTTTCTTCCTACCTTGGCAGTAGTGAGGATTCCTTCTTGTTTGTTAGTTCCCGTTTCCACTTTGAAAAGGTTTTCAGGATCACCGCTGACAATCTTGAACTGGGCATTCCAGGCTGGGGAATGTGGTTCATCACCATCTGTTACCGACATCTTAAGGACCACAGCTCCCACTTTGTTTTCTGCAACTGTTCCCTCATACTGGGAGAATGCAAGGGATGTGATAAAAGCGTAGAGTGAAACAAACAGAGGAAGCAAAGATTAGAGGAAAAAAAAAAGTTGTTGTTGCTAAATGAGGAAATTCATGCGTTTTAAACCTTGGCCTTAATTTTACAGTGTGTCATCATTACATCCCTCTGCAGTGATGCAATTCTCTGCTTAATATAGTCCAGCCACTTTAAGCCAAAGAAATGTTACAACTTGCTCTCTAAACCCTACTTGTCCTCTGATTGGCTGGTTCTTGTAGCCTTTGGTGGTGAGATTGTTAGGTGTAGGCATTAGTAGTAGGGAGAGTGAGATAGTTAGGGTAAGATTATAAGAGTCTGAGCAAATAAGAGGCGAAACCTGCTGCACCTGCTGTGCCTAGTTACAGTCGTTAAGGGGGGGGCAACAAATAATTTTCATTCAGAAGTTTTCTGTACTTACAGAGGGCTTAGTGAAGGCCGGAGCATTGTCATTGCTGTCTGTGACAGTGAGGATTACTTTTGCTTGTCCACTCAATCCTTCTCCCTTCATATCAGATGCCTGTACCACCAGGGTGTACTTCGGGTGTTTCTGTTGAAAGAGACACATACAAGTTTAACTCATCAACAGGTATGCATAAACATTTTACTGCCATTTAATTGATTCAGTGGAGGAACCATTAAGAAACGCATTACTTTAAAATGTTTCCACAGACATTGGATGGATTGCCACACACAGCACCCCCACCACACACATTATAATGAATTGTACTACATTTTGCCAGCATCAGGTCAAAATTGCAATTTGCATGCTAAACTACGATGCTGTGCATAGTAAGGCTTAATGTTAACATCAACATGTTAGCATTAAGCTCAAGGACATAAATGCTTCTTTGCCAGTTCCCATTATCAGCAGAATGATTTTAATACTTTCGGCTTTTGAATAAATACTAATGTCACATGTCTACTATTACACATTGTTGCTATATTTGACCATTTTGTCAAATATGACCTCTTAAGACACACCTCTCTGTCCAGCCCAGCAAGATTGACTCTGATGGCTCCAGTGACTGAGTTGATGGCAAACATGGTGTCGCTGGGCAACTCTGGGTCTTGGCTCATAATACGGTAGCGGATATCTGAGTTATCATTGTTTGGCTCATCCGCATCTGTGGCCACAACTTTAATCACCTCAGAACCTGGAGAGAGAGAAGTCAGAAGAAGAAATTAAGTACGGAGGCTTTTCAATGTTGATTTACACAATAAAGCTGGACCACACAGGGAGGGCCGAGAGTTTGCCAGTTTTCATTCAAACCCAACAATGCAATAAGTGTAGTGTGTTCAGATTTAAATAAAGTCTAATGACAGTACCTATTGGTGCGGCCTCAGCAACTTCTCCCATGAAGGTGTCTTGAGCAAAAACTGGTTTGTTGTCATTCAGGTCAATTACATTCACTATAATTTCCATGGGCTCCTCAGCAACTCCTGCACCCTCTACCACAGCATGTGCTTGAAACTGCACAAAGAAAAATACATTCGTATCTTAGTATACAGTGCAGACAAGAAAAGGCAATGCAGTCTCTTGAACTCGTCACTTATCACAAGTACTGTACTTTGTATACTGTATATAAATTCTTAACACAATATGTTATGCCACCATTTTCAACTAAATTTGCATTGTTAAACATATTGTAAGGTTATAAGATTGGAGGCCAAAGAAATAATGTACTAATTAAGCAGCAGAAGTGTAACAACATTCACACAACAAGATGAAAATTTTAACGCAAGAAAGAATTCGTCTGAATCCAGATACCTGATCCAGTCACTCTCATGTACGATGATATTTCTAAAGTGTTTCTCATATTCTTGCTCTCCATGATCGCAAATCAAGTGGGCAGAATATTATATTTCAGTGTAATGTAGTCCAGTACAACATGAAAATACTTCTCATATATGGGATTGATTTCTATTGGATGATAAGACTAGAGCTGAAACCACTAAAATATATAGAAGGTGGTCATCATTGTCACTGAAATGATAATGAAAATGTGACTTCAGGTTTTTCCACAACTCTGTCAGATCCTGAAGAGTGCATAAAAAGTGAACATATAAAAGTACCATCTGAAACCATGCTTACCATGTATTTGGCCTGGCTCTCTCTGTCCAGTGGTTGTGTGACATACAGAATACCAGTGGTTCTGTCCATGGTGAAAAGGCCAACAGGAGGCTGATCAGCTCCTGGACCAGTGATGCTGTAATAGATCCTCTTTACTTGATCTTCATTGGATCGGATCTGGAGGATTAAAGAGGTTATAGGAGTTATACTACTTTCAGTGACCATAATAATAGTTCCAATAATGTAAAGAATAAAAACACAGTTGAGAAGCAGCATTTTTTTTATTATGATAGATGCTGTATTAGAAATTTGTGACATACAGAAGCAGACGTGTTATCATTAATTTGTTATAAATAAATTAAGATCCGATGGACATTTTGATTTCTTTTGTTAACAGGTTAATTAAACCACTGTGATGAGAAATCGACTTCGCTGTCCCAAGAAAACAACAAGTACCTCGATATATCAAGGTAACAGGTGTTAATTAGTAACTGCAATGATAGCTTCATTAGGGATGAGTGAGGACATACACACAAGAAAACTGAAAGCTCTTCTGAATATACTGTAAATAGGAATAACCTAATAAAGCAAAATCAAAGAATCAAAAATGCATAGAAATCAAAGGTCAGTGACGCAGTGTAAAGTGTCAGAAACCTCCTTTGAAGAATCAAATATTCAAAATGCAGTTTTGTATCAAATTCTAAGCCACAAGGGGCTGTAGCTCCTCTTACCTGAGATACTTTTAGGGGGTATGGTCCTCTGTTATTCTCAGCAACATTGATGTCAGGAATAACCCAGTCTCTCTTCCTCCTCCTCAACCCTTCACCAGACTTGGGGAAATGCAGAACGGGCACCTGTGGATCAGCTGCACTCTGGATAAACAAACACATTTGTAGTCAGCTACAGTGCAGCAGTACAATCAGTGAAATATGTAAAATCTCCAAAGAAGGAAATAAGCCATCTGATAGCAGGTATTGGACAGACACAAGCCCATCAGCTGATTCATTCAGTGGGATGCTAATGTATGTCTGTATCTGGTGGATGTGTATGTAAACAAATGTTTGTTTATACTTTAGGCAACAACTCGGTGCATTAGGGCTGTGTTTATGAGGGTAGGGTGTAATATTTGTGCCCATTTTAGCAATCCTACCACGTTCTTGGTGTGGGAGCCAAATACCCACATTCAGAAAGTTATCATAGATTTCCTGGAACTACAGACAGGTGGATGGAAATCTATCTATCTATCTATCTATCTATCTATCTATCTATAGTATGGCTTTAACCTAATCTGGCTTTACCGACATACAAAAGGATGAAAAACATTCAGCCATAAAATAATATATTCATACACATCACCACAAGGGGGCAGTGTTTATTAAACTAAAATTCATGAAGTCATTATTACTACTATATTCCTTCATAAACTATCTGCGAAGTCTTTTCCTGGTAAATGTATTATTTGTTGGAGTTTTATTTAGAAGTTTCTTTCATTTCTCCTCAATAGTGCCTCTAATCTTACCTCTGTGGTATTTGCAGAGTGTACTCCAGTACGGTGGTTATGGTGTTTATGGTGTTTGTGGTGTCTGTGTTCTCCATGATGATGCTCAACATTTTGGTGGCGTTTGCCATGGTGATGCCCGTCATGGTGATGCCCATAGTGCAATACCCTGACAGGAATGGTCATCGTGTGACCTTGTGAGTCCCGGGATTGGATGAAGAATTCTCTGTGTCCGTCATGAAGAACAACATGTTTCTTCACCTGGAGGGGAAAAAAAACCCAACCATCATAAAAGATCAACATGCTGGTAACAGTCTTAGATTCAAGAAAACTCTGCACATAACACAAAATCAAACTCAGGCAAACTAAACTGCTATTTGTCTGTGACATTTCTAGTTGTAGATGTGACAACAGTGATTATAGTTACTGTTGCTGTACAACAAATTCCTTCAACATTTAGGTGGGTTCAGGTAAAGCAGAGAAAACAACTCATACATGTATGCGTCTGTCTCACCACTCCGTATAATGGATATCACTCATACTTAACCCATCTAAGTCTTTTAGCTGTGCTTTGTTACTACACAAGTTATATTTCAGTACTACTCACTGTCAATACGCCATCTGTCTGGACCATGAAATGACTGTCATCACTGCTCAAAAGAAATCCTGTGCGGTCTGAGCAGTCAGTGAAGCCCACTGGGATTGGGAAGAAGAAATGGTTATTCATTACAAATGCAGCTCAAACAGTGAACATTGCTTCAGTACGTAACAGAATACCAGAAAATTCCTACTCTCTACTACATCAGTGCTTCTCAAACAGGGTTTTTCTGGGGAACCCCTGGAACTCCTTCAAAGGCCCCTGTGGCTCCCCAGAAAAATGGGGAATACTTTATTTTCACCATTTCATGAATGACAGAAGTCAGCCCAATGTGAGTAAGAGTTGTAAGGGTGACTATTCTGATCATAGGTTTCACTTTCCCTGCGGTTATAGCTTTATTGAGCCGTGCGTTATTCAGGGTCCTCACGCATGCCTGTAATTGCACAGAACTATAACCTGCTGTCAAGTTTACACAAAAGTACATTTCACTACAGTTACATTTACAGCACCAGAATGAAACTATTAGTCAGAAAATTAAGGAATATGACTTAGTTTCGTCCTTTTAGATGTTGATAGGTGTACTAACATACAAAAATCCTCCCCTATGACATTATGTTTTTAGATTCTTACACTAAACCTGACTACTCAATGCAGATAAACCTAGTTTACATTCAGTTAGAGCCACTAGTGCATGGGTCCAGGCAATATCACCTAAAATTAATATCACATCGTCATGTGATAATAAACCAATGTCCCCTACTTTCTACTGTCATTATAACCTACATATGCCTGACAGCCATGTCACTATGGTCACACCTCCTTCACTTGGAAAAAGTTAATATATTCATATTTGAAAATTCAGTAACAGTCATTGGTGACAGGCTAACATAATTATCAAATAAATTTAGCCCAATAGCTACTTTATATTTTGTCTATAAAAAGGAGAACCATTGCCTAATAGTAAATTATAAACAACAACAACAACAGGTTTTGACAAGACAACAAGATCATTTTTTGGATGTTAATCAGAACTCCTCAATAAATAATTGTAAGGAACCCTCATCAAACATGTTCATGCGTTTTCTGTTATCTATCCACAGATTTATTATTATTATTATTTTTTTTTTTTCAATCATTGAAATTGATATCTGCCTTGACGATATCGTATGGGTCGGGCTCTAGTGATGAGGGGTTGGGTTATTCCACAGGTCAGTGTTCATCTTAATGTGGACCGTTTTTGGTGGCACACGTGCTTGAGGTTGATCGAACTTTTTCCTGTACATACACTCATTGTAGAAAATATGACCACAACATGGTAAAAACTGAAATACATGCAGATGCATTAAATACCACACAGTGAGTTATTCTGACCTTATTTAGTGCTTGCCGTGTGTGCCGTTAAAACCAATCGCAACTAAATAAAATATTTAACCATTAGTCATTGAATGTCCTTAACTAACAGATAATCAGTATTGCTGTTCCTCCATAGCTTAATGCATTAATGCAGGAGACACTCTGAAAAATTAACAATGCTTATTAGCAAAATGCATTCATGTTGAATTAATGACTTTTTCCTTTCTTAGTCGACAAAGTTTTCTATGTCAATTAGACCTACAAACAAAAACCATCACTAAAAAAAAAAAAAACCCCGTAACTGGCATCGGTATAATACTGTATACCTCTTGCTAAGAACAACAGATGACTTAAACACCTGGTGTAATACCTGTTCAGGAGGATATTGCAGGCTTTGTTGACTGTAAACCAGCCATAGCACAGATCCAAACAGCTGACCAATACCAAGCACCCACTAGACAAGCTGATTTAGTTGTTCCCAAACTAGTTCAGACTAGTTTGGGATACGGTCTGCATGTCAGCAGGGTCATTAAGGACTCATTAAGAACTACGATATTTCAGTAAACTACAGCATGGAACTTAACTGTTGTTAACTAGGCCACATTGATAAAGGTGAAGTTGATTGTTCTAACAAGTCAGTCGCAACTATAGCGAGAACATGTTCATGTAAACTAAGGCAAACATGAAAATCAAGTGCTCCCCTTCTTTGACTAGTCTACAAGCTTTTGAAAAGCAACGCCTGCAAAACAGGCTTGGGGACATTGTTTTACCCTGCAGGTAGGGTGCAGCACGAGTGCAAGCTGAGACCTGAGGTTGTTTGGGCTGCGTGTGTGAACAATGTGAACAGCTAATCTGTAGAAGGCCACCTGAGCCACAGGAGCACTTTAAGAAAGGCTGTGAAACTACTTTTCCTTACGTCGAGATGCTAAAAGTGTTGTTTTTATGCTGTAGTTAATACTTTATAATATGACATAAACATCACAAGTCACCACAGTTAATATCCAGATATAATGCTAAGCATTAAAAATTTAAAAACTACAGGTCTTTTTTCCAGGTCTGTGTGCATTAGTTAATGAGTTAGAAGACAGCTTTATGGATTGTTCTTACCTTTGCCCAGCCGCATGCCGCTTCTTAAGTGCTTTCTGGCCACTTTGAAAATCAACATGTCTGACTTGAATCCAGGTATACATGTTGGATCCTCGGCAGACACTGATGTCAAGGCCTTGGAGAAGAAGAAAAAAAATGATTCTATTAAATAAGATCAGCACCGTGAAAACATTTAAGCTAAGAGAAAACCTTTCCCGTCTAATTCTGTAGGAGAAATTAAAAAAATTTTTTTTTTAAATATTTTTTAACATTAAAATTTTAATTTTGCTCCAATGCAACACTAATGTAACCCCCAACCAGAGTAGATAAACTGAATCACAGGAGTAATGGGGTCTATCCAGGGTTGCAACTAACAAATGTTTATTGCTGATTAATCAGTCTATTATTTATTTATTTTTTTGTCCATCTCAAGTCCTCAATTGTCTTTATTTATCCAACCAACAGTCCAATTATACTCAATTAAAAAAAAACCATATAACAAAAGCAGCAAGTAACTGACACCTTTGGTTGAGCCACTTCTACTTTCTCTTTAATTTACAATCATCAGGAACCATTTATCCGAATTGCTTCTCTGTTGATTATGAATCCACTAATCGGATTCCTTCAAACATTGCAACTCTGAAAACTTAAAACGCGTTTGACAGTATGTTCAAAGCAAACACTGAATAATGTGATTTGGTAGAGGCTATAATTCACTTGTGTTATTCTCGCAGTGAAATGATTGCAGCTTCAGGGTAAACTTTATTAACACAAAAAAAAAAAAATCCAAAACATGTTTAATATGAATTTAACCTGAGACGACGTCATCAACGGAACAAGGGCGAGGCCTGAGAATGTCCGCTGACTCCTCGAGTCGAGGAAAACGGGGACTAAAGAGTTGTGTTGTCAATTAAAACATACTCCAATTGAGTCATTTCCAACATAAGTTCACCAGTAACACCGGCTTTAAGCACCTAACCAGCCGTCTCCGTCCAACTAATCACAGTAGAG
Source organism: Pampus argenteus (assembly GCA_036937835.1). Lineage (NCBI taxonomy): Eukaryota > Metazoa > Chordata > Actinopteri > Scombriformes > Stromateidae > Pampus > Pampus argenteus. Next base: position 20,296,505 of record CM072871.1, on the reverse strand, counting down.
AACCGCGGAGAGCGGTGTGACTAATCAAAATATAAGTTTCACTGAAATACATAGTCGCTTGCTACAAAATAAAATAAAATCATATACCAAACGTATGTGACGTTCACGACATTAATTACTAGCGTTTAAAGTTACAGGAGAACGACAGAAATCGATGGAAGAAATAAACAGAGTAAAAACAAAAAAAACAAACAGGAAGTCTCACCTGAAAAACGACGATTAAAATGCCCAAAACCGCGAACCGAGCGGTCCCCATCTGTGTGTTAATCCTTTTATTTAAAAAGATAGATATATCCTTGGAATGAAACTCAAAGAAAACAAAACAGATATTGAAATTAATTAGAAATATATTCGTCTTCGTCGCTGTTTCTTTGCCGTGCCGTCTCGTAGGTAGTTTCGATAACCGAATGAGTTCAGCTGGGCGAGTTGCAGCAGGTAGTTTCAATGCGTGACGTCAGCTCACAGGTGCGCGGTTTCCGTGTTCCTGATATGGGCACGCGGCGGAGTGACACACCTGAGGAGACAGAGACTGGTTTCTGTTTGAGCTCTATCTGAGTGTAGTAACATGCATTTTACTATTCTCATGTTCTCATACTGACCCCCCACTTACTCTCCATGTACACAACTCTGTCTCTCTCTCTCTTTCTCTCTCTCTCTCTCTTTCTCACACACACACACACACGCACACTAAAAGCAAAAAAAACAAAAACGCAAAACAGACAAAATATATTGCAATATTGTCAACACTCGTAGTAATTTAAATAATTTTGTGTGCTTTTAAACTGTTCTGTGGGAATATAGATTCCAACCATCATCAAGAATGACTATTAAAGAGATATGTGTGTGTAGACATCAGCGTGAAAGCAGCAGTAAGTGTTTGTGAAGTCATTGGTGTAAAAGCAGCCTGAACTGAGAAGCCTCTCTACGAAGCAGGAAGTCTCGGGTTCCCCATTCACACACTGACAGATTAGTTAGATCCTCACCTTATTCTAAACAAAAAGAATGTCAGGCAACACAGATTTTAGGCTGCTGTATTTACACAGTACACAGTTCAGGCCTGCTGTTGCACCGGGACACTCTGAGTGACACACAAAGCCCTGCCTTTCAGATAAAACAGAGCTGTCACAATATTCATAAACCGTTTTCTTAATATGTTCCTTGACATTTTTCTTCATGATAATGAACCATCAATAATTAAGTCATGGCCCCGAACACACAAAACCGTTAGCCGTGTGACAAGTTTTGATTTGATCTATTCCTATTTATTTACCATTAATGCAGTAGTCATTTTCAATATTTTTTTATTTTATTTTTTATTTTATTTTATGTGTACATAAACTAAGCACCAACAGAGATAATAGTGTTAACTGTGTGAATGTAACTAGCTAGCATCTGGTGGCAAGTTAGCACAAAGTGTGATATAATAATTATAAACATTTGTGTGACTTTGTAGTTGTGCGTTCTCCCTCTCGGAGATGCTAGCTAACCAGACAACATTGACATTAATGAACTACTTTATATCTAACAAAGTGACTGAAATTCTGACTGTTGACAATACAAGTGAATGATGCTAGTATGAAGTTAGCTAAGTTAGCTGTCCTTGTAGCAGAGTGTCGCTAAGGCTAGCAAGTCCATGCTTATGTTTGCTGAGTCTCATCTTATTCAGTTCAATAACAACTGGACCGAATCGACATCTAGCTGTTAGCAAAACATTCAGTAGATAAATAGATAAAAACAAATAAAACAGTGGATATCAAATTACTTACCACAAGTATTAGGTCATTTCTGGAGCTGGTAAGCTAGCTGCTGTGACTGTTTTTTTTCTTTTCTTTTCTTTTTTTTCTTCTTCTTCTTTTTTTTGTGTAGTTTTTGACTTGGGGACAGAATGCACATCAAGTACACCATTCATAAGCAACTGTATTATCATTTCTAATCACAGTGTGCTGTACAATAACTGAATAAATAACATCAAAAAATATAGTTCAAAAAAGAAGATAAAAAAAAAACAACGTGTTATGTACATTATTTTTGCATTTTTAATTTTGCTCCAGGGTCTTCAAGCGCCTTTTTGTCATGAAATTGCAGGGAAAGCAGTTAATTAGTTGTATCAGTTGTACATAGAAGATAAAGGACAGGTTCACACCGTTCAAGTTTGTCTTAAAACAAGTCAGGAGCCTGAATAAATATTAAAACACGTTTTTCTCCCCTGTTCGTACAGATCCCTTCATAATGCACTTACAGTGTAAGTGATTGTATAAAAAAAGAAAATGCTGAATACCCACATTCATATTCATTTTTGTATGTAATGTAACTGTTGTGAATCACTGTCATGTGCGGAACAGTAAATATATGTCTGAACACAAGGATTTAATTTGAGACATGAACTTAAGAAAGAAAGGGAACTGTGTTGTTTGTCATTTCATCCCTTCCATAACAGGCTTTCTGTGTATTCTTTATTCTTTATATTTGAAAACTCTCACAGCTTCAGAGCAAGTACGCACGAGAGATGGGGGGGACTTTTCAAAAAGCAATTAAGTGATGTTATCTTTCGCTCTTCCCTCCAACCGTCATCCATCGTTCCCACAGAAAGACGTGGGAGAAGAGGGATGTGGGGGCAGAAAAAAAAAAAGACTGGTCAGTTTAAAGCGGTCACCACTTAGCCAGTAAAAAGGGTTAATGTGGCGACCGGGAGGGAGAAAAGAAAAGAGGAGGAATGGAGGGAGGGGGCAGTGAAGGAAGAAGGCAGAGTGGGAGGAAGGCAGTGAGCAGTGTCAGATTACACTGTTGAGTGAGTGTTTCACTTCCTTACGTGTGACAACTGGTGCAATCACAAATCGCATTGTGTGTCTAATATTATTATTAAGGTTATCATCATGTCATATTCGAGTATTTGCTTGATTTGAGTTCACACTGTGTGCACACTGACAGTATTACATGCACCTTAATGAAGAAATAGCTGAACATCATAGTCTCAGAGCATAAGCACTAATTATTTATTATAGACATCATGATAGACTCAGCGGCATATCTGCAGGTTAACAGGAACGTTTGGGTCTAGATCACCCTCTGTATGGGAGTCATTTCAGCCCTTCCCCCACTGAGAGGTGATGCTTCACATTCCTTTCCATTGCCAAGGTCCCAATCAGCTCCAACCCCGCCTTTTGCCCTTACAGGTGGTGGGCACTCAATAAAACAGTCCCTTGCTTCTTTCCTGTCACCTGTAACCTGTTTCTGACCCGGCCACCAGGATCGCCTTGTGACCGGGACTCCCAGGCTTGGCCCCAGGGTCCCAGCTAAAGGCAATCTCTGTTGACCCCTCACCTGCAACCGGTTTGCCTTGGGTGTCATCACATCAGGAATGTAGGCGTCAACAAAATTCCCATGGTCACTGAAGTCTACTACTAACCATGGATAAAGTTGTGCTTCGAGAGAGGAATCATGCCTGATGAGGTTATATGATCACGTTTATTACATGTTGAGAAAAGAAACTCTTCTGTTGGATATAAAGTAACACCAACCAACCCTGAAATATATACACACAAAAAACCTGTTAACACTTGCTACTGAATCAGCCATCCTCCTGTTCAACTTGAACACACAGTCCACTGACCTTGACTGTGTTTATGTGTGTCAACTAAGAGACAGTTTATTCTAACCAGATTCCTTATCCATTGTGGAATTCCGAACAGTAAAATATTCTCTCTATCTCACACGCACACAGACAAGCGCAGTGTCCTTCAGCTATCGTCCTGGAATTACAACAAGCTCCCAGGCTTCAGATGAACTTAATTAGTAGGGAAGAAGAAGCAAGAGAGCAAATGCTTTTAAAAAACAGAAGTGGATGTGATTTACAGGAGGGAGAAAAGAGAACAGAAAGTAAATAGACAGAGAGAAATATATATATATATATAAAAATTAATATTTTCAGCAAACTGCAAAGTATACAGTTATAAAATTAAGAAAAAGCAGGATGAATTGTAATAAGCTTGGCAATCCCGACTATTTATCTAGCACATAAAGTCAACATTTTAATTTGTCCAGTACTTTGATTTATAACAAAATACAAAACTAATCAGAGTTCATCAGCCTCAGTTGCACTTTGTGTTAAGTGATTAGCTAACGTTAATGCTACAGTAATGTATGTAATTGCAGTACGCAATAGGCCTGCTGAACACCGGCATCTTAGCGTTGTCACTATGAGCATGTTTCCATGCTTGCATAAGCATTTAAGTCAAAGCACCTTTGTGATTACATACAGCCTCACAGAGCCACCAGCACGGCTGTAGCTGTATCTAAACTGCTCCTGATCAATGACGGTAACGAAAAAAACCAATCCTGAGTCCAACTTTGGTCAAACTACTATTTCCAAGGCCAAGAATGAACTTTCACACTCAGCACAGCGAAACAGAGCACACAGAAAGTGAAGCTGTGCGATCATTCAGTATCCTCTGCTATGTGTTCTTCAACTGTGGTTCGTCATTATTGTCTTCTGCTGTTTGTTTTTTTTCTAATTGAATACAAATACATAATTTATAAACTCTTAATTCTGCATAAAACCTGAACTTTCAAATACAACTACTATCAATCCCTGATCCTCCTTTGTGTGTTTTTGTGTGCCCTGCAGATTGTCTTTCTCTGTTAAAGCCTGTACTGCTGGCTGCTGACATCATATTAATCATTAACTGTCAGGTCAATGTTTAGAGAATCTAGTATCTGTTCACAGCAGAGAGAGAGAGAGAAGGGGGGGGGGGGGGGCACAAAAAAACAGGTGGATTTAAAACAACAGCACTCACCTTTCCTTATGATTTTACCTTTCAAAATATACATCCTCAGCCTAATAGCATTTCTGCCTAACTCTTTTTTTTTTTTTTTTTGCCAAATTGAAATATTGGCCTAACTCTACTCTCCTATCGCTGCTGCACCACCCTGTATAATTGCCTATGTCCTCAGCCAATCAGAAGTCTTGTAACATTCAAAAACACTATCTGCCTTAGTCATCTTGACTTTGGCATTTTTAATGCCATATAAAAATGAAATGATGAGTTAGGCAGATATGATATTAGGCTGACGACACATATACACGCAGCACTTACGTATTCACAGAGCTTCACTTTTTCCACGTTACAGCCTTATTCCAAAATGTATATTGTTGAGCACTTTATTTATTTCTCCTCAAAATTCTACACACAGTATACCACTAACGACAACTTTTAAAAAAAATCTTTGAGATTTTTGCAAATTTATTAAAAATTTAAAAAAATTAAAAATTACATTCTGTTTCCACTCACCATCCCTGAGATGTTTCTACAGCTTAATTGGAGGCACACACCTGTCTATATATAAGGTCCCACATTCAACAATGCATGTCTGACCACTGAACAAGCATAAACCTCTGTTGCTTTAAAGCTTAAAGTGGGCTCAGTTGCCTCCATCATCTGTAAATGGAGGAAGTTCGGAATTATCAGGACTCTTTCTAGAGCCGCCGTCGCTCTAAACTCAGTGATAGGGGGAGAAGGGCTTTACTTAGGGAGGTGACCGATAACCCAATGGTCATTCTGACAGAACTCCAGGGTTCCTCTGTAGAGAGAGGAGAACCTTTCAAAAGAAGAGTACCATCACTGCAGTTCTCCACCAATCTGGCCTGTATAGTAGAGCGTAAGTAGTAAAAGACACGTGGCAGCCTGTCTGGAGTTTAACAAAAGGCTCCTGAAAGACTCTCAGACCATGAGAAACAAAATAATTATTTCTGTGTCTGTTAGCAGGATATTTCAAAAGCTACTCGACCGATTTGAAGTGATATGTTATAAAAGGCCATGGTCTAAGATTAGGTTACGGTTTAGGTTAGTGTAGGTGGATAGCAGCTGCACGTAGTGTACTGTGCAGGTTGTTAATGGGTTCAAAGGTAGCTGGCAGCTGCAGCGGTGGACTGTCTGACTACATCTGAAGGGTTTTGCTTCTCCGCCTTACCGCTGTGATGAACTAAACTGTAAAGCTTTTACAAATGGTACATGGCACATATGGTATGCGATGTACAGTATTTGTATTTTATATTATAACAGCTGTGTTTTAACTATATTGTCTTTTATTGTCTGTTAATACAGCAGCCTCTATTTTATGGATGCCCACAGGAGGAGTTACAGCTGTTGAAGAATACATTAATATGCACTACTACTACATTAGATTATGCATTGCTCATGAATGATAAATAGCGGGGCTTAAATTAAAGTTTTACCGCAGTATCTAATTATGGTGGATCAAAATGTAACACATACAGTGCTGAAATCGAAAGCACCGCGCAAAGTTCGCACCTACATTAGGGCCCCGAGGTGTTTTCTCTTTCTTATATAGCAGTGTGCATTTCCCCATGCAAGGTTTGCTATCTTAGACCTGACATGACCCATATTGTTCTTCACGAGTACTTTGTGGTACAGATTAATAGACTGTATCTGTTTTCATGTGATGAGATGAGATGAGATTCAACTTTATTGTCATTGTGCAGAGTACGAGTACAGAGACAACGAAATGCAGTTAGCATCCATCCAGAAGTGCAAAAACAGCAGAAAGTGCAGAGTATGTGCAAATGTACACCATAAATAAGAGTATAAAGAACAAGTATGGGAAGTGCACTAGATGAGTGCGAGTGCAATATGACAGTGAAACAGTATGAAGAATACACTATAGCGCTCATGTATTACTTGAGTCAAATTAAATATGGGTAAATGATCACAAATGCTGTATTATTATACAGTATGCCACTTTTTTTTAAAAATGCCAATCAAATCAAGTAGCAAAAATATGACCAATAAGGGTCACTGATGCATATTAGGAATAGAAATAGTGTGAGTGTATTGTATTGTATGTATTGACGCAATTTAAAGATTTGCTTGTTCCATTGTTTTAACTTGATCATGCTGCTGTGAGATTTATTTGGAACTTAGGTTACATGAGTCATGACTGTACATTTTACAGTCTGGTCAGGTGGTCTTCGCTTGCCATGGGGGGGGGGGGGGGGGGGGGGGGGTCATTATGTTATGGTGCTTTGTCTTGGAATGACCTGCGGGTTAGACTCAAGCTTGACTCCATCATCTCTCTAACCACCAAACTTGACAGAAATTGTAAGCCTAATATCACATCTGCCTAACTCCTTTTTTCAGGCACATTTTTATATGGCATTAAAAATGTCCAAGTCAGCTAGATGACTAAGGCAGATAGTGTTTTTTAAATGTTACAAGACTTCTGATTGGCTGAGGACATAGGCAATTATACAGGGTGGTGCAGCGGCCATAGGAGAGTAGAGTTAGACCAATATCTCAATTTGGCAAAAAAAAAAAAATGCTATTAGGCTGACGAACTGTTCATGCTACATCCATAATAACTGTTAAGTGTCTTGGTACCTTTCTGCTTTTTTCTTTGATTCATATGCAACCTCTTCTATTTATTACATTTCTTACGTGTTGTTTTGTATTTTATTGTATATTTGTGATCAGTAAGTATATTGCGAAGCAGTGGATGATCAGCTCTCAATTCCTGCTCGGCGAACTATCAAGACAGCCCATTTATAGGCAATGCTCTGTCTTCCTGCTAGTGGGGATGTAACAGAGTGCACTGTTGTTTATCTATACATCTGCAGCTGACTGCAGCATAAAAGCACTTCCATCATCCAGTAACACTTGACTTCCTGTTAAAAGCCCATCATCAGGCCATTCATAAGCTTTTAGGTCCCATCAAATCTTTATGGCAGCATTCGCTTGGTGATTAGAGGTTGCAGGCCAAGTTTAGAAGCTTCTCTTTTTTAACATTTACATATACGCCAGTCACATGATCGTTACTGCAAGTATGTGCTCGCAGACACAAACAGCACCAGCATTACTGGCAAAATCTACTAAGTGGAAGAATCTCAAAACAATGAGCATGACTTGAAATTATATCGGGTGGAGGGGATGACAGAGAGGAGTCCAGGAAGAGACCACTCCTCTTTCTCCTCTTGAGTAATTGTTCTAGCACATTTGTGATTACTGATTAACCACAAAGTGAGACTTAGTCATATACAATTTCTTGTCTGCATTCGTGGATGGAAGAGTATATTAAAAATAGTGCTTCATGAGTGAAATGCACGAATGTGTCCTAAACCTCAGTCAAGTGAGTAAGTGCTCTGTTCATCGGGGTGAGCTGGAGTTGCCAGTGATGACTGAACGTCCACATCAACAAAACACACAAAGGACATTGCACATTTACCTTACACAGCCATCCTCTATATAGATTTTAAAATCTGCTCATAAATAAATAATATTGTTAAAAAAAGAAAAAAAGAAAAAGAAGTCGTGTTTCCACTTTAAATGATCGCCTCAGTGATGGGAAATCTTTTGCATTACTTGCACATTTTCTCACGGCGGTTTCTTTGAATCACTTTTTTTTTTCATATTTCACATCATCACAATCATCCTCCTTTTTTACTCATCTGCTATATTACCAGCAATTCTAAAACAATTCGTGGCTACAAATGACAAAAACTACCTCCCCTGGATTACTGTCCATAACAATGTCAATAGTTCATCTAATTGACCAAGAACTAGGAGTTCTAGACTGGAATATGCGGTGACATGAATGAATCAAAATGAATGAATCTTTTAAAAAGTGTGTGTGTGTGTGTGTGTGTGTGACCCAAAATGTGTGTGAAGTTTTCTTAGGAAATCATCCGGATAAATCTAATATTAAATAATCCGGATGATCTTGTTATTACAACAAAATGTATTTCCTTCATTACAAAAATGTATTATGAAAAGTTGTTTTCTTATTATACACTCATTATGACTTAATGTGTGGTTGTGTCTACATATGAGTGACAGTCATATCATATACTGATACTCCCCCTCTATGCAATTTCCTGTTTGCCCTGTGTGTGTGTGTGTGTGTGTGTGTGTGTGTCTCATGCCCCTCAGGCCTTGTGAATCATGCTGTGATGTGTCTGCCTAATCATGCTATGAAAGGGGGAATTCAGACTGAAACTCTAATGAAAGAATTCTCCCACCACCTCCTCCATAAGCCACAAACAATGTGTTGTCCACTGTTGTGTTATCCAGATGACACCCATATTTACCTTTAACACCCCAAATCTCAACCTTGACCATGGCCGTGGTATGAATGTTGACATCCAGCATGACACAGGCTACGTGTGTGCATTTAGCTTAAGTATCGAGGCTTAAGCTTGGTGAACATTGGTATGAAACCAAAAGTCACATGACTCACAAATTTACATAGTGGAAGTATTGTGACATTAAGCGATGAAAACGGACTTGTTTGTAAGTATGAAAGAGTGGAACATCATCTTTGTGCCTATTCCCACACAAGCCATAAACCACTGTGATCCAGGGTCATTTCCTGTCATGCACTATGCAAGAGGAAGATCTGGTTCCCTTTTGTTTGCCCTTGTAGATTTTTAGTATGTTCAAAAGCAACATCCACTTGGATAATTAATTATTCACAGTACCTGACAACTGCTACAGGGAACCAAAGTTACCTGGTACGCAATCTAACTAAAAATAAAACAAAAAAAGACTGCTGCACACCTTGCGTTTTTTTTTAACATACATTTACCAGACTAATAATATCCAAAATTCACTGGACAAAAATAGTTTTCAAGTAGGCTCTGTGGAATAAACAGGAAGAAAACAATTGTTTTTATCCATTTTATTATTATTATTATTATTTCTGTAGTACCATGAAACCAGAAACAAGGAAATTCACTCCTGAACTGGTGGCCTTAATCTATTATTATAGATCATTATAATTATATTATAATGATTATCACTATTATAGTGACGTCAGAAATACTCAGCTGTCATGTTTTCTTCAGCTGTGAGTGTGTTGTAATGTTCTCCTCTGACTTCATACATTCATTTCCCCCAAAACTTGTTTCTGGTAAAAAACAACAACGAAAACATCCAGCGTCTGGTTATGAGGAATAATAACAAAGATTTTCCAAGCATTAATTGAGTGGTATTTTCTTTCCCACTGGGGAATTAAACAGACCAGATAATTACTCTGCATTCTTTATTCCCCCTCTAATCGCCATAAAAGGTGAAGTCTGCCTAAGGACAAGGTCTCTCTGCTGTTTACCTCTGAGAAAGCTCCAGACCACACCCTACACCTTAACTTCTCTTTATCCTTGCTGTGTGTGTGTGTGTGTGTGTGTTTAACTACCAGTCTATTGTCATTGTGTTGTGAGTGTAGGTGTGGTCGCTCTTTAGAATTACAGTCATTGACACTTGTAAACACGGGGAGCAAATCCACATTAAAACCGAGAGAGCAGTACAGGAGACACGAGCATTGTTACTTTACTTATTACTCTACCGACCCAGCAGTAAGTTGGAGTACAATATTAAAAGTAAAACTGCATTTTGAGATGTCAATGCTTTTGGTTTTCCCCGAATTTTCTTTCAGGCTCAGACACATCTCTTCCTGTCTGTAGAGCTCACAGACAAGCTGTATGGGGCCCCTCCCTCTGCAAATAGAAATAAGCGTGCGCACACACACACACACACACACACACCGAACTAGAAAGATGCCTTATCACGTTGAGCCATAAAACAATGTCAGTCAGGAGGTCTGCAGCAGGCCTCAGCCCACACAGAGGCAAGCTTTACAGGAAGCAGTGGTTCGTTAATCATTGAACATGAAATAAATGAGTAGATGATGTCACATTATTTTACAGTATAGCGACAAGTGGAGCGCAAGCAAATGACATTAACTTTTCAGAGTTTACGTATTTGCTCTAATCAATATTTTTTTTATAATATCTATTGGAAGCTAATTTAACTTAATAACATGGTTTTTTTTTGTATTGTCTTTCTGTGTTTTTTGACCACTAGTGGGCAGAAAGTCTCCAAAACCAACTATTAGTGACACATCCCTTATACACAATTGGCTTATCGAGTGGCAAATAACCTGCTAAAATCTGCATAAAGGTAGCCTGTGAACCTCTATTAGCTTGATCAAACCTCTGTTTGGTTTGTATCGCGGCTGATGTGATACACATTCTCACCAGTGGTTTCATTGATCTACAGACAGGTGGTAACATGCCAGGAAATGCTGGAAAGAACACTGCTACCAAGGAAAATGTAAACAATGCAGCTTATGAAATATTTAAAGGTTTGGCTTTGGAATTTTCCTACGAGGAAAGATATGAATTCAACACGTTTGTTAGATGTGCTTTGGTGAGCAACACTGAATGGAAACAGAGGTTTTGTTTACAAGACAACTCGCACCGGGAACATTTACCACCTTTTACCACCTTGTTTGGTGCTCAACTTGTTTACTAGCTCTCCACGCTGCACAGATTACATACATTTGCCCTGTTTGATCTTGTTTGTTGCTCGTTTGTTGTTATTTACAGGTGTTAATGAGATTGTTGGGACACCACCATAGTCTGTACGCAGGGTGGAAGCAGAGGATGAGGATTCTCAGTGGGTTCGGCACTATGAGAGACCCTTACAGATTAAAGGGTCAGAATTATTGCATCAACAAAAAATGTATTTACAAGAAGAAGAATGGTACAACTGCATTGATTTACTGAATTAATACAAATGCTGAAATAAATTTCAATAGGCTTTATTTTCCTAAACAAAAGAGATTCCAGTAATACATTACAAAATAAGTCTATATTCATTATACATGCATGCATAGGAAAGCTACAGATAGAAATATAACAGTGCTAGTCTATTGCATTTGGTGACGACTTCTCATCCATCTCTTGTAATAAAACCCAACCCTGATCCATATCCATCCCTGGTCATCTTCTGCAAATAGATGAAAAATATGTAATGAAAAGTTATCCACACTGACTGCTGCTGTACTGACCGTGAAGAGTTTTGAAATAGGAAACTTTAAGAAATGCCTGTAATCAATATTAAATATATTTCTCATTGCAGTGCATTGATTGCTGCTCACCGCTCATTCATTTGAACACTTATTTTAAAAATAAACTTGTGACTTTAATGTCTTCTCTGCTCATTTGTTTCAATGAGGAGGAGGATGATGAATGAGAGGATGAATGATCTCCATTTCATTTTTATAGAAATTAAACATTGCATTGTTAGTCAGCCCTGGATTCTTTGTGTGATGAAGTCATTGTGAAGTTGACAGTAAATTATGTTTCACTGGTGTTCCCTCTTGACTGTGTTAAATGCAGCACATTGCTGTACAGTATCCACTGTAGATGTGTGTGGTTGCAGGAGAATTTATCGCCCTCTCATGGGCAACTATGGTTATAACACCTTGGTATTGCTCTGTATGAATAAGTATAAAAAAGTAGTAAAATTAGTATTTTATTTATAGTAGTTTACATTGTTTTCTATAGTGTCTTCTGTATTTTTACACAAGACACCACCTACTCACTCCCTGATATCATTGCTCTTGGAGGTTCAATAGCTTCCAGTGATCAACCTGCAAGTGTAAAAAATGTCATCAAAGTATATATATATATATTTATACATCTCTGTAGATGTCACTAAAATGTGTATTCATATTTGCAATGAAGGGTTTATGCACTGCCACCCTACTATAATATCTGTCCCTGTGTTATTGTTGAGGGACTGTTGTTGCTGGATTGTCTGATTGGGTCCTGCATTGACATTCTCAGTCACCTGAGGAAGCGTTGCTCTTCTGTTTTTCCTTTCTATCACACTAACACACGAGCATCAAATGTGCACTGTTGGCCACAATTTCCAACCCTAAGACTGATGTCTTTCCCATATATCTAAATGCAGATGTCACTTCAGTCAGTTTCTATTGAGCCATTTCTTTATCCATGCCACAGAGGATTGGATGATAATTGCTTAACTGTACCATGCAGTGCACTTGTGTGCAAGAGTCTGCATAGGTGGAAGTAAATTTAATATAACACATCACAATCAAGATGATCAATCTGTTAATCATTAGCTAATTAAACTTCTTCCCCGGAGTTTCTGTGCTCTCTCGTCCAGCAGGTTCTTGTGGACTGTGTCTGCTGCTGTGGTCCTGCGTGGCGTCTACTGCATGTGTTGTCGCCGTCATCATTGTTGCCATATCCCCATTACAGATTATAGTTAGTTAATGATTTGCTGCTACTGTAATAATTCATCATTCATTGTAACCTATTCTTATCATCCATTGTAATTCATTATTATTCATTGTGTGTATACAATATGTGTGTGTTGATTTGTTCTGTACATGTGACATCATTGCACGTCTGTCCGTCCTGGGAGAGGGATCCCTCCTCTGTGGCTCTTCCTGAGGTTTCTTCCACCTTTTTCCCTGTTAAAAGGTTTTTTGGTGGGCAAGTTTTTCCTCACTAGAATCGAGGGTCTAAGGACAGAGGGTGTCACTCCCTGTACAGATTGTAAAGCCCTCTGAGACAAATGTATTTTGTGATTTTGGGCTATATAAATAAAATTTGATTTGATTTGATTTAAATGTCCTCTGTTATTATTAAGCACCCTTTCTTTGTGCTCTCTCCAGGTAATAATAATATAATAATAATAATAATTAATATCAGTATTTATGAATATGAATATATGAAATACTATATATAACATTTCAGATAAAATGCAAATATGTTAGAAAAGAATGAGTCAACTGTGAAACACAATGCTGTTTGTCCTTGCAAAATATCCATACAGTAGCAATGTGTTGACAATAATAACTGCCTATTTTATCAAACATTTAAAAGATGAAACTTGGACATAAGGGAATACTATGCAAGACAAGTGCATTGCAGACAATGCAACGACACCGACATCTTCATGTTCAAGTTTTTATTGTCATGTAAACACTGTAGGCAGTACACTGACCTTCTGGAAAATGCATTACCAGCCAAAAGAAAACATTTATAATCAATTTCATTTCCATGTGTCCAGTTCAGTGATCAGTCTGGGTCACATTTAGTCTCGGTTGGCTGGAGCAGCTCAAACCCATCTTTGTACTGGAAGCACAAAGATGAAAGTGATATAACATCTCCTTTGAGTACGTTTGACAGCAAACTAGTGTACTTCCTCACCTGTCAGACAGACTGTCCTTTTAAGCATGGAGATAAATCGCCTGTTGAGGCCTACCTACCTCTTCTGATCACACCAACGAAAAAGGACAGGGAATAATAACATGGTTCTCAGGTGTGTAATTGTAAAACAATCTGCCAACATTGTCTCATGAATCAGTCTGGTATAGATATAAAAACACAACCCTCAGCACTTATCCTCCTTCTTCTTCTTTTTTTTTATACTACTTCTACCTTTTTTCATTGCCACTCCTTTCTCTGTGCCTTCCACTTTGACTCTGCCATGGCCCCTTACAGCCTGCTCTGTGTTCACCTTGATGTTTGGAGGCGGCGTCAGTCCGCGGGACACTGTTATGAGCATCCTTCTCATTCTTCATCTCCCCCTCCAAGGAGAGATTTTCCTGCCCAGCCCTGAGATTTCTGCAAGCATCGTCGTGTTTACTGTGATCTCTGTCGTCCCTCCAGTTTTGTTGGTAGCCTCTGAGATTCCTGTGGTCTCCTGAATCTCTATTGGAGCCGTGGCAACTGTGATCTCTTCTTTCTGTGGGGTGTGGGTGCTGTTTACTGGTGCCTGAATGTCCTTTGCATTCTCCAGGATGCTTGTCCATCTGCACCTTTTGCCAAGGACACATAAAAACATTTTTTGAAGCATAAAAACTAAGAAACCAACCCAAATCCTCCCAAACTGCTATTCTTAAGGCCTGATCAGGAACTCCAGAGAGCAGAAGGAAAATCATTATTAATAAAATCAAAGGATTTATACCTATTAGAGAATCAATGTGAATGTACAAAGTGGATGTGTGTAAAGGCCTCAGCATGCGTTATAAGAATATCATCTAACAGCTTCTGAACCCCCTTTCTAGTAGTGGAATGGAGGGAGATGCATTTGACAACTTTTGTAACTTTCTGAAAGAGATCATTTGACAAGCATACCTGCTTTGCAGCAGCAACTAGCCGTGGCATTGATTCACTTACATAGCTTTGGGCTACAATTTGACTATATTTGTTAACATTTTGGTAAATTGGCACCATTAAAAGTATGCCATGGATGTACAGACAACTATCACTAGATTACCTTTGACACTGAAGAAAACTTTAAAACGTCTGGATAACTACTGGATGAATGGATGGGATTACCATTTGATTTGGTACAGATATAAATGTTCCTCGAAGGATGAGTTGTAATACGTTTGGTGATTCATCTAATACCAACATAAGGTCTGAATTTTAATGTCCAATTAGTTTGACTAAAAAACTAATGACATATAATGACATTCCCATCAGTCTCAGCTATACTTTGTGTTTAGTGCTATATTATTGATAAATGCATCCTAATAAACTAAGTTTGAGTGGTGGTGGAAGTGGTTGGTGAACATAGTAAACAATAAACCTGCTAAACATTAGAATGTTTAGCATGTGATCCATTAATTCAAATGATTGATTCAAACTCAAGAAAAATTAAGAAAAAAAAAAAAAGTAAGAACGGTTTTGTATTCCAGAAGGAAATATACAGGTACTCACACTGCTAGAGTTACTGTGGCGGTGGATGGCTGCATGGTTTTCAACACTCTTCAAATCTCCAATGAACTCCTCACATTTGTGGCAGTAAAACCTAATTACTGGTGTCAGAAAACTTAAACCTACACATGGACAAAAAAAAATAAAAAAGAAGTGAAGCAGATGGAGTATTTTAACGTGCGTAAGACAACAACGAAGACAGGGCGCATAGGACTGCCATAAGAGAAAACTACTTTACCGTCCTGTTTCAGCAATCCCTCCATTTCCTTCATCAACAATTCCATTTTACTTATTCTGGCTTGCTTCTCTTTGATGTCCTCATTGTCACCTGTCTGGGAGATTGACAATTTCAAAAATCTCGGGTTTTTGTTGCAAACATTCTCGCTCACAGATGTTGACTGGTCAATGACACAGCATGGAAATCCGTTACCTTGTGTTTATCAGAGGATGTCTGAGATGTGCCACTGCCATCACTTTTTATCCGCTTCTCCTTGGTTGCTTCGAAAATAAAGAGACAACAATAATAATCTTGTATTCTACATCAAAAGTATTAGTCTATAAAGACAAAAGATATATTATAAGGTCAGCTGGCATCAGATTCCCATTGGCTGGGTACACCTCCGCGATCAGATGTCACAAAATCTGATCCTTGACAACCAGAGAAACAGATCCAAAATCAACTCGACACATCCGTGTATGTGTGTGTGGATTTGACACTTTTTGTGCAATTTGTTGACATACAGAATTTTTAAAGTATTTTATGTGATTATCTTCTTCTTATTCTTCTTATATAATGAATTACTTAAGTATTGCCCAAGACTACAGTAATTATTGAAAACGACAAGACAACAACAACAACAACAAAGCAACCTTATTGTGCCTATCAAAAGAGTAGCTTTGGAGTTGGACATATTTGAAAGAGAAGATGTTCAAACTTACAATAAAGAAACAAATCAACAAAGTTGGTTTCTTACCTTTGATGAGCAAGTGTAAAGACTCAAAAGATTGTTGTACATTAGGGTTATTTAGTGCTGGCAATCCCAAGACTGCTATTGCTGGGTCTGAGCCGGGAAGCGGTGCAGGAGACAGCTGTCTCCCCTCCTTCTGCCCCTGCATCTTCCCCATTTTTTCACTGATGTCCACGGTGCCCAGACCTTTCAATATCTTTTTGAGCTTCTCACACTCACTGCTGTCCAGTTTGGTAGAGGCTAGGCCTGAAAGACTGAGTTGAAGGGGTTGCTTCAAATCAACCGGATCCCCAAAGTTCCTGAATAAGGACTTATTCTGATGATGCTGTTGACTGTCAAGAGCACAACTCTCAATTTTATGTTGTGGTTTGACATGTTCTCCAATCTGGGAATAGGCTGCAAAAAGTGCAGTAGAATTTTTATTGGATTGTTTTCCTCCCGTGTCTTCGTTCCCATACCAGAGCGACTTATTGTCACACTCATCAGTTTTCCTGACCACGGTGTCCTCCTGACTTTGCGCTTGGAGCCAAGAGAAGTCACAGCTCACTCTGTCATGGGGAAGGAGCATGCTGTCGTTTTCCAACGATGTTGAATTCTCATTACTGTCACGTTGCTGCTCATTAGACGTACACTCCACGTTTCTGCTTTCAACTGAAGCCTGGAGACAGGAGATCACAACAATGATTATACCCAACAGATGGTATAATCATCCATGCATTGAAATGTTCGCAGATTCTCTCACCCTCTACTGGCTGCAAATGAAACAGTTTATATTATATTTTAATAGTTTCTATAAACATTGCACAGGCATCTAAAAAGCATCCATGCTGGCTCTGTGGTGTTACACCATATTTAGTGACCAACCAGATGCTGTGACTGCAGTTTTGTAGGCTTATAATATTTAGTGAGCATCACACATTTTTGAGACAAACATATTAAAAGGTAAGCTGCTGGTCTATGTGGTTGACGCTGCTCATTTTGCTTTAAATGAAACTCCTCTACTGGATATACTGTATGTATTGTGACAATACATGCAACTTTGGCACAAAGTTACCCAAAATACTATCTAAAGGAATAAAAGTGAAATTTGCCATTGTGTAAAATGAATGATGAGCACTACCTGGATATTGAGGATGGCATCCTTGAGTATGGGCAATCTGTCTTCCAGTTCTTTGCTGTTCATTACCAGCTTCAGTCCTTCTAACAGACTACTGCGCGTTAGATTATTACTGCAGCTAGCATTGCTGCTACTGCAGCTGTTGCTGGGGCTCCTCTTTCTCTTTCTGTCTTTAGTATGGCTTTTTTCAATACTGCTACTTCGTGACTTCAACCTCTTCTTACTCTTCTTTTTGCTTCGGCCTCTGCTTCGGCCTCGGCTCGGGCTTCGGCTCCGACTCCTACTGCGAGCCCTGCTTTTACTTCTCACCCTGCTTTTACTTCTCACCCTGCTTTTACTTCTCACCCTGCTTTTACTTCTCACCCTGCTTTTACTTCTCACCCTGCTTTTGCTTCTCACCCTGCTTTTGCTTCTCACCCTGCTTTTGCTTCTCACCCTGCTTTTGCTTCTCACCCTGCTTTTACTTCTCACCCTGCTTTTGCTTCTCACCCTGCTTTTGCTTCTCACCCTGCTTTTACTTCTCACCCTGCTTTTACTTCTCACCCTGCTTTTACTTCTCACCCTGCTTTTGCTTCTAGCTCGACCTTTGCTGCAACTTCTGTTCCTTCCTCTGCTTCGGCTACATGCTCGACTTTTGCTCTGCGCACAGCTCTTGACTTGAGATTGGCTTTTGCTCATGTTCGCATGCTTCTGGAACTCCGGGTCTGATTTGACTGCTTCCTTTAGGACATTAGCTGGCTTAAATGCTTCAGGCAGGTATGCCATGTTGTTCCTTTTCAGATAGTCTGGGAGAGGCTTGTTGGTGGCAATACATCTCAGGAATTCCTCGCTGGCTTGGTCACTGAAAATTAGTGTGCACGTGTTTTAAACAACAGCAAAAACAAAAAAGTACATTATTACAACTGTGTCAGCCCAGGCTTATTCAATGCATTTAATTAACACATTGACACATTTACCTGTTGTCTGGTGGATGATGGTCTATGGGAACAGGTTTCCACTGTGGGACCTGATGGCATGGTGGTTCTTCTCTGGAGTAGCTGCTACAATGGGGCTGAGAGTATTCAGAATTTATAGACAGACCTGCAATAGTATATTTATAGATATTTTTTTTTTCACACTATAATAGTTGTTAAATATAATAAAAAGGTACTTCCATGAAAGTTTGTAGACAACTTGACTCAACATCAAAATAGCTGTTAAAACAGTCCGTGGCTACAACACAATGTCCAGCACGTGTTACAATTTCCCAAAGGAGGAGTCATAACGCATCATACTAGCACATCTCGCTGTACACGAAAAAAAATCTCGTTTTTTTTTTTTTTTACAATAACTAGTTGTTTCCTTCACTATGAGAGTGGTGATTGCAGTGAAAATAAAGTGCGGTGGAAATGACTTTGCAAGACATACCTGAATAGAGGATTTCTACAAAACGGCTTAATGCCTTCACACTCAACAACCTCAACCTATGCTGGAAAGTTGTAGGAGAAAACATAAGCAAAAAAATGGTTTTTATCACATTGCTTAATGACAGTTGTTTTGTGTAGTATATTGTCTGTTAACGCTAGCTAGGTTAACACCTCAAAATGTAACAAGTAGAGGCAGCAGCATCATCTACAAAGGCTTTATAGTAACAGGACGTTGGACTAAAACAAGATAACCAGCAGGTAGGACAAGACAAAGCTGTATTAAAATATCGACGACGATATTGCGTTTCAATTGACATCAAACAACATAACTACATGAGTCCACAACATTAGTTTAATGTTAGCTGAACCCCATGGCTGAGCTTTATCTCACAAGATGCAATATCATTGATAAGCAATATCACTGGCTTTGATATTCTACTCTTTTTCATTTATTTATTACAGCTTAGTCTTGTCTTGCCTACAGGTTTAGACACTGCTGCCGCCTCTACCATCGCCGTTTCTGTTGAGAAGCTTCAGCCACATGTTCCGGACAGCTCCGCTCCGATAGTACTGAAGCAATTCGGTAAAAAGTTCAGTACCTGGTCATAACTTTTTTTTTTTTTTTTTTTTTTTACACCTGACATAAATCTAGACAATGTTGGTGTCATTAAATATGGCAAACATTTTTTTTCCAGCTTTTAAACCAGAAATGATTTACATAATCTAATAATCTAACCCTAATGTGTAGTTAATAGGATGCATTTATCAATAATATTTGCTAATAGTAGTTAATGTTGGATGTAGTTAAGGCTGAACTGTACTTCTGAGTCCACATATTTCCATTGGTGGCAGTATTTGTTGAAACGTGGTATAATTTTTAAACTTTTTTTTGCCAAAACGGACCATCTTAAAGAAAGACAGTAAACACATTTTCTTTAAACTTATACTGTATATTTTGTACCAACACGGTTGTGTTCTCTTTGTGTGAGATAAAAACAAAATACAGCAACAGGAAGACATGTAAATAAGCTGCAAAAATACGATATAGTTCTATAACATTTTTAACAGACAATTCTTTTTTTCAGTATACATTTCACTCTGGATAGAAGTGACAACATTATCCATCCTTAAGGCCCTGTCACTGAAATCAATTGACTCCAGTGGAATCGCCGATCGCTGGATTCGCTCACAGTGAAGTAATCTGTGTAAACGTTTTGCACAAAGATTAATTAAAGTCTTAATTGAATAATTTCATTCAAGAAAGAATTATGGAATAGAATACAATCCTGAAAACAAAATTATGAAAGAACATCTGTAATATTTCTTCATTTTTTGACGCTTTTG
Organism: Pampus argenteus; assembly: GCA_036937835.1. NCBI lineage: Eukaryota > Metazoa > Chordata > Actinopteri > Scombriformes > Stromateidae > Pampus > Pampus argenteus. Next base: position 20,276,123 of record CM072871.1, on the reverse strand, counting down.
TCCAACGCGATGTACAAATGAGTTTAAATCCAAGTCACAGCAGTCCGGTAGTAGTTCTGTGCCCCTGCTAGTTCTATCCTCCATTTTCCAGCTATAGAAGGATGCTGTACCTTTTTGTATGGTCCAATTGCTCTGCTGATATTTCTTCATTTCATATTTTCACTGTAAAATATGGGGGGAAAGTGTATAGGACAGTACCTGTTAAACATTATTCATCGGATATTAGTTTAATAAAAAATATGCATTATCAGTTCATAGTTCCTACTAATTAACTTCGACAAAATGGAAACAAAAAGGCCATTTTAAAACACGTCAAATAATAACCACAAACAATCTAACCTACAACTAAACTCTTTCTTCTTTTAGCTGTCAATAGTTCCTTCAGTATGTAATATATGGCTGCAAGGCTATAGTGACCAGCTGACAAACATTCTAGGCTGATATTTTTCTTTGAATGGAACTGATATTGTTAAAGTTGACTTACCCCATGTGTAAATGCATGTCCAGGTATGTCGCTGATCCATACTGTGCTGAAAAAGCACCGAAGAAGCGATTCTTGTCACATGATTGACAGTAAAATGGGAGTCTGCGTTGTAGCGGACTCAGTCTGGAGTAAGTTCGGTCATCATCGGTCAAGTATCCAGCAAATGTAACTAGGGATGGATACTGTTGGGATTTTATCGATATGCTTATCGATACTTAAGAATTGTTGTTGTTTTTTAAATTATTATTTTTAAAAAACAATGACTTCAGAACAGAAACTTATTTACCGTATATTTCGGACTATAAGGCGCATCTAAAATCATTACATTTTCTCAAAAATCAACAGTGCGCCTTATGTATGACCTTTGGTTGTGTTTACTAACCTCGAACCGATTTTATGTTGTACACATTACGGCTAATAACGTATTACTCCGCAAGTCAGGAGCCTCGCAGAGGCCGGAATCATCACTGAACAGCCCGGTGACAACAACGAGACTGACTCGGACAATGACGAGAGGGATCCGGATATGTTGGATCCTAAAATCACCCGACTGTTAAACTCTGAACAACGGTTTTGTATTTTTGTGTTAACTTACAACTGAGAGTTATTGTAAATTAGTTGAATAAAGTTCGACACACGTTTTGTTTTCGCTTAATGCTCCTTATAAATCAGATGCGCCTTATAATCCGGTGCGTTTTATAGCCCGAAAAATACGGTATATATTTTAAATATAATACTGTTTCTAGAGCAGTAACAGGACATGTTTACAACTGCAAAGTCACTATAGAAACTCAATGATATCTCCCTGGAAACTAATCTACAATGTCAATACAATAAATTACATCAAAGTACTGCTTGAATTTCAGTAAGAATGAGGAACACAGATATCAGTCACTATCAGTCATTCAACCGCGGTCTCTGCCAGAGGCCAAGTTTACAAGACTTTGCCAAAATTTAACATGTTAAACTAAGTAAACAGTTAAGGCTACATACAGGCAGCTTTTGTTTTAGCTTGTCCATAACAATTTTTCCTTTTTTATTGCACTTACAATAACAAGCATTTCAATTGGACTCTAAGTAGGCTAAATTCAAAAACCCTGCTGTCCTTTAAAAAATGGCATGTGTCCACATCAGGAGTTTCAGATTGTTTCTGTATTTACCTCTGAGCAGAAAACCAGCAAAGAAATGGTCATTATTTCTGTTTCCACAGCAGCTTCTTGACATTACGTTTATCACAGGCAGATTACAACAGTTTCAGTGAGAAAAGGGTGTTTGATAGCTACGTTTATCTCTAAATAAACAAAGTAGACAATAAGGAAAACAACATTTGCTTGAAGCTGTCATTGTTGCTTCCCCACAAAAACCGACATTTTTTGGAGTAAAACAAAAACTTAATCAGAACATCAACAACTTAATAATTAAGTGCAACTATGCTTGAGACAACTTAGAATGTTATAAAGAAAATGTGTAAAGGTGTAATGAATATGTCCACTTGGTTAGCAATCATATAATATCTACTATCTATTTTTAAATTAATTACACATGATGGTATATGGCAATTATTAGAATTTCATATTATATAACTATAGTTATTATCTAACTGATGCACACATTAGGAAAGTCACATAATGGCAAAGCAAATCAGCCTGGGATAGCCTTTGCTTCAGTGGTTTGTTTACGATGGCTTTGTTTATGATGCCTCTCTCTCTCTCTCTCACACACACACACATTTATATATATATATATATATATATAGGTCAAAGATCGACATGTGTCAACAAACCTAAAAATGCCTTATTTTACTATTATATATTCATTCTCGCTACCACTCCCGTTGCGTTAACCCCCATATCTATGTCATGCTAAGCATTATTAGCCTGCTCGGTACGTACATGGATGAAATGCCCTCTTGGTTCTCTGTTGTGGATAAAATTGCTATTCGGTGCTGAAGCCGAAAATGGTCCGTAAGGTCCAGGAAGACCACAGGGCCGCCCGAGTCTGAAAGGAGGGTCATGGGGAGGTGAGGGTCCGAACGGCGGCGGACCGTAAGCAGGTTTAGCGGGACGGTACATGCTAGTGTTCAGCAGGGTATGCCAACTCAACAATAACTGAATGAAGAAACCAAATGAAAGGCAAACAGGATCCAGAAAAATGTGTTAACTCTATCTGGTTCCACTACTGCAGCAGTAGCCGGAAATTAAACTGTGATACAGGAAAACGTTCTTCCTTTTTTTTCGTTCCGGACTGGAGTGTGACACAGTTATCTGTCCCCTTTTCTTTTATTTTGAAAAAAAAAAAAAAAGAAAGTCTTAGCAGCCACAGACACATGCAGAAACTAAAAGAAAAATAGCTATATGTGAAATATTAAGGTTTTTTCCACATCGACTCCATATTCATGAATTGTTTGAAATGTTCATGAAAATACAATTTTCTTTAAAAAATGTATTTGTGGCGTATCTGAATCTTATTTTGAAGCGATATTCAGCGACATTCACGAGGGGCCGCAGTAAAATTGTCAAGCGTTGACCGGTCCGCGGTTCGGGACCACAGTGTTAAACCACTGCCTTTGTATTATCTACGATATCATACATGAAAAAAAAGTCCTTTATTTTAAAATTAAAAAAAGTATCCAATTGTATTATTGCTTTGTGTTTGTAGCGTAAAAATGCATACAAATAAAAATTAAGTATGCCAAAAATCAGTACTCATTTTATATGACAATATTAGATTTTAATTAGTACTTTAACCTTAAAATATAAACAAGCACAGTACTTGTTTTAACCCTGTGCCATCTATATCTTTCGTACACTACATATTTCAATGAGCTGGTCTCATTTTGATTAAATTATAGCATTCTACACTTCCAGGCTTTGATAATGAGACACTGAATGAAAAAAAATGCAATATTCTCATTTCAGATTTTATTGCTCAGTCACACATCCATGCAATTCAACATCCATATTTGTATGCACACACACACACTCTTCCATGAACAGAACAAGATAACATCTTTTAAATAATTAACAAAAGGAGACTCCAGTCAAATCTACTGAAACAAAAGGAGGACTGGAAAGATGAAGCCGTTTTTCAAGTAATCATCAAATTTAATGAAACTATCAAGGATTTCAAGAATCCTACAGGTAATAATGATGTCCACTTCTAATGTCAGATACGCAACAGGTGCATCAACACTGAAATCTCAGGACTCTTGGCTGTCTTTCACAAAGTGTTCAATATAAGGCTAATTGAGTGTCAAAATGGGGTCAAAACAACAGTGTCCAGTTAGTCAACTACTTTTTAATAGCAGAGAGCTGTTGGCGAGAAGGGAGAAAAAAATTAACACACTAGTATGAAAAAAGCAAAGGACCACATTAGAACCGCCCTCCAATAGAAAAGCAAAAACAGCCTGTGTATGACTAGTGAACTTAGCCAATTTTAACCACGCCGAAAATGCAAAACTGTATAGTAAAATAAGGCATTTTACATTTGTTGACACGTGGAAAGTAGTCGACCTTTGAGTGGACTCTGCTGCGATGCCCCACGCCGTGTTTTCAACTAGTATAGTGTCGGCCTTGATTAAAGCCTGCTTGGTTGTAGTGCTGCCCACCATGTTGGAAGAACTGTTCAAACTGTCCTCCTTGGTTAAAATTCTGGCCCCCTCTCCCTCCCCAGCCTCCACCTTGTCCTCCACGGCCTCCTCTTCCCCTGCCACCTCGACCTCCTCGACCGCCCCCCCTCTCCTGATGCCAGCCTCCATCTTGGTGGTAATTGTCATGGTAACTGCCTCCTCCACCTCCTCCGTGGTAGCCAGAGTCCTGAAAGCCCCCTTGGTTGTTCCCTCCTCCGTAACCTCCCCTCCCTCCTCCCCCCTGATGACCTCCTGCGTCTTGATAGTGGCCCTGGTTGTAACCACCTCTCCCTCCACCACCTCCATCTCCCCAGCCACCCTGCACCTTCCCCCCTCTGCCACCTCCTCCTCTACCCCCCCTTTCTCCATGTCCTCCTCCTCCTCCTCTCTCATAGCCTCCACGGCCACCTTGGGAGTAGTGATCATAGCTCCCCCTGCCGCCTCCATGCCCACCCCCACCATAGTGTCCTCCACCTTGGGGCGCATCTTGGCGCTTCTGCCAGGAAGGCATCTCTGGAGGGGGAGGCTCGATCTCACAGGGTCGGCCTCCTCTGTCTGGCACTCGGCCCATTAGAACCTGAGAAAAGGACATGTATTAAAGCAGGAAGACTCAAAGTGCAAAGTTTTTCTGTCAGTATGAATTAACATGTCAGAAAAATAACTCTTTAAGACAGATGCTGGTGAAGTTTTTATTTTTTATTGGACAGCTGAAGTATTCAGTGCCTGAAAATATGTTACTTGAAAGAAACATCCTGAACTTTTTGAATGTTTTATACCAAAACACATGTAATATATATATACAATTTTTTTTTATCACTATATATAGTAATGACCCCGTCGTCTGGTCATTTCTGTTTGTTTTTTTTTTTTCCAGGTAGATGGGCGGAGCTACTGATATGATGTGCACCTGTGCCAAGGTTATTCAGCTGGCTTCTCCTTCCCTTTCTTTCTCACTCAGACCACTTGATGCCCGTTTGGTTTGTGTTTCTTTGTTTTCCATCACCACACTCCATGTACATCCAACACTGCACACATTACTGATGTTACAGATTACAGACTCCTTCAAATTGTTTTGGGATGTATTTAAATAAAATTTCAGTTTAAGTTAGATTAAAAGTGTGTGGTCTCCCACTTTTGTCTTGCTCTCTGAGCCAGGGCTATGACAAAATTTTTATTTTTATTTGATTAACAACTAAAAACACATCAGTGAGTCATACTGTTGCACTGGGTGACATGTGCCTACGTTACCATGAACACATGTTTGGATCTTGTTGTTGTTATGGACTTTTGCATATTCCATTAAAAAAATGAATAGTCAAAATTCTATAATTAGCATGAATTTTTTAAAGAAATGTTGCGATTACATAGTGATAAACTCACCTTATTAATGGCACAAGCAGTCTTCTCTCTTATCTTGCCACTACTTGTGCGTAGGATCTTGGAGAAGTCCTGTCGAGCAGCAAGAAGGTGGGCAACAGAGATTATGGTTTTGGTGCTGAGGGCAGAACGCAGGGGCTGGTAAACTTTAGCCAACTTTTCAGAACGTGTCTGTAGAAACAAACAAATCAAACAAAAATGGAATCTTATTTACCTTTGGAAAACGATGCATCTCGTATGTTAGTCACATATCGTATAAAAGTAAGCCAAAACACTCTACTTTGAGTCACAATGAAAAACTACTTGATTCTTCTACTTAGAGAGAAGAATCAAGTAGTAGAACTCTTGAGGTGTGACTAGTGCCCATCCAACCAAGACGTTCCAGGAAATATGGAACCAGAGGAAGTAAACTAAAATCTCAGAAACTAAACTTACATGGATCGAACCCAGTTTGTTTACAATTATTATCAATGATCCATTATAGCAGATGCAAATGTATTTTACATAATACTGAAGCAATTTCACTTTTTCACTCCTTTTTCTCCTCATTAGGACAGCAGGCTTGACTGGCCTAAACATTGCTAAAGCAAACACAAAGTGTACAAAGCTGCATCCTGCATTGTTTGTGCTTTCAGATTTAAGTTTCCATGTACCTTTGCTCTGTCAGACCAGCCAAAAGACTGCACCGTCACATCCAAACGTTTCAACAACATCTTTCTTCTCACGTCATACTCGTTTACGAGTGCTTGGTTTATAGCTTCGATTTTTTCCTGGCAAAATGAGAACACAAGGAAAACAGAGAACAGGTCATTTTGTGATGCAACAATGCCCCGATATGTTGTATGTCTTCGTCATTTTTCAGTATTTACAATGTGCACTGGACCAAGGGTCTTCCTCATCAAAGGTTCTCCAACGTGATTTGGTGGGACCTTACTCATGGCTTCTTTCAGCTAAGAAACAAAAATGGACAATAGGCAGATGTAATATGGACAACTAAAACTACAATAAAAATGTGTGTGGGGTTTGCAGCTTTTCAAAGGGACTGGCTAGCCTGAAATACAGGTTTAGTCCTGGTTTGCTTTTGTTGCGAGTACACACCTTCTTCTCAATTCCACTGAAGAACTGGAACATGGTGATGTTGGCTGGAGGCTTGGACATGCCCAGTGCCATGCAGATGCCCTTCAGTTCCTGGAATGCAGGGCTGCCCGACTCCTGGGCTTTTTTCTGAGGCTTGTTAACCAGGATCATCCTCGCTGCCTCCAACTCAGACACCAGAAACGCTGAGATACAAAGTGAATTTAGTTGAATTCCTTCACCCTTTATAGGATATTTTAAACAAATTTTTAATGCTGTTAAATAAGACCGGAAAAATGAGAAATTATAGCAGAAAATAGTTGTCTTCAGACTGAAGACCTAACCCTAACCCAGAGCTAACAAAGGAAGGAAAATATAACAAAAAAAAAAGACATCGTAGACACTGTAAATTAATTGCAGTATATGAAATCCATCTGTGTTTACTAAAGCATAGAGGAAAGTCACTGTAAAAGTTCTTTCTTATGCTTATGACATTACACCCATTTGAGGCGAATTTGACCTCAGCTGCAAAGTGGAGAGCAGATGGCTGCAGCTGGAGAAAGTGACTAAACTCTGACCAACTTTAAATCCAGGTTAGACACCTATGTTTTGCCTGAACCTTAAAAAAATATTCCACTAATTTAGCATTGCACTCCTATAATGTTGGATCCATGAAAAAGAAATGATCCAAAGACATGGTCTTTTTTTATTCCATGCATTTTTGTGTACTTTAAAACTCGAATTTCACCTATTGAAATTACTTGACTGCATATTCAAAAGTTCCCTGTGTGCTTTTCTTCTAAACAAAGATTCAAAGACACAAAACATGAACAATAAAAAAAATTTAAAAAAACCTGCCATACGTGCGGGGTCTTTAAAGTTCCTACACAAACATGGTACACCCACACAGGTGTTTCATTTATTTTGCTGATTAGACACCCTGTCAGGACTGTGTATGAGCGGGAACATTTAAAGCTACTCTTATTAGTACATGGAGTTTAAACACATACAGAGCCTTGACAAACTCACACAGGCTGAAAACGCTTGCTTTTGCTGCAATCTAGTGGTCGCTACATGTTGTGTTCACATCCTGTGCAGAATGACAGCTAACAAAATACAGTATGACTGTGCAACACTATATTACAGCTTGGTGTGTAACCGCACACGAAAAGTGCCTTTAACCTTTCAGCCCACAAGTTAATGCAACAATGCTCATTTCCATAAAAGATTCAGTGTTAAAATTGACAGAGAGAGAGAGAGAGAGACAGAGAGAGAGAGGGTCATCATACAGAGCAGCAGCAGGCAGTCGTTCCTGTTGAGGAGCCTCTGGGTGATGTCGCCGCTGTTGAGGACGGAGTAAGGACAGACGAGCTCTGAGAGCAGGCCGCTCATCTCCAGCTGGAAGCCCTCTGCCTCGCTCGGACCTGGGATGGGTACAAGGACGAAGAAACCGAAGATGATGTCACAAAAACAGACAAATAACCTGGTTTGATCTCACACATAGCCATTTAAAGTGGATGTGTTAGCAGCAACTTGACAGACTTCCAGGGCAGGGTTAGTTTGTTATTCCGTGCTTCATGACACAAAGCACAAACCATAGCATGTTTCATCGGACGACGTAATGTTTTTTTGTTTGTTTTTTTATTCCTCGGACATTGTATGAGACAATCTTGTGACACTATTTAACTGTGCGTGCAACGTAAGGAGACAGGACATGTCTTACAGTTTGTGGCATGTACATTCTCCTCCAGCTTGGTGTAGAGTCTAAGCTCTGAGACGATCCAGGCACAGAGCTTAGTAAACTCAGGTGAAGTTGCCCCTCCGTTCACAGCAGACTCCAGAGACCCTTCCTCCAACAGCGGGCCTTGGTACCTACAGTGACACAGACATGACATAGCTCACATTAGAAGACATACAATTTGAGCCACAGCACTTTGCTTTCCTTTTCAATGCAGCATGGCAGTGATGGTAAACAAAACAGACGTTTGGTTCAGTAAACAGAGCAAACACTGAACCTGTGGACTAACGCTACAGCCAAACTACATTTTAAAATACCCTTATTTAAGGATGTCTTTATTATTGCCGACCGTAAACGTCGCACAGGAATTAGCTCAAGGCCCCCCATTGATTCATTCATCTTGAGAAGCTCCTGGATGTATGTGCGTATTAATAATCGCAGCACACAAATAATCAGATATTTTTAGAAAGTGTGTCTGGAATTGGTTAACAGAAAGGAATGTGTTGGAGTAGATCCTGATAGTTATCATGACGGCAGCAGATTCTGCTGACACAGCTTGTAGCACAGAATGTAAAATCCGTCATAGGTGTGGATTACTTCGCATTTAGCTAGATAGCCATGATACCATAAATAGTTATGGGGAAAAAATAGACCAATGTTAGCTTGCTACAACAGCAGTTTAGCCGTTTAGCTAAAAGAAATCCCCCCGCTTTATTGCTAAAATAAGACAGACTAAGCTGGTCATTGAAATGTACACACTATTTTAATACAACAGTATAGTTGTTAGGTTCCTTCACTTACCCTAAATCTTCAAGAGAGACGAGAATGTCATTCTCCATCCCAATAATCTATAGTTGTGTTCTAAAATCAGGTAATGTCAAACAGGGCTTTCTTATCAGCCAGCTCAGCTGATACACGTTTTACTTCTACGTCTTCTTCTTTATATTTATTGGTAGTCGACAAACAGTCTTACAGGTGCATTACCGCCATCTACTGGATATTATGATATATTAGATTAAAAAACGAATAACAAAAATCAAACTTGCTTAGTTGAAATATTTTATGAAGGAAGAATGTACTTATGCTATACTAATGTCTAACTGTTCTTTGTGACTTTGTGTGACTTTGTTGAGCAAGTCAGCATAGAGATATTGAAAGACGAACCAATTCTTTCTTTCTTTTCTTCCTTCTAATTTGATTTAAATCAATATTAACTACTACATAATAATGTAAAGATGGATGTAATGACAAGGATATTGAAATGAATGGGATGGTGGTAGTGGTAATGGTGGTTATGGTGGTGGTGGTGATTACAATAGTTAGGATAGTGATAATACACAAATAATAATAATGTAAATTATTATTATCAAATGGTATACTTTATGAATGTCCCTTGTCCAGTCTGGCCAATGTTGAGATTACCTGTGGGGTGGGCCAACATGGGGCACTGAGGCACAGAGCTATAACCGCCTGACACAGAGGTGGAAATAGAAATGATGAATAAATAAATAAAATAATAAGGACAAAGCTTGTGCTGGTTGGACAGAGAAATAATAATAATAAAAAGATAAACAGAACTTTAAAGCACTTTTCTTTGTTTTATTTCAAAGAATGTGGCTAAAGTTGAAGTGTGTCTCTTACTGGGGTTTTCGATTCACACGCAGCTCACACATCTCAAGATGCACATGTCAATAAAAACTACCCCAACAAAAAGCACTTACTCCATTGAAATCTAAGGTCAGTGATTGTGTTAGGGTAATAATAATGACATTCTAAACGAAGCCACAGGACTCTTGATCCAGTCAAAAATACACTGCGATAACACTTTTATAACATTGAAGTTAAGGTGCTGCTTAAATTGAAGTGTGTCTCTCAGTAAAATGTATCTCTGAATTACTTTTACTCCTATATCAGCTGTGTGGCTACATTTCAGTCGATGAACTTATCACGGCCAAGACAACCCCAAAGAGAAGCACTTATGAACACAAGAATCATCAGTGGCTCTATTTGAGGTGATCTTAGAGTGTTTCCTTTAACAAATCTCTTCTCATACATTCAGTTGCTTATGTCAGTCAAAACTGCCCCAACAAGTAGCACTTACTGAATTCAAATGTCAAGTCAATGCTCATGTTAGGGTAATGCCAATGACTTCAAAACATATCAAAACACACAAAAAAAAAATGAACTAAACAAGAATTGTTGTCTGGAAAAATACCTTAGAAGCGAACCTGGGAAATCATAGTGCAGGAAATCTCCTGCGGCAAGTAGCACAAACTTATTCAACAACACTAGTCACTGCATGATGATGTCTGATGAAGAACTCACAATCAAGACAACCCCAAAGAGAAGCACTTATGAAATCAAGGACCATCAGTGTCTCAGTTCGAGGTGATCTGAACATGACTCCAGTAACACGTGTCTACCATCGCAGTCTGTAGTATTTACAGATGTTTCTTTCTAGTGTCTTCTGTGCTGCGTCCTGTTAGCAGTGGAAGTGGTGCTCCATGCACAGATTTACCCATCTTAAATACAGTGTCACCACTGAAGACAACTCCGCCCTGAATTTTCATGAAGTTTCAATGGTGAGAGTGACAATGGTCAGTAAACAATCACCATCTTTCGACTCGATGGATGGACGACCATCATCTTAGATTGATGCAGGCTATTAGCAGATGTCGAGTGGCCACTTACTCTGCATTGATTTTGATTGATGCAACACATTTCCACCTGGCTGACCCAGTTGCAGCTGCATTAGGAAAACTGTAAACAATGCACAGACACATACACATATAGCACTGAACATAAACTTACATGTACAAAGAAAATATACAAAGGGGATATTGAGTAAAGCAGACCATAGGATATCCAAAAACTCATTCTAACATGATAAGCATGTATATATACATTTTGAATCTGCACAAAGTAGTGATACAGTATAGAACTACACCCCAACTTTAAAGCACTTTCCTTTGTTTTATTTCAAAGAATGTAGCTAAAGTTGAAGTGTGTCTCTTACTGGGGTTTTCGATTCACACGCAGCTCACACATCTCAAGATGCACATGTCAATAAAAACTACCCCAACAAAAAGCACTTACTCCATTGAAATCTAAGGTCAGTGATTGTGTTAGGGTAATAATAATGACATTCTAAACGAAGCCACAGGACTCTTGATCCAGTCAAAAATACACTGCGATAACACTTTTATAACATTGAAGTTAAGGTGCTGCTTAAATTGAAGTGTGTCTCTCAGTAAAATGTATCTCTGAATTACTTTTACTCCTATATCAGCTGTGTGGCTACATTTCAGTCGATGAACTTATCACGGCCAAGACAACCCCAAAGAGAAGCACTTATGAACACAAGAATCATCAGTGGCTCTATTTGAGGTGATCTTAGAGTGTTTCCTTTAACAAATCTCTTCTCATACATTCAGTTGCTTATGTCAGTCAAAACTGCCCCAACAAGTAGCACTTACTGAATTCAAATGTCAAGTCAATGCTCATGTTAGGGTAATGCCAATGACTTCAAAACATATCAAAACACACAAAAAAAAAATGAACTAAACAAGAATTGTTGTCTGGAAAAATACCTTAGAAGCGAACCTGGGAAATCATAGTGCAGGAAATCTCCTGCGGCAAGTAGCACAAACTTATTCAACAACACCAGTCACTGCATGATGATGTCTGATGAAGAACTCACAATCAAGACAACCCCAAAGAGAAGCACTTATGAAATCAAGGACCATCAGTGTCTCAGTTCGAGGTGATCTGAACATGACTCCAGTAACACGTGTCTACCATCGCAGTCTGTAGTATTTACAGATGTTTCTTTCTAGTGTCTTCTGTGCTGCGTCCTGTTAGCAGTGGAAGTGGTGCTCCATGCACAGATTTACCCATCTTAAATACAGTGTCACCACTGAAGACAACTCCGCCCTGAATTTTCAATGGTGAGAGTGACAATGGTCAGTAAACAATCACCATCTTTCGACTCGATGGATGGACGACCATCATCTTAGATTGATGCAGGCTATTAGCAGATGTCGAGTGGCCACTTACTCTGCATTGATTTTGATTGATGCAACACATTTCCACCTGGCTGACCCAGTTGCAGCTGCATGAGGAAAACTGTAAACAATGCACAGACACATACACATATAGCACTGAACATAAACTTACATGTACAAAGAAAATATACAAAGGGGATATTGAGTAAAGCAGACCATAGGATATCCAAAAACTCATTCTAACATGATAAGCATGTATATATACATTTTGAATCTGCACAAAGTAGTGATACAGTATAGAACTACACCCCTACTTTAAAGCACTTTCCTTTGTTTTATTTCAAAGAATGTGGCTAAAGTTGAAGTGTGTCTCTTACTGGGGTTTTCGATTCACACGCAGCTCACACATCTCAAGATGCACATGTCAATAAAAACTACCCCAACAAAAAGCACTTACTCCATTGAAATCTAAGGTCAGTGATTGTGTTAGGGTAATAATAATGACATTCTAAACGAAGCCACAGGACTCTTGATCCAGTCAAAAATACACTGCGATAACACTTTTATAACATTGAAGTTAAGGTGCTGCTTAAATTGAAGTGTGTCTCTCAGTAAAATGTATCTCTGAATTACTTTTACTCCTATATCAGCTGTGTGGCTACATTTCAGTCGATGAACTTATCACGGCCAAGACAACCCCAAAGAGAAGCACTTATGAACACAAGAATCATCAGTGGCTCTATTTGAGGTGATCTTAGAGTGTTTCCTTTAACAAATCTCTTCTCATACATTCAGTTGCTTATGTCAGTCAAAACTGCCCCAACAAGTAGCACTTACTGAATTCAAATGTCAAGTCAATGCTCATGTTAGGGTAATGCCAATGACTTCAAAACATATCAAAACACAAAAAAAAAAAAAATGAACTAAACAAGAATTGTTGTCTGGAAAAATACCTTAGAAGCGAACCTGGGAAATCATAGTGCAGGAAATCTCCTGCGGCAAGTAGCACAAACTTATTCAACAACACCAGTCACTGCATGATGATGTCTGATGAAGAACTCACAATCAAGACAACCCCAAAGAGAAGCACTTATGAAATCAAGGACCATCAGTGTCTCAGTTCGAGGTGATCTGAACATGACTCCAGTAACACGTGTCTACCATCGCAGTCTGTAGTATTTACAGATGTTTCTTTCTAGTGTCTTCTGTGCTGCGTCCTGTTAGCAGTGGAAGTGGTGCTCCATGCACAGATTTACCCATCTTAAATACAGTGTCACCACTGAAGACAACTCCGCCCTGAATTTTCAATGGTGAGAGTGACAATGGTCAGTAAACAATCACCATCTTTCGACTCGATGGATGGACGACCATCATCTTAGATTGATGCAGGCTATTAGCAGATGTCGAGTGGCCACTTACTCTGCATTGATTTTGATTGATGCAACACATTTCCACCTGGCTGACCCAGTTGCAGCTGCATGAGGAAAACTGTAAACAATGCACAGACACATACACATATAGCACTGAACATAAACTTACATGTACAAAGAAAATATACAAAGGGGATATTGAGTAAAGCAGACCATAGGATATCCAAAAACTCATTCTAACATGATAAGCATGTATATATACATTTTGAATCTGCACAAAGTAGTGATACAGTATAGAACTACACCCCTACTTTAAAGCACTTTCCTTTGTTTTATTTCAAAGAATGTGGCTAAAGTTGAAGTGTGTCTCTTACTGGGGTTTTCGATTCACCAAAGCTCACACATCTCAAGATGCACATGTCAATAAAAACTACCCCAACAAAAAGCACTTACTCCATTGAAATCTAAGGTCAGTGATTGTGTTAGGGTAATAATAATGACATTCTAAACGAAGCCACAGGACTCTTGATCCAGTCAAAAATACACTGCGATAACACTTTTATAACATTGAAGTTAAGGTGCTGCTTAAATTGAAGTGTGTCTCTCAGTAAAATGTATCTCTGAATTACTTTTACTCCTATATCAGCTGTGTGGCTACATTTCAGTCGATGAACTTATCACGGCCAAGACAACCCCAAAGAGAAGCACTTATGAACACAAGAATCATCAGTGGCTCTATTTGAGGTGATCTTAGAGTGTTTCCTTTAACAAATCTCTTCTCATACATTCAGTTGCTTATGTCAGTCAAAACTGCCCCAACAAGTAGCACTTACTGAATTCAAATGTCAAGTCAATGCTCATGTTAGGGTAATGCCAATGACTTCAAAACATATCAAAACACACAAAAAAAAAAATGAACTAAACAAGAATTGTTGTCTGGAAAAATACCTTAGAAGCGAACCTGGGAAATCATAGTGCAGGAAATCTCCTGCGGCAAGTAGCACAAACTTATTCAACAACACCAGTCACTGCATGATGATGTCTGATGAAGAACTCACAATCAAGACAACCCCAAAGAGAAGCACTTATGAAATCAAGGACCATCAGTGTCTCAGTTCGAGGTGATCTGAACATGACTCCAGTAACACGTGTCTACCATCGCAGTCTGTAGTATTTACAGATGTTTCTTTCTAGTGTCTTCTGTGCTGCGTCCTGTTAGCAGTGGAAGTGGTGCTCCATGCACAGATTTACCCATCTTAAATACAGTGTCACCACTGAAGACAACTCCGCCCTGAATTTTCAATGGTGAGAGTGACAATGGTCAGTAAACAATCACCATCTTTCGACTCGATGGATGGACGACCATCATCTTAGATTGATGCAGGCTATTAGCAGATGTCGAGTGGCCACTTACTCTGCATTGATTTTGATTGATGCAACACATTTCCACCTGGCTGACCCAGTTGCAGCTGCATGAGGAAAACTGTAAACAATGCACAGACACATACACATATAGCACTGAACATAAACTTACATGTACAAAGAAAATATACAAAGGGGATATTGAGTAAAGCAGACCATAGGATATCCAAAAACTCATTCTAACATGATAAGCATGTATATATACATTTTGAATCTGCACAAAGTAGTGATACAGTATAGAACTACACCCCTACTTTAAAGCACTTTCCTTTGTTTTATTTCAAAGAATGTGGCTAAAGTTGAAGTGTGTCTCTTACTGGGGTTTTCGATTCACACGCAGCTCACACATCTCAAGATGCACATGTCAATAAAAACTACCCCAACAAAAAGCACTTACTCCATTGAAATCTAAGGTCAGTGATTGTGTTAGGGTAATAATAATGACATTCTAAACAAAGCCACAGGACTCTTGATCCAGTCAAAAATACACTGCGATAACACTTTTATAACATTGAAGTTAAGGTGCTGCTTAAATTGAAGTGTGTCTCTCAGTAAAATGTATCTCTGAATTACTTTTACTCCTATATCAGCTGTGTGGCTACATTTCAGTCGATGAACTTATCACGGCCAAGACAACCCCAAAGAGAAGCACTTATGAACACAAGAATCATCAGTGGCTCTATTTGAGGTGATCTTAGAGTGTTTCCTTTAACAAATCTCTTCTCATACATTCAGTTGCTTATGTCAGTCAAAACTGCCCCAACAAGTAGCACTTACTGAATTCAAATGTCAAGTCAATGCTCATGTTAGGGTAATGCCAATGACTTCAAAACATATCAAAACACAAAAAAAAAAAAATGAACTAAACAAGAATTGTTGTCTGGAAAAATACCTTAGAAGCGAACCTGGGAAATCATAGTGCAGGAAATCTCCTGCGGCAAGTAGCACAAACTTATTCAACAACACCAGTCACTGCATGATGATGTCTGATGAAGAACTCACAATCAAGACAACCCCAAAGAGAAGCACTTATGAAATCAAGGACCATCAGTGTCTCAGTTCGAGGTGATCTGAACATGACTCCAGTAACACGTGTCTACCATCGCAGTCTGTAGTATTTACAGATGTTTCTTTCTAGTGTCTTCTGTGCTGCGTCCTGTTAGCAGTGGAAGTGGTGCTCCATGCACAGATTTACCCATCTTAAATACAGTGTCACCACTGAAGACAACTCCGCCCTGAATTTTCATGAAGTTTCAATGGTGAGAGTGACAATGGTCAGTAAACAATCACCATCTTTCGACTCGATGGATGGACGACCATCATCTTAGATTGATGCAGGCTATTAGCAGATGTCGAGTGGCCACTTACTCTGCATTGATTTTGATTGATGCAACACATTTCCACCTGGCTGACCCAGTTGCAGCTGCATGAGGAAAACTGTAAACAATGCACAGACACATACACATATAGCACTGAACATAAACTTACATGTACAAAGAAAATATACAAAGGGGATATTGAGTAAAGCAGACCATAGGATATCCAAAAACTCATTCTAACATGATAAGCATGTATATATACATTTTGAATCTGCACAAAGTAGTGATACAGTATAGAACTACACCCCTACTTTAAAGCACTTTCCTTTGTTTTATTTCAAAGAATGTGGCTAAAGTTGAAGTGTGTCTCTTACTGGGGTTTTCGATTCACACGCAGCTCACACATCTCAAGATGCACATGTCAATAAAAACTACCCCAACAAAAAGCACTTACTCCATTGAAATCTAAGGTCAGTGATTGTGTTAGGGTAATAATAATGACATTCTAAACGAAGCCACAGGACTCTTGATCCAGTCAAAAATACACTGCGATAACACTTTTATAACATTGAAGTTAAGGTGCTGCTTAAATTGAAGTGTGTCTCTCAGTAAAATGTATCTCTGAATTACTTTTACTCCTATATCAGCTGTGTGGCTACATTTCAGTCGATGAACTTATCACGGCCAAGACAACCCCAAAGAGAAGCACTTATGAACACAAGAATCATCAGTGGCTCTATTTGAGGTGATCTTAGAGTGTTTCCTTTAACAAATCTCTTCTCATACATTCAGTTGCTTATGTCAGTCAAAACTGCCCCAACAAGTAGCACTTACTGAATTCAAATGTCAAGTCAATGCTCATGTTAGGGTAATGCCAATGACTTCAAAACATATCAAAACACACAAAAAAAAAATGAACTAAACAAGAATTGTTGTCTGGAAAAATACCTTAGAAGCGAACCTGGGAAATCATAGTGCAGGAAATCTCCTGCGGCAAGTAGCACAAACTTATTCAACAACACCAGTCACTGCATGATGATGTCTGATGAAGAACTCACAATCAAGACAACCCCAAAGAGAAGCACTTATGAAATCAAGGACCATCAGTGTCTCAGTTCGAGGTGATCTGAACATGACTCCAGTAACACGTGTCTACCATCGCAGTCTGTAGTATTTACAGATGTTTCTTTCTAGTGTCTTCTGTGCTGCGTCCTGTTAGCAGTGGAAGTGGTGCTCCATGCACAGATTTACCCATCTTAAATACAGTGTCACCACTGAAGACAACTCCGCCCTGAATTTTCAATGGTGAGAGTGACAATGGTCAGTAAACAATCACCATCTTTCGACTCGATGGATGGACGACCATCATCTTAGATTGATGCAGGCTATTAGCAGATGTCGAGTGGCCACTTACTCTGCATTGATTTTGATTGATGCAACACATTTCCACCTGGCTGACCCAGTTGCAGCTGCATGAGGAAAACTGTAAACAATGCACAGACACATACACATATAGCACTGAACATAAACTTACATGTACAAAGAAAATATACAAAGGGGATATTGAGTAAAGCAGACCATAGGATATCCAAAAACTCATTCTAACATGATAAGCATGTATATATACATTTTGAATCTGCACAAAGTAGTGATACAGTATAGAACTACACCCCTACTTTAAAGCACTTTCCTTTGTTTTATTTCAAAGAATGTGGCTAAAGTTGAAGTGTGTCTCTTACTGGGGTTTTCGATTCACACGCAGCTCACACATCTCAAGATGCACATGTCAATAAAAACTACCCCAACAAAAAGCACTTACTCCATTGAAATCTAAGGTCAGTGATTGTGTTAGGGTAATAATAATGACATTCTAAACGAAGCCACAGGACTCTTGATCCAGTCAAAAATACACTGCGATAACACTTTTATAACATTGAAGTTAAGGTGCTGCTTAAATTGAAGTGTGTCTCTCAGTAAAATGTATCTCTGAATTACTTTTACTCCTATATCAGCTGTGTGGCTACATTTCAGTCGATGAACTTATCACGGCCAAGACAACCCCAAAGAGAAGCACTTATGAACACAAGAATCATCAGTGGCTCTATTTGAGGTGATCTTAGAGTGTTTCCTTTAACAAATCTCTTCTCATACATTCAGTTGCTTATGTCAGTCAAAACTGCCCCAACAAGTAGCACTTACTGAATTCAAATGTCAAGTCAATGCTCATGTTAGGGTAATGCCAATGACTTCAAAACATATCAAAACACAAAAAAAAAAAAAATGAACTAAACAAGAATTGTTGTCTGGAAAAATACCTTAGAAGCGAACCTGGGAAATCATAGTGCAGGAAATCTCCTGCGGCAAGTAGCACAAACTTATTCAACAACACCAGTCACTGCATGATGATGTCTGATGAAGAACTCACAATCAAGACAACCCCAAAGAGAAGCACTTATGAAATCAAGGACCATCAGTGTCTCAGTTCGAGGTGATCTGAACATGACTCCAGTAACACGTGTCTACCATCGCAGTCTGTAGTATTTACAGATGTTTCTTTCTAGTGTCTTCTGTGCTGCGTCCTGTTAGCAGTGGAAGTGGTGCTCCATGCACAGATTTACCCATCTTAAATACAGTGTCACCACTGAAGACAACTCCGCCCTGAATTTTCAATGGTGAGAGTGACAATGGTCAGTAAACAATCACCATCTTTCGACTCGATGGATGGACGACCATCATCTTAGATTGATGCAGGCTATTAGCAGATGTCGAGTGGCCACTTACTCTGCATTGATTTTGATTGATGCAACACATTTCCACCTGGCTGACCCAGTTGCAGCTGCATGAGGAAAACTGTAAACAATGCACAGACACATACACATATAGCACTGAACATAAACTTACATGTACAAAGAAAATATACAAAGGGGATATTGAGTAAAGCAGACCATAGGATATCCAAAAACTCATTCTAACATGATAAGCATGTATATATACATTTTGAATCTGCACAAAGTAGTGATACAGTATAGAACTACACCCCTACTTTAAAGCACTTTCCTTTGTTTTATTTCAAAGAATGTGGCTAAAGTTGAAGTGTGTCTCTTACTGGGGTTTTCGATTCACCAAAGCTCACACATCTCAAGATGCACATGTCAATAAAAACTACCCCAACAAAAAGCACTTACTCCATTGAAATCTAAGGTCAGTGATTGTGTTAGGGTAATAATAATGACATTCTAAACGAAGCCACAGGACTCTTGATCCAGTCAAAAATACACTGCGATAACACTTTTATAACATTGAAGTTAAGGTGCTGCTTAAATTGAAGTGTGTCTCTCAGTAAAATGTATCTCTGAATTACTTTTACTCCTATATCAGCTGTGTGGCTACATTTCAGTCGATGAACTTATCACGGCCAAGACAACCCCAAAGAGAAGCACTTATGAACACAAGAATCATCAGTGGCTCTATTTGAGGTGATCTTAGAGTGTTTCCTTTAACAAATCTCTTCTCATACATTCAGTTGCTTATGTCAGTCAAAACTGCCCCAACAAGTAGCACTTACTGAATTCAAATGTCAAGTCAATGCTCATGTTAGGGTAATGCCAATGACTTCAAAACATATCAAAACACACAAAAAAAAAAATGAACTAAACAAGAATTGTTGTCTGGAAAAATACCTTAGAAGCGAACCTGGGAAATCATAGTGCAGGAAATCTCCTGCGGCAAGTAGCACAAACTTATTCAACAACACCAGTCACTGCATGATGATGTCTGATGAAGAACTCACAATCAAGACAACCCCAAAGAGAAGCACTTATGAAATCAAGGACCATCAGTGTCTCAGTTCGAGGTGATCTGAACATGACTCCAGTAACACGTGTCTACCATCGCAGTCTGTAGTATTTACAGATGTTTCTTTCTAGTGTCTTCTGTGCTGCGTCCTGTTAGCAGTGGAAGTGGTGCTCCATGCACAGATTTACCCATCTTAAATACAGTGTCACCACTGAAGACAACTCCGCCCTGAATTTTCAATGGTGAGAGTGACAATGGTCAGTAAACAATCACCATCTTTCGACTCGATGGATGGACGACCATCATCTTAGATTGATGCAGGCTATTAGCAGATGTCGAGTGGCCACTTACTCTGCATTGATTTTGATTGATGCAACACATTTCCACCTGGCTGACCCAGTTGCAGCTGCATGAGGAAAACTGTAAACAATGCACAGACACATACACATATAGCACTGAACATAAACTTACATGTACAAAGAAAATATACAAAGGGGATATTGAGTAAAGCAGACCATAGGATATCCAAAAACTCATTCTAACATGATAAGCATGTATATATACATTTTGAATCTGCACAAAGTAGTGATACAGTATAGAACTACACCCCTACTTTAAAGCACTTTCCTTTGTTTTATTTCAAAGAATGTGGCTAAAGTTGAAGTGTGTCTCTTACTGGGGTTTTCGATTCACACGCAGCTCACACATCTCAAGATGCACATGTCAATAAAAACTACCCCAACAAAAAGCACTTACTCCATTGAAATCTAAGGTCAGTGATTGTGTTAGGGTAATAATAATGACATTCTAAACAAAGCCACAGGACTCTTGATCCAGTCAAAAATACACTGCGATAACACTTTTATAACATTGAAGTTAAGGTGCTGCTTAAATTGAAGTGTGTCTCTCAGTAAAATGTATCTCTGAATTACTTTTACTCCTATATCAGCTGTGTGGCTACATTTCAGTCGATGAACTTATCACGGCCAAGACAACCCCAAAGAGAAGCACTTATGAACACAAGAATCATCAGTGGCTCTATTTGAGGTGATCTTAGAGTGTTTCCTTTAACAAATCTCTTCTCATACATTCAGTTGCTTATGTCAGTCAAAACTGCCCCAACAAGTAGCACTTACTGAATTCAAATGTCAAGTCAATGCTCATGTTAGGGTAATGCCAATGACTTCAAAACATATCAAAACACAAAAAAAAAAAAATGAACTAAACAAGAATTGTTGTCTGGAAAAATACCTTAGAAGCGAACCTGGGAAATCATAGTGCAGGAAATCTCCTGCGGCAAGTAGCACAAACTTATTCAACAACACCAGTCACTGCATGATGATGTCTGATGAAGAACTCACAATCAAGACAACCCCAAAGAGAAGCACTTATGAAATCAAGGACCATCAGTGTCTCAGTTCGAGGTGATCTGAACATGACTCCAGTAACACGTGTCTACCATCGCAGTCTGTAGTATTTACAGATGTTTCTTTCTAGTGTCTTCTGTGCTGCGTCCTGTTAGCAGTGGAAGTGGTGCTCCATGCACAGATTTACCCATCTTAAATACAGTGTCACCACTGAAGACAACTCCGCCCTGAATTTTCATGAAGTTTCAATGGTGAGAGTGACAATGGTCAGTAAACAATCACCATCTTTCGACTCGATGGATGGACGACCATCATCTTAGATTGATGCAGGCTATTAGCAGATGTCGAGTGGCCACTTACTCTGCATTGATTTTGATTGATGCAACACATTTCCACCTGGCTGACCCAGTTGCAGCTGCATGAGGAAAACTGTAAACAATGCACAGACACATACACATATAGCACTGAACATAAACTTACATGTACAAAGAAAATATACAAAGGGGATATTGAGTAAAGCAGACCATAGGATATCCAAAAACTCATTCTAACATGATAAGCATGTATATATACATTTTGAATCTGCACAAAGTAGTGATACAGTATAGAACTACACCCCTACTTTAAAGCACTTTCCTTTGTTTTATTTCAAAGAATGTGGCTAAAGTTGAAGTGTGTCTCTTACTGGGGTTTTCGATTCACACGCAGCTCACACATCTCAAGATGCACATGTCAATAAAAACTACCCCAACAAAAAGCACTTACTCCATTGAAATCTAAGGTCAGTGATTGTGTTAGGGTAATAATAATGACATTCTAAACGAAGCCACAGGACTCTTGATCCAGTCAAAAATACACTGCGATAACACTTTTATAACATTGAAGTTAAGGTGCTGCTTAAATTGAAGTGTGTCTCTCAGTAAAATGTATCTCTGAATTACTTTTACTCCTATATCAGCTGTGTGGCTACATTTCAGTCGATGAACTTATCACGGCCAAGACAACCCCAAAGAGAAGCACTTATGAACACAAGAATCATCAGTGGCTCTATTTGAGGTGATCTTAGAGTGTTTCCTTTAACAAATCTCTTCTCATACATTCAGTTGCTTATGTCAGTCAAAACTGCCCCAACAAGTAGCACTTACTGAATTCAAATGTCAAGTCAATGCTCATGTTAGGGTAATGCCAATGACTTCAAAACATATCAAAACACACAAAAAAAAAATGAACTAAACAAGAATTGTTGTCTGGAAAAATACCTTAGAAGCGAACCTGGGAAATCATAGTGCAGGAAATCTCCTGCGGCAAGTAGCACAAACTTATTCAACAACACCAGTCACTGCATGATGATGTCTGATGAAGAACTCACAATCAAGACAACCCCAAAGAGAAGCACTTATGAAATCAAGGACCATCAGTGTCTCAGTTCGAGGTGATCTGAACATGACTCCAGTAACACGTGTCTACCATCGCAGTCTGTAGTATTTACAGATGTTTCTTTCTAGTGTCTTCTGTGCTGCGTCCTGTTAGCAGTGGAAGTGGTGCTCCATGCACAGATTTACCCATCTTAAATACAGTGTCACCACTGAAGACAACTCCGCCCTGAATTTTCAATGGTGAGAGTGACAATGGTCAGTAAACAATCACCATCTTTCGACTCGATGGATGGACGACCATCATCTTAGATTGATGCAGGCTATTAGCAGATGTCGAGTGGCCACTTACTCTGCATTGATTTTGATTGATGCAACACATTTCCACCTGGCTGACCCAGTTGCAGCTGCATGAGGAAAACTGTAAACAATGCACAGACACATACACATATAGCACTGAACATAAACTTACATGTACAAAGAAAATATACAAAGGGGATATTGAGTAAAGCAGACCATAGGATATCCAAAAACTCATTCTAACATGATAAGCATGTATATATACATTTTGAATCTGCACAAAGTAGTGATACAGTATAGAACTACACCCCTACTTTAAAGCACTTTCCTTTGTTTTATTTCAAAGAATGTGGCTAAAGTTGAAGTGTGTCTCTTACTGGGGTTTTCGATTCACACGCAGCTCACACATCTCAAGATGCACATGTCAATAAAAACTACCCCAACAAAAAGCACTTACTCCATTGAAATCTAAGGTCAGTGATTGTGTTAGGGTAATAATAATGACATTCTAAACGAAGCCACAGGACTCTTGATCCAGTCAAAAATACACTGCGATAACACTTTTATAACATTGAAGTTAAGGTGCTGCTTAAATTGAAGTGTGTCTCTCAGTAAAATGTATCTCTGAATTACTTTTACTCCTATATCAGCTGTGTGGCTACATTTCAGTCGATGAACTTATCACGGCCAAGACAACCCCAAAGAGAAGCACTTATGAACACAAGAATCATCAGTGGCTCTATTTGAGGTGATCTTAGAGTGTTTCCTTTAACAAATCTCTTCTCATACATTCAGTTGCTTATGTCAGTCAAAACTGCCCCAACAAGTAGCACTTACTGAATTCAAATGTCAAGTCAATGCTCATGTTAGGGTAATGCCAATGACTTCAAAACATATCAAAACACAAAAAAAAAAAAATGAACTAAACAAGAATTGTTGTCTGGAAAAATACCTTAGAAGCGAACCTGGGAAATCATAGTGCAGGAAATCTCCTGCGGCAAGTAGCACAAACTTATTCAACAACACCAGTCACTGCATGATGATGTCTGATGAAGAACTCACAATCAAGACAACCCCAAAGAGAAGCACTTATGAAATCAAGGACCATCAGTGTCTCAGTTCGAGGTGATCTGAACATGACTCCAGTAACACGTGTCTACCATCGCAGTCTGTAGTATTTACAGATGTTTCTTTCTAGTGTCTTCTGTGCTGCGTCCTGTTAGCAGTGGAAGTGGTGCTCCATGCACAGATTTACCCATCTTAAATACAGTGTCACCACTGAAGACAACTCCGCCCTGAATTTTCATGAAGTTTCAATGGTGAGAGTGACAATGGTCAGTAAACAATCACCATCTTTCGACTCGATGGATGGACGACCATCATCTTAGATTGATGCAGGCTATTAGCAGATGTCGAGTGGCCACTTACTCTGCATTGATTTTGATTGATGCAACACATTTCCACCTGGCTGACCCAGTTGCAGCTGCATGAGGAAAACTGTAAACAATGCACAGACACATACACATATAGCACTGAACATAAACTTACATGTACAAAGAAAATATACAAAGGGGATATTGAGTAAAGCAGACCATAGGATATCCAAAAACTCATTCTAACATGATAAGCATGTATATATACATTTTGAATCTGCACAAAGTAGTGATACAGTATAGAACTACACCCCAACTTTAAAGCACTTTCCTTTGTTTTATTTCAAAGAATGTGGCTAAAGTTGAAGTGTGTCTCTTACTGGGGTTTTCGATTCACACGCAGCTCACATCTCAAGATGCACATGTCAATAAAAACTACCCCAACAAAAAGCACTTACTCCATTGAAATCTAAGGTCAGTGATTGTGTTAGGGTAATAATAATGACATTCTAAACGAAGCCACAGGACTCTTGATCCAGTCAAAAATACACTGCGATAACACTTTTATAACATTGAAGTTAAGGTGCTGCTTAAATTGAAGTGTGTCTCTCAGTAAAATGTATCTCTGAATTACTTTTACTCCTATATCAGCTGTGTGGCTACATTTCAGTCGATGAACTTATCACGGCCAAGACAACCCCAAAGAGAAGCACTTATGAACACAAGAATCATCAGTGGCTCTATTTGAGGTGATCTTAGAGTGTTTCCTTTAACAAATCTCTTCTCATACATTCAGTTGCTTATGTCAGTCAAAACTGCCCCAACAAGTAGCACTTACTGAATTCAAATGTCAAGTCAATGCTCATGTTAGGGTAATGCCATTGACTTCAAAACATATCAAAACACAAAAAAAAAAAAATGAACTAAACAAGAATTGTTGTCTGGAAAAATACCTTAGAAGCGAACCTGGGAAATCATAGTGCAGGAAATCTCCTGCGGCAAGTAGCACAAACTTATTCAACAACACTAGTCACTGCATGATGATGTCTGATGAAGAACTCACAATCAAGACAACCCCAAAGAGAAGCACTTATGAAATCAAGGACCATCAGTGTCTCAGTTCGAGGTGATCTGAACATGACTCCAGTAACACGTGTCTACCATCGCAGTCTGTAGTATTTACAGATGTTTCTTTCTAGTGTCTTCTGTGCTGCGTCCTGTTAGCAGTGGAAGTGGTGCTCCATGCACAGATTTACCCATCTTAAATACAGTGTCACCACTGAAGACAACTCCGCCCTGAATTTTCATGAAGTTTCAATGGTGAGAGTGACAATGGTCAGTAAACAATCACCATCTTTCGACTCGATGGATGGACGACCATCATCTTAGATTGATGCAGGCTATTAGCAGATGTCGAGTGGCCACTTACTCTGCATTGATTTTAAATGATGCAACACATTTCCACCTGGCTGACCCAGTTGCAGCTGCATTAGGAAAACTGTAAACAATGCACAGACACATACACATATAGCACTGAACATAAACTTACATGTACAAAGAAAATATACAAAGGGGATATTGAGTAAAGCAGACCATAGGATATCCAAAAACTCATTCTAACATGATAAGCATGTATATATACATTTTGAATCTGCACAAAGTAGTGATACAGTATAGAACTACACCCCAACTTTAAAGCACTTTCCTTTGTTTTATTTCAAAGAATGTAGCTAAAGTTGAAGTGTGTCTCTTACTGGGGTTTTCGATTCACACGCAGCTCACACATCTCAAGATGCACATGTCAATAAAAACTACCCCAACAAAAAGCACTTACTCCATTGAAATCTAAGGTCAGTGATTGTGTTAGGGTAATAATAATGACATTCTAAACGAAGCCACAGGACTCTTGATCCAGTCAAAAATACACTGCGATAACACTTTTATAACATTGAAGTTAAGGTGCTGCTTAAATTGAAGTGTGTCTCTCAGTAAAATGTATCTCTGAATTACTTTTACTCCTATATCAGCTGTGTGGCTACATTTCAGTCGATGAACTTATCACGGCCAAGACAACCCCAAAGAGAAGCACTTATGAACACAAGAATCATCAGTGGCTCTATTTGAGGTGATCTTAGAGTGTTTCCTTTAACAAATCTCTTCTCATACATTCAGTTGCTTATGTCAGTCAAAACTGCCCCAACAAGTAGCACTTACTGAATTCAAATGTCAAGTCAATGCTCATGTTAGGGTAATGCCAATGACTTCAAAACATATCAAAACACACAAAAAAAAAAATGAACTAAACAAGAATTGTTGTCTGGAAAAATACCTTAGAAGCGAACCTGGGAAATCATAGTGCAGGAAATCTCCTGCGGCAAGTAGCACAAACTTATTCAACAACACCAGTCACTGCATGATGATGTCTGATGAAGAACTCACAATCAAGACAACTCCAAAGAGAAGCACTTATGAAATCAAGGACCATCAGTGTCTCAGTTCGAGGTGATCTGAACATGACTCCAGTAACACGTGTCTACCATCGCAGTCTGTAGTATTTACAGATGTTTCTTTCTAGTGTCTTCTGTGCTGCGTCCTGTTAGCAGTGGAAGTGGTGCTCCATGCACAGATTTACCCATCTTAAATACAGTGTCACCACTGAAGACAACTCCGCCCTGAATTTTCAATGGTGAGAGTGACAATGGTCAGTAAACAATCACCATCTTTCGACTCGATGGATGGACGACCATCATCTTAGATTGATGCAGGCTATTAGCAGATGTCGAGTGGCCACTTACTCTGCATTGATTTTGATTGATGCAACACATTTCCACCTGGCTGACCCAGTTGCAGCTGCATGAGGAAAACTGTAAACAATGCACAGACACATACACATATAGCACTGAACATAAACTTACATGTACAAAGAAAATATACAAAGGGGATATTGAGTAAAGCAGACCATAGGATATCCAAAAACTCATTCTAACATGATAAGCATGTATATATACATTTTGAATCTGCACAAAGTAGTGATACAGTATAGAACTACACCCCTACTTTAAAGCACTTTCCTTTGTTTTATTTCAAAGAATGTGGCTAAAGTTGAAGTGTGTCTCTTACTGGGGTTTTCGATTCACACGCAGCTCACACATCTCAAGATGCACATGTCAATAAAAACTACCCCAACAAAAAGCACTTACTCCATTGAAATCTAAGGTCAGTGATTGTGTTAGGGTAATAATAATGACATTCTAAACGAAGCCACAGGACTCTTGATCCAGTCAAAAATACACTGCGATAACACTTTTATAACATTGAAGTTAAGGTGCTGCTTAAATTGAAGTGTGTCTCTCAGTAAAATGTATCTCTGAATTACTTTTACTCCTATATCAGCTGTGTGGCTACATTTCAGTCGATGAACTTATCACGGCCAAGACAACCCCAAAGAGAAGCACTTATGAACACAAGAATCATCAGTGGCTCTATTTGAGGTGATCTTAGAGTGTTTCCTTTAACAAATCTCTTCTCATACATTCAGTTGCTTATGTCAGTCAAAACTGCCCCAACAAGTAGCACTTACTGAATTCAAATGTCAAGTCAATGGTCATGTTAGGGTAATGCCAATGACTTCAAAACATATCAAAACACAAAAAAAAAAAATGAACTAAACAAGAATTGTTGTCTGGAAAAATACCTTAGAAGCGAACCTGGGAAATCATAGTGCAGGAAATCTCCTGCGGCAAGTAGCACAAACTTATTCAACAACACCAGTCACTGCATGATGATGTCTGATGAAGAACTCACAATCAAGACAACCCCAAAGAGAAGCACTTATGAAATCAAGGACCATCAGTGTCTCAGTTCGAGGTGATCTGAACATGACTCCAGTAACACGTGTCTACCATCGCAGTCTGTAGTATTTACAGATGTTTCTTTCTAGTGTCTTCTGTGCTGCGTCCTGTTAGCAGTGGAAGTGGTGCTCCATGCACAGATTTACCCATCTTAAATACAGTGTCACCACTGAAGACAACTCCGCCCTGAATTTTCATGAAGTTTCAATGGTGAGAGTGACAATGGTCAGTAAACAATCACCATCTTTCGACTCGATGGATGGACGACCATCATCTTAGATTGATGCAGGCTATTAGCAGATGTCGAGTGGCCACTTACTCTGCATTGATTTTGATTGATGCAACACATTTCCACCTGGCTGACCCAGTTGCAGCTGCATGAGGAAAACTGTAAACAATGCACAGACACATACACATATAGCACTGAACATAAACTTACATGTACAAAGAAAATATACAAAGGGGATATTGAGTAAAGCAGACCATAGGATATCCAAAAACTCATTCTAACATGATAAGCATGTATATATACATTTTGAATCTGCACAAAGTAGTGATACAGTATAGAACTACACCCCAACTTTAAAGCACTTTCCTTTGTTTTATTTCAAAGAATGTGGCTAAAGTTGAAGTGTGTCTCTTACTGGGGTTTTCGATTCACACGCAGCTCACATCTCAAGATGCACATGTCAATAAAAACTACCCCAACAAAAAGCACTTACTCCATTGAAATCTAAGGTCAGTGATTGTGTTAGGGTAATAATAATGACATTCTAAACGAAGCCACAGGACTCTTGATCCAGTCAAAAATACACTGCGATAACACTTTTATAACATTGAAGTTAAGGTGCTGCTTAAATTGAAGTGTGTCTCTCAGTAAAATGTATCTCTGAATTACTTTTACTCCTATATCAGCTGTGTGGCTACATTTCAGTCGATGAACTTATCACGGCCAAGACAACCCCAAAGAGAAGCACTTATGAACACAAGAATCATCAGTGGCTCTATTTGAGGTGATCTTAGAGTGTTTCCTTTAACAAATCTCTTCTCATACATTCAGTTGCTTATGTCAGTCAAAACTGCCCCAACAAGTAGCACTTACTGAATTCAAATGTCAAGTCAATGCTCATGTTAGGGTAATGCCAATGACTTCAAAACATATCAAAACACAAAAAAAAAAAAATGAACTAAACAAGAATTGTTGTCTGGAAAAATACCTTAGAAGCGAACCTGGGAAATCATAGTGCAGGAAATCTCCTGCGGCAAGTAGCACAAACTTATTCAACAACACCAGTCACTGCATGATGATGTCTGATGAAGAACTCACAATCAAGACAACCCCAAAGAGAAGCACTTATGAAATCAAGGACCATCAGTGTCTCAGTTCGAGGTGATCTGAACATGACTCCAGTAACACGTGTCTACCATCGCAGTCTGTAGTATTTACAGATGTTTCTTTCTAGTGTCTTCTGTGCTGCGTCCTGTTAGCAGTGGAAGTGGTGCTCCATGCACAGATTTACCCATCTTAAATACAGTGTCACCACTGAAGACAACTCCGCCCTGAATTTTCAATGGTGAGAGTGACAATGGTCAGTAAACAATCACCATCTTTCGACTCGATGGATGGACGACCATCATCTTAGATTGATGCAGGCTATTAGCAGATGTCGAGTGGCCACTTACTCTGCATTGATTTTGATTGATGCAACACATTTCCACCTGGCTGACCCAGTTGCAGCTGCATGAGGAAAACTGTAAACAATGCACAGACACATACACATATAGCACTGAACATAAACTTACATGTACAAAGAAAATATACAAAGGGGATATTGAGTAAAGCAGACCATAGGATATCCAAAAACTCATTCTAACATGATAAGCATGTATATATACATTTTGAATCTGCACAAAGTAGTGATACAGTATAGAACTACACCCCTACTTTAAAGCACTTTCCTTTGTTTTATTTCAAAGAATGTGGCTAAAGTTGAAGTGTGTCTCTTACTGGGGTTTTCGATTCACACGCAGCTCACACATCTCAAGATGCACATGTCAATAAAAACTACCCCAACAAAAAGCACTTACTCCATTGAAATCTAAGGTCAGTGATTGTGTTAGGGTAATAATAATGACATTCTAAACGAAGCCACAGGACTCTTGATCCAGTCAAAAATACACTGCGATAACACTTTTATAACATTGAAGTTAAGGTGCTGCTTAAATTGAAGTGTGTCTCTCAGTAAAATGTATCTCTGAATTACTTTTACTCCTATATCAGCTGTGTGGCTACATTTCAGTCGATGAACTTATCACGGCCAAGACAACCCCAAAGAGAAGCACTTATGAACACAAGAATCATCAGTGGCTCTATTTGAGGTGATCTTAGAGTGTTTCCTTTAACAAATCTCTTCTCATACATTCAGTTGCTTATGTCAGTCAAAACTGCCCCAACAAGTAGCACTTACTGAATTCAAATGTCAAGTCAATGCTCATGTTAGGGTAATGCCAATGACTTCAAAACATATCAAAACACACAAAAAAAAAAATGAACTAAACAAGAATTGTTGTCTGGAAAAATACCTTAGAAGCGAACCTGGGAAATCATAGTGCAGGAAATCTCCTGCGGCAAGTAGCACAAACTTATTCAACAACACCAGTCACTGCATGATGATGTCTGATGAAGAACTCACAATCAAGACAACCCCAAAGAGAAGCACTTATGAAATCAAGGACCATCAGTGTCTCAGTTCGAGGTGATCTGAACATGACTCCAGTAACACGTGTCTACCATCGCAGTCTGTAGTATTTACAGATGTTTCTTTCTAGTGTCTTCTGTGCTGCGTCCTGTTAGCAGTGGAAGTGGTGCTCCATGCACAGATTTACCCATCTTAAATACAGTGTCACCACTGAAGACAACTCCGCCCTGAATTTTCAATGGTGAGAGTGACAATGGTCAGTAAACAATCACCATCTTTCGACTCGATGGATGGACGACCATCATCTTAGATTGATGCAGGCTATTAGCAGATGTCGAGTGGCCACTTACTCTGCATTGATTTTGATTGATGCAACACATTTCCACCTGGCTGACCCAGTTGCAGCTGCATGAGGAAAACTGTAAACAATGCACAGACACATACACATATAGCACTGAACATAAACTTACATGTACAAAGAAAATATACAAAGGGGATATTGAGTAAAGCAGACCATAGGATATCCAAAAACTCATTCTAACATGATAAGCATGTATATATACATTTTGAATCTGCACAAAGTAGTGATACAGTATAGAACTACACCCCTACTTTAAAGCACTTTCCTTTGTTTTATTTCAAAGAATGTGGCTAAAGTTGAAGTGTGTCTCTTACTGGGGTTTTCGATTCACACGCAGCTCACACATCTCAAGATGCACATGTCAATAAAAACTACCCCAACAAAAAGCACTTACTCCATTGAAATCTAAGGTCAGTGATTGTGTTAGGGTAATAATAATGACATTCTAAACAAAGCCACAGGACTCTTGATCCAGTCAAAAATACACTGCGATAACACTTTTATAACATTGAAGTTAAGGTGCTGCTTAAATTGAAGTGTGTCTCTCAGTAAAATGTATCTCTGAATTACTTTTACTCCTATATCAGCTGTGTGGCTACATTTCAGTCGATGAACTTATCACGGCCAAGACAACCCCAAAGAGAAGCACTTATGAACACAAGAATCATCAGTGGCTCTATTTGAGGTGATCTTAGAGTGTTTCCTTTAACAAATCTCTTCTCATACATTCAGTTGCTTATGTCAGTCAAAACTGCCCCAACAAGTAGCAC
The DNA here is from genome assembly GCA_036937835.1 of Pampus argenteus. Taxonomy (NCBI): domain Eukaryota; kingdom Metazoa; phylum Chordata; class Actinopteri; order Scombriformes; family Stromateidae; genus Pampus; species Pampus argenteus. The sequence continues at coordinate 20,243,818 of CM072871.1, read as the reverse complement.
TTACTGAATTCAAATGTCAAGTCAATGCTCATGTTAGGGTAATGCCAATGACTTCAAAACATATCAAAACACAAAAAAAAAAAAATGAACTAAACAAGAATTGTTGTCTGGAAAAATACCTTAGAAGCGAACCTGGGAAATCATAGTGCAGGAAATCTCCTGCGGCAAGTAGCACAAACTTATTCAACAACACCAGTCACTGCATGATGATGTCTGATGAAGAACTCACAATCAAGACAACCCCAAAGAGAAGCACTTATGAAATCAAGGACCATCAGTGTCTCAGTTCGAGGTGATCTGAACATGACTCCAGTAACACGTGTCTACCATCGCAGTCTGTAGTATTTACAGATGTTTCTTTCTAGTGTCTTCTGTGCTGCGTCCTGTTAGCAGTGGAAGTGGTGCTCCATGCACAGATTTACCCATCTTAAATACAGTGTCACCACTGAAGACAACTCCGCCCTGAATTTTCAATGGTGAGAGTGACAATGGTCAGTAAACAATCACCATCTTTCGACTCGATGGATGGACGACCATCATCTTAGATTGATGCAGGCTATTAGCAGATGTCGAGTGGCCACTTACTCTGCATTGATTTTGATTGATGCAACACATTTCCACCTGGCTGACCCAGTTGCAGCTGCATGAGGAAAACTGTAAACAATGCACAGACACATACACATATAGCACTGAACATAAACTTACATGTACAAAGAAAATATACAAAGGGGATATTGAGTAAAGCAGACCATAGGATATCCAAAAACTCATTCTAACATGATAAGCATGTATATATACATTTTGAATCTGCACAAAGTAGTGATACAGTATAGAACTACACCCCAACTTTAAAGCACTTTCCTTTGTTTTATTTCAAAGAATGTGGCTAAAGTTGAAGTGTGTCTCTTACTGGGGTTTTCGATTCACACGCAGCTCACATCTCAAGATGCACATGTCAATAAAAACTACCCCAACAAAAAGCACTTACTCCATTGAAATCTAAGGTCAGTGATTGTGTTAGGGTAATAATAATGACATTCTAAACGAAGCCACAGGACTCTTGATCCAGTCAAAAATACACTGCGATAACACTTTTATAACATTGAAGTTAAGGTGCTGCTTAAATTGAAGTGTGTCTCTCAGTAAAATGTATCTCTGAATTACTTTTACTCCTATATCAGCTGTGTGGCTACATTTCAGTCGATGAACTTATCACGGCCAAGACAACCCCAAAGAGAAGCACTTATGAACACAAGAATCATCAGTGGCTCTATTTGAGGTGATCTTAGAGTGTTTCCTTTAACAAATCTCTTCTCATACATTCAGTTGCTTATGTCAGTCAAAACTGCCCCAACAAGTAGCACTTACTGAATTCAAATGTCAAGTCAATGCTCATGTTAGGGTAATGCCATTGACTTCAAAACATATCAAAACACAAAAAAAAAAAAAATGAACTAAACAAGAATTGTTGTCTGGAAAAATACCTTAGAAGCGAACCTGGGAAATCATAGTGCAGGAAATCTCCTGCGGCAAGTAGCACAAACTTATTCAACAACACTAGTCACTGCATGATGATGTCTGATGAAGAACTCACAATCAAGACAACCCCAAAGAGAAGCACTTATGAAATCAAGGACCATCAGTGTCTCAGTTCGAGGTGATCTGAACATGACTCCAGTAACACGTGTCTACCATCGCAGTCTGTAGTATTTACAGATGTTTCTTTCTAGTGTCTTCTGTGCTGCGTCCTGTTAGCAGTGGAAGTGGTGCTCCATGCACAGATTTACCCATCTTAAATACAGTGTCACCACTGAAGACAACTCCGCCCTGAATTTTCATGAAGTTTCAATGGTGAGAGTGACAATGGTCAGTAAACAATCACCATCTTTCGACTCGATGGATGGACGACCATCATCTTAGATTGATGCAGGCTATTAGCAGATGTCGAGTGGCCACTTACTCTGCATTGATTTTAAATGATGCAACACATTTCCACCTGGCTGACCCAGTTGCAGCTGCATTAGGAAAACTGTAAACAATGCACAGACACATACACATATAGCACTGAACATAAACTTACATGTACAAAGAAAATATACAAAGGGGATATTGAGTAAAGCAGACCATAGGATATCCAAAAACTCATTCTAACATGATAAGCATGTATATATACATTTTGAATCTGCACAAAGTAGTGATACAGTATAGAACTACACCCCAACTTTAAAGCACTTTCCTTTGTTTTATTTCAAAGAATGTAGCTAAAGTTGAAGTGTGTCTCTTACTGGGGTTTTCGATTCACACGCAGCTCACACATCTCAAGATGCACATGTCAATAAAAACTACCCCAACAAAAAGCACTTACTCCATTGAAATCTAAGGTCAGTGATTGTGTTAGGGTAATAATAATGACATTCTAAACGAAGCCACAGGACTCTTGATCCAGTCAAAAATACACTGCGATAACACTTTTATAACATTGAAGTTAAGGTGCTGCTTAAATTGAAGTGTGTCTCTCAGTAAAATGTATCTCTGAATTACTTTTACTCCTATATCAGCTGTGTGGCTACATTTCAGTCGATGAACTTATCACGGCCAAGACAACCCCAAAGAGAAGCACTTATGAACACAAGAATCATCAGTGGCTCTATTTGAGGTGATCTTAGAGTGTTTCCTTTAACAAATCTCTTCTCATACATTCAGTTGCTTATGTCAGTCAAAACTGCCCCAACAAGTAGCACTTACTGAATTCAAATGTCAAGTCAATGCTCATGTTAGGGTAATGCCAATGACTTCAAAACATATCAAAACACACAAAAAAAAATGAACTAAACAAGAATTGTTGTCTGGAAAAATACCTTAGAAGCGAACCTGGGAAATCATAGTGCAGGAAATCTCCTGCGGCAAGTAGCACAAACTTATTCAACAACACCAGTCACTGCATGATGATGTCTGATGAAGAACTCACAATCAAGACAACTCCAAAGAGAAGCACTTATGAAATCAAGGACCATCAGTGTCTCAGTTCGAGGTGATCTGAACATGACTCCAGTAACACGTGTCTACCATCGCAGTCTGTAGTATTTACAGATGTTTCTTTCTAGTGTCTTCTGTGCTGCGTCCTGTTAGCAGTGGAAGTGGTGCTCCATGCACAGATTTACCCATCTTAAATACAGTGTCACCACTGAAGACAACTCCGCCCTGAATTTTCAATGGTGAGAGTGACAATGGTCAGTAAACAATCACCATCTTTCGACTCGATGGATGGACGACCATCATCTTAGATTGATGCAGGCTATTAGCAGATGTCGAGTGGCCACTTACTCTGCATTGATTTTGATTGATGCAACACATTTCCACCTGGCTGACCCAGTTGCAGCTGCATGAGGAAAACTGTAAACAATGCACAGACACATACACATATAGCACTGAACATAAACTTACATGTACAAAGAAAATATACAAAGGGGATATTGAGTAAAGCAGACCATAGGATATCCAAAAACTCATTCTAACATGATAAGCATGTATATATACATTTTGAATCTGCACAAAGTAGTGATACAGTATAGAACTACACCCCTACTTTAAAGCACTTTCCTTTGTTTTATTTCAAAGAATGTGGCTAAAGTTGAAGTGTGTCTCTTACTGGGGTTTTCGATTCACACGCAGCTCACACATCTCAAGATGCACATGTCAATAAAAACTACCCCAACAAAAAGCACTTACTCCATTGAAATCTAAGGTCAGTGATTGTGTTAGGGTAATAATAATGACATTCTAAACGAAGCCACAGGACTCTTGATCCAGTCAAAAATACACTGCGATAACACTTTTATAACATTGAAGTTAAGGTGCTGCTTAAATTGAAGTGTGTCTCTCAGTAAAATGTATCTCTGAATTACTTTTACTCCTATATCAGCTGTGTGGCTACATTTCAGTCGATGAACTTATCACGGCCAAGACAACCCCAAAGAGAAGCACTTATGAACACAAGAATCATCAGTGGCTCTATTTGAGGTGATCTTAGAGTGTTTCCTTTAACAAATCTCTTCTCATACATTCAGTTGCTTATGTCAGTCAAAACTGCCCCAACAAGTAGCACTTACTGAATTCAAATGTCAAGTCAATGCTCATGTTAGGGTAATGCCAATGACTTCAAAACATATCAAAACACAAAAAAAAAAAAATGAACTAAACAAGAATTGTTGTCTGGAAAAATACCTTAGAAGCGAACCTGGGAAATCATAGTGCAGGAAATCTCCTGCGGCAAGTAGCACAAACTTATTCAACAACACCAGTCACTGCATGATGATGTCTGATGAAGAACTCACAATCAAGACAACCCCAAAGAGAAGCACTTATGAAATCAAGGACCATCAGTGTCTCAGTTCGAGGTGATCTGAACATGACTCCAGTAACACGTGTCTACCATCGCAGTCTGTAGTATTTACAGATGTTTCTTTCTAGTGTCTTCTGTGCTGCGTCCTGTTAGCAGTGGAAGTGGTGCTCCATGCACAGATTTACCCATCTTAAATACAGTGTCACCACTGAAGACAACTCCGCCCTGAATTTTCATGAAGTTTCAATGGTGAGAGTGACAATGGTCAGTAAACAATCACCATCTTTCGACTCGATGGATGGACGACCATCATCTTAGATTGATGCAGGCTATTAGCAGATGTCGAGTGGCCACTTACTCTGCATTGATTTTGATTGATGCAACACATTTCCACCTGGCTGACCCAGTTGCAGCTGCATGAGGAAAACTGTAAACAATGCACAGACACATACACATATAGCACTGAACATAAACTTACATGTACAAAGAAAATATACAAAGGGGATATTGAGTAAAGCAGACCATAGGATATCCAAAAACTCATTCTAACATGATAAGCATGTATATATACATTTTGAATCTGCACAAAGTAGTGATACAGTATAGAACTACACCCCAACTTTAAAGCACTTTCCTTTGTTTTATTTCAAAGAATGTGGCTAAAGTTGAAGTGTGTCTCTTACTGGGGTTTTCGATTCACACGCAGCTCACATCTCAAGATGCACATGTCAATAAAAACTACCCCAACAAAAAGCACTTACTCCATTGAAATCTAAGGTCAGTGATTGTGTTAGGGTAATAATAATGACATTCTAAACGAAGCCACAGGACTCTTGATCCAGTCAAAAATACACTGCGATAACACTTTTATAACATTGAAGTTAAGGTGCTGCTTAAATTGAAGTGTGTCTCTCAGTAAAATGTATCTCTGAATTACTTTTACTCCTATATCAGCTGTGTGGCTACATTTCAGTCGATGAACTTATCACGGCCAAGACAACCCCAAAGAGAAGCACTTATGAACACAAGAATCATCAGTGGCTCTATTTGAGGTGATCTTAGAGTGTTTCCTTTAACAAATCTCTTCTCATACATTCAGTTGCTTATGTCAGTCAAAACTGCCCCAACAAGTAGCACTTACTGAATTCAAATGTCAAGTCAATGCTCATGTTAGGGTAATGCCAATGACTTCAAAACATATCAAAACACAAAAAAAAAAAAATGAACTAAACAAGAATTGTTGTCTGGAAAAATACCTTAGAAGCGAACCTGGGAAATCATAGTGCAGGAAATCTCCTGCGGCAAGTAGCACAAACTTATTCAACAACACCAGTCACTGCATGATGATGTCTGATGAAGAACTCACAATCAAGACAACCCCAAAGAGAAGCACTTATGAAATCAAGGACCATCAGTGTCTCAGTTCGAGGTGATCTGAACATGACTCCAGTAACACGTGTCTACCATCGCAGTCTGTAGTATTTACAGATGTTTCTTTCTAGTGTCTTCTGTGCTGCGTCCTGTTAGCAGTGGAAGTGGTGCTCCATGCACAGATTTACCCATCTTAAATACAGTGTCACCACTGAAGACAACTCCGCCCTGAATTTTCAATGGTGAGAGTGACAATGGTCAGTAAACAATCACCATCTTTCGACTCGATGGATGGACGACCATCATCTTAGATTGATGCAGGCTATTAGCAGATGTCGAGTGGCCACTTACTCTGCATTGATTTTGATTGATGCAACACATTTCCACCTGGCTGACCCAGTTGCAGCTGCATGAGGAAAACTGTAAACAATGCACAGACACATACACATATAGCACTGAACATAAACTTACATGTACAAAGAAAATATACAAAGGGGATATTGAGTAAAGCAGACCATAGGATATCCAAAAACTCATTCTAACATGATAAGCATGTATATATACATTTTGAATCTGCACAAAGTAGTGATACAGTATAGAACTACACCCCTACTTTAAAGCACTTTCCTTTGTTTTATTTCAAAGAATGTGGCTAAAGTTGAAGTGTGTCTCTTACTGGGGTTTTCGATTCACACGCAGCTCACACATCTCAAGATGCACATGTCAATAAAAACTACCCCAACAAAAAGCACTTACTCCATTGAAATCTAAGGTCAGTGATTGTGTTAGGGTAATAATAATGACATTCTAAACGAAGCCACAGGACTCTTGATCCAGTCAAAAATACACTGCGATAACACTTTTATAACATTGAAGTTAAGGTGCTGCTTAAATTGAAGTGTGTCTCTCAGTAAAATGTATCTCTGAATTACTTTTACTCCTATATCAGCTGTGTGGCTACATTTCAGTCGATGAACTTATCACGGCCAAGACAACCCCAAAGAGAAGCACTTATGAACACAAGAATCATCAGTGGCTCTATTTGAGGTGATCTTAGAGTGTTTCCTTTAACAAATCTCTTCTCATACATTCAGTTGCTTATGTCAGTCAAAACTGCCCCAACAAGTAGCACTTACTGAATTCAAATGTCAAGTCAATGCTCATGTTAGGGTAATGCCAATGACTTCAAAACATATCAAAACACACAAAAAAAAAAGAACTAAACAAGAATTGTTGTCTGGAAAAATACCTTAGAAGCGAACCTGGGAAATCATAGTGCAGGAAATCTCCTGCGGCAAGTAGCACAAACTTATTCAACAACACCAGTCACTGCATGATGATGTCTGATGAAGAACTCACAATCAAGACAACTCCAAAGAGAAGCACTTATGAAATCAAGGACCATCAGTGTCTCAGTTCGAGGTGATCTGAACATGACTCCAGTAACACGTGTCTACCATCGCAGTCTGTAGTATTTACAGATGTTTCTTTCTAGTGTCTTCTGTGCTGCGTCCTGTTAGCAGTGGAAGTGGTGCTCCATGCACAGATTTACCCATCTTAAATACAGTGTCACCACTGAAGACAACTCCGCCCTGAATTTTCAATGGTGAGAGTGACAATGGTCAGTAAACAATCACCATCTTTCGACTCGATGGATGGACGACCATCATCTTAGATTGATGCAGGCTATTAGCAGATGTCGAGTGGCCACTTACTCTGCATTGATTTTGATTGATGCAACACATTTCCACCTGGCTGACCCAGTTGCAGCTGCATGAGGAAAACTGTAAACAATGCACAGACACATACACATATAGCACTGAACATAAACTTACATGTACAAAGAAAATATACAAAGGGGATATTGAGTAAAGCAGACCATAGGATATCCAAAAACTCATTCTAACATGATAAGCATGTATATATACATTTTGAATCTGCACAAAGTAGTGATACAGTATAGAACTACACCCCTACTTTAAAGCACTTTCCTTTGTTTTATTTCAAAGAATGTGGCTAAAGTTGAAGTGTGTCTCTTACTGGGGTTTTCGATTCACACGCAGCTCACACATCTCAAGATGCACATGTCAATAAAAACTACCCCAACAAAAAGCACTTACTCCATTGAAATCTAAGGTCAGTGATTGTGTTAGGGTAATAATAATGACATTCTAAACGAAGCCACAGGACTCTTGATCCAGTCAAAAATACACTGCGATAACACTTTTATAACATTGAAGTTAAGGTGCTGCTTAAATTGAAGTGTGTCTCTCAGTAAAATGTATCTCTGAATTACTTTTACTCCTATATCAGCTGTGTGGCTACATTTCAGTCGATGAACTTATCACGGCCAAGACAACCCCAAAGAGAAGCACTTATGAACACAAGAATCATCAGTGGCTCTATTTGAGGTGATCTTAGAGTGTTTCCTTTAACAAATCTCTTCTCATACATTCAGTTGCTTATGTCAGTCAAAACTGCCCCAACAAGTAGCACTTACTGAATTCAAATGTCAAGTCAATGCTCATGTTAGGGTAATGCCAATGACTTCAAAACATATCAAAACACAAAAAAAAAAAAATGAACTAAACAAGAATTGTTGTCTGGAAAAATACCTTAGAAGCGAACCTGGGAAATCATAGTGCAGGAAATCTCCTGCGGCAAGTAGCACAAACTTATTCAACAACACCAGTCACTGCATGATGATGTCTGATGAAGAACTCACAATCAAGACAACCCCAAAGAGAAGCACTTATGAAATCAAGGACCATCAGTGTCTCGGTTCGAGGTGATCTGAACATGACTCCAGTAACACGTGTCTACCATCGCAGTCTGTAGTATTTACAGATGTTTCTTTCTAGTGTCTTCTGTGCTGCGTCCTGTTAGCAGTGGAAGTGGTGCTCCATGCACAGATTTACCCATCTTAAATACAGTGTCACCACTGAAGACAACTCCGCCCTGAATTTTCATGAAGTTTCAATGGTGAGAGTGACAATGGTCAGTAAACAATCACCATCTTTCGACTCGATGGATGGACGACCATCATCTTAGATTGATGCAGGCTATTAGCAGATGTCGAGTGGCCACTTACTCTGCATTGATTTTGATTGATGCAACACATTTCCACCTGGCTGACCCAGTTGCAGCTGCATGAGGAAAACTGTAAACAATGCACAGACACATACACATATAGCACTGAACATAAACTTACATGTACAAAGAAAATATACAAAGGGGATATTGAGTAAAGCAGACCATAGGATATCCAAAAACTCATTCTAACATGATAAGCATGTATATATACATTTTGAATCTGCACAAAGTAGTGATACAGTATAGAACTACACCCCTACTTTAAAGCACTTTCCTTTGTTTTATTTCAAAGAATGTGGCTAAAGTTGAAGTGTGTCTCTTACTGGGGTTTTCGATTCACACGCAGCTCACACATCTCAAGATGCACATGTCAATAAAAACTACCCCAACAAAAAGCACTTACTCCATTGAAATCTAAGGTCAGTGATTGTGTTAGGGTAATAATAATGACATTCTAAACGAAGCCACAGGACTCTTGATCCAGTCAAAAATACACTGCGATAACACTTTTATAACATTGAAGTTAAGGTGCTGCTTAAATTGAAGTGTGTCTCTCAGTAAAATGTATCTCTGAATTACTTTTACTCCTATATCAGCTGTGTGGCTACATTTCAGTCGATGAACTTATCACGGCCAAGACAACCCCAAAGAGAAGCACTTATGAACACAAGAATCATCAGTGGCTCTATTTGAGGTGATCTTAGAGTGTTTCCTTTAACAAATCTCTTCTCATACATTCAGTTGCTTATGTCAGTCAAAACTGCCCCAACAAGTAGCACTTACTGAATTCAAATGTCAAGTCAATGCTCATGTTAGGGTAATGCCAATGACTTCAAAACATATCAAAACACACAAAAAAAAAAATGAACTAAACAAGAATTGTTGTCTGGAAAAATACCTTAGAAGCGAACCTGGGAAATCATAGTGCAGGAAATCTCCTGCGGCAAGTAGCACAAACTTATTCAACAACACCAGTCACTGCATGATGATGTCTGATGAAGAACTCACAATCAAGACAACTCCAAAGAGAAGCACTTATGAAATCAAGGACCATCAGTGTCTCAGTTCGAGGTGATCTGAACATGACTCCAGTAACACGTGTCTACCATCGCAGTCTGTAGTATTTACAGATGTTTCTTTCTAGTGTCTTCTGTGCTGCGTCCTGTTAGCAGTGGAAGTGGTGCTCCATGCACAGATTTACCCATCTTAAATACAGTGTCACCACTGAAGACAACTCCGCCCTGAATTTTCAATGGTGAGAGTGACAATGGTCAGTAAACAATCACCATCTTTCGACTCGATGGATGGACGACCATCATCTTAGATTGATGCAGGCTATTAGCAGATGTCGAGTGGCCACTTACTCTGCATTGATTTTGATTGATGCAACACATTTCCACCTGGCTGACCCAGTTGCAGCTGCATGAGGAAAACTGTAAACAATGCACAGACACATACACATATAGCACTGAACATAAACTTACATGTACAAAGAAAATATACAAAGGGGATATTGAGTAAAGCAGACCATAGGATATCCAAAAACTCATTCTAACATGATAAGCATGTATATATACATTTTGAATCTGCACAAAGTAGTGATACAGTATAGAACTACACCCCTACTTTAAAGCACTTTCCTTTGTTTTATTTCAAAGAATGTGGCTAAAGTTGAAGTGTGTCTCTTACTGGGGTTTTCGATTCACACGCAGCTCACACATCTCAAGATGCACATGTCAATAAAAACTACCCCAACAAAAAGCACTTACTCCATTGAAATCTAAGGTCAGTGATTGTGTTAGGGTAATAATAATGACATTCTAAACGAAGCCACAGGACTCTTGATCCAGTCAAAAATACACTGCGATAACACTTTTATAACATTGAAGTTAAGGTGCTGCTTAAATTGAAGTGTGTCTCTCAGTAAAATGTATCTCTGAATTACTTTTACTCCTATATCAGCTGTGTGGCTACATTTCAGTCGATGAACTTATCACGGCCAAGACAACCCCAAAGAGAAGCACTTATGAACACAAGAATCATCAGTGGCTCTATTTGAGGTGATCTTAGAGTGTTTCCTTTAACAAATCTCTTCTCATACATTCAGTTGCTTATGTCAGTCAAAACTGCCCCAACAAGTAGCACTTACTGAATTCAAATGTCAAGTCAATGCTCATGTTAGGGTAATGCCAATGACTTCAAAACATATCAAAACACACAAAAAAAAAAGAACTAAACAAGAATTGTTGTCTGGAAAAATACCTTAGAAGCGAACCTGGGAAATCATAGTGCAGGAAATCTCCTGCGGCAAGTAGCACAAACTTATTCAACAACACCAGTCACTGCATGATGATGTCTGATGAAGAACTCACAATCAAGACAACTCCAAAGAGAAGCACTTATGAAATCAAGGACCATCAGTGTCTCAGTTCGAGGTGATCTGAACATGACTCCAGTAACACGTGTCTACCATCGCAGTCTGTAGTATTTACAGATGTTTCTTTCTAGTGTCTTCTGTGCTGCGTCCTGTTAGCAGTGGAAGTGGTGCTCCATGCACAGATTTACCCATCTTAAATACAGTGTCACCACTGAAGACAACTCCGCCCTGAATTTTCAATGGTGAGAGTGACAATGGTCAGTAAACAATCACCATCTTTCGACTCGATGGATGGACGACCATCATCTTAGATTGATGCAGGCTATTAGCAGATGTCGAGTGGCCACTTACTCTGCATTGATTTTGATTGATGCAACACATTTCCACCTGGCTGACCCAGTTGCAGCTGCATGAGGAAAACTGTAAACAATGCACAGACACATACACATATAGCACTGAACATAAACTTACATGTACAAAGAAAATATACAAAGGGGATATTGAGTAAAGCAGACCATAGGATATCCAAAAACTCATTCTAACATGATAAGCATGTATATATACATTTTGAATCTGCACAAAGTAGTGATACAGTATAGAACTACACCCCTACTTTAAAGCACTTTCCTTTGTTTTATTTCAAAGAATGTGGCTAAAGTTGAAGTGTGTCTCTTACTGGGGTTTTCGATTCACACGCAGCTCACACATCTCAAGATGCACATGTCAATAAAAACTACCCCAACAAAAAGCACTTACTCCATTGAAATCTAAGGTCAGTGATTGTGTTAGGGTAATAATAATGACATTCTAAACGAAGCCACAGGACTCTTGATCCAGTCAAAAATACACTGCGATAACACTTTTATAACATTGAAGTTAAGGTGCTGCTTAAATTGAAGTGTGTCTCTCAGTAAAATGTATCTCTGAATTACTTTTACTCCTATATCAGCTGTGTGGCTACATTTCAGTCGATGAACTTATCACGGCCAAGACAACCCCAAAGAGAAGCACTTATGAACACAAGAATCATCAGTGGCTCTATTTGAGGTGATCTTAGAGTGTTTCCTTTAACAAATCTCTTCTCATACATTCAGTTGCTTATGTCAGTCAAAACTGCCCCAACAAGTAGCACTTACTGAATTCAAATGTCAAGTCAATGCTCATGTTAGGGTAATGCCATTGACTTCAAAACATATCAAAACACAAAAAAAAAAAAATGAACTAAACAAGAATTGTTGTCTGGAAAAATACCTTAGAAGCGAACCTGGGAAATCATAGTGCAGGAAATCTCCTGCGGCAAGTAGCACAAACTTATTCAACAACACTAGTCACTGCATGATGATGTCTGATGAAGAACTCACAATCAAGACAACCCCAAAGAGAAGCACTTATGAAATCAAGGACCATCAGTGTCTCAGTTCGAGGTGATCTGAACATGACTCCAGTAACACGTGTCTACCATCGCAGTCTGTAGTATTTACAGATGTTTCTTTCTAGTGTCTTCTGTGCTGCGTCCTGTTAGCAGTGGAAGTGGTGCTCCATGCACAGATTTACCCATCTTAAATACAGTGTCACCACTGAAGACAACTCCGCCCTGAATTTTCATGAAGTTTCAATGGTGAGAGTGACAATGGTCAGTAAACAATCACCATCTTTCGACTCGATGGATGGACGACCATCATCTTAGATTGATGCAGGCTATTAGCAGATGTCGAGTGGCCACTTACTCTGCATTGATTTTGATTGATGCAACACATTTCCACCTGGCTGACCCAGTTGCAGCTGCATGAGGAAAACTGTAAACAATGCACAGACACATACACATATAGCACTGAACATAAACTTACATGTACAAAGAAAATATACAAAGGGGATATTGAGTAAAGCAGACCATAGGATATCCAAAAACTCATTCTAACATGATAAGCATGTATATATACATTTTGAATCTGCACAAAGTAGTGATACAGTATAGAACTACACCCCTACTTTAAAGCACTTTCCTTTGTTTTATTTCAAAGAATGTGGCTAAAGTTGAAGTGTGTCTCTTACTGGGGTTTTCGATTCACACGCAGCTCACACATCTCAAGATGCACATGTCAATAAAAACTACCCCAACAAAAAGCACTTACTCCATTGAAATCTAAGGTCAGTGATTGTGTTAGGGTAATAATAATGACATTCTAAACGAAGCCACAGGACTCTTGATCCAGTCAAAAATACACTGCGATAACACTTTTATAACATTGAAGTTAAGGTGCTGCTTAAATTGAAGTGTGTCTCTCAGTAAAATGTATCTCTGAATTACTTTTACTCCTATATCAGCTGTGTGGCTACATTTCAGTCGATGAACTTATCACGGCCAAGACAACCCCAAAGAGAAGCACTTATGAACACAAGAATCATCAGTGGCTCTATTTGAGGTGATCTTAGAGTGTTTCCTTTAACAAATCTCTTCTCATACATTCAGTTGCTTATGTCAGTCAAAACTGCCCCAACAAGTAGCACTTACTGAATTCAAATGTCAAGTCAATGCTCATGTTAGGGTAATGCCAATGACTTCAAAACATATCAAAACACAAAAAAAAAAAAATGAACTAAACAAGAATTGTTGTCTGGAAAAATACCTTAGAAGCGAACCTGGGAAATCATAGTGCAGGAAATCTCCTGCGGCAAGTAGCACAAACTTATTCAACAACACCAGTCACTGCATGATGATGTCTGATGAAGAACTCACAATCAAGACAACCCCAAAGAGAAGCACTTATGAAATCAAGGACCATCAGTGTCTCAGTTCGAGGTGATCTGAACATGACTCCAGTAACACGTGTCTACCATCGCAGTCTGTAGTATTTACAGATGTTTCTTTCTAGTGTCTTCTGTGCTGCGTCCTGTTAGCAGTGGAAGTGGTGCTCCATGCACAGATTTACCCATCTTAAATACAGTGTCACCACTGAAGACAACTCCGCCCTGAATTTTCAATGGTGAGAGTGACAATGGTCAGTAAACAATCACCATCTTTCGACTCGATGGATGGACGACCATCATCTTAGATTGATGCAGGCTATTAGCAGATGTCGAGTGGCCACTTACTCTGCATTGATTTTGATTGATGCAACACATTTCCACCTGGCTGACCCAGTTGCAGCTGCATGAGGAAAACTGTAAACAATGCACAGACACATACACATATAGCACTGAACATAAACTTACATGTACAAAGAAAATATACAAAGGGGATATTGAGTAAAGCAGACCATAGGATATCCAAAAACTCATTCTAACATGATAAGCATGTATATATACATTTTGAATCTGCACAAAGTAGTGATACAGTATAGAACTACACCCCAACTTTAAAGCACTTTCCTTTGTTTTATTTCAAAGAATGTGGCTAAAGTTGAAGTGTGTCTCTTACTGGGGTTTTCGATTCACACGCAGCTCACATCTCAAGATGCACATGTCAATAAAAACTACCCCAACAAAAAGCACTTACTCCATTGAAATCTAAGGTCAGTGATTGTGTTAGGGTAATAATAATGACATTCTAAACGAAGCCACAGGACTCTTGATCCAGTCAAAAATACACTGCGATAACACTTTTATAACATTGAAGTTAAGGTGCTGCTTAAATTGAAGTGTGTCTCTCAGTAAAATGTATCTCTGAATTACTTTTACTCCTATATCAGCTGTGTGGCTACATTTCAGTCGATGAACTTATCACGGCCAAGACAACCCCAAAGAGAAGCACTTATGAACACAAGAATCATCAGTGGCTCTATTTGAGGTGATCTTAGAGTGTTTCCTTTAACAAATCTCTTCTCATACATTCAGTTGCTTATGTCAGTCAAAACTGCCCCAACAAGTAGCACTTACTGAATTCAAATGTCAAGTCAATGCTCATGTTAGGGTAATGCCAATGACTTCAAAACATATCAAAACACAAAAAAAAAAAAATGAACTAAACAAGAATTGTTGTCTGGAAAAATACCTTAGAAGCGAACCTGGGAAATCATAGTGCAGGAAATCTCCTGCGGCAAGTAGCACAAACTTATTCAACAACACCAGTCACTGCATGATGATGTCTGATGAAGAACTCACAATCAAGACAACCCCAAAGAGAAGCACTTATGAAATCAAGGACCATCAGTGTCTCAGTTCGAGGTGATCTGAACATGACTCCAGTAACACGTGTCTACCATCGCAGTCTGTAGTATTTACAGATGTTTCTTTCTAGTGTCTTCTGTGCTGCGTCCTGTTAGCAGTGGAAGTGGTGCTCCATGCACAGATTTACCCATCTTAAATACAGTGTCACCACTGAAGACAACTCCGCCCTGAATTTTCAATGGTGAGAGTGACAATGGTCAGTAAACAATCACCATCTTTCGACTCGATGGATGGACGACCATCATCTTAGATTGATGCAGGCTATTAGCAGATGTCGAGTGGCCACTTACTCTGCATTGATTTTGATTGATGCAACACATTTCCACCTGGCTGACCCAGTTGCAGCTGCATGAGGAAAACTGTAAACAATGCACAGACACATACACATATAGCACTGAACATAAACTTACATGTACAAAGAAAATATACAAAGGGGATATTGAGTAAAGCAGACCATAGGATATCCAAAAACTCATTCTAACATGATAAGCATGTATATATACATTTTGAATCTGCACAAAGTAGTGATACAGTATAGAACTACACCCCTACTTTAAAGCACTTTCCTTTGTTTTATTTCAAAGAATGTGGCTAAAGTTGAAGTGTGTCTCTTACTGGGGTTTTCGATTCACACGCAGCTCACACATCTCAAGATGCACATGTCAATAAAAACTACCCCAACAAAAAGCACTTACTCCATTGAAATCTAAGGTCAGTGATTGTGTTAGGGTAATAATAATGACATTCTAAACGAAGCCACAGGACTCTTGATCCAGTCAAAAATACACTGCGATAACACTTTTATAACATTGAAGTTAAGGTGCTGCTTAAATTGAAGTGTGTCTCTCAGTAAAATGTATCTCTGAATTACTTTTACTCCTATATCAGCTGTGTGGCTACATTTCAGTCGATGAACTTATCACGGCCAAGACAACCCCAAAGAGAAGCACTTATGAACACAAGAATCATCAGTGGCTCTATTTGAGGTGATCTTAGAGTGTTTCCTTTAACAAATCTCTTCTCATACATTCAGTTGCTTATGTCAGTCAAAACTGCCCCAACAAGTAGCACTTACTGAATTCAAATGTCAAGTCAATGCTCATGTTAGGGTAATGCCAATGACTTCAAAACATATCAAAACACAAAAAAAAAAATGAACTAAACAAGAATTGTTGTCTGGAAAAATACCTTAGAAGCGAACCTGGGAAATCATAGTGCAGGAAATCTCCTGCGGCAAGTAGCACAAACTTATTCAACAACACCAGTCACTGCATGATGATGTCTGATGAAGAACTCACAATCAAGACAACCCCAAAGAGAAGCACTTATGAAATCAAGGACCATCAGTGTCTCAGTTCGAGGTGATCTGAACATGACTCCAGTAACACGTGTCTACCATCGCAGTCTGTAGTATTTACAGATGTTTCTTTCTAGTGTCTTCTGTGCTGCGTCCTGTTAGCAGTGGAAGTGGTGCTCCATGCACAGATTTACCCATCTTAAATACAGTGTCACCACTGAAGACAACTCCGCCCTGAATTTTCATGAAGTTTCAATGGTGAGAGTGACAATGGTCAGTAAACAATCACCATCTTTCGACTCGATGGATGGACGACCATCATCTTAGATTGATGCAGGCTATTAGCAGATGTCGAGTGGCCACTTACTCTGCATTGATTTTGATTGATGCAACACATTTCCACCTGGCTGACCCAGTTGCAGCTGCATGAGGAAAACTGTAAACAATGCACAGACACATACACATATAGCACTGAACATAAACTTACATGTACAAAGAAAATATACAAAGGGGATATTGAGTAAAGCAGACCATAGGATATCCAAAAACTCATTCTAACATGATAAGCATGTATATATACATTTTGAATCTGCACAAAGTAGTGATACAGTATAGAACTACACCCCAACTTTAAAGCACTTTCCTTTGTTTTATTTCAAAGAATGTGGCTAAAGTTGAAGTGTGTCTCTTACTGGGGTTTTCGATTCACACGCAGCTCACATCTCAAGATGCACATGTCAATAAAAACTACCCCAACAAAAAGCACTTACTCCATTGAAATCTAAGGTCAGTGATTGTGTTAGGGTAATAATAATGACATTCTAAACGAAGCCACAGGACTCTTGATCCAGTCAAAAATACACTGCGATAACACTTTTATAACATTGAAGTTAAGGTGCTGCTTAAATTGAAGTGTGTCTCTCAGTAAAATGTATCTCTGAATTACTTTTACTCCTATATCAGCTGTGTGGCTACATTTCAGTCGATGAACTTATCACGGCCAAGACAACCCCAAAGAGAAGCACTTATGAACACAAGAATCATCAGTGGCTCTATTTGAGGTGATCTTAGAGTGTTTCCTTTAACAAATCTCTTCTCATACATTCAGTTGCTTATGTCAGTCAAAACTGCCCCAACAAGTAGCACTTACTGAATTCAAATGTCAAGTCAATGCTCATGTTAGGGTAATGCCATTGACTTCAAAACATATCAAAACACAAAAAAAAAAAATGAACTAAACAAGAATTGTTGTCTGGAAAAATACCTTAGAAGCGAACCTGGGAAATCATAGTGCAGGAAATCTCCTGCGGCAAGTAGCACAAACTTATTCAACAACACTAGTCACTGCATGATGATGTCTGATGAAGAACTCACAATCAAGACAACCCCAAAGAGAAGCACTTATGAAATCAAGGACCATCAGTGTCTCAGTTCGAGGTGATCTGAACATGACTCCAGTAACACGTGTCTACCATCGCAGTCTGTAGTATTTACAGATGTTTCTTTCTAGTGTCTTCTGTGCTGCGTCCTGTTAGCAGTGGAAGTGGTGCTCCATGCACAGATTTACCCATCTTAAATACAGTGTCACCACTGAAGACAACTCCGCCCTGAATTTTCATGAAGTTTCAATGGTGAGAGTGACAATGGTCAGTAAACAATCACCATCTTTCGACTCGATGGATGGACGACCATCATCTTAGATTGATGCAGGCTATTAGCAGATGTCGAGTGGCCACTTACTCTGCATTGATTTTGATTGATGCAACACATTTCCACCTGGCTGACCCAGTTGCAGCTGCATGAGGAAAACTGTAAACAATGCACAGACACATACACATATAGCACTGAACATAAACTTACATGTACAAAGAAAATATACAAAGGGGATATTGAGTAAAGCAGACCATAGGATATCCAAAAACTCATTCTAACATGATAAGCATGTATATATACATTTTGAATCTGCACAAAGTAGTGATACAGTATAGAACTACACCCCTACTTTAAAGCACTTTCCTTTGTTTTATTTCAAAGAATGTGGCTAAAGTTGAAGTGTGTCTCTTACTGGGGTTTTCGATTCACACGCAGCTCACACATCTCAAGATGCACATGTCAATAAAAACTACCCCAACAAAAAGCACTTACTCCATTGAAATCTAAGGTCAGTGATTGTGTTAGGGTAATAATAATGACATTCTAAACGAAGCCACAGGACTCTTGATCCAGTCAAAAATACACTGCGATAACACTTTTATAACATTGAAGTTAAGGTGCTGCTTAAATTGAAGTGTGTCTCTCAGTAAAATGTATCTCTGAATTACTTTTACTCCTATATCAGCTGTGTGGCTACATTTCAGTCGATGAACTTATCACGGCCAAGACAACCCCAAAGAGAAGCACTTATGAACACAAGAATCATCAGTGGCTCTATTTGAGGTGATCTTAGAGTGTTTCCTTTAACAAATCTCTTCTCATACATTCAGTTGCTTATGTCAGTCAAAACTGCCCCAACAAGTAGCACTTACTGAATTCAAATGTCAAGTCAATGCTCATGTTAGGGTAATGCCAATGACTTCAAAACATATCAAAACACAAAAAAAAAAATGAACTAAACAAGAATTGTTGTCTGGAAAAATACCTTAGAAGCGAACCTGGGAAATCATAGTGCAGGAAATCTCCTGCGGCAAGTAGCACAAACTTATTCAACAACACCAGTCACTGCATGATGATGTCTGATGAAGAACTCACAATCAAGACAACCCCAAAGAGAAGCACTTATGAAATCAAGGACCATCAGTGTCTCAGTTCGAGGTGATCTGAACATGACTCCAGTAACACGTGTCTACCATCGCAGTCTGTAGTATTTACAGATGTTTCTTTCTAGTGTCTTCTGTGCTGCGTCCTGTTAGCAGTGGAAGTGGTGCTCCATGCACAGATTTACCCATCTTAAATACAGTGTCACCACTGAAGACAACTCCGCCCTGAATTTTCATGAAGTTTCAATGGTGAGAGTGACAATGGTCAGTAAACAATCACCATCTTTCGACTCGATGGATGGACGACCATCATCTTAGATTGATGCAGGCTATTAGCAGATGTCGAGTGGCCACTTACTCTGCATTGATTTTGATTGATGCAACACATTTCCACCTGGCTGACCCAGTTGCAGCTGCATGAGGAAAACTGTAAACAATGCACAGACACATACACATATAGCACTGAACATAAACTTACATGTACAAAGAAAATATACAAAGGGGATATTGAGTAAAGCAGACCATAGGATATCCAAAAACTCATTCTAACATGATAAGCATGTATATATACATTTTGAATCTGCACAAAGTAGTGATACAGTATAGAACTACACCCCAACTTTAAAGCACTTTCCTTTGTTTTATTTCAAAGAATGTGGCTAAAGTTGAAGTGTGTCTCTTACTGGGGTTTTCGATTCACACGCAGCTCACATCTCAAGATGCACATGTCAATAAAAACTACCCCAACAAAAAGCACTTACTCCATTGAAATCTAAGGTCAGTGATTGTGTTAGGGTAATAATAATGACATTCTAAACGAAGCCACAGGACTCTTGATCCAGTCAAAAATACACTGCGATAACACTTTTATAACATTGAAGTTAAGGTGCTGCTTAAATTGAAGTGTGTCTCTCAGTAAAATGTATCTCTGAATTACTTTTACTCCTATATCAGCTGTGTGGCTACATTTCAGTCGATGAACTTATCACGGCCAAGACAACCCCAAAGAGAAGCACTTATGAACACAAGAATCATCAGTGGCTCTATTTGAGGTGATCTTAGAGTGTTTCCTTTAACAAATCTCTTCTCATACATTCAGTTGCTTATGTCAGTCAAAACTGCCCCAACAAGTAGCACTTACTGAATTCAAATGTCAAGTCAATGCTCATGTTAGGGTAATGCCATTGACTTCAAAACATATCAAAACACAAAAAAAAAAAATGAACTAAACAAGAATTGTTGTCTGGAAAAATACCTTAGAAGCGAACCTGGGAAATCATAGTGCAGGAAATCTCCTGCGGCAAGTAGCACAAACTTATTCAACAACACTAGTCACTGCATGATGATGTCTGATGAAGAACTCACAATCAAGACAACCCCAAAGAGAAGCACTTATGAAATCAAGGACCATCAGTGTCTCAGTTCGAGGTGATCTGAACATGACTCCAGTAACACGTGTCTACCATCGCAGTCTGTAGTATTTACAGATGTTTCTTTCTAGTGTCTTCTGTGCTGCGTCCTGTTAGCAGTGGAAGTGGTGCTCCATGCACAGATTTACCCATCTTAAATACAGTGTCACCACTGAAGACAACTCCGCCCTGAATTTTCATGAAGTTTCAATGGTGAGAGTGACAATGGTCAGTAAACAATCACCATCTTTCGACTCGATGGATGGACGACCATCATCTTAGATTGATGCAGGCTATTAGCAGATGTCGAGTGGCCACTTACTCTGCATTGATTTTAAATGATGCAACACATTTCCACCTGGCTGACCCAGTTGCAGCTGCATTAGGAAAACTGTAAACAATGCACAGACACATACACATATAGCACTGAACATAAACTTACATGTACAAAGAAAATATACAAAGGGGATATTGAGTAAAGCAGACCATAGGATATCCAAAAACTCATTCTAACATGATAAGCATGTATATATACATTTTGAATCTGCACAAAGTAGTGATACAGTATAGAACTACACCCCAACTTTAAAGCACTTTCCTTTGTTTTATTTCAAAGAATGTAGCTAAAGTTGAAGTGTGTCTCTTACTGGGGTTTTCGATTCACACGCAGCTCACACATCTCAAGATGCACATGTCAATAAAAACTACCCCAACAAAAAGCACTTACTCCATTGAAATCTAAGGTCAGTGATTGTGTTAGGGTAATAATAATGACATTCTAAACGAAGCCACAGGACTCTTGATCCAGTCAAAAATACACTGCGATAACACTTTTATAACATTGAAGTTAAGGTGCTGCTTAAATTGAAGTGTGTCTCTCAGTAAAATGTATCTCTGAATTACTTTTACTCCTATATCAGCTGTGTGGCTACATTTAAGTCGATGAACTTATCACGGCCAAGACAACCCCAAAGAGAAGCACTTATGAACACAAGAATCATCAGTGGCTCTATTTGAGGTGATCTTAGAGTGTTTCCTTTAACAAATCTCTTTTCATACATTCAGTTGCTTATGTCAGTCAAAACTGCCCCAACAAGTAGCACTTACTGAATTCAAATGTCAAGTCAATGCTCATGTTAGGGTAATGCCAATGACTTCAAAACATATCAAAACACAAAAAAAAAAAAATGAACTAAACAAGAATTGTTGTCTGGAAAAATACCTTAGAAGCGAACCTGGGAAATCATAGTGCAGGAAATCTCCTGCGGCAAGTAGCACAAACTTATTCAACAACACCAGTCACTGCATGATGATGTCTGATGAAGAACTCACAATCAAGACAACCCCAAAGAGAAGCACTTATGAAATCAAGGACCATCAGTGTCTCAGTTCGAGGTGATCTGAACATGACTCCAGTAACACGTGTCTACCATCGCAGTCTGTAGTATTTACAGATGTTTCTTTCTAGTGTCTTCTGTGCTGCGTCCTGTTAGCAGTGGAAGTGGTGCTCCATGCACAGATTTACCCATCTTAAATACAGTGTCACCACTGAAGACAACTCAGCCCT
Source organism: Pampus argenteus (assembly GCA_036937835.1). Lineage (NCBI taxonomy): Eukaryota > Metazoa > Chordata > Actinopteri > Scombriformes > Stromateidae > Pampus > Pampus argenteus. Next base: position 20,221,439 of record CM072871.1, on the reverse strand, counting down.
GAATTTTCAATGGTGAGAGTGACAAGGGTCAGTAAACAATCACCATCTTTCGACTCGATGGATGGACGACCATCATCTTAGATTGATGCAGGCTATTAGCAGATGTCGAGTGGCCACTTACTCTGCATTGATTTTGATTGATGCAACACATTTCCACCTGGCTGACCCAGTTGCAGCTGCATGAGGAAAACTGTAAACAATGCACAGACACATACACATATAGCACTGAACATAAACTTACATGTACAAAGAAAATATACAAAGGGGATATTGAGTAAAGCAGACCATAGGATATCCAAAAACTCATTCTAACATGATAAGCATGTATATATACATTTTGAATCTGCACAAAGTAGTGATACAGTATAGAACTACACCCCTACTTTAAAGCACTTTCCTTTGTTTTATTTCAAAGAATGTGGCTAAAGTTGAAGTGTGTCTCTTACTGGGGTTTTCGATTCACACGCAGCTCACACATCTCAAGATGCACATGTCAATAAAAACTACCCCAACAAAAAGCACTTACTCCATTGAAATCTAAGGTCAGTGATTGTGTTAGGGTAATAATAATGACATTCTAAACGAAGCCACAGGACTCTTGATCCAGTCAAAAATACACTGCGATAACACTTTTATAACATTGAAGTTAAGGTGCTGCTTAAATTGAAGTGTGTCTCTCAGTAAAATGTATCTCTGAATTACTTTTACTCCTATATCAGCTGTGTGGCTACATTTCAGTCGATGAACTTATCACGGCCAAGACAACCCCAAAGAGAAGCACTTATGAACACAAGAATCATCAGTGGCTCTATTTGAGGTGATCTTAGAGTGTTTCCTTTAACAAATCTCTTCTCATACATTCAGTTGCTTATGTCAGTCAAAACTGCCCCAACAAGTAGCACTTACTGAATTCAAATGTCAAGTCAATGCTCATGTTAGGGTAATGCCAATGACTTCAAAACATATCAAAACACACAAAAAAAAAAATGAACTAAACAAGAATTGTTGTCTGGAAAAATACCTTAGAAGCGAACCTGGGAAATCATAGTGCAGGAAATCTCTTGCGGCAAGTAGCACAAACTTATTCAACAACACCAGTCACTGCATGATGATGTCTGATGAAGAACTCACAATCAAGACAACCCCAAAGAGAAGCACTTATGAAATCAAGGACCATCAGTGTCTCAGTTCGAGGTGATCTGAACATGACTCCAGTAACACGTGTCTACCATCGCAGTCTGTAGTATTTACAGATGTTTCTTTCTAGTGTCTTCTGTGCTGCGTCCTGTTAGCAGTGGAAGTGGTGCTCCATGCACAGATTTACCCATCTTAAATACAGTGTCACCACTGAAGACAACTTCGCCCTGAATTTTCATGAAGTTTCAATGGTGAGAGTGACAATGGTCAGTAAACAATCACCATCTTTCGACTCGATGGATGGACGACCATCATCTTAGATTGATGCAGGCTATTAGCAGATGTCGAGTGGCCACTTACTCTGCATTGATTTTGATTGATGCAACACATTTCCACCTGGCTGACCCAGTTGCAGCTGCATGAGGAAAACTGTAAACAATGCACAGACACATACACATATAGCACTGAACATAAACTTACATGTACAAAGAAAATATACAAAGGGGATATTGAGTAAAGCAGACCATAGGATATCCAAAAACTCATTCTAACATGATAAGCATGTATATATACATTTTGAATCTGCACAAAGTAGTGATACAGTATAGAACTACACCCCAACTTTAAAGCACTTTCCTTTGTTTTATTTCAAAGAATGTGGCTAAAGTTGAAGTGTGTCTCTTACTGGGGTTTTCGATTCACACGCAGCTCACACATCTCAAGATGTACATGTCAATAAAAACTACCCCAACAAAAAGCACTTACTCCATTGAAATCTAAGGTCAGTGATTGTGTTAGGGTAATAATAATGACATTCTAAACGAAGCCACAGGACTCTTGATCCAGTCAAAAATACACTGCGATAACACTTTTATAACATTGAAGTTAAGGTGCTGCTTAAATTGAAGTGTGTCTCTCAGTAAAATGTATCTCTGAATTACTATTACTCCTATATCAGCTGTGTGGCTACTTTTGAGTCGATGAACTTATCACGGCCAAGACAACCCCAAAGAGAAGCACTTATGAACACAAGAATCATCAGTGGCTCTATTTGAGGTGATCTTAGAGTGTTTCCTTTAACAAATCTCTTCTCATACATTCAGTTGCTTATGTCAGTCAAAACTGCCCCAACAAGTAGCACTTACTGAATTCAAAGGGTCAAGTCAATGCTCATGTTAGGGTAATGCCAATGACTTCAAAACATATCAAAACACACAAAAAAAAAAAATGAACTAAACAAGAATTGTTGTCTGGAAAAATACCTTAGAAGCGAACCTGGGAAATCATAGTGCAGGAAATCTCCTGCGGCAAGTAGCACAAACTTATTCAACAACACCAGTCACTGCATGATGATGTCTGATGAAGAACTCACAATCAAGACAACCCCAAAGAGAAGCACTTATGAAATCAAGGACCATCAGTGTCTCAGTTCGAGGTGATCTGAACATGACTCCAGTAACACGTGTCTACCATCGCAGTCTGTAGTATTTACAGATGTTTCTTTCTAGTGTCTTCTGTGCTGCGTCCTGTTAGCAGTGGAAGTGGTGCTCCATGCACAGATTTACCCATCTTAAATACAGTGTCACCACTGAAGACAACTCCGCCCTGAATTTTCATGAAGTTTCAATGGTGAGAGTGACAATGGTCAGTAAACAATCACCATCTTTCGACTCGATGGATGGACGACCATCATCTTAGATTGATGCAGGCTATTAGCAGATGTCGAGTGGCCACTTACTCTGCATTGATTTTAAATGATGCAACACATTTCCACCTGGCTGACCCAGTTGCAGCTGCATTAGGAAAACTGTAAACAATGCACAGACACATACACATATAGCACTGAACATAAACTTACATGTACAAAGAAAATATACAAAGGGGATATTGAGTAAAGCAGACCATAGGATATCCAAAAACTCATTCTAACATGATAAGCATGTATATATACATTTTGAATCTGCACAAAGTAGTGATACAGTATAGAACTACACCCCAACTTTAAAGCACTTTCCTTTGTTTTATTTCAAAGAATGTAGCTAAAGTTGAAGTGTGTCTCTTACTGGGGTTTTCGATTCACACGCAGCTCACACATCTCAAGATGCACATGTCAATAAAAACTACCCCAACAAAAAGCACTTACTCCATTGAAATCTAAGGTCAGTGATTGTGTTAGGGTAATAATAATGACATTCTAAACGAAGCCACAGGACTCTTGATCCAGTCAAAAATACACTGCGATAACACTTTTATAACATTGAAGTTAAGGTGCTGCTTAAATTGAAGTGTGTCTCTCAGTAAAATGTATCTCTGAATTACTTTTACTCCTATATCAGCTGTGTGGCTACATTTCAGTCGATGAACTTATCACGGCCAAGACAACCCCAAAGAGAAGCACTTATGAACACAAGAATCATCAGTGGCTCTATTTGAGGTGATCTTAGAGTGTTTCCTTTAACAAATCTCTTCTCATACATTCAGTTGCTTATGTCAGTCAAAACTGCCCCAACAAGTAGCACTTACTGAATTCAAATGTCAAGTCAATGCTCATGTTAGGGTAATGCCAATGACTTCAAAACATATCAAAACACACAAAAAAAAAAATGAACTAAACAAGAATTGTTGTCTGGAAAAATACCTTAGAAGCGAACCTGGGAAATCATAGTGCAGGAAATCTCCTGCGGCAAGTAGCACAAACTTATTCAACAACACCAGTCACTGCATGATGATGTCTGATGAAGAACTCACAATCAAGACAACTCCAAAGAGAAGCACTTATGAAATCAAGGACCATCAGTGTCTCAGTTCGAGGTGATCTGAACATGACTCCAGTAACACGTGTCTACCATCGCAGTCTGTAGTATTTACAGATGTTTCTTTCTAGTGTCTTCTGTGCTGCGTCCTGTTAGCAGTGGAAGTGGTGCTCCATGCACAGATTTACCCATCTTAAATACAGTGTCACCACTGAAGACAACTCCGCCCTGAATTTTCAATGGTGAGAGTGACAATGGTCAGTAAACAATCACCATCTTTCGACTCGATGGATGGACGACCATCATCTTAGATTGATGCAGGCTATTAGCAGATGTCGAGTGGCCACTTACTCTGCATTGATTTTGATTGATGCAACACATTTCCACCTGGCTGACCCAGTTGCAGCTGCATGAGGAAAACTGTAAACAATGCACAGACACATACACATATAGCACTGAACATAAACTTACATGTACAAAGAAAATATACAAAGGGGATATTGAGTAAAGCAGACCATAGGATATCCAAAAACTCATTCTAACATGATAAGCATGTATATATACATTTTGAATCTGCACAAAGTAGTGATACAGTATAGAACTACACCCCTACTTTAAAGCACTTTCCTTTGTTTTATTTCAAAGAATGTGGCTAAAGTTGAAGTGTGTCTCTTACTGGGGTTTTCGATTCACACGCAGCTCACACATCTCAAGATGCACATGTCAATAAAAACTACCCCAACAAAAAGCACTTACTCCATTGAAATCTAAGGTCAGTGATTGTGTTAGGGTAATAATAATGACATTCTAAACGAAGCCACAGGACTCTTGATCCAGTCAAAAATACACTGCGATAACACTTTTATAACATTGAAGTTAAGGTGCTGCTTAAATTGAAGTGTGTCTCTCAGTAAAATGTATCTCTGAATTACTTTTACTCCTATATCAGCTGTGTGGCTACATTTCAGTCGATGAACTTATCACGGCCAAGACAACCCCAAAGAGAAGCACTTATGAACACAAGAATCATCAGTGGCTCTATTTGAGGTGATCTTAGAGTGTTTCCTTTAACAAATCTCTTCTCATACATTCAGTTGCTTATGTCAGTCAAAACTGCCCCAACAAGTAGCACTTACTGAATTCAAATGTCAAGTCAATGCTCATGTTAGGGTAATGCCAATGACTTCAAAACATATCAAAACACACAAAAAAAAAAATGAACTAAACAAAAATTGTTGTCTGGAAAAATACCTTAGAAGCGAACCTGGGAAATCATAGTGCAGGAAATCTCCTGCGGCAAGTAGCACAAACTTATTCAACAACACCAGTCACTGCATGATGATGTCTGATGAAGAACTCACAATCAAGACAACTCCAAAGAGAAGCACTTATGAAATCAAGGACCATCAGTGTCTCAGTTCGAGGTGATCTGAACATGACTCCAGTAACACGTGTCTACCATCGCAGTCTGTAGTATTTACAGATGTTTCTTTCTAGTGTCTTCTGTGCTGCGTCCTGTTAGCAGTGGAAGTGGTGCTCCATGCACAGATTTACCCATCTTAAATACAGTGTCACCACTGAAGACAACTCCGCCCTGAATTTTCAATGGTGAGAGTGACAATGGTCAGTAAACAATCACCATCTTTCGACTCGATGGATGGACGACCATCATCTTAGATTGATGCAGGCTATTAGCAGATGTCGAGTGGCCACTTACTCTGCATTGATTTTGATTGATGCAACACATTTCCACCTGGCTGACCCAGTTGCAGCTGCATGAGGAAAACTGTAAACAATGCACAGACACATACACATATAGCACTGAACATAAACTTACATGTACAAAGAAAATATACAAAGGGGATATTGAGTAAAGCAGACCATAGGATATCCAAAAACTCATTCTAACATGATAAGCATGTATATATACATTTTGAATCTGCACAAAGTAGTGATACAGTATAGAACTACACCCCTACTTTAAAGCACTTTCCTTTGTTTTATTTCAAAGAATGTGGCTAAAGTTGAAGTGTGTCTCTTACTGGGGTTTTCGATTCACACGCAGCTCACACATCTCAAGATGCACATGTCAATAAAAACTACCCCAACAAAAAGCACTTACTCCATTGAAATCTAAGGTCAGTGATTGTGTTAGGGTAATAATAATGACATTCTAAACGAAGCCACAGGACTCTTGATCCAGTCAAAAATACACTGCGATAACACTTTTATAACATTGAAGTTAAGGTGCTGCTTAAATTGAAGTGTGTCTCTCAGTAAAATGTATCTCTGAATTACTTTTACTCCTATATCAGCTGTGTGGCTACATTTCAGTCGATGAACTTATCACGGCCAAGACAACCCCAAAGAGAAGCACTTATGAACACAAGAATCATCAGTGGCTCTATTTGAGGTGATCTTAGAGTGTTTCCTTTAACAAATCTCTTCTCATACATTCAGTTGCTTATGTCAGTCAAAACTGCCCCAACAAGTAGCACTTACTGAATTCAAATGTCAAGTCAATGCTCATGTTAGGGTAATGCCAATGACTTCAAAACATATCAAAACACAAAAAAAAAAAAATGAACTAAACAAGAATTGTTGTCTGGAAAAATACCTTAGAAGCGAACCTGGGAAATCATAGTGCAGGAAATCTCCTGCGGCAAGTAGCACAAACTTATTCAACAACACCAGTCACTGCATGATGATGTCTGATGAAGAACTCACAATCAAGACAACCCCAAAGAGAAGCACTTATGAAATCAAGGACCATCAGTGTCTCAGTTCGAGGTGATCTGAACATGACTCCAGTAACACGTGTCTACCATCGCAGTCTGTAGTATTTACAGATGTTTCTTTCTAGTGTCTTCTGTGCTGCGTCCTGTTAGCAGTGGAAGGGGTGCTCCATGCACAGATTTACCCATCTTAAATACAGTGTCACCACTGAAGACAACTCCGCCCTGAATTTTCATGAAGTTTCAATGGTGAGAGTGACAATGGTCAGTAAACAATCACCATCTTTCGACTCGATGGATGGACGACCATCATCTTAGATTGATGCAGGCTATTAGCAGATGTCGAGTGGCCACTTACTCTGCATTGATTTTGATTGATGCAACACATTTCCACCTGGCTGACCCAGTTGCAGCTGCATGAGGAAAACTGTAAACAATGCACAGACACATACACATATAGCACTGAACATAAACTTACATGTACAAAGAAAATATACAAAGGGGATATTGAGTAAAGCAGACCATAGGATATCCAAAAACTCATTCTAACATGATAAGCATGTATATATACATTTTGAATCTGCACAAAGTAGTGATACAGTATAGAACTACACCCCAACTTTAAAGCACTTTCCTTTGTTTTATTTCAAAGAATGTGGCTAAAGTTGAAGTGTGTCTCTTACTGGGGTTTTCGATTCACACGCAGCTCACATCTCAAGATGCACATGTCAATAAAAACTACCCCAACAAAAAGCACTTACTCCATTGAAATCTAAGGTCAGTGATTGTGTTAGGGTAATAATAATGACATTCTAAACGAAGCCACAGGACTCTTGATCCAGTCAAAAATACACTGCGATAACACTTTTATAACATTGAAGTTAAGGTGCTGCTTAAATTGAAGTGTGTCTCTCAGTAAAATGTATCTCTGAATTACTTTTACTCCTATATCAGCTGTGTGGCTACATTTCAGTCGATGAACTTATCACGGCCAAGACAACCCCAAAGAGAAGCACTTATGAACACAAGAATCATCAGTGGCTCTATTTGAGGTGATCTTAGAGTGTTTCCTTTAACAAATCTCTTCTCATACATTCAGTTGCTTATGTCAGTCAAAACTGCCCCAACAAGTAGCACTTACTGAATTCAAATGTCAAGTCAATGCTCATGTTAGGGTAATGCCAATGACTTCAAAACATATCAAAACACAAAAAAAAAAAAATGAACTAAACAAGAATTGTTGTCTGGAAAAATACCTTAGAAGCGAACCTGGGAAATCATAGTGCAGGAAATCTCCTGCGGCAAGTAGCACAAACTTATTCAACAACACCAGTCACTGCATGATGATGTCTGATGAAGAACTCACAATCAAGACAACCCCAAAGAGAAGCACTTATGAAATCAAGGACCATCAGTGTCTCAGTTCGAGGTGATCTGAACATGACTCCAGTAACACGTGTCTACCATCGCAGTCTGTAGTATTTACAGATGTTTCTTTCTAGTGTCTTCTGTGCTGCGTCCTGTTAGCAGTGGAAGTGGTGCTCCATGCACAGATTTACCCATCTTAAATACAGTGTCACCACTGAAGACAACTCCGCCCTGAATTTTCAATGGTGAGAGTGACAATGGTCAGTAAACAATCACCATCTTTCGACTCGATGGATGGACGACCATCATCTTAGATTGATGCAGGCTATTAGCAGATGTCGAGTGGCCACTTACTCTGCATTGATTTTGATTGATGCAACACATTTCCACCTGGCTGACCCAGTTGCAGCTGCATGAGGAAAACTGTAAACAATGCACAGACACATACACATATAGCACTGAACATAAACTTACATGTACAAAGAAAATATACAAAGGGGATATTGAGTAAAGCAGACCATAGGATATCCAAAAACTCATTCTAACATGATAAGCATGTATATATACATTTTGAATCTGCACAAAGTAGTGATACAGTATAGAACTACACCCCTACTTTAAAGCACTTTCCTTTGTTTTATTTCAAAGAATGTGGCTAAAGTTGAAGTGTGTCTCTTACTGGGGTTTTCGATTCACACGCAGCTCACACATCTCAAGATGCACATGTCAATAAAAACTACCCCAACAAAAAGCACTTACTCCATTGAAATCTAAGGTCAGTGATTGTGTTAGGGTAATAATAATGACATTCTAAACGAAGCCACAGGACTCTTGATCCAGTCAAAAATACACTGCGATAACACTTTTATAACATTGAAGTTAAGGTGCTGCTTAAATTGAAGTGTGTCTCTCAGTAAAATGTATCTCTGAATTACTTTTACTCCTATATCAGCTGTGTGGCTACATTTCAGTCGATGAACTTATCACGGCCAAGACAACCCCAAAGAGAAGCACTTATGAACACAAGAATCATCAGTGGCTCTATTTGAGGTGATCTTAGAGTGTTTCCTTTAACAAATCTCTTCTCATACATTCAGTTGCTTATGTCAGTCAAAACTGCCCCAACAAGTAGCACTTACTGAATTCAAATGTCAAGTCAATGCTCATGTTAGGGTAATGCCAATGACTTCAAAACATATCAAAACACAAAAAAAAAAAAATGAACTAAACAAGAATTGTTGTCTGGAAAAATACCTTAGAAGCGAACCTGGGAAATCATAGTGCAGGAAATCTCCTGCGGCAAGTAGCACAAACTTATTCAACAACACCAGTCACTGCATGATGATGTCTGATGAAGAACTCACAATCAAGACAACCCCAAAGAGAAGCACTTATGAAATCAAGGACCATCAGTGTCTCAGTTCGAGGTGATCTGAACATGACTCCAGTAACACGTGTCTACCATCGCAGTCTGTAGTATTTACAGATGTTTCTTTCTAGTGTCTTCTGTGCTGCGTCCTGTTAGCAGTGGAAGTGGTGCTCCATGCACAGATTTACCCATCTTAAATACAGTGTCACCACTGAAGACAACTCCGCCCTGAATTTTCATGAAGTTTCAATGGTGAGAGTGACAATGGTCAGTAAACAATCACCATCTTTCGACTCGATGGATGGACGACCATCATCTTAGATTGATGCAGGCTATTAGCAGATGTCGAGTGGCCACTTACTCTGCATTGATTTTGATTGATGCAACACATTTCCACCTGGCTGACCCAGTTGCAGCTGCATGAGGAAAACTGTAAACAATGCACAGACACATACACATATAGCACTGAACATAAACTTACATGTACAAAGAAAATATACAAAGGGGATATTGAGTAAAGCAGACCATAGGATATCCAAAAACTCATTCTAACATGATAAGCATGTATATATACATTTTGAATCTGCACAAAGTAGTGATACAGTATAGAACTACACCCCAACTTTAAAGCACTTTCCTTTGTTTTATTTCAAAGAATGTGGCTAAAGTTGAAGTGTGTCTCTTACTGGGGTTTTCGATTCACACGCAGCTCACACATCTCAAGATGCACATGTCAATAAAAACTACCCCAACAAAAAGCACTTACTCCATTGAAATCTAAGGTCAGTGATTGTGTTAGGGTAATAATAATGACATTCTAAACGAAGCCACAGGACTCTTGATCCAGTCAAAAATACACTGCGATAACACTTTTATAACATTGAAGTTAAGGTGCTGCTTAAATTGAAGTGTGTCTCTCAGTAAAATGTATCTCTGAATTACTTTTACTCCTATATCAGCTGTGTGGCTACATTTCAGTCGATGAACTTATCACGGCCAAGACAACCCCAAAGAGAAGCACTTATGAACACAAGAATCATCAGTGGCTCTATTTGAGGTGATCTTAGAGTGTTTCCTTTAACAAATCTCTTCTCATACATTCAGTTGCTTATGTCAGTCAAAACTGCCCCAACAAGTAGCACTTACTGAATTCAAATGTCAAGTCAATGCTCATGTTAGGGTAATGCCATTGACTTCAAAACATATCAAAACACAAAAAAAAAAAATGAACTAAACAAGAATTGTTGTCTGGAAAAATACCTTAGAAGCGAACCTGGGAAATCATAGTGCAGGAAATCTCCTGCGGCAAGTAGCACAAACTTATTCAACAACACTAGTCACTGCATGATGATGTCTGATGAAGAACTCACAATCAAGACAACCCCAAAGAGAAGCACTTATGAAATCAAGGACCATCAGTGTCTCAGTTCGAGGTGATCTGAACATGACTCCAGTAACACGTGTCTACCATCGCAGTCTGTAGTATTTACAGATGTTTCTTTCTAGTGTCTTCTGTGCTGCGTCCTGTTAGCAGTGGAAGTGGTGCTCCATGCACAGATTTACCCATCTTAAATACAGTGTCACCACTGAAGACAACTCCGCCCTGAATTTTCATGAAGTTTCAATGGTGAGAGTGACAATGGTCAGTAAACAATCACCATCTTTCGACTCGATGGATGGACGACCATCATCTTAGATTGATGCAGGCTATTAGCAGATGTCGAGTGGCCACTTACTCTGCATTGATTTTAAATGATGCAACACATTTCCACCTGGCTGACCCAGTTGCAGCTGCATTAGGAAAACTGTAAACAATGCACAGACACATACACATATAGCACTGAACATAAACTTACATGTACAAAGAAAATATACAAAGGGGATATTGAGTAAAGCAGACCATAGGATATCCAAAAACTCATTCTAACATGATAAGCATGTATATATACATTTTGAATCTGCACAAAGTAGTGATACAGTATAGAACTACACCCCAACTTTAAAGCACTTTCCTTTGTTTTATTTCAAAGAATGTAGCTAAAGTTGAAGTGTGTCTCTTACTGGGGTTTTCGATTCACACGCAGCTCACACATCTCAAGATGCACATGTCAATAAAAACTACCCCAACAAAAAGCACTTACTCCATTGAAATCTAAGGTCAGTGATTGTGTTAGGGTAATAATAATGACATTCTAAACGAAGCCACAGGACTCTTGATCCAGTCAAAAATACACTGCGATAACACTTTTATAACATTGAAGTTAAGGTGCTGCTTAAATTGAAGTGTGTCTCTCAGTAAAATGTATCTCTGAATTACTTTTACTCCTATATCAGCTGTGTGGCTACATTTCAGTCGATGAACTTATCACGGCCAAGACAACCCCAAAGAGAAGCACTTATGAACACAAGAATCATCAGTGGCTCTATTTGAGGTGATCTTAGAGTGTTTCCTTTAACAAATCTCTTTTCATACATTCAGTTGCTTATGTCAGTCAAAACTGCCCCAACAAGTAGCACTTACTGAATTCAAATGTCAAGTCAATGCTCATGTTAGGGTAATGCCAATGACTTCAAAACATATCAAAACACAAAAAAAAAAAATGAACTAAACAAGAATTGTTGTCTGGAAAAATACCTTAGAAGCGAACCTGGGAAATCATAGTGCAGGAAATCTCCTGCGGCAAGTAGCACAAACTTATTCAACAACACCAGTCACTGCATGATGATGTCTGATGAAGAACTCACAATCAAGACAACCCCAAAGAGAAGCACTTATGAAATCAAGGACCATCAGTGTCTCAGTTCGAGGTGATCTGAACATGACTCCAGTAACACGTGTCTACCATCGCAGTCTGTAGTATTTACAGATGTTTCTTTCTAGTGTCTTCTGTGCTGCGTCCTGTTAGCAGTGGAAGTGGTGCTCCATGCACAGATTTACCCATCTTAAATACAGTGTCACCACTGAAGACAACTCAGCCCTGAATTTTCAATGGTGAGAGTGACAATGGTCAGTAAACAATCACCATCTTTCGACTCGATGGATGGACGACCATCATCTTAGATTGATGCAGGCTATTAGCAGATGTCGAGTGGCCACTTACTCTGCATTGATTTTGATTGATGCAACACATTTCCACCTGGCTGACCCAGTTGCAGCTGCATGAGGAAAACTGTAAACAATGCACAGACACATACACATATAGCACTGAACATAAACTTACATGTACAAAGAAAATATACAAAGGGGATATTGAGTAAAGCAGACCATAGGATATCCAAAAACTCATTCTAACATGATAAGCATGTATATATACATTTTGAATCTGCACAAAGTAGTGATACAGTATAGAACTACACCCCTACTTTAAAGCACTTTCCTTTGTTTTATTTCAAAGAATGTGGCTAAAGTTGAAGTGTGTCTCTTACTGGGGTTTTCGATTCACACGCAGCTCACACATCTCAAGATGCACATGTCAATAAAAACTACCCCAACAAAAAGCACTTACTCCATTGAAATCTAAGGTCAGTGATTGTGTTAGGGTAATAATAATGACATTCTAAACGAAGCCACAGGACTCTTGATCCAGTCAAAAATACACTGCGATAACACTTTTATAACATTGAAGTTAAGGTGCTGCTTAAATTGAAGTGTGTCTCTCAGTAAAATGTATCTCTGAATTACTTTTACTCCTATATCAGCTGTGTGGCTACATTTCAGTCGATGAACTTATCACGGCCAAGACAACCCCAAAGAGAAGCACTTATGAACACAAGAATCATCAGTGGCTCTATTTGAGGTGATCTTAGAGTGTTTCCTTTAACAAATCTCTTCTCATACATTCAGTTGCTTATGTCAGTCAAAACTGCCCCAACAAGTAGCACTTACTGAATTCAAATGTCAAGTCAATGCTCATGTTAGGGTAATGCCAATGACTTCAAAACATATCAAAACACACAAAAAAAAAAATGAACTAAACAAGAATTGTTGTCTGGAAAAATACCTTAGAAGCGAACCTGGGAAATCATAGTGCAGGAAATCTCTTGCGGCAAGTAGCACAAACTTATTCAACAACACCAGTCACTGCATGATGATGTCTGATGAAGAACTCACAATCAAGACAACCCCAAAGAGAAGCACTTATGAAATCAAGGACCATCAGTGTCTCAGTTCGAGGTGATCTGAACATGACTCCAGTAACACGTGTCTACCATCGCAGTCTGTAGTATTTACAGATGTTTCTTTCTAGTGTCTTCTGTGCTGCGTCCTGTTAGCAGTGGAAGTGGTGCTCCATGCACAGATTTACCCATCTTAAATACAGTGTCACCACTGAAGACAACTCCGCCCTGAATTTTCATGAAGTTTCAATGGTGAGAGTGACAATGGTCAGTAAACAATCACCATCTTTCGACTCGATGGATGGACGACCATCATCTTAGATTGATGCAGGCTATTAGCAGATGTCGAGTGGCCACTTACTCTGCATTGATTTTGATTGATGCAACACATTTCCACCTGGCTGACCCAGTTGCAGCTGCATGAGGAAAACTGTAAACAATGCACAGACACATACACATATAGCACTGAACATAAACTTACATGTACAAAGAAAATATACAAAGGGGATATTGAGTAAAGCAGACCATAGGATATCCAAAAACTCATTCTAACATGATAAGCATGTATATATACATTTTGAATCTGCACAAAGTAGTGATACAGTATAGAACTACACCCCAACTTTAAAGCACTTTCCTTTGTTTTATTTCAAAGAATGTGGCTAAAGTTGAAGTGTGTCTCTTACTGGGGTTTTCGATTCACACGCAGCTCACACATCTCAAGATGTACATGTCAATAAAAACTACCCCAACAAAAAGCACTTACTCCATTGAAATCTAAGGTCAGTGATTGTGTTAGGGTAATAATAATGACATTCTAAACGAAGCCACAGGACTCTTGATCCAGTCAAAAATACACTGCGATAACACTTTTATAACATTGAAGTTAAGGTGCTGCTTAAATTGAAGTGTGTCTCTCAGTAAAATGTATCTCTGAATTACTATTACTCCTATATCAGCTGTGTGGCTACTTTTGAGTCGATGAACTTATCACGGCCAAGACAACCCCAAAGAGAAGCACTTATGAACACAAGAATCATCAGTGGCTCTATTTGAGGTGATCTTAGAGTGTTTCCTTTAACAAATCTCTTCTCATACATTCAGTTGCTTATGTCAGTCAAAACTGCCCCAACAAGTAGCACTTACTGAATTCAAAGGGTCAAGTCAATGCTCATGTTAGGGTAATGCCAATGACTTCAAAACATATCAAAACACACAAAAAAAAAAATGAACTAAACAAGAATTGTTGTCTGGAAAAATACCTTAGAAGCGAACCTGGGAAATCATAGTGCAGGAAATCTCCTGCGGCAAGTAGCACAAACTTATTCAACAACACCAGTCACTGCATGATGATGTCTGATGAAGAACTCACAATCAAGACAACCCCAAAGAGAAGCACTTATGAAATCAAGGACCATCAGTGTCTCAGTTCGAGGTGATCTGAACATGACTCCAGTAACACGTGTCTACCATCGCAGTCTGTAGTATTTACAGATGTTTCTTTCTAGTGTCTTCTGTGCTGCGTCCTGTTAGCAGTGGAAGTGGTGCTCCATGCACAGATTTACCCATCTTAAATACAGTGTCACCACTGAAGACAACTCCGCCCTGAATTTTCATGAAGTTTCAATGGTGAGAGTGACAATGGTCAGTAAACAATCACCATCTTTCGACTCGATGGATGGACGACCATCATCTTAGATTGATGCAGGCTATTAGCAGATGTCGAGTGGCCACTTACTCTGCATTGATTTTGATTGATGCAACACATTTCCACCTGGCTGACCCAGTTGCAGCTGCATGAGGAAAACTGTAAACAATGCACAGACACATACACATATAGCACTGAACATAAACTTACATGTACAAAGAAAATATACAAAGGGGATATTGAGTAAAGCAGACCATAGGATATCCAAAAACTCATTCTAACATGATAAGCATGTATATATACATTTTGAATCTGCACAAAGTAGTGATACAGTATAGAACTACACCCCAACTTTAAAGCACTTTCCTTTGTTTTATTTCAAAGAATGTGGCTAAAGTTGAAGTGTGTCTCTTACTGGGGTTTTCGATTCACACGCAGCTCACACATCTCAAGATGCACATGTCAATAAAAACTACCCCAACAAAAAGCACTTACTCCATTGAAATCTAAGGTCAGTGATTGTGTTAGGGTAATAAAAATGACATTCTAAACGAAGCCACAGGACTCTTGATCCAGTCAAAAATACACTGCGATAACACTTTTATAACATTGAAGTTAAGGTGCTGCTTAAATTGAAGTGTGTCTCTCAGTAAAATGTATCTCTGAATTACTTTTACTCCTATATCAGCTGTGTGGCTACATTTCAGTCGATGAACTTATCACGGCCAAGACAACCCCAAAGAGAAGCACTTATGAACACAAGAATCATCAGTGGCTCTATTTGAGGTGATCTTAGAGTGTTTCCTTTAACAAATCTCTTCTCATACATTCAGTTGCTTATGTCAGTCAAAACTGCCCCAACAAGTAGCACTTACTGAATTCAAATGTCAAGTCAATGCTCATGTTAGGGTAATGCCAATGACTTCAAAACATATCAAAACACAAAAAAAAAAAAAAGAACTAAACAAGAATTGTTGTCTGGAAAAATACCTTAGAAGCGAACCTGGGAAATCATAGTGCAGGAAATCTCCTGCGGCAAGTAGCACAAACTTATTCAACAACACCAGTCACTGCATGATGATGTCTGATGAAGAACTCACAATCAAGACAACCCCAAAGAGAAGCACTTATGAAATCAAGGACCATCAGTGTCTCAGTTCGAGGTGATCTGAACATGACTCCAGTAACACGTGTCTACCATCGCAGTCTGTAGTATTTACAGATGTTTCTTTCTAGTGTCTTCTGTGCTGCGTCCTGTTAGCAGTGGAAGTGGTGCTCCATGCACAGATTTACCCATCTTAAATACAGTGTCACCACTGAAGACAACTCCGCCCTGAATTTTCATGAAGTTTCAATGGTGAGAGTGACAATGGTCAGTAAACAATCACCATCTTTCGACTCGATGGATGGACGACCATCATCTTAGATTGATGCAGGCTATTAGCAGATGTCGAGTGGCCACTTACTCTGCATTGATTTTGATTGATGCAACACATTTCCACCTGGCTGACCCAGTTGCAGCTGCATGAGGAAAACTGTAAACAATGCACAGACACATACACATATAGCACTGAACATAAACTTACATGTACAAAGAAAATATACAAAGGGGATATTGAGTAAAGCAGACCATAGGATATCCAAAAACTCATTCTAACATGATAAGCATGTATATATACATTTTGAAGCTGCACAAAGTAGTGATACAGTATAGAACTACACCCCAACTTTAAAGCACTTTCCTTTGTTTTATTTCAAAGAATGTGGCTAAAGTTGAAGTGTGTCTCTTACTGGGGTTTTCGATTCACACGCAGCTCACACATCTCAAGATGCACATGTCAATAAAAACTACCCCAACAAAAAGCACTTACTCCATTGAAATCTAAGGTCAGTGATTGTGTTAGGGTAATAATAATGACATTCTAAACGAAGCCACAGGACTCTTGATCCAGTCAAAAATACACTGCGATAACACTTTTATAACATTGAAGTTAAGGTGCTGCTTAAATTGAAGTGTGTCTCTCAGTAAAATGTATCTCTGAATTACTTTTACTCCTATATCAGCTGTGTGGCTACATTTCAGTCGATGAACTTATCACGGCCAAGACAACCCCAAAGAGAAGCACTTATGAACACAAGAATCATCAGTGGCTCTATTTGAGGTGATCTTAGAGTGTTTCCTTTAACAAATCTCTTCTCATACATTCAGTTGCTTATGTCAGTCAAAACTGCCCCAACAAGTAGCACTTACTGAATTCAAATGTCAAGTCAATGCTCATGTTAGGGTAATGCCAATGACTTCAAAACATATCAAAACACAAAAAAAAAAAATGAACTAAACAAGAATTGTTGTCTGGAAAAATACCTTAGAAGCGAACCTGGGAAATCATAGTGCAGGAAATCTCCTGCGGCAAGTAGCACAAACTTATTCAACAACACCAGTCACTGCATGATGATGTCTGATGAAGAACTCACAATCAAGACAACCCCAAAGAGAAGCACTTATGAAATCAAGGACCATCAGTGTCTCAGTTCGAGGTGATCTGAACATGACTCCAGTAACACGTGTCTACCATCGCAGTCTGTAGTATTTACAGATGTTTCTTTCTAGTGTCTTCTGTGCTGCGTCCTGTTAGCAGTGGAAGTGGTGCTCCATGCACAGATTTACCCATCTTAAATACAGTGTCACCACTGAAGACAACTCCGCCCTGAATTTTCATGAAGTTTCAATGGTGAGAGTGACAATGGTCAGTAAACAATCACCATCTTTCGACTCGATGGATGGACGACCATCATCTTAGATTGATGCAGGCTATTAGCAGATGTCGAGTGGCCACTTACTCTGCATTGATTTTGATTGATGCAACACATTTCCACCTGGCTGACCCAGTTGCAGCTGCATGAGGAAAACTGTAAACAATGCACAGACACATACACATATAGCACTGAACATAAACTTACATGTACAAAGAAAATATACAAAGGGGATATTGAGTAAAGCAGACCATAGGATATCCAAAAACTCATTCTAACATGATAAGCATGTATATATACATTTTGAATCTGCACAAAGTAGTGATACAGTATAGAACTACACCCCAACTTTAAAGCACTTTCCTTTGTTTTATTTCAAAGAATGTGGCTAAAGTTGAAGTGTGTCTCTTACTGGGGTTTTCGATTCACACGCAGCTCACACATCTCAAGATGCACATGTCAATAAAAACTACCCCAACAAAAAGCACTTACTCCATTGAAATCTAAGGTCAGTGATTGTGTTAGGGTAATAATAATGACATTCTAAACGAAGCCACAGGACTCTTGATCCAGTCAAAAATACACTGCGATAACACTTTTATAACATTGAAGTTAAGGTGCTGCTTAAATTGAAGTGTGTCTCTCAGTAAAATGTATCTCTGAATTACTTTTACTCCTATATCAGCTGTGTGGCTACATTTCAGTCGATGAACTTATCACGGCCAAGACAACCCCAAAGAGAAGCACTTATGAACACAAGAATCATCAGTGGCTCTATTTGAGGTGATCTTAGAGTGTTTCCTTTAACAAATCTCTTTTCATACATTCAGTTGCTTATGTCAGTCAAAACTGCCCCAACAAGTAGCACTTACTGAATTCAAATGTCAAGTCAATGCTCATGTTAGGGTAATGCCAATGACTTCAAAACATATCAAAACACAAAAAAAAAAAAATGAACTAAACAAGAATTGTTGTCTGGAAAAATACCTTAGAAGCGAACCTGGGAAATCATAGTGCAGGAAATCTCCTGCGGCAAGTAGCACAAACTTATTCAACAACACCAGTCACTGCATGATGATGTCTGATGAAGAACTCACAATCAAGACAACCCCAAAGAGAAGCACTTATGAAATCAAGGACCATCAGTGTCTCAGTTCGAGGTGATCTGAACATGACTCCAGTAACACGTGTCTACCATCGCAGTCTGTAGTATTTACAGATGTTTCTTTCTAGTGTCTTCTGTGCTGCGTCCTGTTAGCAGTGGAAGTGGTGCTCCATGCACAGATTTACCCATCTTAAATACAGTGTCACCACTGAAGACAACTCAGCCCTGAATTTTCAATGGTGAGAGTGACAATGGTCAGTAAACAATCACCATCTTTCGACTCGATGGATGGACGACCATCATCTTAGATTGATGCAGGCTATTAGCAGATGTCGAGTGGCCACTTACTCTGCATTGATTTTGATTGATGCAACACATTTCCACCTGGCTGACCCAGTTGCAGCTGCATGAGGAAAACTGTAAACAATGCACAGACACATACACATATAGCACTGAACATAAACTTACATGTACAAAGAAAATATACAAAGGGGATATTGAGTAAAGCAGACCATAGGATATCCAAAAACTCATTCTAACATGATAAGCATGTATATATACATTTTGAATCTGCACAAAGTAGTGATACAGTATAGAACTACACCCCTACTTTAAAGCACTTTCCTTTGTTTTATTTCAAAGAATGTGGCTAAAGTTGAAGTGTGTCTCTTACTGGGGTTTTCAATTCACACGCAGCTCACACATCTCAAGATGCACATGTCAATAAAAACTACCCCAACAAAAAGCACTTACTCCATTGAAATCTAAGGTCAGTGATTGTGTTAGGGTAATAATAATGACATTCTAAACGAAGCCACAGGACTCTTGATCCAGTCAAAAATACACTGCGATAACACTTTTATAACATTGAAGTTAAGGTGCTGCTTAAATTGAAGTGTGTCTCTCAGTAAAATGTATCTCTGAATTACTTTTACTCCTATATCAGCTGTGTGGCTACATTTCAGTCGATGAACTTATCACGGCCAAGACAACCCCAAAGAGAAGCACTTATGAACACAAGAATCATCAGTGGCTCTATTTGAGGTGATCTTAGAGTGTTTCCTTTAACAAATCTCTTCTCATACATTCAGTTGCTTATGTCAGTCAAAACTGCCCCAACAAGTAGCACTTACTGAATTCAAATGTCAAGTCAATGCTCATGTTAGGGTAATGCCAATGACTTCAAAACATATCAAAACACACAAAAAAAAAAATGAACTAAACAAGAATTGTTGTCTGGAAAAATACCTTAGAAGCGAACCTGGGAAATCATAGTGCAGGAAATCTCTTGCGGCAAGTAGCACAAACTTATTCAACAACACCAGTCACTGCATGATGATGTCTGATGAAGAACTCACAATCAAGACAACCCCAAAGAGAAGCACTTATGAAATCAAGGACCATCAGTGTCTCAGTTCGAGGTGATCTGAACATGACTCCAGTAACACGTGTCTACCATCGCAGTCTGTAGTATTTACAGATGTTTCTTTCTAGTGTCTTCTGTGCTGCGTCCTGTTAGCAGTGGAAGTGGTGCTCCATGCACAGATTTACCCATCTTAAATACAGTGTCACCACTGAAGACAACTCCGCCCTGAATTTTCATGAAGTTTCAATGGTGAGAGTGACAATGGTCAGTAAACAATCACCATCTTTCGACTCGATGGATGGACGACCATCATCTTAGATTGATGCAGGCTATTAGCAGATGTCGAGTGGCCACTTACTCTGCATTGATTTTGATTGATGCAACACATTTCCACCTGGCTGACCCAGTTGCAGCTGCATGAGGAAAACTGTAAACAATGCACAGACACATACACATATAGCACTGAACATAAACTTACATGTACAAAGAAAATATACAAAGGGGATATTGAGTAAAGCAGACCATAGGATATCCAAAAACTCATTCTAACATGATAAGCATGTATATATACATTTTGAATCTGCACAAAGTAGTGATACAGTATAGAACTACACCCCAACTTTAAAGCACTTTCCTTTGTTTTATTTCAAAGAATGTGGCTAAAGTTGAAGTGTGTCTCTTACTGGGGTTTTCGATTCACACGCAGCTCACACATCTCAAGATGTACATGTCAATAAAAACTACCCCAACAAAAAGCACTTACTCCATTGAAATCTAAGGTCAGTGATTGTGTTAGGGTAATAATAATGACATTCTAAACGAAGCCACAGGACTCTTGATCCAGTCAAAAATACACTGCGATAACACTTTTATAACATTGAAGTTAAGGTGCTGCTTAAATTGAAGTGTGTCTCTCAGTAAAATGTATCTCTGAATTACTATTACTCCTATATCAGCTGTGTGGCTACTTTTGAGTCGATGAACTTATCACGGCCAAGACAACCCCAAAGAGAAGCACTTATGAACACAAGAATCATCAGTGGCTCTATTTGAGGTGATCTTAGAGTGTTTCCTTTAACAAATCTCTTCTCATACATTCAGTTGCTTATGTCAGTCAAAACTGCCCCAACAAGTAGCACTTACTGAATTCAAAGGGTCAAGTCAATGCTCATGTTAGGGTAATGCCAATGACTTCAAAACATATCAAAACACACAAAAAAAAAAATGAACTAAACAAGAATTGTTGTCTGGAAAAATACCTTAGAAGCGAACCTGGGAAATCATAGTGCAGGAAATCTCCTGCGGCAAGTAGCACAAACTTATTCAACAACACCAGTCACTGCATGATGATGTCTGATGAAGAACTCACAATCAAGACAACCCCAAAGAGAAGCACTTATGAAATCAAGGACCATCAGTGTCTCAGTTCGAGGTGATCTGAACATGACTCCAGTAACACGTGTCTACCATCGCAGTCTGTAGTATTTACAGATGTTTCTTTCTAGTGTCTTCTGTGCTGCGTCCTGTTAGCAGTGGAAGTGGTGCTCCATGCACAGATTTACCCATCTTAAATACAGTGTCACCACTGAAGACAACTCCGCCCTGAATTTTCATGAAGTTTCAATGGTGAGAGTGACAATGGTCAGTAAACAATCACCATCTTTCGACTCGATGGATGGACGACCATCATCTTAGATTGATGCAGGCTATTAGCAGATGTCGAGTGGCCACTTACTCTGCATTGATTTTGATTGATGCAACACATTTCCACCTGGCTGACCCAGTTGCAGCTGCATGAGGAAAACTGTAAACAATGCACAGACACATACACATATAGCACTGAACATAAACTTACATGTACAAAGAAAATATACAAAGGGGATATTGAGTAAAGCAGACCATAGGATATCCAAAAACTCATTCTAACATGATAAGCATGTATATATACATTTTGAATCTGCACAAAGTAGTGATACAGTATAGAACTACACCCCAACTTTAAAGCACTTTCCTTTGTTTTATTTCAAAGAATGTGGCTAAAGTTGAAGTGTGTCTCTTACTGGGGTTTTCGATTCACACGCAGCTCACACATCTCAAGATGCACATGTCAATAAAAACTACCCCAACAAAAAGCACTTACTCCATTGAAATCTAAGGTCAGTGATTGTGTTAGGGTAATAAAAATGACATTCTAAACGAAGCCACAGGACTCTTGATCCAGTCAAAAATACACTGCGATAACACTTTTATAACATTGAAGTTAAGGTGCTGCTTAAATTGAAGTGTGTCTCTCAGTAAAATGTATCTCTGAATTACTTTTACTCCTATATCAGCTGTGTGGCTACATTTCAGTCGATGAACTTATCACGGCCAAGACAACCCCAAAGAGAAGCACTTATGAACACAAGAATCATCAGTGGCTCTATTTGAGGTGATCTTAGAGTGTTTCCTTTAACAAATCTCTTCTCATACATTCAGTTGCTTATGTCAGTCAAAACTGCCCCAACAAGTAGCACTTACTGAATTCAAATGTCAAGTCAATGCTCATGTTAGGGTAATGCCAATGACTTCAAAACATATCAAAACACAAAAAAAAAAAAAAGAACTAAACAAGAATTGTTGTCTGGAAAAATACCTTAGAAGCGAACCTGGGAAATCATAGTGCAGGAAATCTCCTGCGGCAAGTAGCACAAACTTATTCAACAACACCAGTCACTGCATGATGATGTCTGATGAAGAACTCACAATCAAGACAACCCCAAAGAGAAGCACTTATGAAATCAAGGACCATCAGTGTCTCAGTTCGAGGTGATCTGAACATGACTCCAGTAACACGTGTCTACCATCGCAGTCTGTAGTATTTACAGATGTTTCTTTCTAGTGTCTTCTGTGCTGCGTCCTGTTAGCAGTGGAAGTGGTGCTCCATGCACAGATTTACCCATCTTAAATACAGTGTCACCACTGAAGACAACTCCGCCCTGAATTTTCATGAAGTTTCAATGGTGAGAGTGACAATGGTCAGTAAACAATCACCATCTTTCGACTCGATGGATGGACGACCATCATCTTAGATTGATGCAGGCTATTAGCAGATGTCGAGTGGCCACTTACTCTGCATTGATTTTGATTGATGCAACACATTTCCACCTGGCTGACCCAGTTGCAGCTGCATGAGGAAAACTGTAAACAATGCACAGACACATACACATATAGCACTGAACATAAACTTACATGTACAAAGAAAATATACAAAGGGGATATTGAGTAAAGCAGACCATAGGATATCCAAAAACTCATTCTAACATGATAAGCATGTATATATACATTTTGAAGCTGCACAAAGTAGTGATACAGTATAGAACTACACCCCAACTTTAAAGCACTTTCCTTTGTTTTATTTCAAAGAATGTGGCTAAAGTTGAAGTGTGTCTCTTACTGGGGTTTTCGATTCACACGCAGCTCACACATCTCAAGATGCACATGTCAATAAAAACTACCCCAACAAAAAGCACTTACTCCATTGAAATCTAAGGTCAGTGATTGTGTTAGGGTAATAATAATGACATTCTAAACGAAGCCACAGGACTCTTGATCCAGTCAAAAATACACTGCGATAACACTTTTATAACATTGAAGTTAAGGTGCTGCTTAAATTGAAGTGTGTCTCTCAGTAAAATGTATCTCTGAATTACTTTTACTCCTATATCAGCTGTGTGGCTACATTTCAGTCGATGAACTTATCACGGCCAAGACAACCCCAAAGAGAAGCACTTATGAACACAAGAATCATCAGTGGCTCTATTTGAGGTGATCTTAGAGTGTTTCCTTTAACAAATCTCTTCTCATACATTCAGTTGCTTATGTCAGTCAAAACTGCCCCAACAAGTAGCACTTACTGAATTCAAATGTCAAGTCAATGCTCATGTTAGGGTAATGCCAATGACTTCAAAACATATCAAAACACAAAAAAAAAAAATGAACTAAACAAGAATTGTTGTCTGGAAAAATACCTTAGAAGCGAACCTGGGAAATCATAGTGCAGGAAATCTCCTGCGGCAAGTAGCACAAACTTATTCAACAACACCAGTCACTGCATGATGATGTCTGATGAAGAACTCACAATCAAGACAACCCCAAAGAGAAGCACTTATGAAATCAAGGACCATCAGTGTCTCAGTTCGAGGTGATCTGAACATGACTCCAGTAACACGTGTCTACCATCGCAGTCTGTAGTATTTACAGATGTTTCTTTCTAGTGTCTTCTGTGCTGCGTCCTGTTAGCAGTGGAAGTGGTGCTCCATGCACAGATTTACCCATCTTAAATACAGTGTCACCACTGAAGACAACTCCGCCCCGAATTTTCATGAAGTTTCAATGGTGAGAGTGACAATGGTCAGTAAACAATCACCATCTTTCGACTCGATGGATGGACGACCATCATCTTAGATTGATGCAGGCTATTAGCAGATGTCGAGTGGCCACTTACTCTGCATTGATTTTGATTGATGCAACACATTTCCACCTGGCTGACCCAGTTGCAGCTGCATGAGGAAAACTGTAAACAATGCACAGACACATACACATATAGCACTGAACATAAACTTACATGTACAAAGAAAATATACAAAGGGGATATTGAGTAAAGCAGACCATAGGATATCCAAAAACTCATTCTAACATGATAAGCATGTATATATACATTTTGAATCTGCACAAAGTAGTGATACAGTATAGAACTACACCCCAACTTTAAAGCACTTTCCTTTGTTTTATTTCAAAGAATGTGGCTAAAGTTGAAGTGTGTCTCTTACTGGGGTTTTCGATTCACACGCAGCTCACACATCTCAAGATGCACATGTCAATAAAAACTACCCCAACAAAAAGCACTTACTCCATTGAAATCTAAGGTCAGTGATTGTGTTAGGGTAATAATAATGACATTCTAAACGAAGCCACAGGACTCTTGATCCAGTCAAAAATACACTGCGATAACACTTTTATAACATTGAAGTTAAGGTGCTGCTTAAATTGAAGTGTGTCTCTCAGTAAAATGTATCTCTGAATTACTTTTACTCCTATATCAGCTGTGTGGCTACATTTCAGTCGATGAACTTATCACGGCCAAGACAACCCCAAAGAGAAGCACTTATGAACACAAGAATCATCAGTGGCTCCTTTTGAGGTGATCTTAGAGTGTTTCCTTTAACAAATCTCTTCTCATACATTCAGTTGCTTATGTCAGTCAAAACTGCCCCAACAAGTAGCACTTACTGAATTCAAATGTCAAGTCAATGCTCATGTTAGGGTAATGCCAATGACTTCAAAACATATCAAAACACAAAAAAAAAAATGAACTAAACAAGAATTGTTGTCTGGAAAAATACCTTAGAAGCGAACCTGGGAAATCATAGTGCAGGAAATCTCCTGCGGCAAGTAGCACAAACTTATTCAACAACACCAGTCACTGCATGATGATGTCTGATGAAGAACTCACAATCAAGACAACCCCAAAGAGAAGCACTTATGAAATCAAGGACCATCAGTGTCTCAGTTCGAGGTGATCTGAACATGACTCCAGTAACACGTGTCTACCATCGCAGTCTGTAGTATTTACAGATGTTTCTTTCTAGTGTCTTCTGTGCTGCGTCCTGTTAGCAGTGGAAGTGGTGCTCCATGCACAGATTTACCCATCTTAAATACAGTGTCACCACTGAAGACAACTCCGCCCCGAATTTTCATGAAGTTTCAATGGTGAGAGTGACAATGGTCAGTAAACAATCACCATCTTTCGACTCGATGGATGGACGACCATCATCTTAGATTGATGCAGGCTATTAGCAGATGTCGAGTGGCCACTTACTCTGCATTGATTTTGATTGATGCAACACATTTCCACCTGGCTGACCCAGTTGCAGCTGCATGAGGAAAACTGTAAACAATGCACAGACACATACACATATAGCACTGAACATAAACTTACATGTACAAAGAAAATATACAAAGGGGATATTGAGTAAAGCAGACCATAGGATATCCAAAAACTCATTCTAACATGATAAGCATGTATATATACATTTTGAATCTGCACAAAGTAGTGATACAGTATAGAACTACACCCCAACTTTAAAGCACTTTCCTTTGTTTTATTTCAAAGAATGTGGCTAAAGTTGAAGTGTGTCTCTTACTGGGGTTTTCGATTCACACGCAGCTCACACATCTCAAGATGCACATGTCAATAAAAACTACCCCAACAAAAAGCACTTACTCCATTGAAATCTAAGGTCAGTGATTGTGTTAGGGTAATAAAAATGACATTCTAAACGAAGCCACAGGACTCTTGATCCAGTCAAAAATACACTGCGATAACACTTTTATAACATTGAAGTTAAGGTGCTGCTTAAATTGAAGTGTGTCTCTCAGTAAAATGTATCTCTGAATTACTTTTACTCCTATATCAGCTGTGTGGCTACATTTCAGTCGATGAACTTATCACGGCCAAGACAACCCCAAAGAGAAGCACTTATGAACACAAGAATCATCAGTGGCTCTATTTGAGGTGATCTTAGAGTGTTTCCTTTAACAAATCTCTTCTCATACATTCAGTTGCTTATGTCAGTCAAAACTGCCCCAACAAGTAGCACTTACTGAATTCAAATGTCAAGTCAATGCTCATGTTAGGGTAATGCCAATGACTTCAAAACATATCAAAACACAAAAAAAAAAAAAAGAACTAAACAAGAATTGTTGTCTGGAAAAATACCTTAGAAGCGAACCTGGGAAATCATAGTGCAGGAAATCTCCTGCGGCAAGTAGCACAAACTTATTCAACAACACCAGTCACTGCATGATGATGTCTGATGAAGAACTCACAATCAAGACAACCCCAAAGAGAAGCACTTATGAAATCAAGGACCATCAGTGTCTCAGTTCGAGGTGATCTGAACATGACTCCAGTAACACGTGTCTACCATCGCAGTCTGTAGTATTTACAGATGTTTCTTTCTAGTGTCTTCTGTGCTGCGTCCTGTTAGCAGTGGAAGTGGTGCTCCATGCACAGATTTACCCATCTTAAATACAGTGTCACCACTGAAGACAACTCCGCCCTGAATTTTCATGAAGTTTCAATGGTGAGAGTGACAATGGTCAGTAAACAATCACCATCTTTCGACTCGATGGATGGACGACCATCATCTTAGATTGATGCAGGCTATTAGCAGATGTCGAGTGGCCACTTACTCTGCATTGATTTTGATTGATGCAACACATTTCCACCTGGCTGACCCAGTTGCAGCTGCATGAGGAAAACTGTAAACAATGCACAGACACATACACATATAGCACTGAACATAAACTTACATGTACAAAGAAAATATACAAAGGGGATATTGAGTAAAGCAGACCATAGGATATCCAAAAACTCATTCTAACATGATAAGCATGTATATATACATTTTGAAGCTGCACAAAGTAGTGATACAGTATAGAACTACACCCCAACTTTAAAGCACTTTCCTTTGTTTTATTTCAAAGAATGTGGCTAAAGTTGAAGTGTGTCTCTTACTGGGGTTTTCGATTCACACGCAGCTCACACATCTCAAGATGCACATGTCAATAAAAACTACCCCAACAAAAAGCACTTACTCCATTGAAATCTAAGGTCAGTGATTGTGTTAGGGTAATAATAATGACATTCTAAACGAAGCCACAGGACTCTTGATCCAGTCAAAAATACACTGCGATAACACTTTTATAACATTGAAGTTAAGGTGCTGCTTAAATTGAAGTGTGTCTCTCAGTAAAATGTATCTCTGAATTACTTTTACTCCTATATCAGCTGTGTGGCTACATTTCAGTCGATGAACTTATCACGGCCAAGACAACCCCAAAGAGAAGCACTTATGAACACAAGAATCATCAGTGGCTCTATTTGAGGTGATCTTAGAGTGTTT
The DNA here is from genome assembly GCA_036937835.1 of Pampus argenteus. Lineage (NCBI taxonomy): Eukaryota > Metazoa > Chordata > Actinopteri > Scombriformes > Stromateidae > Pampus > Pampus argenteus. The sequence continues at coordinate 20,193,139 of CM072871.1, read as the reverse complement.
CCTTTAACAAATCTCTTCTCATACATTCAGTTGCTTATGTCAGTCAAAACTGCCCCAACAAGTAGCACTTACTGAATTCAAATGTCAAGTCAATGCTCATGTTAGGGTAATGCCAATGACTTCAAAACATATCAAAACACAAAAAAAAAAAATGAACTAAACAAGAATTGTTGTCTGGAAAAATACCTTAGAAGCGAACCTGGGAAATCATAGTGCAGGAAATCTCCTGCGGCAAGTAGCACAAACTTATTCAACAACACCAGTCACTGCATGATGATGTCTGATGAAGAACTCACAATCAAGACAACCCCAAAGAGAAGCACTTATGAAATCAAGGACCATCAGTGTCTCAGTTCGAGGTGATCTGAACATGACTCCAGTAACACGTGTCTACCATCGCAGTCTGTAGTATTTACAGATGTTTCTTTCTAGTGTCTTCTGTGCTGCGTCCTGTTAGCAGTGGAAGTGGTGCTCCATGCACAGATTTACCCATCTTAAATACAGTGTCACCACTGAAGACAACTCCGCCCCGAATTTTCATGAAGTTTCAATGGTGAGAGTGACAATGGTCAGTAAACAATCACCATCTTTCGACTCGATGGATGGACGACCATCATCTTAGATTGATGCAGGCTATTAGCAGATGTCGAGTGGCCACTTACTCTGCATTGATTTTGATTGATGCAACACATTTCCACCTGGCTGACCCAGTTGCAGCTGCATGAGGAAAACTGTAAACAATGCACAGACACATACACATATAGCACTGAACATAAACTTACATGTACAAAGAAAATATACAAAGGGGATATTGAGTAAAGCAGACCATAGGATATCCAAAAACTCATTCTAACATGATAAGCATGTATATATACATTTTGAATCTGCACAAAGTAGTGATACAGTATAGAACTACACCCCAACTTTAAAGCACTTTCCTTTGTTTTATTTCAAAGAATGTGGCTAAAGTTGAAGTGTGTCTCTTACTGGGGTTTTCGATTCACACGCAGCTCACACATCTCAAGATGCACATGTCAATAAAAACTACCCCAACAAAAAGCACTTACTCCATTGAAATCTAAGGTCAGTGATTGTGTTAGGGTAATAATAATGACATTCTAAACGAAGCCACAGGACTCTTGATCCAGTCAAAAATACACTGCGATAACACTTTTATAACATTGAAGTTAAGGTGCTGCTTAAATTGAAGTGTGTCTCTCAGTAAAATGTATCTCTGAATTACTTTTACTCCTATATCAGCTGTGTGGCTACATTTCAGTCGATGAACTTATCACGGCCAAGACAACCCCAAAGAGAAGCACTTATGAACACAAGAATCATCAGTGGCTCCTTTTGAGGTGATCTTAGAGTGTTTCCTTTAACAAATCTCTTCTCATACATTCAGTTGCTTATGTCAGTCAAAACTGCCCCAACAAGTAGCACTTACTGAATTCAAATGTCAAGTCAATGCTCATGTTAGGGTAATGCCAATGACTTCAAAACATATCAAAACACAAAAAAAAAAATGAACTAAACAAGAATTGTTGTCTGGAAAAATACCTTAGAAGCGAACCTGGGAAATCATAGTGCAGGAAATCTCCTGCGGCAAGTAGCACAAACTTATTCAACAACACCAGTCACTGCATGATGATGTCTGATGAAGAACTCACAATCAAGACAACCCCAAAGAGAAGCACTTATGAAATCAAGGACCATCAGTGTCTCAGTTCGAGGTGATCTGAACATGACTCCAGTAACACGTGTCTACCATCGCAGTCTGTAGTATTTACAGATGTTTCTTTCTAGTGTCTTCTGTGCTGCGTCCTGTTAGCAGTGGAAGTGGTGCTCCATGCACAGATTTACCCATCTTAAATACAGTGTCACCACTGAAGACAACTCCGCCCCGAATTTTCATGAAGTTTCAATGGTGAGAGTGACAATGGTCAGTAAACAATCACCATCTTTCGACTCGATGGATGGACGACCATCATCTTAGATTGATGCAGGCTATTAGCAGATGTCGAGTGGCCACTTACTCTGCATTGATTTTGATTGATGCAACACATTTCCACCTGGCTGACCCAGTTGCAGCTGCATGAGGAAAACTGTAAACAATGCACAGACACATACACATATAGCACTGAACATAAACTTACATGTACAAAGAAAATATACAAAGGGGATATTGAGTAAAGCAGACCATAGGATATCCAAAAACTCATTCTAACATGATAAGCATGTATATATACATTTTGAATCTGCACAAAGTAGTGATACAGTATAGAACTACACCCCAACTTTAAAGCACTTTCCTTTGTTTTATTTCAAAGAATGTGGCTAAAGTTGAAGTGTGTCTCTTACTGGGGTTTTCGATTCACACGCAGCTCACACATCTCAAGATGCACATGTCAATAAAAACTACCCCAACAAAAAGCACTTACTCCATTGAAATCTAAGGTCAGTGATTGTGTTAGGGTAATAAAAATGACATTCTAAACGAAGCCACAGGACTCTTGATCCAGTCAAAAATACACTGCGATAACACTTTTATAACATTGAAGTTAAGGTGCTGCTTAAATTGAAGTGTGTCTCTCAGTAAAATGTATCTCTGAATTACTTTTACTCCTATATCAGCTGTGTGGCTACATTTCAGTCGATGAACTTATCACGGCCAAGACAACCCCAAAGAGAAGCACTTATGAACACAAGAATCATCAGTGGCTCTATTTGAGGTGATCTTAGAGTGTTTCCTTTAACAAATCTCTTCTCATACATTCAGTTGCTTATGTCAGTCAAAACTGCCCCAACAAGTAGCACTTACTGAATTCAAATGTCAAGTCAATGCTCATGTTAGGGTAATGCCAATGACTTCAAAACATATCAAAACACAAAAAAAAAAAAAAGAACTAAACAAGAATTGTTGTCTGGAAAAATACCTTAGAAGCGAACCTGGGAAATCATAGTGCAGGAAATCTCCTGCGGCAAGTAGCACAAACTTATTCAACAACACCAGTCACTGCATGATGATGTCTGATGAAGAACTCACAATCAAGACAACCCCAAAGAGAAGCACTTATGAAATCAAGGACCATCAGTGTCTCAGTTCGAGGTGATCTGAACATGACTCCAGTAACACGTGTCTACCATCGCAGTCTGTAGTATTTACAGATGTTTCTTTCTAGTGTCTTCTGTGCTGCGTCCTGTTAGCAGTGGAAGTGGTGCTCCATGCACAGATTTACCCATCTTAAATACAGTGTCACCACTGAAGACAACTCCGCCCTGAATTTTCATGAAGTTTCAATGGTGAGAGTGACAATGGTCAGTAAACAATCACCATCTTTCGACTCGATGGATGGACGACCATCATCTTAGATTGATGCAGGCTATTAGCAGATGTCGAGTGGCCACTTACTCTGCATTGATTTTGATTGATGCAACACATTTCCACCTGGCTGACCCAGTTGCAGCTGCATGAGGAAAACTGTAAACAATGCACAGACACATACACATATAGCACTGAACATAAACTTACATGTACAAAGAAAATATACAAAGGGGATATTGAGTAAAGCAGACCATAGGATATCCAAAAACTCATTCTAACATGATAAGCATGTATATATACATTTTGAAGCTGCACAAAGTAGTGATACAGTATAGAACTACACCCCAACTTTAAAGCACTTTCCTTTGTTTTATTTCAAAGAATGTGGCTAAAGTTGAAGTGTGTCTCTTACTGGGGTTTTCGATTCACACGCAGCTCACACATCTCAAGATGCACATGTCAATAAAAACTACCCCAACAAAAAGCACTTACTCCATTGAAATCTAAGGTCAGTGATTGTGTTAGGGTAATAATAATGACATTCTAAACGAAGCCACAGGACTCTTGATCCAGTCAAAAATACACTGCGATAACACTTTTATAACATTGAAGTTAAGGTGCTGCTTAAATTGAAGTGTGTCTCTCAGTAAAATGTATCTCTGAATTACTTTTACTCCTATATCAGCTGTGTGGCTACATTTCAGTCGATGAACTTATCACGGCCAAGACAACCCCAAAGAGAAGCACTTATGAACACAAGAATCATCAGTGGCTCTATTTGAGGTGATCTTAGAGTGTTTCCTTTAACAAATCTCTTCTCATACATTCAGTTGCTTATGTCAGTCAAAACTGCCCCAACAAGTAGCACTTACTGAATTCAAATGTCAAGTCAATGCTCATGTTAGGGTAATGCCAATGACTTCAAAACATATCAAAACACAAAAAAAAAAAATGAACTAAACAAGAATTGTTGTCTGGAAAAATACCTTAGAAGCGAACCTGGGAAATCATAGTGCAGGAAATCTCCTGCGGCAAGTAGCACAAACTTATTCAACAACACCAGTCACTGCATGATGATGTCTGATGAAGAACTCACAATCAAGACAACCCCAAAGAGAAGCACTTATGAAATCAAGGACCATCAGTGTCTCAGTTCGAGGTGATCTGAACATGACTCCAGTAACACGTGTCTACCATCGCAGTCTGTAGTATTTACAGATGTTTCTTTCTAGTGTCTTCTGTGCTGCGTCCTGTTAGCAGTGGAAGTGGTGCTCCATGCACAGATTTACCCATCTTAAATACAGTGTCACCACTGAAGACAACTCCGCCCCGAATTTTCATGAAGTTTCAATGGTGAGAGTGACAATGGTCAGTAAACAATCACCATCTTTCGACTCGATGGATGGACGACCATCATCTTAGATTGATGCAGGCTATTAGCAGATGTCGAGTGGCCACTTACTCTGCATTGATTTTGATTGATGCAACACATTTCCACCTGGCTGACCCAGTTGCAGCTGCATGAGGAAAACTGTAAACAATGCACAGACACATACACATATAGCACTGAACATAAACTTACATGTACAAAGAAAATATACAAAGGGGATATTGAGTAAAGCAGACCATAGGATATCCAAAAACTCATTCTAACATGATAAGCATGTATATATACATTTTGAATCTGCACAAAGTAGTGATACAGTATAGAACTACACCCCAACTTTAAAGCACTTTCCTTTGTTTTATTTCAAAGAATGTGGCTAAAGTTGAAGTGTGTCTCTTACTGGGGTTTTCGATTCACACGCAGCTCACACATCTCAAGATGCACATGTCAATAAAAACTACCCCAACAAAAAGCACTTACTCCATTGAAATCTAAGGTCAGTGATTGTGTTAGGGTAATAATAATGACATTCTAAACGAAGCCACAGGACTCTTGATCCAGTCAAAAATACACTGCGATAACACTTTTATAACATTGAAGTTAAGGTGCTGCTTAAATTGAAGTGTGTCTCTCAGTAAAATGTATCTCTGAATTACTTTTACTCCTATATCAGCTGTGTGGCTACATTTCAGTCGATGAACTTATCACGGCCAAGACAACCCCAAAGAGAAGCACTTATGAACACAAGAATCATCAGTGGCTCCTTTTGAGGTGATCTTAGAGTGTTTCCTTTAACAAATCTCTTCTCATACATTCAGTTGCTTATGTCAGTCAAAACTGCCCCAACAAGTAGCACTTACTGAATTCAAATGTCAAGTCAATGCTCATGTTAGGGTAATGCCAATGACTTCAAAACATATCAAAACACAAAAAAAAAAATGAACTAAACAAGAATTGTTGTCTGGAAAAATACCTTAGAAGCGAACCTGGGAAATCATAGTGCAGGAAATCTCCTGCGGCAAGTAGCACAAACTTATTCAACAACACCAGTCACTGCATGATGATGTCTGATGAAGAACTCACAATCAAGACAACCCCAAAGAGAAGCACTTATGAAATCAAGGACCATCAGTGTCTCAGTTCGAGGTGATCTGAACATGACTCCAGTAACACGTGTCTACCATCGCAGTCTGTAGTATTTACAGATGTTTCTTTCTAGTGTCTTCTGTGCTGCGTCCTGTTAGCAGTGGAAGTGGTGCTCCATGCACAGATTTACCCATCTTAAATACAGTGTCACCACTGAAGACAACTCCGCCCCGAATTTTCATGAAGTTTCAATGGTGAGAGTGACAATGGTCAGTAAACAATCACCATCTTTCGACTCGATGGATGGACGACCATCATCTTAGATTGATGCAGGCTATTAGCAGATGTCGAGTGGCCACTTACTCTGCATTGATTTTGATTGATGCAACACATTTCCACCTGGCTGACCCAGTTGCAGCTGCATGAGGAAAACTGTAAACAATGCACAGACACATACACATATAGCACTGAACATAAACTTACATGTACAAAGAAAATATACAAAGGGGATATTGAGTAAAGCAGACCATAGGATATCCAAAAACTCATTCTAACATGATAAGCATGTATATATACATTTTGAATCTGCACAAAGTAGTGATACAGTATAGAACTACACCCCAACTTTAAAGCACTTTCCTTTGTTTTATTTCAAAGAATGTGGCTAAAGTTGAAGTGTGTCTCTTACTGGGGTTTTCGATTCACACGCAGCTCACACATCTCAAGATGCACATGTCAATAAAAACTACCCCAACAAAAAGCACTTACTCCATTGAAATCTAAGGTCAGTGATTGTGTTAGGGTAATAATAATGACATTCTAAACGAAGCCACAGGACTCTTGATCCAGTCAAAAATACACTGCGATAACACTTTTATAACATTGAAGTTAAGGTGCTGCTTAAATTGAAGTGTGTCTCTCAGTAAAATGTATCTCTGAATTACTTTTACTCCTATATCAGCTGTGTGGCTACATTTCAGTCGATGAACTTATCACGGCCAAGACAACCCCAAAGAGAAGCACTTATGAACACAAGAATCATCAGTGGCTCTATTTGAGGTGATCTTAGAGTGTTTCCTTTAACAAATCTCTTCTCATACATTCAGTTGCTTATGTCAGTCAAAACTGCCCCAACAAGTAGCACTTACTGAATTCAAATGTCAAGTCAATGCTCATGTTAGGGTAATGCCAATGACTTCAAAACATATCAAAACACAAAAAAAAAAAAAAATGAACTAAACAAGAATTGTTGTCTGGAAAAATACCTTAGAAGCGAACCTGGGAAATCATAGTGCAGGAAATCTCCTGCGGCAAGTAGCACAAACTTATTCAACAACACCAGTCACTGCATGATGATGTCTGATGAAGAACTCACAATCAAGACAACCCCAAAGAGAAGCACTTATGAAATCAAGGACCATCAGTGTCTCAGTTCGAGGTGATCTGAACATGACTCCAGTAACACGTGTCTACCATCGCAGTCTGTAGTATTTACAGATGTTTCTTTCTAGTGTCTTCTGTGCTGCGTCCTGTTAGCAGTGGAAGTGGTGCTCCATGCACAGATTTACCCATCTTAAATACAGTGTCACCACTGAAGACAACTCCGCCCTGAATTTTCATGAAGTTTCAATGGTGAGAGTGACAATGGTCAGTAAACAATCACCATCTTTCGACTCGATGGATGGACGACCATCATCTTAGATTGATGCAGGCTATTAGCAGATGTCGAGTGGCCACTTACTCTGCATTGATTTTGATTGATGCAACACATTTCCACCTGGCTGACCCAGTTGCAGCTGCATGAGGAAAACTGTAAACAATGCACAGACACATACACATATAGCACTGAACATAAACTTACATGTACAAAGAAAATATACAAAGGGGATATTGAGTAAAGCAGACCATAGGATATCCAAAAACTCATTCTAACATGATAAGCATGTATATATACATTTTGAATCTGCACAAAGTAGTGATACAGTATAGAACTACACCCCAACTTTAAAGCACTTTCCTTTGTTTTATTTCAAAGAATGTGGCTAAAGTTGAAGTGTGTCTCTTACTGGGGTTTTCGATTCACACGCAGCTCACACATCTCAAGATGCACATGTCAATAAAAACTACCCCAACAAAAAGCACTTACTCCATTGAAATCTAAGGTCAGTGATTGTGTTAGGGTAATAATAATGACATTCTAAACGAAGCCACAGGACTCTTGATCCAGTCAAAAATACACTGCGATAACACTTTTATAACATTGAAGTTAAGGTGCTGCTTAAATTGAAGTGTGTCTCTCAGTAAAATGTATCTCTGAATTACTTTTACTCCTATATCAGCTGTGTGGCTACATTTCAGTCGATGAACTTATCACGGCCAAGACAACCCCAAAGAGAAGCACTTATGAACACAAGAATCATCAGTGGCTCTATTTGAGGTGATCTTAGAGTGTTTCCTTTAACAAATCTCTTCTCATACATTCAGTTGCTTATGTCAGTCAAAACTGCCCCAACAAGTAGCACTTACTGAATTCAAATGTCAAGTCAATGCTCATGTTAGGGTAATGCCAATGACTTCAAAACATATCAAAACACACAAAAAAAAAAGAACTAAACAAGAATTGTTGTCTGGAAAAATACCTTAGAAGCGAACCTGGGAAATCATAGTGCAGGAAATCTCCTGCGGCAAGTAGCACAAACTTATTCAACAACACCAGTCACTGCATGATGATGTCTGATGAAGAACTCACAATCAAGACAACCCCAAAGAGAAGCACTTATGAAATCAAGGACCATCAGTGTCTCAGTTCGAGGTGATCTGAACATGACTCCAGTAACACGTGTCTACCATCGCAGTCTGTAGTATTTACAGATGTTTCTTTCTAGTGTCTTCTGTGCTGCGTCCTGTTAGCAGTGGAAGTGGTGCACAGATTTACCCATCTTAAATACAGTGTCACCACTGAAGACAACTCCGCCCTGAATTTTCATGAAGTTTCAATGGTGAGAGTGACAATGGTCAGTAAACAATCACCATCTTTCGACTCGATGGATGGACGACCATCATCTTAGATTGATGCAGGCTATTAGCAGATGTCGAGTGGCCACTTACTCTGCATTGATTTTGATTGATGCAACACATTTCCACCTGGCTGACCCAGTTGCAGCTGCATGAGGAAAACTGTAAACAATGCACAGACACATACACATATAGCACTGAACATAAACTTACATGTACAAAGAAAATATACAAAGGGGATATTGAGTAAAGCAGACCATAGGATATCCAAAAACTCATTCTAACATGATAAGCATGTATATATACATTTTGAATCTGCACAAAGTAGTGATACAGTATAGAACTACACCCCAACTTTAAAGCACTTTCCTTTGTTTTATTTCAAAGAATGTGGCTAAAGTTGAAGTGTGTCTCTTACTGGGGTTTTCGATTCACACGCAGCTCACACATCTCAAGATGCACATGTCAATAAAAACTACCCCAACAAAAAGCACTTACTCCATTGAAATCTAAGGTCAGTGATTGTGTTAGGGTAATAATAATGACATTCTAAACGAAGCCACAGGACTCTTGATCCAGTCAAAAATACACTGCGATAACACTTTTATAACATTGAAGTTAAGGTGCTGCTTAAATTGAAGTGTGTCTCTCAGTAAAATGTATCTCTGAATTACTTTTACTCCTATATCAGCTGTGTGGCTACATTTCAGTCGATGAACTTATCACGGCCAAGACAACCCCAAAGAGAAGCACTTATGAACACAAGAATCATCAGTGGCTCTATTTGAGGTGATCTTAGAGTGTTTCCTTTAACAAATCTCTTCTCATACATTCAGTTGCTTATGTCAGTCAAAACTGCCCCAACAAGTAGCACTTACTGAATTCAAATGTCAAGTCAATGCTCATGTTAGGGTAATGCCAATGACTTCAAAACATATCAAAACACAAAAAAAAAAAAAAAATGAACTAAACAAGAATTGTTGTCTGGAAAAATACCTTAGAAGCGAACCTGGGAAATCATAGTGCAGGAAATCTCCTGCGGCAAGTAGCACAAACTTATTCAACAACACCAGTCACTGCATGATGGTGTCTGATGAAGAACTCACAATCAAGACAACCCCAAAGAGAAGCACTTATGAAATCAAGGACCATCAGTGTCTCAGTTCGAGGTGATCTGAACATGACTCCAGTAACACGTGTCTACCATCGCAGTCTGTAGTATTTACAGATGTTTCTTTCTAGTGTCTTCTGTGCTGCGTCCTGTTAGCAGTGGAAGTGGTGCTCCATGCACAGATTTACCCATCTTAAATACAGTGTCACCACTGAAGACAACTCCGCCCTGAATTTTCATGAAGTTTCAATGGTGAGAGTGACAATGGTCAGTAAACAATCACCATCTTTCGACTCGATGGATGGACGACCATCATCTTAGATTGATGCAGGCTATTAGCAGATGTCGAGTGGCCACTTACTCTGCATTGATTTTGATTGATGCAACACATTTCCACCTGGCTGACCCAGTTGCAGCTGCATGAGGAAAACTGTAAACAATGCACAGACACATACACATATAGCACTGAACATAAACTTACATGTACAAAGAAAATATACAAAGGGGATATTGAGTAAAGCAGACCATAGGATATCCAAAAACTCATTCTAACATGATAAGCATGTATATATACATTTTGAATCTGCACAAAGTAGTGATACAGTATAGAACTACACCCCAACTTTAAAGCACTTTCCTTTGTTTTATTTCAAAGAATGTGGCTAAAGTTGAAGTGTGTCTCTTACTGGGGTTTTCGATTCACACGCAGCTCACACATCTCAAGATGCACATGTCAATAAAAACTACCCCAACAAAAAGCACTTACTCCATTGAAATCTAAGGTCAGTGATTGTGTTAGGGTAATAATAATGACATTCTAAACGAAGCCACAGGACTCTTGATCCAGTGAAAAATACACTGCGATAACACTTTTATAACATTGAAGTTAAGGTGCTGCTTAAATTGAAGTGTGTCTCTCAGTAAAATGTATCTCTGAATTACTTTTACTCCTATATCAGCTGTGTGGCTACATTTCAGTCGATGAACTTATCACGGCCAAGACAACCCCAAAGAGAAGCACTTATGAACACAAGAATCATCAGTGGCTCTATTTGAGGTGATCTTAGAGTGTTTCCTTTAACAAATCTCTTCTCATACATTCAGTTGCTTATGTCAGTCAAAACTGCCCCAACAAGTAGCACTTACTGAATTCAAATGTCAAGTCAATGCTCATGTTAGGGTAATGCCAATGACTTCAAAACATATCAAAACACAAAAAAAAAAAAAGAACTAAACAAGAATTGTTGTCTGGAAAAATACCTTAGAAGCGAACCTGGGAAATCATAGTGCAGGAAATCTCCTGCGGCAAGTAGCACAAACTTATTCAACAACACCAGTCACTGCATGATGATGTCTGATGAAGAACTCACAATCAAGACAACCCCAAAGAGAAGCACTTATGAAATCAAGGACCATCAGTGTCTCAGTTCGAGGTGATCTGAACATGACTCCAGTAACACGTGTCTACCATCGCAGTCTGTAGTATTTACAGATGTTTCTTTCTAGTGTCTTCTGTGCTGCGTCCTGTTAGCAGTGGAAGTGGTGCTCCATGCACAGATTTACCCATCTTAAATACAGTGTCACCACTGAAGACAACTCCGCCCTGAATTTTCATGAAGTTTCAATGGTGAGAGTGACAATGGTCAGTAAACAATCACCATCTTTCGACTCGATGGATGGACGACCATCATCTTAGATTGATGCAGGCTATTAGCAGATGTCGAGTGGCCACTTACTCTGCATTGATTTTGATTGATGCAACACATTTCCACCTGGCTGACCCAGTTGCAGCTGCATGAGGAAAACTGTAAACAATGCACAGACACATACACATATAGCACTGAACATAAACTTACATGTACAAAGAAAATATACAAAGGGGATATTGAGTAAAGCAGACCATAGGATATCCAAAAACTCATTCTAACATGATAAGCATGTATATATACATTTTGAATCTGCACAAAGTAGTGATACAGTATAGAACTACACCCCAACTTTAAAGCACTTTCCTTTGTTTTATTTCAAAGAATGTTGAAGTGTGTCTCTTACTGGGGTTTTCGATTCACACGCAGCTCACACATCTCAAGATGCACATGTCAATAAAAACTACCCCAACAAAAAGCACTTACTCCATTGAAATCTAAGGTCAGTGATTGTGTTAGGGTAATAATAATGACATTCTAAACGAAGCCACAGGACTCTTGATCCAGTCAAAAATACACTGCGATAACACTTTTATAACATTGAAGTTAAGGTGCTGCTTAAATTGAAGTGTGTCTCTCAGTAAAATGTATCTCTGAATTACTTTTACTCCTATATCAGCTGTGTGGCTACATTTCAGTCGATGAACTTATCACGGCCAAGACAACCCCAAAGAGAAGCACTTATGAACACAAGAATCATCAGTGGCTCTATTTGAGGTGATCTTAGAGTGTTTCCTTTAACAAATCTCTTCTCATACATTCAGTTGCTTATGTCAGTCAAAACTGCCCCAACAAGTAGCACTTACTGAATTCAAATGTCAAGTCAATGCTCATGTTAGGGTAATGCCAATGACTTCAAAACATATCAAAACACAAAAAAAAAAAATGAACTAAACAAGAATTGTTGTCTGGAAAAATACCTTAGAAGCGAACCTGGGAAATCATAGTGCAGGAAATCTCCTGCGGCAAGTAGCACAAACTTATTCAACAACACCAGTCACTGCATGATGATGTCTGATGAAGAACTCACAATCAAGACAACCCCAAAGAGAAGCACTTATGAAATCAAGGACCATCAGTGTCTCAGTTCGAGGTGATCTGAACATGACTCCAGTAACACGTGTCTACCATCGCAGTCTGTAGTATTTACAGATGTTTCTTTCTAGTGTCTTCTGTGCTGCGTCCTGTTAGCAGTGGAAGTGGTGCTCCATGCACAGATTTACCCATCTTAAATACAGTGTCACCACTGAAGACAACTCCGCCCTGAATTTTCATGAAGTTTCAATGGTGAGAGTGACAATGGTCAGTAAACAATCACCATCTTTCGACTCGATGGATGGACGACCATCATCTTAGATTGATGCAGGCTATTAGCAGATGTCGAGTGGCCACTTACTCTGCATTGATTTTGATTGATGCAACACATTTCCACCTGGCTGACCCAGTTGCAGCTGCATGAGGAAAACTGTAAACAATGCACAGACACATACACATATAGCACTGAACATAAACTTACATGTACAAAGAAAATATACAAAGGGGATATTGAGTAAAGCAGACCATAGGATATCCAAAAACTCATTCTAACATGATAAGCATGTATATATACATTTTGAATCTGCACAAAGTAGTGATACAGTATAGAACTACACCCCAACTTTAAAGCACTTTCCTTTGTTTTATTTCAAAGAATGTGGCTAAAGTTGAAGTGTGTCTCTTACTGGGGTTTCTGATTCACACACAGCTCACACATCTCAAGATGCACATGTCAATAAAAACTACCCCAACAAAAAGCACTTACTCCATTGAAATCTAAGGTCAGTGATTGTGTTAGGGTAATAATAATGACATTCTAAACGAAGCCACAGGACTCTTGATCCAGTCAAAAATACACTGCGATAACACTTTTATAACATTGAAGTTAAGGTGCTGCTTAAATTGAAGTGTGTCTCTCAGTAAAATGTATCTCTGAATTACTTTTACTCCTATATCAGCTGTGTGGCTACATTTCAGTCGATGAACTTATCACGGCCAAGACAACCCCAAAGAGAAGCACTTATGAACACAAGAATCATCAGTGGCTCTATTTGAGGTGATCTTAGAGTGTTTCCTTTAACAAATCTCTTCTCATACATTCAGTTGCTTATGTCAGTCAAAACTGCCCCAACAAGTAGCACTTACTGAATTCAAATGTCAAGTCAATGCTCATGTTAGGGTAATGCCAATGACTTCAAAACATATCAAAACACAAAAAAAAAAAATGAACTAAACAAGAATTGTTGTCTGGAAAAATACCTTAGAAGCGAACCTGGGAAATCATAGTGCAGGAAATCTCCTGCGGCAAGTAGCACAAACTTATTCAACAACACCAGTCACTGCATGATGATGTCTGATGAAGAACTCACAATCAAGACAACCCCAAAGAGAAGCACTTATGAAATCAAGGACCATCAGTGTCTCAGTTCGAGGTGATCTGAACATGACTCCAGTAACACGTGTCTACCATCGCAGTCTGTAGTATTTACAGATGTTTCTTTCTAGTGTCTTCTGTGCTGCGTCCTGTTAGCAGTGGAAGTGGTGCTCCATGCACAGATTTACCCATCTTAAATACAGTGTCACCACTGAAGACAACTCCGCCCCGAATTTTCATGAAGTTTCAATGGTGAGAGTGACAATGGTCAGTAAACAATCACCATCTTTCGACTCGATGGATGGACGACCATCATCTTAGATTGATGCAGGCTATTAGCAGATGTCGAGTGGCCACTTACTCTGCATTGATTTTGATTGATGCAACACATTTCCACCTGGCTGACCCAGTTGCAGCTGCATGAGGAAAACTGTAAACAATGCACAGACACATACACATATAGCACTGAACATAAACTTACATGTACAAAGAAAATATACAAAGGGGATATTGAGTAAAGCAGACCATAGGATATCCAAAAACTCATTCTAACATGATAAGCATGTATATATACATTTTGAAGCTGCACAAAGTAGTGATACAGTATAGAACTACACCCCAACTTTAAAGCACTTTCCTTTGTTTTATTTCAAAGAATGTGGCTAAAGTTGAAGTGTGTCTCTTACTGGGGTTTCTGATTCACACACAGCTCACACATCTCAAGATGCACATGTCAATAAAAACTACCCCAACAAAAAGCACTTACTCCATTGAAATCTAAGGTCAGTGATTGTGTTAGGGTAATAATAATGACATTCTAAACGAAGCCACAGGACTCTTGATCCAGTCAAAAATACACTGCGATAACACTTTTATAACATTGAAGTTAAGGTGCTGCTTAAATTGAAGTGTGTCTCTCAGTAAAATGTATCTCTGAATTACTTTTACTCCTATATTAGCTGTGTGGCTACATTTCAGTCGATGAACTTATCACGGCCAAGACAACCCCAAAGAGAAGCACTTATGAACACAAGAATCATCAGTGGCTCTATTTGAGGTGATCTTAGAGTGTTTCCTTTAACAAATCTCTTCTCATACATTCAGTTGCTTATGTCAGTCAAAACTGCCCCAACAAGTAGCACTTACTGAATTCAAATGTCAAGTCAATGCTCATGTTAGGGTAATGCCAATGACTTCAAAACATATCAAAACACAAAAAAAAAATGAACTAAACAAGAATTGTTGTCTGGAAAAATACCTTAGAAGCGAACCTGGGAAATCATAGTGCAGGAAATCTCCTGCGGCAAGTAGCACAAACTTATTCAACAACACCAGTCACTGCATGATGATGTCTGATGAAGAACTCACAATCAAGACAACCCCAAAGAGAAGCACTTATGAAATCAAGGACCATCAGTGTCTCAGTTCGAGGTGATCTGAACATGACTCCAGTAACACGTGTCTACCATCGCAGTCTGTAGTATTTACAGATGTTTCTTTCTAGTGTCTTCTGTGCTGCGTCCTGTTAGCAGTGGAAGTGGTGCTCCATGCACAGATTTACCCATCTTAAATACAGTGTCACCACTGAAGACAACTCCGCCCTGAATTTTCATGAAGTTTCAATGGTGAGAGTGACAATGGTCAGTAAACAATCACCATCTTTCGACTCGATGGATGGACGACCATCATCTTAGATTGATGCAGGCTATTAGCAGATGTCGAGTGGCCACTTACTCTGCATTGATTTTGATTGATGCAACACATTTCCACCTGGCTGACCCAGTTGCAGCTGCATGAGGAAAACTGTAAACAATGCACAGACACATACACATATAGCACTGAACATAAACTTACATGTACAAAGAAAATATACAAAGGGGATATTGAGTAAAGCAGACCATAGGATATCCAAAAACTCATTCTAACATGATAAGCATGTATATATACATTTTGAAGCTGCACAAAGTAGTGATACAGTATAGAACTACACCCCAACTTTAAAGCACTTTCCTTTGTTTTATTTCAAAGAATGTGGCTAAAGTTGAAGTGTGTCTCTTACTGGGGTTTTCGATTCACACGCAGCTCACACATCTCAAGATGCACATGTCAATAAAAACTACCCCAACAAAAAGCACTTACTCCATTGAAATCTAAGGTCAGTGATTGTGTTAGGGTAATAATAATGACATTCTAAACGAAGCCACAGGACTCTTGATCCAGTCAAAAATACACTGCGATAACACTTTTATAACATTGAAGTTAAGGTGCTGCTTAAATTGAAGTGTGTCTCTCAGTAAAATGTATCTCTGAATTACTTTTACTCCTATATTAGCTGTGTGGCTACATTTCAGTCGATGAACTTATCACGGCCAAGACAACCCCAAAGAGAAGCACTTATGAACACAAGAATCATCAGTGGCTCTATTTGAGGTGATCTTAGAGTGTTTCCTTTAACAAATCTCTTCTCATACATTCAGTTGCTTATGTCAGTCAAAACTGCCCCAACAAGTAGCACTTACTGAATTCAAATGTCAAGTCAATGCTCATGTTAGGGTAATGCCAATGACTTCAAAACATATCAAAACACAAAAAAAAAATGAACTAAACAAGAATTGTTGTCTGGAAAAATACCTTAGAAGCGAACCTGGGAAATCATAGTGCAGGAAATCTCCTGCGGCAAGTAGCACAAACTTATTCAACAACACCAGTCACTGCATGATGATGTCTGATGAAGAACTCACAATCAAGACAACCCCAAAGAGAAGCACTTATGAAATCAAGGACCATCAGTGTCTCAGTTCGAGGTGATCTGAACATGACTCCAGTAACACGTGTCTACCATCGCAGTCTGTAGTATTTACAGATGTTTCTTTCTAGTGTCTTCTGTGCTGCGTCCTGTTAGCAGTGGAAGTGGTGCTCCATGCACAGATTTACCCATCTTAAATACAGTGTCACCACTGAAGACAACTCCGCCCCGAATTTTCATGAAGTTTCAATGGTGAGAGTGACAATGGTCAGTAAACAATCACCATCTTTCGACTCGATGGATGGACGACCATCATCTTAGATTGATGCAGGCTATTAGCAGATGTCGAGTGGCCACTTACTCTGCATTGATTTTGATTGATGCAACACATTTCCACCTGGCTGACCCAGTTGCAGCTGCATGAGGAAAACTGTAAACAATGCACAGACACATACACATATAGCACTGAACATAAACTTACATGTACAAAGAAAATATACAAAGGGGATATTGAGTAAAGCAGACCATAGGATATCCAAAAACTCATTCTAACATGATAAGCATGTATATATACATTTTGAATCTGCACAAAGTAGTGATACAGTATAGAACTACACCCCAACTTTAAAGCACTTTCCTTTGTTTTATTTCAAAGAATGTGGCTAAAGTTGAAGTGTGTCTCTTACTGGGGTTTTCGATTCACACGCAGCTCACACATCTCAAGATGCACATGTCAATAAAAACTACCCCAACAAAAAGCACTTACTCCATTGAAATCTAAGGTCAGTGATTGTGTTAGGGTAATAATAATGACATTCTAAACGAAGCCACAGGACTCTTGATCCAGTCAAAAATACACTGCGATAACACTTTTATAACATTGAAGTTAAGGTGCTGCTTAAATTGAAGTGTGTCTCTCAGTAAAATGTATCTCTGAATTACTTTTACTCCTATATCAGCTGTGTGGCTACATTTCAGTCGATGAACTTATCACGGCCAAGACAACCCCAAAGAGAAGCACTTATGAACACAAGAATCATCAGTGGCTCTATTTGAGGTGATCTTAGAGTGTTTCCTTTAACAAATCTCTTCTCATACATTCAGTTGCTTATGTCAGTCAAAACTGCCCCAACAAGTAGCACTTACTGAATTCAAATGTCAAGTCAATGCTCATGTTAGGGTAATGCCAATGACTTCAAAACATATCAAAACACAAAAAAAAAAAAAGAACTAAACAAGAATTGTTGTCTGGAAAAATACCTTAGAAGCGAACCTGGGAAATCATAGTGCAGGAAATCTCCTGCGGCAAGTAGCACAAACTTATTCAACAACACCAGTCACTGCATGATGATGTCTGATGAAGAACTCACAATCAAGACAACCCCAAAGAGAAGCACTTATGAAATCAAGGACCATCAGTGTCTCAGTTCGAGGTGATCTGAACATGACTCCAGTAACACGTGTCTACCATCGCAGTCTGTAGTATTTACAGATGTTTCTTTCTAGTGTCTTCTGTGCTGCGTCCTGTTAGCAGTGGAAGTGGTGCTCCATGCACAGATTTACCCATCTTAAATACAGTGTCACCACTGAAGACAACTCCGCCCTGAATTTTCATGAAGTTTCAATGGTGAGAGTGACAATGGTCAGTAAACAATCACCATCTTTCGACTCGATGGATGGACGACCATCATCTTAGATTGATGCAGGCTATTAGCAGATGTCGAGTGGCCACTTACTCTGCATTGATTTTGATTGATGCAACACATTTCCACCTGGCTGACCCAGTTGCAGCTGCATGAGGAAAACTGTAAACAATGCACAGACACATACACATATAGCACTGAACATAAACTTACATGTACAAAGAAAATATACAAAGGGGATATTGAGTAAAGCAGACCATAGGATATCCAAAAACTCATTCTAACATGATAAGCATGTATATATACATTTTGAATCTGCACAAAGTAGTGATACAGTATAGAACTACACCCCAACTTTAAAGCACTTTCCTTTGTTTTATTTCAAAGAATGTTGAAGTGTGTCTCTTACTGGGGTTTTCGATTCACACGCAGCTCACACATCTCAAGATGCACATGTCAATAAAAACTACCCCAACAAAAAGCACTTACTCCATTGAAATCTAAGGTCAGTGATTGTGTTAGGGTAATAATAATGACATTCTAAACGAAGCCACAGGACTCTTGATCCAGTCAAAAATACACTGCGATAACACTTTTATAACATTGAAGTTAAGGTGCTGCTTAAATTGAAGTGTGTCTCTCAGTAAAATGTATCGCTGAATTACTTTTACTCCTATATCAGCTGTGTGGCTACATTTCAGTCGATGAACTTATCACGGCCAAGACAACCCCAAAGAGAAGCACTTATGAACACAAGAATCATCAGTGGCTCTATTTGAGGTGATCTTAGAGTGTTTCCTTTAACAAATCTCTTCTCATACATTCAGTTGCTTATGTCAGTCAAAACTGCCCCAACAAGTAGCACTTACTGAATTCAAATGTCAAGTCAATGCTCATGTTAGGGTAATGCCAATGACTTCAAAACATATCAAAACACAAAAAAAAAAAAAAGAACTAAACAAGAATTGTTGTCTGGAAAAATACCTTAGAAGCGAACCTGGGAAATCATAGTGCAGGAAATCTCCTGCGGCAAGTAGCACAAACTTATTCAACAACACCAGTCACTGCATGATGATGTCTGATGAAGAACTCACAATCAAGACAACCCCAAAGAGAAGCACTTATGAAATCAAGGACCATCAGTGTCTCAGTTCGAGGTGATCTGAACATGACTCCAGTAACACGTGTCTACCATCGCAGTCTGTAGTATTTACAGATGTTTCTTTCTAGTGTCTTCTGTGCTGCGTCCTGTTAGCAGTGGAAGTGGTGCTCCATGCACAGATTTACCCATCTTAAATACAGTGTCACCACTGAAGACAACTCCGCCCTGAATTTTCATGAAGTTTCAATGGTGAGAGTGACAATGGTCAGTAAACAATCACCATCTTTCGACTCGATGGATGGACGACCATCATCTTAGATTGATGCAGGCTATTAGCAGATGTCGAGTGGCCACTTACTCTGCATTGATTTTGATTGATGCAACACATTTCCACCTGGCTGACCCAGTTGCAGCTGCATGAGGAAAACTGTAAACAATGCACAGACACATACACATATAGCACTGAACATAAACTTACATGTACAAAGAAAATATACAAAGGGGATATTGAGTAAAGCAGACCATAGGATATCCAAAAACTCATTCTAACATGATAAGCATGTATATATACATTTTGAATCTGCACAAAGTAGTGATACAGTATAGAACTACACCCCAACTTTAAAGCACTTTCCTTTGTTTTATTTCAAAGAATGTGGCTAAAGTTGAAGTGTGTCTCTTACTGGGGTTTCTGATTCACACGCAGCTCACACATCTCAAGATGCACATGTCAATAAAAACTACCCCAACAAAAAGCACTTACTCCATTGAAATCTAAGGTCAGTGATTGTGTTAGGGTAATAATAATGACATTCTAAACGAAGCCACAGGACTCTTGATCCAGTCAAAAATACACTGCGATAACACTTTTATAACATTGAAGTTAAGGTGCTGCTTAAATTGAAGTGTGTCTCTCAGTAAAATGTATCTCTGAATTACTTTTACTCCTATATCAGCTGTGTGGCTACATTTCAGTCGATGAACTTATCACGGCCAAGACAACCCCAAAGAGAAGCACTTATGAACACAAGAATCATCAGTGGCTCTATTTGAGGTGATCTTAGAGTGTTTCCTTTAACAAATCTCTTCTCATACATTCAGTTGCTTATGTCAGTCAAAACTGCCCCAACAAGTAGCACTTACTGAATTCAAATGTCAAGTCAATGCTCATGTTAGGGTAATGCCAATGACTTCAAAACATATCAAAACACACAAAAAAAAAATGAACTAAACAAGAATTGTTGTCTGGAAAAATACCTTAGAAGCGAACCTGGGAAATCATAGTGCAGGAAATCTCCTGCGGCAAGTAGCACAAACTTATTCAACAACACCAGTCACTGCATGATGATGTCTGATGAAGAACTCACAATCAAGACAACCCCAAAGAGAAGCACTTATGAAATCAAGGACCATCAGTGTCTCAGTTCGAGGTGATCTGAACATGACTCCAGTAACACGTGTCTACCATCGCAGTCTGTAGTATTTACAGATGTTTCTTTCTAGTGTCTTCTGTGCTGCGTCCTGTTAGCAGTGGAAGTGGTGCTCCATGCACAGATTTACCCATCTTAAATACAGTGTCACCACTGAAGACAACTCCGCCCCGAATTTTCATGAAGTTTCAATGGTGAGAGTGACAATGGTCAGTAAACAATCACCATCTTTCGACTCGATGGATGGACGACCATCATCTTAGATTGATGCAGGCTATTAGCAGATGTCGAGTGGCCACTTACTCTGCATTGATTTTGATTGATGCAACACATTTCCACCTGGCTGACCCAGTTGCAGCTGCATGAGGAAAACTGTAAACAATGCACAGACACATACACATATAGCACTGAACATAAACTTACATGTACAAAGAAAATATACAAAGGGGATATTGAGTAAAGCAGACCATAGGATATCCAAAAACTCATTCTAACATGATAAGCATGTATATATACATTTTGAATCTGCACAAAGTAGTGATACAGTATAGAACTACACCCCAACTTTAAAGCACTTTCCTTTGTTTTATTTCAAAGAATGTGGCTAAAGTTGAAGTGTGTCTCTTACTGGGGTTTTCGATTCACACGCAGCTCACACATCTCAAGATGCACATGTCAATAAAAACTACCCCAACAAAAAGCACTTACTCCATTGAAATCTAAGGTCAGTGATTGTGTTAGGGTAATAATAATGACATTCTAAACGAAGCCACAGGACTCTTGATCCAGTCAAAAATACACTGCGATAACACTTTTATAACATTGAAGTTAAGGTGCTGCTTAAATTGAAGTGTGTCTCTCAGTAAAATGTATCTCTGAATTACTTTTACTCCTATATCAGCTGTGTGGCTACATTTCAGTCGATGAACTTATCACGGCCAAGACAACCCCAAAGAGAAGCACTTATGAACACAAGAATCATCAGTGGCTCTATTTGAGGTGATCTTAGAGTGTTTCCTTTAACAAATCTCTTCTCATACATTCAGTTGCTTATGTCAGTCAAAACTGCCCCAACAAGTAGCACTTACTGAATTCAAATGTCAAGTCAATGCTCATGTTAGGGTAATGCCAATGACTTCAAAACATATCAAAACACAAAAAAAAAAAAAGAACTAAACAAGAATTGTTGTCTGGAAAAATACCTTAGAAGCGAACCTGGGAAATCATAGTGCAGGAAATCTCCTGCGGCAAGTAGCACAAACTTATTCAACAACACCAGTCACTGCATGATGATGTCTGATGAAGAACTCACAATCAAGACAACCCCAAAGAGAAGCACTTATGAAATCAAGGACCATCAGTGTCTCAGTTCGAGGTGATCTGAACATGACTCCAGTAACACGTGTCTACCATCGCAGTCTGTAGTATTTACAGATGTTTCTTTCTAGTGTCTTCTGTGCTGCGTCCTGTTAGCAGTGGAAGTGGTGCTCCATGCACAGATTTACCCATCTTAAATACAGTGTCACCACTGAAGACAACTCCGCCCTGAATTTTCATGAAGTTTCAATGGTGAGAGTGACAATGGTCAGTAAACAATCACCATCTTTCGACTCGATGGATGGACGACCATCATCTTAGATTGATGCAGGCTATTAGCAGATGTCGAGTGGCCACTTACTCTGCATTGATTTTGATTGATGCAACACATTTCCACCTGGCTGACCCAGTTGCAGCTGCATGAGGAAAACTGTAAACAATGCACAGACACATACACATATAGCACTGAACATAAACTTACATGTACAAAGAAAATATACAAAGGGGATATTGAGTAAAGCAGACCATAGGATATCCAAAAACTCATTCTAACATGATAAGCATGTATATATACATTTTGAATCTGCACAAAGTAGTGATACAGTATAGAACTACACCCCAACTTTAAAGCACTTTCCTTTGTTTTATTTCAAAGAATGTTGAAGTGTGTCTCTTACTGGGGTTTTCGATTCACACGCAGCTCACACATCTCAAGATGCACATGTCAATAAAAACTACCCCAACAAAAAGCACTTACTCCATTGAAATCTAAGGTCAGTGATTGTGTTAGGGTAATAATAATGACATTCTAAACGAAGCCACAGGACTCTTGATCCAGTCAAAAATACACTGCGATAACACTTTTATAACATTGAAGTTAAGGTGCTGCTTAAATTGAAGTGTGTCTCTCAGTAAAATGTATCGCTGAATTACTTTTACTCCTATATCAGCTGTGTGGCTACATTTCAGTCGATGAACTTATCACGGCCAAGACAACCCCAAAGAGAAGCACTTATGAACACAAGAATCATCAGTGGCTCTATTTGAGGTGATCTTAGAGTGTTTCCTTTAACAAATCTCTTCTCATACATTCAGTTGCTTATGTCAGTCAAAACTGCCCCAACAAGTAGCACTTACTGAATTCAAATGTCAAGTCAATGCTCATGTTAGGGTAATGCCAATGACTTCAAAACATATCAAAACACAAAAAAAAAAAAATGAACTAAACAAGAATTGTTGTCTGGAAAAATACCTTAGAAGCGAACCTGGGAAATCATAGTGCAGGAAATCTCCTGCGGCAAGTAGCACAAACTTATTCAACAACACCAGTCACTGCATGATGATGTCTGATGAAGAACTCACAATCAAGACAACCCCAAAGAGAAGCACTTATGAAATCAAGGACCATCAGTGTCTCAGTTCGAGGTGATCTGAACATGACTCCAGTAACACGTGTCTACCATCGCAGTCTGTAGTATTTACAGATGTTTCTTTCTAGTGTCTTCTGTGCTGCGTCCTGTTAGCAGTGGAAGTGGTGCTCCATGCACAGATTTACCCATCTTAAATACAGTGTCACCACTGAAGACAACTCCGCCCTGAATTTTCATGAAGTTTCAATGGTGAGAGTGACAATGGTCAGTAAACAATCACCATCTTTCGACTCGATGGATGGACGACCATCATCTTAGATTGATGCAGGCTATTAGCAGATGTCGAGTGGCCACTTACTCTGCATTGATTTTGATTGATGCAACACATTTCCACCTGGCTGACCCAGTTGCAGCTGCATGAGGAAAACTGTAAACAATGCACAGACACATACACATATAGCACTGAACATAAACTTACATGTACAAAGAAAATATACAAAGGGGATATTGAGTAAAGCAGACCATAGGATATCCAAAAACTCATTCTAACATGATAAGCATGTATATATACATTTTGAAGCTGCACAAAGTAGTGATACAGTATAGAACTACACCCCAACTTTAAAGCACTTTCCTTTGTTTTATTTCAAAGAATGTGGCTAAAGTTGAAGTGTGTCTCTTACTGGGGTTTTCGATTCACACGCAGCTCACACATCTCAAGATGCACATGTCAATAAAAACTACCCCAACAAAAAGCACTTACTCCATTGAAATCTAAGGTCAGTGATTGTGTTAGGGTAATAATAATGACATTCTAAACGAAGCCACAGGACTCTTGATCCAGTCAAAAATACACTGCGATAACACTTTTATAACATTGAAGTTAAGGTGCTGCTTAAATTGAAGTGTGTCTCTCAGTAAAATGTATCTCTGAATTACTTTTACTCCTATATCAGCTGTGTGGCTACATTTCAGTCGATGAACTTATCACGGCCAAGACAACCCCAAAGAGAAGCACTTATGAACACAAGAATCATCAGTGGCTCTATTTGAGGTGATCTTAGAGTGTTTCCTTTAACAAATCTCTTCTCATACATTCAGTTGCTTATGTCAGTCAAAACTGCCCCAACAAGTAGCACTTACTGAATTCAAATGTCAAGTCAATGCTCATGTTAGGGTAATGCCAATGACTTCAAAACATATCAAAACACAAAAAAAAAAAAAAGAACTAAACAAGAATTGTTGTCTGGAAAAATACCTTAGAAGCGAACCTGGGAAATCATAGTGCAGGAAATCTCCTGCGGCAAGTAGCACAAACTTATTCAACAACACCAGTCACTGCATGATGATGTCTGATGAAGAACTCACAATCAAGACAACCCCAAAGAGAAGCACTTATGAAATCAAGGACCATCAGTGTCTCAGTTCGAGGTGATCTGAACATGACTCCAGTAACACGTGTCTACCATCGCAGTCTGTAGTATTTACAGATGTTTCTTTCTAGTGTCTTCTGTGCTGCGTCCTGTTAGCAGTGGAAGTGGTGCTCCATGCACAGATTTACCCATCTTAAATACAGTGTCACCACTGAAGACAACTCCGCCCTGAATTTTCATGAAGTTTCAATGGTGAGAGTGACAATGGTCAGTAAACAATCACCATCTTTCGACTCGATGGATGGACGACCATCATCTTAGATTGATGCAGGCTATTAGCAGATGTCGAGTGGCCACTTACTCTGCATTGATTTTGATTGATGCAACACATTTCCACCTGGCTGACCCAGTTGCAGCTGCATGAGGAAAACTGTAAACAATGCACAGACACATACACATATAGCACTGAACATAAACTTACATGTACAAAGAAAATATACAAAGGGGATATTGAGTAAAGCAGACCATAGGATATCCAAAAACTCATTCTAACATGATAAGCATGTATATATACATTTTGAATCTGCACAAAGTAGTGATACAGTATAGAACTACACCCCAACTTTAAAGCACTTTCCTTTGTTTTATTTCAAAGAATGTGGCTAAAGTTGAAGTGTGTCTCTTACTGGGGTTTCTGATTCACACGCAGCTCACACATCTCAAGATGCACATGTCAATAAAAACTACCCCAACAAAAAGCACTTACTCCATTGAAATCTAAGGTCAGTGATTGTGTTAGGGTAATAATAATGACATTCTAAACGAAGCCACAGGACTCTTGATCCAGTCAAAAATACACTGCGATAACACTTTTATAACATTGAAGTTAAGGTGCTGCTTAAATTGAAGTGTGTCTCTCAGTAAAATGTATCTCTGAATTACTTTTACTCCTATATCAGCTGTGTGGCTACATTTCAGTCGATGAACTTATCACGGCCAAGACAACCCCAAAGAGAAGCACTTATGAACACAAGAATCATCAGTGGCTCTATTTGAGGTGATCTTAGAGTGTTTCCTTTAACAAATCTCTTCTCATACATTCAGTTGCTTATGTCAGTCAAAACTGCCCCAACAAGTAGCACTTACTGAATTCAAATGTCAAGTCAATGCTCATGTTAGGGTAATGCCAATGACTTCAAAACATATCAAAACACACAAAAAAAAAATGAACTAAACAAGAATTGTTGTCTGGAAAAATACCTTAGAAGCGAACCTGGGAAATCATAGTGCAGGAAATCTCCTGCGGCAAGTAGCACAAACTTATTCAACAACACCAGTCACTGCATGATGATGTCTGATGAAGAACTCACAATCAAGACAACCCCAAAGAGAAGCACTTATGAAATCAAGGACCATCAGTGTCTCAGTTCGAGGTGATCTGAACATGACTCCAGTAACACGTGTCTACCATCGCAGTCTGTAGTATTTACAGATGTTTCTTTCTAGTGTCTTCTGTGCTGCGTCCTGTTAGCAGTGGAAGTGGTGCTCCATGCACAGATTTACCCATCTTAAATACAGTGTCACCACTGAAGACAACTCCGCCCCGAATTTTCATGAAGTTTCAATGGTGAGAGTGACAATGGTCAGTAAACAATCACCATCTTTCGACTCGATGGATGGACGACCATCATCTTAGATTGATGCAGGCTATTAGCAGATGTCGAGTGGCCACTTACTCTGCATTGATTTTGATTGATGCAACACATTTCCACCTGGCTGACCCAGTTGCAGCTGCATGAGGAAAACTGTAAACAATGCACAGACACATACACATATAGCACTGAACATAAACTTACATGTACAAAGAAAATATACAAAGGGGATATTGAGTAAAGCAGACCATAGGATATCCAAAAACTCATTCTAACATGATAAGCATGTATATATACATTTTGAATCTGCACAAAGTAGTGATACAGTATAGAACTACACCCCAACTTTAAAGCACTTTCCTTTGTTTTATTTCAAAGAATGTGGCTAAAGTTGAAGTGTGTCTCTTACTGGGGTTTTCGATTCACACGCAGCTCACACATCTCAAGATGCACATGTCAATAAAAACTACCCCAACAAAAAGCACTTACTCCATTGAAATCTAAGGTCAGTGATTGTGTTAGGGTAATAATAATGACATTCTAAACGAAGCCACAGGACTCTTGATCCAGTCAAAAATACACTGCGATAACACTTTTATAACATTGAAGTTAAGGTGCTGCTTAAATTGAAGTGTGTCTCTCAGTAAAATGTATCTCTGAATTACTTTTACTCCTATATCAGCTGTGTGGCTACATTTCAGTCGATGAACTTATCACGGCCAAGACAACCCCAAAGAGAAGCACTTATGAACACAAGAATCATCAGTGGCTCTATTTGAGGTGATCTTAGAGTGTTTCCTTTAACAAATCTCTTCTCATACATTCAGTTGCTTATGTCAGTCAAAACTGCCCCAACAAGTAGCACTTACTGAATTCAAATGTCAAGTCAATGCTCATGTTAGGGTAATGCCAATGACTTCAAAACATATCAAAACACAAAAAAAAAAAAAGAACTAAACAAGAATTGTTGTCTGGAAAAATACCTTAGAAGCGAACCTGGGAAATCATAGTGCAGGAAATCTCCTGCGGCAAGTAGCACAAACTTATTCAACAACACCAGTCACTGCATGATGATGTCTGATGAAGAACTCACAATCAAGACAACCCCAAAGAGAAGCACTTATGAAATCAAGGACCATCAGTGTCTCAGTTCGAGGTGATCTGAACATGACTCCAGTAACACGTGTCTACCATCGCAGTCTGTAGTATTTACAGATGTTTCTTTCTAGTGTCTTCTGTGCTGCGTCCTGTTAGCAGTGGAAGTGGTGCTCCATGCACAGATTTACCCATCTTAAATACAGTGTCACCACTGAAGACAACTCCGCCCTGAATTTTCATGAAGTTTCAATGGTGAGAGTGACAATGGTCAGTAAACAATCACCATCTTTCGACTCGATGGATGGACGACCATCATCTTAGATTGATGCAGGCTATTAGCAGATGTCGAGTGGCCACTTACTCTGCATTGATTTTGATTGATGCAACACATTTCCACCTGGCTGACCCAGTTGCAGCTGCATGAGGAAAACTGTAAACAATGCACAGACACATACACATATAGCACTGAACATAAACTTACATGTACAAAGAAAATATACAAAGGGGATATTGAGTAAAGCAGACCATAGGATATCCAAAAACTCATTCTAACATGATAAGCATGTATATATACATTTTGAATCTGCACAAAGTAGTGATACAGTATAGAACTACACCCCAACTTTAAAGCACTTTCCTTTGTTTTATTTCAAAGAATGTGGCTAAAGTTGAAGTGTGTCTCTTACTGGGGTTTCTGATTCACACGCAGCTCACACATCTCAAGATGCACATGTCAATAAAAACTACCCCAACAAAAAGCACTTACTCCATTGAAATCTAAGGTCAGTGATTGTGTTAGGGTAATAATAATGACATTCTAAACGAAGCCACAGGACTCTTGATCCAGTCAAAAATACACTGCGATAACACTTTTATAACATTGAAGTTAAGGTGCTGCTTAAATTGAAGTGTGTCTCTCAGTAAAATGTATCTCTGAATTACTTTTACTCCTATATCAGCTGTGTGGCTACATTTCAGTCGATGAACTTATCACGGCCAAGACAACCCCAAAGAGAAGCACTTATGAACACAAGAATCATCAGTGGCTCTATTTGAGGTGATCTTAGAGTGTTTCCTTTAACAAATCTCTTCTCATACATTCAGTTGCTTATGTCAGTCAAAACTGCCCCAACAAGTAGCACTTACTGAATTCAAATGTCAAGTCAATGCTCATGTTAGGGTAATGCCAATGACTTCAAAACATATCAAAACACACAAAAAAAAAATGAACTAAACAAGAATTGTTGTCTGGAAAAATACCTTAGAAGCGAACCTGGGAAATCATAGTGCAGGAAATCTCCTGCGGCAAGTAGCACAAACTTATTCAACAACACCAGTCACTGCATGATGATGTCTGATGAAGAACTCACAATCAAGACAACCCCAAAGAGAAGCACTTATGAAATCAAGGACCATCAGTGTCTCAGTTCGAGGTGATCTGAACATGACTCCAGTAACACGTGTCTACCATCGCAGTCTGTAGTATTTACAGATGTTTCTTTCTAGTGTCTTCTGTGCTGCGTCCTGTTAGCAGTGGAAGTGGTGCTCCATGCACAGATTTACCCATCTTAAATACAGTGTCACCACTGAAGACAACTCCGCCCCGAATTTTCATGAAGTTTCAATGGTGAGAGTGACAATGGTCAGTAAACAATCACCATCTTTCGACTCGATGGATGGACGACCATCATCTTAGATTGATGCAGGCTATTAGCAGATGTCGAGTGGCCACTTACTCTGCATTGATTTTGATTGATGCAACACATTTCCACCTGGCTGACCCAGTTGCAGCTGCATGAGGAAAACTGTAAACAATGCACAGACACATACACATATAGCACTGAACATAAACTTACATGTACAAAGAAAATATACAAAGGGGATATTGAGTAAAGCAGACCATAGGATATCCAAAAACTCATTCTAACATGATAAGCATGTATATATACATTTTGAATCTGCACAAAGTAGTGATACAGTATAGAACTACACCCCAACTTTAAAGCACTTTCCTTTGTTTTATTTCAAAGAATGTGGCTAAAGTTGAAGTGTGTCTCTTACTGGGGTTTTCGATTCACACGCAGCTCACACATCTCAAGATGCACATGTCAATAAAAACTACCCCAACAAAAAGCACTTACTCCATTGAAATCTAAGGTCAGTGATTGTGTTAGGGTAATAATAATGACATTCTAAACGAAGCCACAGGACTCTTGATCCAGTCAAAAATACACTGCGATAACACTTTTATAACATTGAAGTTAAGGTGCTGCTTAAATTGAAGTGTGTCTCTCAGTAAAATGTATCTCTGAATTACTTTTACTCCTATA
The DNA here is from genome assembly GCA_036937835.1 of Pampus argenteus. NCBI lineage: Eukaryota > Metazoa > Chordata > Actinopteri > Scombriformes > Stromateidae > Pampus > Pampus argenteus. The sequence goes on along the minus strand of CM072871.1, from coordinate 20,163,038 downwards.
TCAGCTGTGTGGCTACATTTCAGTCGATGAACTTATCACGGCCAAGACAACCCCAAAGAGAAGCACTTATGAACACAAGAATCATCAGTGGCTCTATTTGAGGTGATCTTAGAGTGTTTCCTTTAACAAATCTCTTCTCATACATTCAGTTGCTTATGTCAGTCAAAACTGCCCCAACAAGTAGCACTTACTGAATTCAAATGTCAAGTCAATGCTCATGTTAGGGTAATGCCAATGACTTCAAAACATATCAAAACACAAAAAAAAAAAAAGAACTAAACAAGAATTGTTGTCTGGAAAAATACCTTAGAAGCGAACCTGGGAAATCATAGTGCAGGAAATCTCCTGCGGCAAGTAGCACAAACTTATTCAACAACACCAGTCACTGCATGATGATGTCTGATGAAGAACTCACAATCAAGACAACCCCAAAGAGAAGCACTTATGAAATCAAGGACCATCAGTGTCTCAGTTCGAGGTGATCTGAACATGACTCCAGTAACACGTGTCTACCATCGCAGTCTGTAGTATTTACAGATGTTTCTTTCTAGTGTCTTCTGTGCTGCGTCCTGTTAGCAGTGGAAGTGGTGCTCCATGCACAGATTTACCCATCTTAAATACAGTGTCACCACTGAAGACAACTCCGCCCTGAATTTTCATGAAGTTTCAATGGTGAGAGTGACAATGGTCAGTAAACAATCACCATCTTTCGACTCGATGGATGGACGACCATCATCTTAGATTGATGCAGGCTATTAGCAGATGTCGAGTGGCCACTTACTCTGCATTGATTTTGATTGATGCAACACATTTCCACCTGGCTGACCCAGTTGCAGCTGCATGAGGAAAACTGTAAACAATGCACAGACACATACACATATAGCACTGAACATAAACTTACATGTACAAAGAAAATATACAAAGGGGATATTGAGTAAAGCAGACCATAGGATATCCAAAAACTCATTCTAACATGATAAGCATGTATATATACATTTTGAATCTGCACAAAGTAGTGATACAGTATAGAACTACACCCCAACTTTAAAGCACTTTCCTTTGTTTTATTTCAAAGAATGTTGAAGTGTGTCTCTTACTGGGGTTTTCGATTCACACGCAGCTCACACATCTCAAGATGCACATGTCAATAAAAACTACCCCAACAAAAAGCACTTACTCCATTGAAATCTAAGGTCAGTGATTGTGTTAGGGTAATAATAATGACATTCTAAACGAAGCCACAGGACTCTTGATCCAGTCAAAAATACACTGCGATAACACTTTTATAACATTGAAGTTAAGGTGCTGCTTAAATTGAAGTGTGTCTCTCAGTAAAATGTATCGCTGAATTACTTTTACTCCTATATCAGCTGTGTGGCTACATTTCAGTCGATGAACTTATCACGGCCAAGACAACCCCAAAGAGAAGCACTTATGAACACAAGAATCATCAGTGGCTCTATTTGAGGTGATCTTAGAGTGTTTCCTTTAACAAATCTCTTCTCATACATTCAGTTGCTTATGTCAGTCAAAACTGCCCCAACAAGTAGCACTTACTGAATTCAAATGTCAAGTCAATGCTCATGTTAGGGTAATGCCAATGACTTCAAAACATATCAAAACACAAAAAAAAAAAAATGAACTAAACAAGAATTGTTGTCTGGAAAAATACCTTAGAAGCGAACCTGGGAAATCATAGTGCAGGAAATCTCCTGCGGCAAGTAGCACAAACTTATTCAACAACCCCAGTCACTGCATGATGATGTCTGATGAAGAACTCACAATCAAGACAACCCCAAAGAGAAGCACTTATGAAATCAAGGACCATCAGTGTCTCAGTTCGAGGTGATCTGAACATGACTCCAGTAACACGTGTCTACCATCGCAGTCTGTAGTATTTACAGATGTTTCTTTCTAGTGTCTTCTGTGCTGCGTCCTGTTAGCAGTGGAAGTGGTGCTCCATGCACAGATTTACCCATCTTAAATACAGTGTCACCACTGAAGACAACTCCGCCCTGAATTTTCATGAAGTTTCAATGGTGAGAGTGACAATGGTCAGTAAACAATCACCATCTTTCGACTCGATGGATGGACGACCATCATCTTAGATTGATGCAGGCTATTAGCAGATGTCGAGTGGCCACTTACTCTGCATTGATTTTGATTGATGCAACACATTTCCACCTGGCTGACCCAGTTGCAGCTGCATGAGGAAAACTGTAAACAATGCACAGACACATACACATATAGCACTGAACATAAACTTACATGTACAAAGAAAATATACAAAGGGGATATTGAGTAAAGCAGACCATAGGATATCCAAAAACTCATTCTAACATGATAAGCATGTATATATACATTTTGAAGCTGCACAAAGTAGTGATACAGTATAGAACTACACCCCAACTTTAAAGCACTTTCCTTTGTTTTATTTCAAAGAATGTGGCTAAAGTTGAAGTGTGTCTCTTACTGGGGTTTTCGATTCACACGCAGCTCACACATCTCAAGATGCACATGTCAATAAAAACTACCCCAACAAAAAGCACTTACTCCATTGAAATCTAAGGTCAGTGATTGTGTTAGGGTAATAATAATGACATTCTAAACGAAGCCACAGGACTCTTGATCCAGTCAAAAATACACTGCGATAACACTTTTATAACATTGAAGTTAAGGTGCTGCTTAAATTGAAGTGTGTCTCTCAGTAAAATGTATCTCTGAATTACTTTTACTCCTATATCAGCTGTGTGGCTACATTTCAGTCGATGAACTTATCACGGCCAAGACAACCCCAAAGAGAAGCACTTATGAACACAAGAATCATCAGTGGCTCTATTTGAGGTGATCTTAGAGTGTTTCCTTTAACAAATCTCTTCTCATACATTCAGTTGCTTATGTCAGTCAAAACTGCCCCAACAAGTAGCACTTACTGAATTCAAATGTCAAGTCAATGCTCATGTTAGGGTAATGCCAATGACTTCAAAACATATCAAAACACAAAAAAAAAAAAAAGAACTAAACAAGAATTGTTGTCTGGAAAAATACCTTAGAAGCGAACCTGGGAAATCATAGTGCAGGAAATCTCCTGCGGCAAGTAGCACAAACTTATTCAACAACACCAGTCACTGCATGATGATGTCTGATGAAGAACTCACAATCAAGACAACCCCAAAGAGAAGCACTTATGAAATCAAGGACCATCAGTGTCTCAGTTCGAGGTGATCTGAACATGACTCCAGTAACACGTGTCTACCATCGCAGTCTGTAGTATTTACAGATGTTTCTTTCTAGTGTCTTCTGTGCTGCGTCCTGTTAGCAGTGGAAGTGGTGCTCCATGCACAGATTTACCCATCTTAAATACAGTGTCACCACTGAAGACAACTCCGCCCTGAATTTTCATGAAGTTTCAATGGTGAGAGTGACAATGGTCAGTAAACAATCACCATCTTTCGACTCGATGGATGGACGACCATCATCTTAGATTGATGCAGGCTATTAGCAGATGTCGAGTGGCCACTTACTCTGCATTGATTTTGATTGATGCAACACATTTCCACCTGGCTGACCCAGTTGCAGCTGCATGAGGAAAACTGTAAACAATGCACAGACACATACACATATAGCACTGAACATAAACTTACATGTACAAAGAAAATATACAAAGGGGATATTGAGTAAAGCAGACCATAGGATATCCAAAAACTCATTCTAACATGATAAGCATGTATATATACATTTTGAATCTGCACAAAGTAGTGATACAGTATAGAACTACACCCCAACTTTAAAGCACTTTCCTTTGTTTTATTTCAAAGAATGTGGCTAAAGTTGAAGTGTGTCTCTTACTGGGGTTTCTGATTCACACGCAGCTCACACATCTCAAGATGCACATGTCAATAAAAACTACCCCAACAAAAAGCACTTACTCCATTGAAATCTAAGGTCAGTGATTGTGTTAGGGTAATAATAATGACATTCTAAACGAAGCCACAGGACTCTTGATCCAGTCAAAAATACACTGCGATAACACTTTTATAACATTGAAGTTAAGGTGCTGCTTAAATTGAAGTGTGTCTCTCAGTAAAATGTATCTCTGAATTACTTTTACTCCTATATCAGCTGTGTGGCTACATTTCAGTCAATGAACTTATCACGGCCAAGACAACCCCAAAGAGAAGCACTTATGAACACAAGAATCATCAGTGGCTCTATTTGAGGTGATCTTAGAGTGTTTCCTTTAACAAATCTCTTCTCATACATTCAGTTGCTTATGTCAGTCAAAACTGCCCCAACAAGTAGCACTTACTGAATTCAAATGTAAAGTCAATGCTCATGTTAGGGTAATGCCAATGACTTCAAAACATATCAAAACACAAAAAAAAAAAATGAACTAAACAAGAATTGTTGTCTGGAAAAATACCTTAGAAGCGAACCTGGGAAATCATAGTGCAGGAAATCTCCTGCGGCAAGTAGCACAAACTTATTCAACAACACCAGTCACTGCATGATGATGTCTGATGAAGAACTCACAATCAAGACAACCCCAAAGAGAAGCACTTATGAAATCAAGGACCATCAGTGTCTCAGTTCGAGGTGATCTGAACATGACTCCAGTAACACGTGTCTACCATCGCAGTCTGTAGTATTTACAGATGTTTCTTTCTAGTGTCTTCTGTGCTGCGTCCTGTTAGCAGTGGAAGTGGTGCTCCATGCACAGATTTACCCATCTTAAATACAGTGTCACCACTGAAGACAACTCCGCCCTGAATTTTCATGAAGTTTCAATGGTGAGAGTGACAATGGTCAGTAAACAATCACCATCTTTCGACTCGATGGATGGACGACCATCATCTTAGATTGATGCAGGCTATTAGCAGATGTCGAGTGGCCACTTACTCTGCATTGATTTTGATTGATGCAACACATTTCCACCTGGCTGACCCAGTTGCAGCTGCATGAGGAAAACTGTAAACAATGCACAGACACATACACATATAGCACTGAACATAAACTTACATGTACAAAGAAAATATACAAAGGGGATATTGAGTAAAGCAGACCATAGGATATCCAAAAACTCATTCTAACATGATAAGCATGTATATTTATATTTTGAATCTGCACAAAGTAGTGATACAGTATAGAACTACACCCCAACTTTAAAGCACTTTCCTTTGTTTTATTTCAAAGAATGTGGCTAAAGTTGAAGTGTGTCTCTTACTGGGGTTTTCGATTCACACGCAGCTCACACATCTCAAGATGCACATGTCAATAAAAACTACCCCAACAAAAAGCACTTACTCCATTGAAATCTAAGGTCAGTGATTGTGTTAGGGTAATAATAATGACATTCTAAACGAAGCCACAGGACTCTTGATCCAGTCAAAAATACACTGCGATAACACTTTTATAACATTGAAGTTAAGGTGCTGCTTAAATTGAAGTGTGTCTCTCAGTAAAATGTATCTCTGAATTACTTTTACTCCTATATCAGCTGTGTGGCTACATTTCAGTCGATGAACTTATCACGGCCAAGACAACCCCAAAGAGAAGCACTTATGAACACAAGAATCATCAGTGGCTCTATTTGAGGTGATCTTAGAGTGTTTCCTTTAACAAATCTCTTCTCATACATTCAGTTGCTTATGTCAGTCAAAACTGCCCCAACAAGTAGCACTTACTGAATTCAAATGTCAAGTCAATGCTCATGTTAGGGTAATGCCAATGACTTCAAAACATATCAAAACACAAAAAAAAAAAAATGAACTAAACAAGAATTGTTGTCTGGAAAAATACCTTAGAAGCGAACCTGGGAAATCATAGTGCAGGAAATCTCCTGCGGCAAGTAGCACAAACTTATTCAACAACACCAGTCACTGCATGATGATGTCTGATGAAGAACTCACAATCAAGACAACCCCAAAGAGAAGCACTTATGAAATCAAGGACCATCAGTGTCTCAGTTCGAGGTGATCTGAACATGACTCCAGTAACACGTGTCTACCATCGCAGTCTGTAGTATTTACAGATGTTTCTTTCTAGTGTCTTCTGTGCTGCGTCCTGTTAGCAGTGGAAGTGGTGCTCCATGCACAGATTTACCCATCTTAAATACAGTGTCACCACTGAAGACAACTCCGCCCTGAATTTTCATGAAGTTTCAATGGTGAGAGTGACAATGGTCAGTAAACAATCACCATCTTTCGACTCGATGGATGGACGACCATCATCTTAGATTGATGCAGGCTATTAGCAGATGTCGAGTGGCCACTTACTCTGCATTGATTTTGATTGATGCAACACATTTCCACCTGGCTGACCCAGTTGCAGCTGCATGAGGAAAACTGTAAACAATGCACAGACACATACACATATAGCACTGAACATAAACTTACATGTACAAAGAAAATATACAAAGGGGATATTGAGTAAAGCAGACCATAGGATATCCAAAAACTCATTCTAACATGATAAGCATGTATATTTATATTTTGAATCTGCACAAAGTAGTGATACAGTATAGAACTACACCCCAACTTTAAAGCACTTTCCTTTGTTTTATTTCAAAGAATGTGGCTAAAGTTGAAGTGTGTCTCTTACTGGGGTTTTCGATTCACACGCAGCTCACACATCTCAAGATGCACATGTCAATAAAAACTACCCCAACAAAAAGCACTTACTCCATTGAAATCTAAGGTCAGTGATTGTGTTAGGGTAATAATAATGACATTCTAAACGAAGCCACAGGACTCTTGATCCAGTCAAAAATACACTGCGATAACACTTTTATAACATTGAAGTTAAGGTGCTGCTTAAATTGAAGTGTGTCTCTCAGTAAAATGTATCTCTGAATTACTTTTACTCCTATATCAGCTGTGTGGCTACATTTCAGTCGATGAACTTATCACGGCCAAGACAACCCCAAAGAGAAGCACTTATGAACACAAGAATCATCAGTGGCTCTATTTGAGGTGATCTTAGAGTGTTTCCTTTAACAAATCTCTTCTCATACATTCAGTTGCTTATGTCAGTCAAAACTGCCCCAACAAGTAGCACTTACTGAATTCAAATGTCAAGTCAATGCTCATGTTAGGGTAATGCCAATGACTTCAAAACATATCAAAACACAAAAAAAAAAAATGAACTAAACAAGAATTGTTGTCTGGAAAAATACCTTAGAAGCGAACCTGGGAAATCATAGTGCAGGAAATCTCCTGCGGCAAGTAGCACAAACTTATTCAACAACACCAGTCACTGCATGATGATGTCTGATGAAGAACTCACAATCAAGACAACCCCAAAGAGAAGCACTTATGAAATCAAGGACCATCAGTGTCTCAGTTCGAGGTGATCTGAACATGACTCCAGTAACACGTGTCTACCATCGCAGTCTGTAGTATTTACAGATGTTTCTTTCTAGTGTCTTCTGTGCTGCGTCCTGTTAGCAGTGGAAGTGGTGCTCCATGCACAGATTTACCCATCTTAAATACAGTGTCACCACTGAAGACAACTCCGCCCCGAATTTTCATGAAGTTTCAATGGTGAGAGTGACAATGGTCAGTAAACAATCACCATCTTTCGACTCGATGGATGGACGACCATCATCTTAGATTGATGCAGGCTATTAGCAGATGTCGAGTGGCCACTTACTCTGCATTGATTTTGATTGATGCAACACATTTCCACCTGGCTGACCCAGTTGCAGCTGCATGAGGAAAACTGTAAACAATGCACAGACACATACACATATAGCACTGAACATAAACTTACATGTACAAAGAAAATATACAAAGGGGATATTGAGTAAAGCAGACCATAGGATATCCAAAAACTCATTCTAACATGATAAGCATGTATATATACATTTTGAATCTGCACAAAGTAGTGATACAGTATAGAACTACACCCCAACTTTAAAGCACTTTCCTTTGTTTTATTTCAAAGAATGTAGCTAAAGTTGAAGTGTGTCTCTTACTGGGGTTTTCGATTCACACGCAGCTCACACATCTCAAGATGCACATGTCAATAAAAACTACCCCAACAAAAAGCACTTACTCCATTGAAATCTAAGGTCAGTGATTGTGTTAGGGTAATAATAATGACATTCTAAACGAAGCCACAGGACTCTTGATCCAGTCAAAAATACACTGCGATAACACTTTTATAACATTGAAGTTAAGGTGCTGCTTAAATTGAAGTGTGTCTCTCAGTAAAATGTATCTCTGAATTACTTTTACTCCTATATCAGCTGTGTGGCTACATTTCAGTCGATGAACTTATCACGGCCAAGACAACCCCAAAGAGAAGCACTTATGAACACAAGAATCATCAGTGGCTCTATTTGAGGTGATCTTAGAGTGTTTCCTTTAACAAATCTCTTCTCATACATTCAGTTGCTTATGTCAGTCAAAACTGCCCCAACAAGTAGCACTTACTGAATTCAAATGTCAAGTCAATGCTCATGTTAGGGTAATGCCAATGACTTCAAAACATATCAAAACACAAAAAAAAAAAAATGAACTAAACAAGAATTGTTGTCTGGAAAAATACCTTAGAAGCGAACCTGGGAAATCATAGTGCAGGAAATCTCCTGCGGCAAGTAGCACAAACTTATTCAACAACCCCAGTCACTGCATGATGATGTCTGATGAAGAACTCACAATCAAGACAACCCCAAAGAGAAGCACTTATGAAATCAAGGACCATCAGTGTCTCAGTTCGAGGTGATCTGAACATGACTCCAGTAACACGTGTCTACCATCGCAGTCTGTAGTATTTACAGATGTTTCTTTCTAGTGTCTTCTGTGCTGCGTCCTGTTAGCAGTGGAAGTGGTGCTCCATGCACAGATTTACCCATCTTAAATACAGTGTCACCACTGAAGACAACTCCGCCCTGAATTTTCAATGGTGAGAGTGACAATGGTCAGTAAACAATCACCATCTTTCGACTCGATGGATGGACGACCATCATCTTAGATTGATGCAGGCTATTAGCAGATGTCGAGTGGCCACTTACTCTGCATTGATTTTGATTGATGCAACACATTTCCACCTGGCTGACCCAGTTGCAGCTGCATGAGGAAAACTGTAAACAATGCACAGACACATACACATATAGCACTGAACATAAACTTACATGTACAAAGAAAATATACAAAGGGGATATTGAGTAAAGCAGACCATAGGATATCCAAAAACTCATTCTAACATGATAAGCATGTATATATACATTTTGAATCTGCACAAAGTAGTGATACAGTATAGAACTACACCCCTACTTTAAAGCACTTTCCTTTGTTTTATTTCAAAGAATGTGGCTAAAGTTGAAGTGTGTCTCTTACTGGGGTTTTCGATTCACACGCAGCTCACACATCTCAAGATGCACATGTCAATAAAAACTACCCCAACAAAAAGCACTTACTCCATTGAAATCTAAGGTCAGTGATTGTGTTAGGGTAATAATAATGACATTCTAAACGAAGCCACAGGACTCTTGATCCAGTCAAAAATACACTGCGATAACACTTTTATAACATTGAAGTTAAGGTGCTGCTTAAATTGAAGTGTGTCTCTCAGTAAAATGTATCTCTGAATTACTTTTACTCCTATATCAGCTGTGTGGCTACATTTCAGTCGATGAACTTATCACGGCCAAGACAACCCCAAAGAGAAGCACTTATGAACACAAGAATCATCAGTGGCTCTATTTGAGGTGATCTTAGAGTGTTTCCTTTAACAAATCTCTTCTCATACATTCAGTTGCTTATGTCAGTCAAAACTGCCCCAACAAGTAGCACTTACTGAATTCAAATGTCAAGTCAATGCTCATGTTAGGGTAATGCCAATGACTTCAAAACATATCAAAACACACAAAAAAAAAAATGAACTAAACAAGAATTGTTGTCTGGAAAAATACCTTAGAAGCGAACCTGGGAAATCATAGTGCAGGAAATCTCCTGCGGCAAGTAGCACAAACTTATTCAACAACACCAGTCACTGCATGATGATGTCTGATGAAGAACTCACAATCAAGACAACCCCAAAGAGAAGCACTTATGAAATCAAGGACCATCAGTGTCTCAGTTCGAGGTGATCTGAACATGACTCCAGTAACACGTGTCTACCATCGCAGTCTGTAGTATTTACAGATGTTTCTTTCTAGTGTCTTCTGTGCTGCGTCCTGTTAGCAGTGGAAGTGGTGCTCCATGCACAGATTTACCCATCTTAAATACAGTGTCACCACTGAAGACAACTCCGCCCTGAATTTTCAATGGTGAGAGTGACAATGGTCAGTAAACAATCACCATCTTTCGACTCGATGGATGGACGACCATCATCTTAGATTGATGCAGGCTATTAGCAGATGTCGAGTGGCCACTTACTCTGCATTGATTTTGATTGATGCAACACATTTCCACCTGGCTGACCCAGTTGCAGCTGCATGAGGAAAACTGTAAACAATGCACAGACACATACACATATAGCACTGAACATAAACTTACATGTACAAAGAAAATATACAAAGGGGATATTGAGTAAAGCAGACCATAGGATATCCAAAAACTCATTCTAACATGATAAGCATGTATATATACATTTTGAATCTGCACAAAGTAGTGATACAGTATAGAACTACACCCCAACTTTAAAGCACTTTCCTTTGTTTTATTTCAAAGAATGTAGCTAAAGTTGAAGTGTGTCTCTTACTGGGGTTTTCGATTCACACGCAGCTCACACATCTCAAGATGCACATGTCAATAAAAACTACCCCAACAAAAAGCACTTACTCCATTGAAATCTAAGGTCAGTGATTGTGTTAGGGTAATAATAATGACATTCTAAACGAAGCCACAGGACTCTTGATCCAGTCAAAAATACACTGCGATAACACTTTTATAACATTGAAGTTAAGGTGCTGCTTAAATTGAAGTGTGTCTCTCAGTAAAATGTATCTCTGAATTACTTTTACTCCTATATCAGCTGTGTGGCTACATTTCAGTCGATGAACTTATCACGGCCAAGACAACCCCAAAGAGAAGCACTTATGAACACAAGAATCATCAGTGGCTCTATTTGAGGTGATCTTAGAGTGTTTCCTTTAACAAATCTCTTCTCATACATTCAGTTGCTTATGTCAGTCAAAACTGCCCCAACAAGTAGCACTTACTGAATTCAAATGTCAAGTCAATGCTCATGTTAGGGTAATGCCAATGACTTCAAAACATATCAAAACACAAAAAAAAAAAAATGAACTAAACAAGAATTGTTGTCTGGAAAAATACCTTAAAAGCGAACCTGGGAAATCATAGTGCAGGAAATCTCCTGCGGCAAGTAGCACAAACTTATTCAACAACACCAGTCACTGCATGATGATGTCTGATGAAGAACTCACAATCAAGACAACCCCAAAGAGAAGCACTTATGAAATCAAGGACCATCAGTGTCTCAGTTCGAGGTGATCTGAACATGACTCCAGTAACACGTGTCTACCATCGCAGTCTGTAGTATTTACAGATGTTTCTTTCTAGTGTCTTCTGTGCTGCGTCCTGTTAGCAGTGGAAGTGGTGCTCCATGCACAGATTTACCCATCTTAAATACAGTGTCACCACTGAAGACAACTCCGCCCTGAATTTTCAATGGTGAGAGTGACAATGGTCAGTAAACAATCACCATCTTTCGACTCGATGGATGGACGACCATCATCTTAGATTGATGCAGGCTATTAGCAGATGTCGAGTGGCCACTTACTCTGCATTGATTTTGATTGATGCAACACATTTCCACCTGGCTGACCCAGTTGCAGCTGCATGAGGAAAACTGTAAACAATGCACAGACACATACACATATAGCACTGAACATAAACTTACATGTACAAAGAAAATATACAAAGGGGATATTGAGTAAAGCAGACCATAGGATATCCAAAAACTCATTCTAACATGATAAGCATGTATATATACATTTTGAATCTGCACAAAGTAGTGATACAGTATAGAACTACACCCCTACTTTAAAGCACTTTCCTTTGTTTTATTTCAAAGAATGTGGCTAAAGTTGAAGTGTGTCTCTTACTGGGGTTTTCGATTCACACGCAGCTCACACATCTCAAGATGCACATGTCAATAAAAACTACCCCAACAAAAAGCACTTACTCCATTGAAATCTAAGGTCAGTGATTGTGTTAGGGTAATAATAATGACATTCTAAACGAAGCCACAGGACTCTTGATCCAGTCAAAAATACACTGCGATAACACTTTTATAACATTGAAGTTAAGGTGCTGCTTAAATTGAAGTGTGTCTCTCAGTAAAATGTATCTCTGAATTACTTTTACTCCTATATCAGCTGTGTGGCTACATTTCAGTCGATGAACTTATCACGGCCAAGACAACCCCAAAGAGAAGCACTTATGAACACAATAATCATCAGTGGCTCTATTTGAGGTGATCTTAGAGTGTTTCCTTTAACAAATCTCTTCTCATACATTCAGTTGCTTATGTCAGTCAAAACTGCCCCAACAAGTAGCACTTACTGAATTCAAATGTCAAGTCAATGCTCATGTTAGGGTAATGCCAATGACTTCAAAACATATCAAAACACACAAAAAAAAAAAATGAACTAAACAAGAATTGTTGTCTGGAAAAATACCTTAGAAGCGAACCTGGGAAATCATAGTGCAGGAAATCTCCTGCGGCAAGTAGCACAAACTTATTCAACAACACCAGTCACTGCATGATGATGTCTGATGAAGAACTCACAATCAAGACAACCCCAAAGAGAAGCACTTATGAAATCAAGGACCATCAGTGTCTCAGTTCGAGGTGATCTGAACATGACTCCAGTAACACGTGTCTACCATCGCAGTCTGTAGTATTTACAGATGTTTCTTTCTAGTGTCTTCTGTGCTGCGTCCTGTTAGCAGTGGAAGTGGTGCTCCATGCACAGATTTACCCATCTTAAATACAGTGTCACCACTGAAGACAACTCCGCCCTGAATTTTCAATGGTGAGAGTGACAATGGTCAGTAAACAATCACCATCTTTCGACTCGATGGATGGACGACCATCATCTTAGATTGATGCAGGCTATTAGCAGATGTCGAGTGGCCACTTACTCTGCATTGATTTTGATTGATGCAACACATTTCCACCTGGCTGACCCAGTTGCAGCTGCATGAGGAAAACTGTAAACAATGCACAGACACATACACATATAGCACTGAACATAAACTTACATGTACAAAGAAAATATACAAAGGGGATATTGAGTAAAGCAGACCATAGGATATCCAAAAACTCATTCTAACATGATAAGCATGTATATATACATTTTGAATCTGCACAAAGTAGTGATACAGTATAGAACTACACCCCAACTTTAAAGCACTTTCCTTTGTTTTATTTCAAAGAATGTAGCTAAAGTTGAAGTGTGTCTCTTACTGGGGTTTTCGATTCACACGCAGCTCACACATCTCAAGATGCACATGTCAATAAAAACTACCCCAACAAAAAGCACTTACTCCATTGAAATCTAAGGTCAGTGATTGTGTTAGGGTAATAATAATGACATTCTAAACGAAGCCACAGGACTCTTGATCCAGTCAAAAATACACTGCGATAACACTTTTATAACATTGAAGTTAAGGTGCTGCTTAAATTGAAGTGTGTCTCTCAGTAAAATGTATCTCTGAATTACTTTTACTCCTATATCAGCTGTGTGGCTACATTTCAGTCGATGAACTTATCACGGCCAAGACAACCCCAAAGAGAAGCACTTATGAACACAAGAATCATCAGTGGCTCTATTTGAGGTGATCTTAGAGTGTTTCCTTTAACAAATCTCTTCTCATACATTCAGTTGCTTATGTCAGTCAAAACTGCCCCAACAAGTAGCACTTACTGAATTCAAATGTCAAGTCAATGCTCATGTTAGGGTAATGCCAATGACTTCAAAACATATCAAAACACAAAAAAAAAAAATGAACTAAACAAGAATTGTTGTCTGGAAAAATACCTTAAAAGCGAACCTGGGAAATCATAGTGCAGGAAATCTCCTGCGGCAAGTAGCACAAACTTATTCAACAACACCAGTCACTGCATGATGATGTCTGATGAAGAACTCACAATCAAGACAACCCCAAAGAGAAGCACTTATGAAATCAAGGACCATCAGTGTCTCAGTTCGAGGTGATCTGAACATGACTCCAGTAACACGTGTCTACCATCGCAGTCTGTAGTATTTACAGATGTTTCTTTCTAGTGTCTTCTGTGCTGCGTCCTGTTAGCAGTGGAAGTGGTGCTCCATGCACAGATTTACCCATCTTAAATACAGTGTCACCACTGAAGACAACTCCGCCCTGAATTTTCATGAAGTTTCAATGGTGAGAGTGACAATGGTCAGTAAACAATCACCATCTTTCGACTCGATGGATGGACGACCATCATCTTAGATTGATGCAGGCTATTAGCAGATGTCGAGTGGCCACTTACTCTGCATTGATTTTGATTGATGCAACACATTTCCACCTGGCTGACCCAGTTGCAGCTGCATGAGGAAAACTGTAAACAATGCACAGACACATACACATATAGCACTGAACATAAACTTACATGTACAAAGAAAATATACAAAGGGGATATTGAGTAAAGCAGACCATAGGATATCCAAAAACTCATTCTAACATGATAAGCATGTATATATACATTTTGAAGCTGCACAAAGTAGTGATACAGTATAGAACTACACCCCAACTTTAAAGCACTTTCCTTTGTTTTATTTCAAAGAATGTGGCTAAAGTTGAAGTGTGTCTCTTACTGGGGTTTTCGATTCACACGCAGCTCACACATCTCAAGATGCACATGTCAATAAAAACTACCCCAACAAAAAGCACTTACTCCATTGAAATCTAAGGTCAGTGATTGTGTTAGGGTAATAATAATGACATTCTAAACGAAGCCACAGGACTCTTGATCCAGTCAAAAATACACTGCGATAACACTTTTATAACATTGAAGTTAAGGTGCTGCTTAAATTGAAGTGTGTCTCTCAGTAAAATGTATCTCTGAATTACTTTTACTCCTATATCAGCTGTGTGGCTACATTTCAGTCGATGAACTTATCACGGCCAAGACAACCCCAAAGAGAAGCACTTATGAACACAAGAATCATCAGTGGCTCTATTTGAGGTGATCTTAGAGTGTTTCCTTTAACAAATCTCTTCTCATACATTCAGTTGCTTATGTCAGTCAAAACTGCCCCAACAAGTAGCACTTACTGAATTCAAATGTCAAGTCAATGCTCATGTTAGGGTAATGCCAATGACTTCAAAACATATTAAAACACAAAAAAAAAAAAAGAACTAAACAAGAATTGTTGTCTGGAAAAATACCTTAGAAGCGAACCTGGGAAATCATAGTGCAGGAAATCTCCTGCGGCAAGTAGCACAAACTTATTCAACAACACCAGTCACTGCATGATGATGTCTGATGAAGAACTCACAATCAAGACAACCCCAAAGAGAAGCACTTATGAAATCAAGGACCATCAGTGTCTCAGTTCGAGGTGATCTGAACATGACTCCAGTAACACGTGTCTACCATCGCAGTCTGTAGTATTTACAGATGTTTCTTTCTAGTGTCTTCTGTGCTGCGTCCTGTTAGCAGTGGAAGTGGTGCTCCATGCACAGATTTACCCATCTTAAATACAGTGTCACCACTGAAGACAACTCCGCCCTGAATTTTCATGAAGTTTCAATGGTGAGAGTGACAATGGTCAGTAAACAATCACCATCTTTCGACTCGATGGATGGACGACCATCATCTTAGATTGATGCAGGCTATTAGCAGATGTCGAGTGGCCACTTACTCTGCATTGATTTTGATTGATGCAACACATTTCCACCTGGCTGACCCAGTTGCAGCTGCATGAGGAAAACTGTAAACAATGCACAGACACATACACATATAGCACTGAACATAAACTTACATGTACAAAGAAAATATACAAAGGGGATATTGAGTAAAGCAGACCATAGGATATCCAAAAACTCATTCTAACATGATAAGCATGTATATATACATTTTGAATCTGCACAAAGTAGTGATACAGTATAGAACTACACCCCAACTTTAAAGCACTTTCCTTTGTTTTATTTCAAAGAATGTGGCTAAAGTTGAAGTGTGTCTCTTACTGGGGTTTTCGATTCACACGCAGCTCACACATCTCAAGATGCACATGTCAATAAAAACTACCCCAACAAAAAGCACTTACTCCATTGAAATCTAAGGTCAGTGATTGTGTTAGGGTAATAATAATGACATTCTAAACGAAGCCACAGGACTCTTGATCCAGTCAAAAATACACTGCGATAACACTTTTATAACATTGAAGTTAAGGTGCTGCTTAAATTGAAGTGTGTCTCTCAGTAAAATGTATCTCTGAATTACTTTTACTCCTATATCAGCTGTGTGGCTACATTTCAGTCGATGAACTTATCACGGCCAAGACAACCCCAAAGAGAAGCACTTATGAACACAAGAATCATCAGTGGCTCTATTTGAGGTGATCTTAGAGTGTTTCCTTTAACAAATCTCTTCTCATACATTCAGTTGCTTATGTCAGTCAAAACTGCCCCAACAAGTAGCACTTACTGAATTCAAATGTCAAGTCAATGCTCATGTTAGGGTAATGCCAATGACTTCAAAACATATCAAAACACACAAAAAAAAAAAAATGAACTAAACAAGAATTGTTGTCTGGAAAAATACCTTAGAAGCGAACCTGGGAAATCATAGTGCAGGAAATCTCCTGCGGCAAGTAGCACAAACTTATTCAACAACACCAGTCACTGCATGATGATGTCTGATGAAGAACTCACAATCAAGACAACCCCAAAGAGAAGCACTTATGAAATCAAGGACCATCAGTGTCTCAGTTCGAGGTGATCTGAACATGACTCCAGTAACACGTGTCTACCATCGCAGTCTGTAGTATTTACAGATGTTTCTTTCTAGTGTCTTCTGTGCTGCGTCCTGTTAGCAGTGGAAGTGGTGCTCCATGCACAGATTTACCCATCTTAAATACAGTGTCACCACTGAAGACAACTCCGCCCTGAATTTTCATGAAGTTTCAATGGTGAGAGTGACAATGGTCAGTAAACAATCACCATCTTTCGACTCGATGGATGGACGACCATCATCTTAGATTGATGCAGGCTATTAGCAGATGTCGAGTGGCCACTTACTCTGCATTGATTTTGATTGATGCAACACATTTCCACCTGGCTGACCCAGTTGCAGCTGCATGAGGAAAACTGTAAACAATGCACAGACACATACACATATAGCACTGAACATAAACTTACATGTACAAAGAAAATATACAAAGGGGATATTGAGTAAAGCAGACCATAGGATATCCAAAAACTCATTCTAACATGATAAGCATGTATATATACATTTTGAATCTGCACAAAGTAGTGATACAGTATAGAACTACACCCCAACTTTAAAGCACTTTCCTTTGTTTTATTTCAAAGAATGTAGCTAAAGTTGAAGTGTGTCTCTTACTGGGGTTTTCGATTCACACGCAGCTCACACATCTCAAGATGCACATGTCAATAAAAACTACCCCAACAAAAAGCACTTACTCCATTGAAATCTAAGGTCAGTGATTGTGTTAGGGTAATAATAATGACATTCTAAACGAAGCCACAGGACTCTTGATCCAGTCAAAAATACACTGCGATAACACTTTTATAACATTGAAGTTAAGGTGCTGCTTAAATTGAAGTGTGTCTCTCAGTAAAATGTATCTCTGAATTACTTTTACTCCTATATCAGCTGTGTGGCTACATTTCAGTCGATGAACTTATCACGGCCAAGACAACCCCAAAGAGAAGCACTTATGAACACAAGAATCATCAGTGGCTCTATTTGAGGTGATCTTAGAGTGTTTCCTTTAACAAATCTCTTCTCATACATTCAGTTGCTTATGTCAGTCAAAACTGCCCCAACAAGTAGCACTTACTGAATTCAAATGTCAAGTCAATGCTCATGTTAGGGTAATGCCAATGACTTCAAAACATATCAAAACACAAAAAAAAAAAAATGAACTAAACAAGAATTGTTGTCTGGAAAAATACCTTAAAAGCGAACCTGGGAAATCATAGTGCAGGAAATCTCCTGCGGCAAGTAGCACAAACTTATTCAACAACACCAGTCACTGCATGATGATGTCTGATGAAGAACTCACAATCAAGACAACCCCAAAGAGAAGCACTTATGAAATCAAGGACCATCAGTGTCTCAGTTCGAGGTGATCTGAACATGACTCCAGTAACACGTGTCTACCATCGCAGTCTGTAGTATTTACAGATGTTTCTTTCTAGTGTCTTCTGTGCTGCGTCCTGTTAGCAGTGGAAGTGGTGCTCCATGCACAGATTTACCCATCTTAAATACAGTGTCACCACTGAAGACAACTCCGCCCTGAATTTTCAATGGTGAGAGTGACAATGGTCAGTAAACAATCACCATCTTTCGACTCGATGGATGGACGACCATCATCTTAGATTGATGCAGGCTATTAGCAGATGTCGAGTGGCCACTTACTCTGCATTGATTTTGATTGATGCAACACATTTCCACCTGGCTGACCCAGTTGCAGCTGCATGAGGAAAACTGTAAACAATGCACAGACACATACACATATAGCACTGAACATAAACTTACATGTACAAAGAAAATATACAAAGGGGATATTGAGTAAAGCAGACCATAGGATATCCAAAAACTCATTCTAACATGATAAGCATGTATATATACATTTTGAATCTGCACAAAGTAGTGATACAGTATAGAACTACACCCCAACTTTAAAGCACTTTCCTTTGTTTTATTTCAAAGAATGTGGCTAAAGTTGAAGTGTGTCTCTTACTGGGGTTTTCGATTCACACGCAGCTCACACATCTCAAGATGCACATGTCAATAAAAACTACCCCAACAAAAAGCACTTACTCCATTGAAATCTAAGGTCAGTGATTGTGTTAGGGTAATAATAATGACATTCTAAACGAAGCCACAGGACTCTTGATCCAGTCAAAAATACACTGCGATAACACTTTTATAACATTGAAGTTAAGGTGCTGCTTAAATTGAAGTGTGTCTCTCAGTAAAATGTATCTCTGAATTACTTTTACTCCTATATCAGCTGTGTGGCTACATTTCAGTCGATGAACTTATCACGGCCAAGACAACCCCAAAGAGAAGCACTTATGAACACAAGAATCATCAGTGGCTCTATTTGAGGTGATCTTAGAGTGTTTCCTTTAACAAATCTCTTCTCATACATTCAGTTGCTTATGTCAGTCAAAACTGCCCCAACAAGTAGCACTTACTGAATTCAAATGTCAAGTCAATGCTCATGTTAGGGTAATGCCAATGACTTCAAAACATATCAAAACACACAAAAAAAAAAATGAACTAAACAAGAATTGTTGTCTGGAAAAATACCTTAGAAGCGAACCTGGGAAATCATAGTGCAGGAAATCTCCTGCGGCAAGTAGCACAAACTTATTCAACAACACCAGTCACTGCATGATGATGTCTGATGAAGAACTCACAATCAAGACAACCCCAAAGAGAAGCACTTATGAAATCAAGGACCATCAGTGTCTCAGTTCGAGGTGATCTGAACATGACTCCAGTAACACGTGTCTACCATCGCAGTCTGTAGTATTTACAGATGTTTCTTTCTAGTGTCTTCTGTGCTGCGTCCTGTTAGCAGTGGAAGTGGTGCTCCATGCACAGATTTACCCATCTTAAATACAGTGTCACCACTGAAGACAACTCCGCCCTGAATTTTCAATGGTGAGAGTGACAATGGTCAGTAAACAATCACCATCTTTCGACTCGATGGATGGACGACCATCATCTTAGATTGATGCAGGCTATTAGCAGATGTCGAGTGGCCACTTACTCTGCATTGATTTTGATTGATGCAACACATTTCCACCTGGCTGACCCAGTTGCAGCTGCATGAGGAAAACTGTAAACAATGCAC
Source organism: Pampus argenteus (assembly GCA_036937835.1). NCBI lineage: Eukaryota > Metazoa > Chordata > Actinopteri > Scombriformes > Stromateidae > Pampus > Pampus argenteus. The sequence goes on along the minus strand of CM072871.1, from coordinate 20,142,979 downwards.
AGACACATACACATATAGCACTGAACATAAACTTACATGTACAAAGAAAATATACAAAGGGGATATTGAGTAAAGCAGACCATAGGATATCCAAAAACTCATTCTAACATGATAAGCATGTATATATACATTTTGAATCTGCACAAAGTAGTGATACAGTATAGAACTACACCCCAACTTTAAAGCACTTTCCTTTGTTTTATTTCAAAGAATGTAGCTAAAGTTGAAGTGTGTCTCTTACTGGGGTTTTCGATTCACACGCAGCTCACACATCTCAAGATGCACATGTCAATAAAAACTACCCCAACAAAAAGCACTTACTCCATTGAAATCTAAGGTCAGTGATTGTGTTAGGGTAATAATAATGACATTCTAAACGAAGCCACAGGACTCTTGATCCAGTCAAAAATACACTGCGATAACACTTTTATAACATTGAAGTTAAGGTGCTGCTTAAATTGAAGTGTGTCTCTCAGTAAAATGTATCTCTGAATTACTTTTACTCCTATATCAGCTGTGTGGCTACATTTCAGTCGATGAACTTATCACGGCCAAGACAACCCCAAAGAGAAGCACTTATGAACACAAGAATCATCAGTGGCTCTATTTGAGGTGATCTTAGAGTGTTTCCTTTAACAAATCTCTTCTCATACATTCAGTTGCTTATGTCAGTCAAAACTGCCCCAACAAGTAGCACTTACTGAATTCAAATGTCAAGTCAATGCTCATGTTAGGGTAATGCCAATGACTTCAAAACATATTAAAACACAAAAAAAAAAAAAGAACTAAACAAGAATTGTTGTCTGGAAAAATACCTTAGAAGCGAACCTGGGAAATCATAGTGCAGGAAATCTCCTGCGGCAAGTAGCACAAACTTATTCAACAACACCAGTCACTGCATGATGATGTCTGATGAAGAACTCACAATCAAGACAACCCCAAAGAGAAGCACTTATGAAATCAAGGACCATCAGTGTCTCAGTTCGAGGTGATCTGAACATGACTCCAGTAACACGTGTCTACCATCGCAGTCTGTAGTATTTACAGATGTTTCTTTCTAGTGTCTTCTGTGCTGCGTCCTGTTAGCAGTGGAAGTGGTGCTCCATGCACAGATTTACCCATCTTAAATACAGTGTCACCACTGAAGACAACTCCGCCCTGAATTTTCATGAAGTTTCAATGGTGAGAGTGACAATGGTCAGTAAACAATCACCATCTTTCGACTCGATGGATGGACGACCATCATCTTAGATTGATGCAGGCTATTAGCAGATGTCGAGTGGCCACTTACTCTGCATTGATTTTGATTGATGCAACACATTTCCACCTGGCTGACCCAGTTGCAGCTGCATGAGGAAAACTGTAAACAATGCACAGACACATACACATATAGCACTGAACATAAACTTACATGTACAAAGAAAATATACAAAGGGGATATTGAGTAAAGCAGACCATAGGATATCCAAAAACTCATTCTAACATGATAAGCATGTATATATACATTTTGAATCTGCACAAAGTAGTGATACAGTATAGAACTACACCCCAACTTTAAAGCACTTTCCTTTGTTTTATTTCAAAGAATGTGGCTAAAGTTGAAGTGTGTCTCTTACTGGGGTTTTCGATTCACACGCAGCTCACACATCTCAAGATGCACATGTCAATAAAAACTACCCCAACAAAAAGCACTTACTCCATTGAAATCTAAGGTCAGTGATTGTGTTAGGGTAATAATAATGACATTCTAAACGAAGCCACAGGACTCTTGATCCAGTCAAAAATACACTGCGATAACACTTTTATAACATTGAAGTTAAGGTGCTGCTTAAATTGAAGTGTGTCTCTCAGTAAAATGTATCTCTGAATTACTTTTACTCCTATATCAGCTGTGTGGCTACATTTCAGTCGATGAACTTATCACGGCCAAGACAACCCCAAAGAGAAGCACTTATGAACACAAGAATCATCAGTGGCTCTATTTGAGGTGATCTTAGAGTGTTTCCTTTAACAAATCTCTTCTCATACATTCAGTTGCTTATGTCAGTCAAAACTGCCCCAACAAGTAGCACTTACTGAATTCAAATGTCAAGTCAATGCTCATGTTAGGGTAATGCCAATGACTTCAAAACATATCAAAACACAAAAAAAAAAAAAATGAACTAAACAAGAATTGTTGTCTGGAAAAATACCTTAGAAGCGAACCTGGGAAATCATAGTGCAGGAAATCTCCTGCGGCAAGTAGCACAAACTTATTCAACAACACCAGTCACTGCATGATGATGTCTGATGAAGAACTCACAATCAAGACAACCCCAAAGAGAAGCACTTATGAAATCAAGGACCATCAGTGTCTCAGTTCGAGGTGATCTGAACATGACTCCAGTAACACGTGTCTACCATCGCAGTCTGTAGTATTTACAGATGTTTCTTTCTAGTGTCTTCTGTGCTGCGTCCTGTTAGCAGTGGAAGTGGTGCTCCATGCACAGATTTACCCATCTTAAATACAGTGTCACCACTGAAGACAACTCCGCCCTGAATTTTCATGAAGTTTCAATGGTGAGAGTGACAATGGTCAGTAAACAATCACCATCTTTCGACTCGATGGATGGACGACCATCATCTTAGATTGATGCAGGCTATTAGCAGATGTCGAGTGGCCACTTACTCTGCATTGATTTTGATTGATGCAACACATTTCCACCTGGCTGACCCAGTTGCAGCTGCATGAGGAAAACTGTAAACAATGCACAGACACATACACATATAGCACTGAACATAAACTTACATGTACAAAGAAAATATACAAAGGGGATATTGAGTAAAGCAGACCATAGGATATCCAAAAACTCATTCTAACATGATAAGCATGTATATATACATTTTGAATCTGCACAAAGTAGTGATACAGTATAGAACTACACCCCAACTTTAAAGCACTTTCCTTTGTTTTATTTCAAAGAATGTGGCTAAAGTTGAAGTGTGTCTCTTACTGGGGTTTTCGATTCACACGCAGCTCACACATCTCAAGATGCACATGTCAATAAAAACTACCCCAACAAAAAGCACTTACTCCATTGAAATCTAAGGTCAGTGATTGTGTTAGGGTAATAATAATGACATTCTAAACGAAGCCACAGGACTCTTGATCCAGTCAAAAATACACTGCGATAACACTTTTATAACATTGAAGTTAAGGTGCTGCTTAAATTGAAGTGTGTCTCTCAGTAAAATGTATCTCTGAATTACTTTTACTCCTATATCAGCTGTGTGGCTACATTTCAGTCGATGAACTTATCACGGCCAAGACAACCCCAAAGAGAAGCACTTATGAACACAAGAATCATCAGTGGCTCTATTTGAGGTGATCTTAGAGTGTTTCCTTTAACAAATCTCTTCTCATACATTCAGTTGCTTATGTCAGTCAAAACTGCCCCAACAAGTAGCACTTACTGAATTCAAATGTCAAGTCAATGCTCATGTTAGGGTAATGCCAATGACTTCAAAACATATCAAAACACAAAAAAAAAAAAATGAACTAAACAAGAATTGTTGTCTGGAAAAATACCTTAGAAGCGAACCTGGGAAATCATAGTGCAGGAAATCTCCTGCGGCAAGTAGCACAAACTTATTCAACAACACCAGTCACTGCATGATGATGTCTGATGAAGAACTCACAATCAAGACAACCCCAAAGAGAAGCACTTATGAAATCAAGGACCATCAGTGTCTCAGTTCGAGGTGATCTGAACATGACTCCAGTAACACGTGTCTACCATCGCAGTCTGTAGTATTTACAGATGTTTCTTTCTAGTGTCTTCTGTGCTGCGTCCTGTTAGCAGTGGAAGTGGTGCTCCATGCACAGATTTACCCATCTTAAATACAGTGTCACCACTGAAGACAACTCCGCCCTGAATTTTCAATGGTGAGAGTGACAATGGTCAGTAAACAATCACCATCTTTCGACTCGATGGATGGACGACCATCATCTTAGATTGATGCAGGCTATTAGCAGATGTCGAGTGGCCACTTACTCTGCATTGATTTTGATTGATGCAACACATTTCCACCTGGCTGACCCAGTTGCAGCTGCATGAGGAAAACTGTAAACAATGCACAGACACATACACATATAGCACTGAACATAAACTTACATGTACAAAGAAAATATACAAAGGGGATATTGAGTAAAGCAGACCATAGGATATCCAAAAACTCATTCTAACATGATAAGCATGTATATATACATTTTGAATCTGCACAAAGTAGTGATACAGTATAGAACTACACCCCTACTTTAAAGCACTTTCCTTTGTTTTATTTCAAAGAATGTGGCTAAAGTTGAAGTGTGTCTCTTACTGGGGTTTTCGATTCACACGCAGCTCACACATCTCAAGATGCACATGTCAATAAAAACTACCCCAACAAAAAGCACTTACTCCATTGAAATCTAAGGTCAGTGATTGTGTTAGGGTAATAATAATGACATTCTAAACGAAGCCACAGGACTCTTGATCCAGTCAAAAATACACTGCGATAACACTTTTATAACATTGAAGTTAAGGTGCTGCTTAAATTGAAGTGTGTCTCTCAGTAAAATGTATCTCTGAATTACTTTTACTCCTATATCAGCTGTGTGGCTACATTTCAGTCGATGAACTTATCACGGCCAAGACAACCCCAAAGAGAAGCACTTATGAACACAAGAATCATCAGTGGCTCTATTTGAGGTGATCTTAGAGTGTTTCCTTTAACAAATCTCTTCTCATACATTCAGTTGCTTATGTCAGTCAAAACTGCCCCAACAAGTAGCACTTACTGAATTCAAATGTCAAGTCAATGCTCATGTTAGGGTAATGCCAATGACTTCAAAACATATCAAAACACACAAAAAAAAAAATGAACTAAACAAGAATTGTTGTCTGGAAAAATACCTTAGAAGCGAACCTGGGAAATCATAGTGCAGGAAATCTCCTGCGGCAAGTAGCACAAACTTATTCAACAACACCAGTCACTGCATGATGATGTCTGATGAAGAACTCACAATCAAGACAACCTCAAAGAGAAGCACTTATGAAATCAAGGACCATCAGTGTCTCAGTTCGAGGTGATCTGAACATGACTCCAGTAACACGTGTCTACCATCGCAGTCTGTAGTATTTACAGATGTTTCTTTCTAGTGTCTTCTGTGCTGCGTCCTGTTAGCAGTGGAAGTGGTGCTCCATGCACAGATTTACCCATCTTAAATACAGTGTCACCACTGAAGACAACTCCGCCCTGAATTTTCAATGGTGAGAGTGACAATGGTCAGTAAACAATCACCATCTTTCGACTCGATGGATGGACGACCATCATCTTAGATTGATGCAGGCTATTAGCAGATGTCGAGTGGCCACTTACTCTGCATTGATTTTGATTGATGCAACACATTTCCACCTGGCTGACCCAGTTGCAGCTGCATGAGGAAAACTGTAAACAATGCACAGACACATACACATATAGCACTGAACATAAACTTACATGTACAAAGAAAATATACAAAGGGGATATTGAGTAAAGCAGACCATAGGATATCCAAAAACTCATTCTAACATGATAAGCATGTATATATACATTTTGAATCTGCACAAAGTAGTGATACAGTATAGAACTACACCCCAACTTTAAAGCACTTTCCTTTGTTTTATTTCAAAGAATGTAGCTAAAGTTGAAGTGTGTCTCTTACTGGGGTTTTCGATTCACACGCAGCTCACACATCTCAAGATGCACATGTCAATAAAAACTACCCCAACAAAAAGCACTTACTCCATTGAAATCTAAGGTCAGTGATTGTGTTAGGGTAATAATAATGACATTCTAAACGAAGCCACAGGACTCTTGATCCAGTCAAAAATACACTGCGATAACACTTTTATAACATTGAAGTTAAGGTGCTGCTTAAATTGAAGTGTGTCTCTCAGTAAAATGTATCTCTGAATTACTTTTACTCCTATATCAGCTGTGTGGCTACATTTCAGTCGATGAACTTATCACGGCCAAGACAACCCCAAAGAGAAGCACTTATGAACACAAGAATCATCAGTGGCTCTATTTGAGGTGATCTTAGAGTGTTTCCTTTAACAAATCTCTTCTCATACATTCAGTTGCTTATGTCAGTCAAAACTGCCCCAACAAGTAGCACTTACTGAATTCAAATGTCAAGTCAATGCTCATGTTAGGGTAATGCCAATGACTTCAAAACATATCAAAACACAAAAAAAAAAAAAATGAACTAAACAAGAATTGTTGTCTGGAAAAATACCTTAGAAGCGAACCTGGGAAATCATAGTGCAGGAAATCTCCTGCGGCAAGTAGCACAAACTTATTCAACAACACCAGTCACTGCATGATGATGTCTGATGAAGAACTCACAATCAAGACAACCCCAAAGAGAAGCACTTATGAAATCAAGGACCATCAGTGTCTCAGTTCGAGGTGATCTGAACATGACTCCAGTAACACGTGTCTACCATCGCAGTCTGTAGTATTTACAGATGTTTCTTTCTAGTGTCTTCTGTGCTGCGTCCTGTTAGCAGTGGAAGTGGTGCTCCATGCACAGATTTACCCATCTTAAATACAGTGTCACCACTGAAGACAACTCCGCCCTGAATTTTCATGAAGTTTCAATGGTGAGAGTGACAATGGTCAGTAAACAATCACCATCTTTCGACTCGATGGATGGACGACCATCATCTTAGATTGATGCAGGCTATTAGCAGATGTCGAGTGGCCACTTACTCTGCATTGATTTTGATTGATGCAACACATTTCCACCTGGCTGACCCAGTTGCAGCTGCATGAGGAAAACTGTAAACAATGCACAGACACATACACATATAGCACTGAACATAAACTTACATGTACAAAGAAAATATACAAAGGGGATATTGAGTAAAGCAGACCATAGGATATCCAAAAACTCATTCTAACATGATAAGCATGTATATATACATTTTGAAGCTGCACAAAGTAGTGATACAGTATAGAACTACACCCCAACTTTAAAGCACTTTCCTTTGTTTTATTTCAAAGAATGTGGCTAAAGTTGAAGTGTGTCTCTTACTGGGGTTTTCGATTCACACGCAGCTCACACATCTCAAGATGCACATGTCAATAAAAACTACCCCAACAAAAAGCACTTACTCCATTGAAATCTAAGGTCAGTGATTGTGTTAGGGTAATAATAATGACATTCTAAACGAAGCCACAGGACTCTTGATCCAGTCAAAAATACACTGCGATAACACTTTTATAACATTGAAGTTAAGGTGCTGCTTAAATTGAAGTGTGTCTCTCAGTAAAATGTATCTCTGAATTACTTTTACTCCTATATTAGCTGTGTGGCTACATTTCAGTCGATGAACTTATCACGGCCAAGACAACCCCAAAGAGAAGCACTTATGAACACAAGAATCATCAGTGGCTCTATTTGAGGTGATCTTAGAGTGTTTCCTTTAACAAATCTCTTCTCATACATTCAGTTGCTTATGTCAGTCAAAACTGCCCCAACAAGTAGCACTTACTGAATTCAAATGTCAAGTCAATGCTCATGTTAGGGTAATGCCAATGACTTCAAAACATATCAAAACACAAAAAAAAAAATGAACTAAACAAGAATTGTTGTCTGGAAAAATACCTTAGAAGCGAACCTGGGAAATCATAGTGCAGGAAATCTCCTGCGGCAAGTAGCACAAACTTATTCAACAACACCAGTCACTGCATGATGATGTCTGATGAAGAACTCACAATCAAGACAACCCCAAAGAGAAGCACTTATGAAATCAAGGACCATCAGTGTCTCAGTTCGAGGTGATCTGAACATGACTCCAGTAACACGTGTCTACCATCGCAGTCTGTAGTATTTACAGATGTTTCTTTCTAGTGTCTTCTGTGCTGCGTCCTGTTAGCAGTGGAAGTGGTGCTCCATGCACAGATTTACCCATCTTAAATACAGTGTCACCACTGAAGACAACTCCGCCCCGAATTTTCATGAAGTTTCAATGGTGAGAGTGACAATGGTCAGTAAACAATCACCATCTTTCGACTCGATGGATGGACGACCATCATCTTAGATTGATGCAGGCTATTAGCAGATGTCGAGTGGCCACTTACTCTGCATTGATTTTGATTGATGCAACACATTTCCACCTGGCTGACCCAGTTGCAGCTGCATGAGGAAAACTGTAAACAATGCACAGACACATACACATATAGCACTGAACATAAACTTACATGTACAAAGAAAATATACAAAGGGGATATTGAGTAAAGCAGACCATAGGATATCCAAAAACTCATTCTAACATGATAAGCATGTATATATACATTTTGAAGCTGCACAAAGTAGTGATACAGTATAGAACTACACCCCAACTTTAAAGCACTTTCCTTTGTTTTATTTCAAAGAATGTGGCTAAAGTTGAAGTGTGTCTCTTACTGGGGTTTTCGATTCACACGCAGCTCACACATCTCAAGATGCACATGTCAATAAAAACTACCCCAACAAAAAGCACTTACTCCATTGAAATCTAAGGTCAGTGATTGTGTTAGGGTAATAATAATGACATTCTAAACGAAGCCACAGGACTCTTGATCCAGTCAAAAATACACTGCGATAACACTTTTATAACATTGAAGTTAAGGTGCTGCTTAAATTGAAGTGTGTCTCTCAGTAAAATGTATCTCTGAATTACTTTTACTCCTATATCAGCTGTGTGGCTACATTTCAGTCGATGAACTTATCACGGCCAAGACAACCCCAAAGAGAAGCACTTATGAACACAAGAATCATCAGTGGCTCTATTTGAGGTGATCTTAGAGTGTTTCCTTTAACAAATCTCTTCTCATACATTCAGTTGCTTATGTCAGTCAAAACTGCCCCAACAAGTAGCACTTACTGAATTCAAATGTCAAGTCAATGCTCATGTTAGGGTAATGCCAATGACTTCAAAACATATCAAAACACAAAAAAGAAAAAAAATGAACTAAACAAGAATTGTTGTCTGGAAAAATACCTTAGAAGCGAACCTGGGAAATCATAGTGCAGGAAATCTCCTGCGGCAAGTAGCACAAACTTATTCAACAACACCAGTCACTGCATGATGATGTCTGATGAAGAACTCACAATCAAGACAACCCCAAAGAGAAGCACTTATGAAATCAAGGACCATCAGTGTCTCAGTTCGAGGTGATCTGAACATGACTCCAGTAACACGTGTCTACCATCGCAGTCTGTAGTATTTACAGATGTTTCTTTCTAGTGTCTTCTGTGCTGCGTCCTGTTAGCAGTGGAAGTGGTGCTCCATGCACAGATTTACCCATCTTAAATACAGTGTCACCACTGAAGACAACTCCGCCCTGAATTTTCATGAAGTTTCAATGGTGAGAGTGACAATGGTCAGTAAACAATCACCATCTTTCGACTCGATGGATGGACGACCATCATCTTAGATTGATGCAGGCTATTAGCAGATGTCGAGTGGCCACTTACTCTGCATTGATTTTGATTGATGCAACACATTTCCACCTGGCTGACCCAGTTGCAGCTGCATGAGGAAAACTGTAAACAATGCACAGACACATACACATATAGCACTGAACATAAACTTACATGTACAAAGAAAATATACAAAGGGGATATTGAGTAAAGCAGACCATAGGATATCCAAAAACTCATTCTAACATGATAAGCATGTATATTTATATTTTGAATCTGCACAAAGTAGTGATACAGTATAGAACTACACCCCAACTTTAAAGCACTTTCCTTTGTTTTATTTCAAAGAATGTGGCTAAAGTTGAAGTGTGTCTCTTACTGGGGTTTTCGATTCACACGCAGCTCACACATCTCAAGATGCACATGTCAATAAAAACTACCCCAACAAAAAGCACTTACTCCATTGAAATCTAAGGTCAGTGATTGTGTTAGGGTAATAATAATGACATTCTAAACGAAGCCACAGGACTCTTGATCCAGTCAAAAATACACTGCGATAACACTTTTATAACATTGAAGTTAAGGTGCTGCTTAAATTGAAGTGTGTCTCTCAGTAAAATGTATCTCTGAATTACTTTTACTCCTATATCAGCTGTGTGGCTACATTTCAGTCGATGAACTTATCACGGCCAAGACAACCCCAAAGAGAAGCACTTATGAACACAAGAATCATCAGTGGCTCTATTTGAGGTGATCTTAGAGTGTTTCCTTTAACAAATCTCTTCTCATACATTCAGTTGCTTATGTCAGTCAAAACTGCCCCAACAAGTAGCACTTACTGAATTCAAATGTCAAGTCAATGCTCATGTTAGGGTAATGCCAATGACTTCAAAACATATCAAAACACACAAAAAAAAAATGAACTAAACAAGAATTGTTGTCTGGAAAAATACCTTAGAAGCGAACCTGGGAAATCATAGTGCAGGAAATCTCCTGCGGCAAGTAGCACAAACTTATTCAACAACACCAGTCACTGCATGATGATGTCTGATGAAGAACTCACAATCAAGACAACCCCAAAGAGAAGCACTTATGAAATCAAGGACCATCAGTGTCTCAGTTCGAGGTGATCTGAACATGACTCCAGTAACACGTGTCTACCATCGCAGTCTGTAGTATTTACAGATGTTTCTTTCTAGTGTCTTCTGTGCTGCGTCCTGTTAGCAGTGGAAGTGGTGCTCCATGCACAGATTTACCCATCTTAAATACAGTGTCACCACTGAAGACAACTCCGCCCTGAATTTTCATGAAGTTTCAATGGTGAGAGTGACAATGGTCAGTAAACAATCACCATCTTTCGACTCGATGGATGGACGACCATCATCTTAGATTGATGCAGGCTATTAGCAGATGTCGAGTGGCCACTTACTCTGCATTGATTTTGATTGATGCAACACATTTCCACCTGGCTGACCCAGTTGCAGCTGCATGAGGAAAACTGTAAACAATGCACAGACACATACACATATAGCACTGAACATAAACTTACATGTACAAAGAAAATATACAAAGGGGATATTGAGTAAAGCAGACCATAGGATATCCAAAAACTCATTCTAACATGATAAGCATGTATATTTATATTTTGAATCTGCACAAAGTAGTGATACAGTATAGAACTACACCCCAACTTTAAAGCACTTTCCTTTGTTTTATTTCAAAGAATGTGGCTAAAGTTGAAGTGTGTCTCTTACTGGGGTTTTCGATTCACACGCAGCTCACACATCTCAAGATGCACATGTCAATAAAAACTACCCCAACAAAAAGCACTTACTCCATTGAAATCTAAGGTCAGTGATTGTGTTAGGGTAATAATAATGACATTCTAAACGAAGCCACAGGACTCTTGATCCAGTCAAAAATACACTGCGATAACACTTTTATAACATTGAAGTTAAGGTGCTGCTTAAATTGAAGTGTGTCTCTCAGTAAAATGTATCTCTGAATTACTTTTACTCCTATATCAGCTGTGTGGCTACATTTCAGTCGATGAACTTATCACGGCCAAGACAACCCCAAAGAGAAGCACTTATGAACACAAGAATCATCAGTGGCTCTATTTGAGGTGATCTTAGAGTGTTTCCTTTAACAAATCTCTTCTCATACATTCAGTTGCTTATGTCAGTCAAAACTGCCCCAACAAGTAGCACTTACTGAATTCAAATGTCAAGTCAATGCTCATGTTAGGGTAATGCCAATGACTTCAAAACATATCAAAACACAAAAAAAAAAAATGAACTAAACAAGAATTGTTGTCTGGAAAAATACCTTAGAAGCGAACCTGGGAAATCATAGTGCAGGAAATCTCCTGCGGCAAGTAGCACAAACTTATTCAACAACACCAGTCACTGCATGATGATGTCTGATGAAGAACTCACAATCAAGACAACCCCAAAGAGAAGCACTTATGAAATCAAGGACCATCAGTGTCTCAGTTCGAGGTGATCTGAACATGACTCCAGTAACACGTGTCTACCATCGCAGTCTGTAGTATTTACAGATGTTTCTTTCTAGTGTCTTCTGTGCTGCGTCCTGTTAGCAGTGGAAGTGGTGCTCCATGCACAGATTTACCCATCTTAAATACAGTGTCACCACTGAAGACAACTCCGCCCCGAATTTTCATGAAGTTTCAATGGTGAGAGTGACAATGGTCAGTAAACAATCACCATCTTTCGACTCGATGGATGGACGACCATCATCTTAGATTGATGCAGGCTATTAGCAGATGTCGAGTGGCCACTTACTCTGCATTGATTTTGATTGATGCAACACATTTCCACCTGGCTGACCCAGTTGCAGCTGCATGAGGAAAACTGTAAACAATGCACAGACACATACACATATAGCACTGAACATAAACTTACATGTACAAAGAAAATATACAAAGGGGATATTGAGTAAAGCAGACCATAGGATATCCAAAAACTCATTCTAACATGATAAGCATGTATATATACATTTTGAATCTGCACAAAGTAGTGATACAGTATAGAACTACACCCCAACTTTAAAGCACTTTCCTTTGTTTTATTTCAAAGAATGTGGCTAAAGTTGAAGTGTGTCTCTTACTGGGGTTTTCGATTCACACGCAGCTCACACATCTCAAGATGCACATGTCAATAAAAACTACCCCAACAAAAAGCACTTACTCCATTGAAATCTAAGGTCAGTGATTGTGTTAGGGTAATAATAATGACATTCTAAACGAAGCCACAGGACTCTTGATCCAGTCAAAAATACACTGCGATAACACTTTTATAACATTGAAGTTAAGGTGCTGCTTAAATTGAAGTGTGTCTCTCAGTAAAATGTATCTCTGAATTACTTTTACTCCTATATCAGCTGTGTGGCTACATTTCAGTCGATGAACTTATCACGGCCAAGACAACCCCAAAGAGAAGCACTTATGAACACAAGAATCATCAGTGGCTCTATTTGAGGTGATCTTAGAGTGTTTCCTTTAACAAATCTCTTCTCATACATTCAGTTGCTTATGTCAGTCAAAACTGCCCCAACAAGTAGCACTTACTGAATTCAAATGTCAAGTCAATGCTCATGTTAGGGTAATGCCAATGACTTCAAAACATATCAAAACACAAAAAAAAAAAAAAATGAACTAAACAAGAATTGTTGTCTGGAAAAATACCTTAGAAGCGAACCTGGGAAATCATAGTGCAGGAAATCTCCTGCGGCAAGTAGCACAAACTTATTCAACAACACCAGTCACTGCATGATGATGTCTGATGAAGAACTCACAATCAAGACAACCCCAAAGAGAAGCACTTATGAAATCAAGGACCATCAGTGTCTCAGTTCGAGGTGATCTGAACATGACTCCAGTAACACGTGTCTACCATCGCAGTCTGTAGTATTTACAGATGTTTCTTTCTAGTGTCTTCTGTGCTGCGTCCTGTTAGCAGTGGAAGTGGTGCTCCATGCACAGATTTACCCATCTTAAATACAGTGTCACCACTGAAGACAACTCCGCCCTGAATTTTCATGAAGTTTCAATGGTGAGAGTGACAATGGTCAGTAAACAATCACCATCTTTCGACTTGATGGATGGACGACCATCATCTTAGATTGATGCAGGCTATTAGCAGATGTCGAGTGGCCACTTACTCTGCATTGATTTTGATTGATGCAACACATTTCCACCTGGCTGACCCAGTTGCAGCTGCATGAGGAAAACTGTAAACAATGCACAGACACATACACATATAGCACTGAACATAAACTTACATGTACAAAGAAAATATACAAAGGGGATATTGAGTAAAGCAGACCATAGGATATCCAAAAACTCATTCTAACATGATAAGCATGTATATATACATTTTGAATCTGCACAAAGTAGTGATACAGTATAGAACTACACCCCAACTTTAAAGCACTTTCCTTTGTTTTATTTCAAAGAATGTGGCTAAAGTTGAAGTGTGTCTCTTACTGGGGTTTTCGATTCACACGCAGCTCACACATCTCAAGATGCACATGTCAATAAAAACTACCCCAACAAAAAGCACTTACTCCATTGAAATCTAAGGTCAGTGATTGTGTTAGGGTAATAATAATGACATTCTAAACGAAGCCACAGGACTCTTGATCCAGTCAAAAATACACTGCGATAACACTTTTATAACATTGAAGTTAAGGTGCTGCTTAAATTGAAGTGTGTCTCTCAGTAAAATGTATCTCTGAATTACTTTTACTCCTATATCAGCTGTGTGGCTACATTTCAGTCGATGAACTTATCACGGCCAAGACAACCCCAAAGAGAAGCACTTATGAACACAAGAATCATCAGTGGCTCTATTTGAGGTGATCTTAGAGTGTTTCCTTTAACAAATCTCTTCTCATACATTCAGTTGCTTATGTCAGTCAAAACTGCCCCAACAAGTAGCACTTACTGAATTCAAATGTCAAGTCAATGCTCATGTTAGGGTAATGCCAATGACTTCAAAACATATCAAAACACAAAAAAAAAAAAAAATGAACTAAACAAGAATTGTTGTCTGGAAAAATACCTTAGAAGCGAACCTGGGAAATCATAGTGCAGGAAATCTCCTGCGGCAAGTAGCACAAACTTATTCAACAACACCAGTCACTGCATGATGATGTCTGATGAAGAACTCACAATCAAGACAACCCCAAAGAGAAGCACTTATGAAATCAAGGACCATCAGTGTCTCAGTTCGAGGTGATCTGAACATGACTCCAGTAACACGTGTCTACCATCGCAGTCTGTAGTATTTACAGATGTTTCTTTCTAGTGTCTTCTGTGCTGCGTCCTGTTAGCAGTGGAAGTGGTGCTCCATGCACAGATTTACCCATCTTAAATACAGTGTCACCACTGAAGACAACTCCGCCCTGAATTTTCATGAAGTTTCAATGGTGAGAGTGACAATGGTCAGTAAACAATCACCATCTTTCGACTCGATGGATGGACGACCATCATCTTAGATTGATGCAGGCTATTAGCAGATGTCGAGTGGCCACTTACTCTGCATTGATTTTGATTGATGCAACACATTTCCACCTGGCTGACCCAGTTGCAGCTGCATGAGGAAAACTGTAAACAATGCACAGACACATACACATATAGCACTGAACATAAACTTACATGTACAAAGAAAATATACAAAGGGGATATTGAGTAAAGCAGACCATAGGATATCCAAAAACTCATTCTAACATGATAAGCATGTATATATACATTTTGAATCTGCACAAAGTAGTGATACAGTATAGAACTACACCCCAACTTTAAAGCACTTTCCTTTGTTTTATTTCAAAGAATGTGGCTAAAGTTGAAGTGTGTCTCTTACTGGGGTTTTCGATTCACACGCAGCTCACACATCTCAAGATGCACATGTCAATAAAAACTACCCCAACAAAAAGCACTTACTCCATTGAAATCTAAGGTCAGTGATTGTGTTAGGGTAATAATAATGACATTCTAAACGAAGCCACAGGACTCTTGATCCAGTCAAAAATACACTGCGATAACACTTTTATAACATTGAAGTTAAGGTGCTGCTTAAATTGAAGTGTGTCTCTCAGTAAAATGTATCTCTGAATTACTTTTACTCCTATATCAGCTGTGTGGCTACATTTCAGTCGATGAACTTATCACGGCCAAGACAACCCCAAAGAGAAGCACTTATGAACACAAGAATCATCAGTGGCTCTATTTGAGGTGATCTTAGAGTGTTTCCTTTAACAAATCTCTTCTCATACATTCAGTTGCTTATGTCAGTCAAAACTGCCCCAACAAGTAGCACTTACTGAATTCAAATGTCAAGTCAATGCTCATGTTAGGGTAATGCCAATGACTTCAAAACATATCAAAACACAAAAAAAAAAAATGAACTAAACAAGAATTGTTGTCTGGAAAAATACCTTAGAAGCGAACCTGGGAAATCATAGTGCAGGAAATCTCCTGCGGCAAGTAGCACAAACTTATTCAACAACACCAGTCACTGCATGATGATGTCTGATGAAGAACTCACAATCAAGACAACCCCAAAGAGAAGCACTTATGAAATCAAGGACCATCAGTGTCTCAGTTCGAGGTGATCTGAACATGACTCCAGTAACACGTGTCTACCATCGCAGTCTGTAGTATTTACAGATGTTTCTTTCTAGTGTCTTCTGTGCTGCGTCCTGTTAGCAGTGGAAGTGGTGCTCCATGCACAGATTTACCCATCTTAAATACAGTGTCACCACTGAAGACAACTCCGCCCTGAATTTTCAATGGTGAGAGTGACAATGGTCAGTAAACAATCACCATCTTTCGACTCGATGGATGGACGACCATCATCTTAGATTGATGCAGGCTATTAGCAGATGTCGAGTGGCCACTTACTCTGCATTGATTTTGATTGATGCAACACATTTCCACCTGGCTGACCCAGTTGCAGCTGCATGAGGAAAACTGTAAACAATGCACAGACACATACACATATAGCACTGAACATAAACTTACATGTACAAAGAAAATATACAAAGGGGATATTGAGTAAAGCAGACCATAGGATATCCAAAAACTCATTCTAACATGATAAGCATGTATATATACATTTTGAATCTGCACAAAGTAGTGATACAGTATAGAACTACACCCCTACTTTAAAGCACTTTCCTTTGTTTTATTTCAAAGAATGTGGCTAAAGTTGAAGTGTGTCTCTTACTGGGGTTTTCGATTCACACGCAGCTCACACATCTCAAGATGCACATGTCAATAAAAACTACCCCAACAAAAAGCACTTACTCCATTGAAATCTAAGGTCAGTGATTGTGTTAGGGTAATAATAATGACATTCTAAACGAAGCCACAGGACTCTTGATCCAGTCAAAAATACACTGCGATAACACTTTTATAACATTGAAGTTAAGGTGCTGCTTAAATTGAAGTGTGTCTCTCAGTAAAATGTATCTCTGAATTACTTTTACTCCTATATCAGCTGTGTGGCTACATTTCAGTCGATGAACTTATCACGGCCAAGACAACCCCAAAGAGAAGCACTTATGAACACAAGAATCATCAGTGGCTCTATTTGAGGTGATCTTAGAGTGTTTCCTTTAACAAATCTCTTCTCATACATTCAGTTGCTTATGTCAGTCAAAACTGCCCCAACAAGTAGCACTTACTGAATTCAAATGTCAAGTCAATGCTCATGTTAGGGTAATGCCAATGACTTCAAAACATATCAAAACACACAAAAAAAAAAATGAACTAAACAAGAATTGTTGTCTGGAAAAATACCTTAGAAGCGAACCTGGGAAATCATAGTGCAGGAAATCTCCTGCGGCAAGTAGCACAAACTTATTCAACAACACCAGTCACTGCATGATGATGTCTGATGAAGAACTCACAATCAAGACAACCTCAAAGAGAAGCACTTATGAAATCAAGGACCATCAGTGTCTCAGTTCGAGGTGATCTGAACATGACTCCAGTAACACGTGTCTACCATCGCAGTCTGTAGTATTTACAGATGTTTCTTTCTAGTGTCTTCTGTGCTGCGTCCTGTTAGCAGTGGAAGTGGTGCTCCATGCACAGATTTACCCATCTTAAATACAGTGTCACCACTGAAGACAACTCCGCCCTGAATTTTCAATGGTGAGAGTGACAATGGTCAGTAAACAATCACCATCTTTCGACTCGATGGATGGACGACCATCATCTTAGATTGATGCAGGCTATTAGCAGATGTCGAGTGGCCACTTACTCTGCATTGATTTTGATTGATGCAACACATTTCCACCTGGCTGACCCAGTTGCAGCTGCATGAGGAAAACTGTAAACAATGCACAGACACATACACATATAGCACTGAACATAAACTTACATGTACAAAGAAAATATACAAAGGGGATATTGAGTAAAGCAGACCATAGGATATCCAAAAACTCATTCTAACATGATAAGCATGTATATATACATTTTGAATCTGCACAAAGTAGTGATACAGTATAGAACTACACCCCAACTTTAAAGCACTTTCCTTTGTTTTATTTCAAAGAATGTAGCTAAAGTTGAAGTGTGTCTCTTACTGGGGTTTTCGATTCACACGCAGCTCACACATCTCAAGATGCACATGTCAATAAAAACTACCCCAACAAAAAGCACTTACTCCATTGAAATCTAAGGTCAGTGATTGTGTTAGGGTAATAATAATGACATTCTAAACGAAGCCACAGGACTCTTGATCCAGTCAAAAATACACTGCGATAACACTTTTATAACATTGAAGTTAAGGTGCTGCTTAAATTGAAGTGTGTCTCTCAGTAAAATGTATCTCTGAATTACTTTTACTCCTATATCAGCTGTGTGGCTACATTTCAGTCGATGAACTTATCACGGCCAAGACAACCCCAAAGAGAAGCACTTATGAACACAAGAATCATCAGTGGCTCTATTTGAGGTGATCTTAGAGTGTTTCCTTTAACAAATCTCTTCTCATACATTCAGTTGCTTATGTCAGTCAAAACTGCCCCAACAAGTAGCACTTACTGAATTCAAATGTCAAGTCAATGCTCATGTTAGGGTAATGCCAATGACTTCAAAACATATCAAAACACAAAAAAAAAAAAATGAACTAAACAAGAATTGTTGTCTGGAAAAATACCTTAGAAGCGAACCTGGGAAATCATAGTGCAGGAAATCTCCTGCGGCAAGTAGCACAAACTTATTCAACAACACCAGTCACTGCATGATGATGTCTGATGAAGAACTCACAATCAAGACAACCCCAAAGAGAAGCACTTATGAAATCAAGGACCATCAGTGTCTCAGTTCGAGGTGATCTGAACATGACTCCAGTAACACGTGTCTACCATCGCAGTCTGTAGTATTTACAGATGTTTCTTTCTAGTGTCTTCTGTGCTGCGTCCTGTTAGCAGTGGAAGTGGTGCTCCATGCACAGATTTACCCATCTTAAATACAGTGTCACCACTGAAGACAACTCCGCCCTGAATTTTCATGAAGTTTCAATGGTGAGAGTGACAATGGTCAGTAAACAATCACCATCTTTCGACTCGATGGATGGACGACCATCATCTTAGATTGATGCAGGCTATTAGCAGATGTCGAGTGGCCACTTACTCTGCATTGATTTTGATTGATGCAACACATTTCCACCTGGCTGACCCAGTTGCAGCTGCATGAGGAAAACTGTAAACAATGCACAGACACATACACATATAGCACTGAACATAAACTTACATGTACAAAGAAAATATACAAAGGGGATATTGAGTAAAGCAGACCATAGGATATCCAAAAACTCATTCTAACATGATAAGCATGTATATATACATTTTGAAGCTGCACAAAGTAGTGATACAGTATAGAACTACACCCCAACTTTAAAGCACTTTCCTTTGTTTTATTTCAAAGAATGTGGCTAAAGTTGAAGTGTGTCTCTTACTGGGGTTTTCGATTCACACGCAGCTCACACATCTCAAGATGCACATGTCAATAAAAACTACCCCAACAAAAAGCACTTACTCCATTGAAATCTAAGGTCAGTGATTGTGTTAGGGTAATAATAATGACATTCTAAACGAAGCCACAGGACTCTTGATCCAGTCAAAAATACACTGCGATAACACTTTTATAACATTGAAGTTAAGGTGCTGCTTAAATTGAAGTGTGTCTCTCAGTAAAATGTATCTCTGAATTACTTTTACTCCTATATTAGCTGTGTGGCTACATTTCAGTCGATGAACTTATCACGGCCAAGACAACCCCAAAGAGAAGCACTTATGAACACAAGAATCATCAGTGGCTCTATTTGAGGTGATCTTAGAGTGTTTCCTTTAACAAATCTCTTCTCATACATTCAGTTGCTTATGTCAGTCAAAACTGCCCCAACAAGTAGCACTTACTGAATTCAAATGTCAAGTCAATGCTCATGTTAGGGTAATGCCAATGACTTCAAAACATATCAAAACACAAAAAAAAAAATGAACTAAACAAGAATTGTTGTCTGGAAAAATACCTTAGAAGCGAACCTGGGAAATCATAGTGCAGGAAATCTCCTGCGGCAAGTAGCACAAACTTATTCAACAACACCAGTCACTGCATGATGATGTCTGATGAAGAACTCACAATCAAGACAACCCCAAAGAGAAGCACTTATGAAATCAAGGACCATCAGTGTCTCAGTTCGAGGTGATCTGAACATGACTCCAGTAACACGTGTCTACCATCGCAGTCTGTAGTATTTACAGATGTTTCTTTCTAGTGTCTTCTGTGCTGCGTCCTGTTAGCAGTGGAAGTGGTGCTCCATGCACAGATTTACCCATCTTAAATACAGTGTCACCACTGAAGACAACTCCGCCCCGAATTTTCATGAAGTTTCAATGGTGAGAGTGACAATGGTCAGTAAACAATCACCATCTTTCGACTCGATGGATGGACGACCATCATCTTAGATTGATGCAGGCTATTAGCAGATGTCGAGTGGCCACTTACTCTGCATTGATTTTGATTGATGCAACACATTTCCACCTGGCTGACCCAGTTGCAGCTGCATGAGGAAAACTGTAAACAATGCACAGACACATACACATATAGCACTGAACATAAACTTACATGTACAAAGAAAATATACAAAGGGGATATTGAGTAAAGCAGACCATAGGATATCCAAAAACTCATTCTAACATGATAAGCATGTATATATACATTTTGAATCTGCACAAAGTAGTGATACAGTATAGAACTACACCCCAACTTTAAAGCACTTTCCTTTGTTTTATTTCAAAGAATGTGGCTAAAGTTGAAGTGTGTCTCTTACTGGGGTTTTCGATTCACACGCAGCTCACACATCTCAAGATGCACATGTCAATAAAAACTACCCCAACAAAAAGCACTTACTCCATTGAAATCTAAGGTCAGTGATTGTGTTAGGGTAATAATAATGACATTCTAAACGAAGCCACAGGACTCTTGATCCAGTCAAAAATACACTGCGATAACACTTTTATAACATTGAAGTTAAGGTGCTGCTTAAATTGAAGTGTGTCTCTCAGTAAAATGTATCTCTGAATTACTTTTACTCCTATATCAGCTGTGTGGCTACATTTCAGTCGATGAACTTATCACGGCCAAGACAACCCCAAAGAGAAGCACTTATGAACACAAGAATCATCAGTGGCTCTATTTGAGGTGATCTTAGAGTGTTTCCTTTAACAAATCTCTTCTCATACATTCAGTTGCTTATGTCAGTCAAAACTGCCCCAACAAGTAGCACTTACTGAATTCAAATGTCAAGTCAATGCTCATGTTAGGGTAATGCCAATGACTTCAAAACATATCAAAACACAAAAAAAAAAAAATGAACTAAACAAGAATTGTTGTCTTGAAAAATACCTTAGAAGCGAACCTGGGAAATCATAGTGCAGGAAATCTCCTGCGGCAAGTAGCACAAACTTATTCAACAACACCAGTCACTGCATGATGATGTCTGATGAAGAACTCACAATCAAGACAACCCCAAAGAGAAGCACTTATGAAATCAAGGACCATCAGTGTCTCAGTTCGAGGTGATCTGAACATGACTCCAGTAACACGTGTCTACCATCGCAGTCTGTAGTATTTACAGATGTTTCTTTCTAGTGTCTTCTGTGCTGCGTCCTGTTAGCAGTGGAAGTGGTGCTCCATGCACAGATTTACCCATCTTAAATACAGTGTCACCACTGAAGACAACTCCGCCCTGAATTTTCATGAAGTTTCAATGGTGAGAGTGACAATGGTCAGTAAACAATCACCATCTTTCGACTCGATGGATGGACGACCATCATCTTAGATTGATGCAGGCTATTAGCAGATGTCGAGTGGCCACTTACTCTGCATTGATTTTGATTGATGCAACACATTTCCACCTGGCTGACCCAGTTGCAGCTGCATGAGGAAAACTGTAAACAATGCACAGACACATACACATATAGCACTGAACATAAACTTACATGTACAAAGAAAATATACAAAGGGGATATTGAGTAAAGCAGACCATAGGATATCCAAAAACTCATTCTAACATGATAAGCATGTATATATACATTTTGAAGCTGCACAAAGTAGTGATACAGTATAGAACTACACCCCAACTTTAAAGCACTTTCCTTTGTTTTATTTCAAAGAATGTGGCTAAAGTTGAAGTGTGTCTCTTACTGGGGTTTTCGATTCACACGCAGCTCACACATCTCAAGATGCACATGTCAATAAAAACTACCCCAACAAAAAGCACTTACTCCATTGAAATCTAAGGTCAGTGATTGTGTTAGGGTAATAATAATGACATTCTAAACGAAGCCACAGGACTCTTGATCCAGTCAAAAATACACTGCGATAACACTTTTATAACATTGAAGTTAAGGTGCTGCTTAAATTGAAGTGTGTCTCTCAGTAAAATGTATCTCTGAATTACTTTTACTCCTATATCAGCTGTGTGGCTACATTTCAGTCGATGAACTTATCACGGCCAAGACAACCCCAAAGAGAAGCACTTATGAACACAAGAATCATCAGTGGCTCTATTTGAGGTGATCTTAGAGTGTTTCCTTTAACAAATCTCTTCTCATACATTCAGTTGCTTATGTCAGTCAAAACTGCCCCAACAAGTAGCACTTACTGAATTCAAATGTCAAGTCAATGCTCATGTTAGGGTAATGCCAATGACTTCAAAACATATCAAAACACAAAAAAGAAAAAAAATGAACTAAACAAGAATTGTTGTCTGGAAAAATACCTTAGAAGCGAACCTGGGAAATCATAGTGCAGGAAATCTCCTGCGGCAAGTAGCACAAACTTATTCAACAACACCAGTCACTGCATGATGATGTCTGATGAAGAACTCACAATCAAGACAACCCCAAAGAGAAGCACTTATGAAATCAAGGACCATCAGTGTCTCAGTTCGAGGTGATCTGAACATGACTCCAGTAACACGTGTCTACCATCGCAGTCTGTAGTATTTACAGATGTTTCTTTCTAGTGTCTTCTGTGCTGCGTCCTGTTAGCAGTGGAAGTGGTGCTCCATGCACAGATTTACCCATCTTAAATACAGTGTCACCACTGAAGACAACTCCGCCCTGAATTTTCATGAAGTTTCAATGGTGAGAGTGACAATGGTCAGTAAACAATCACCATCTTTCGACTCGATGGATGGACGACCATCATCTTAGATTGATGCAGGCTATTAGCAGATGTCGAGTGGCCACTTACTCTGCATTGATTTTGATTGATGCAACACATTTCCACCTGGCTGACCCAGTTGCAGCTGCATGAGGAAAACTGTAAACAATGCACAGACACATACACATATAGCACTGAACATAAACTTACATGTACAAAGAAAATATACAAAGGGGATATTGAGTAAAGCAGACCATAGGATATCCAAAAACTCATTCTTACATGATAAGCATGTATATATACATTTTGAATCTGCACAAAGTAGTGATACAGTATAGAACTACACCCCAACTTTAAAGCACTTTCCTTTGTTTTATTTCAAAGAATGTGGCTAAAGTTGAAGTGTGTCTCTTACTGGGGTTTCTGATTCACACGCAGCTCACACATCTCAAGATGCACATGTCAATAAAAACTACCCCAACAAAAAGCACTTACTCCATTGAAATCTAAGGTCAGTGATTGTGTTAGGGTAATAATAATGACATTCTAAACGAAGCCACAGGACTCTTGATCCAGTCAAAAATACACTGCGATAACACTTTTATAACATTGAAGTTAAGGTGCTGCTTAAATTGAAGTGTGTCTCTCAGTAAAATGTATCTCTGAATTACTTTTACTCCTATATCAGCTGTGTGGCTACATTTCAGTCGATGAACTTATCACGGCCAAGACAACCCCAAAGAGAAGCACTTATGAACACAAGAATCATCAGTGGCTCTATTTGAGGTGATCTTAGAGTGTTTCCTTTAACAAATCTCTTCTCATACATTCAGTTGCTTATGTCAGTCAAAACTGCCCCAACAAGTAGCACTTACTGAATTCAAATGTCAAGTCAATGCTCATGTTAGGGTAATGCCAATGACTTCAAAACATATCAAAACACACAAAAAAAAAATGAACTAAACAAGAATTGTTGTCTGGAAAAATACCTTAGAAGCGAACCTGGGAAATCATAGTGCAGGAAATCTCCTGCGGCAAGTAGCACAAACTTATTCAACAACACCAGTCACTGCATGATGATGTCTGATGAAGAACTCACAATCAAGACAACCCCAAAGAGAAGCACTTATGAAATCAAGGACCATCAGTGTCTCAGTTCGAGGTGATCTGAACATGACTCCAGTAACACGTGTCTACCATCGCAGTCTGTAGTATTTACAGATGTTTCTTTCTAGTGTCTTCTGTGCTGCGTCCTGTTAGCAGTGGAAGTGGTGCTCCATGCACAGATTTACCCATCTTAAATACAGTGTCACCACTGAAGACAACTCCGCCCTGAATTTTCATGAAGTTTCAATGGTGAGAGTGACAATGGTCAGTAAACAATCACCATCTTTCGACTCGATGGATGGACGACCATCATCTTAGATTGATGCAGGCTATTAGCAGATGTCGAGTGGCCACTTACTCTGCATTGATTTTGATTGATGCAACACATTTCCACCTGGCTGACCCAGTTGCAGCTGCATGAGGAAAACTGTAAACAATGCACAGACACATACACATATAGCACTGAACATAAACTTACATGTACAAAGAAAATATACAAAGGGGATATTGAGTAAAGCAGACCATAGGATATCCAAAAACTCATTCTAACATGATAAGCATGTATATTTATATTTTGAATCTGCACAAAGTAGTGATACAGTATAGAACTACACCCCAACTTTAAAGCACTTTCCTTTGTTTTATTTCAAAGAATGTGGCTAAAGTTGAAGTGTGTCTCTTACTGGGGTTTTCGATTCACACGCAGCTCACACATCTCAAGATGCACATGTCAATAAAAACTACCCCAACAAAAAGCACTTACTCCATTGAAATCTAAGGTCAGTGATTGTGTTAGGGTAATAATAATGACATTCTAAACGAAGCCACAGGACTCTTGATCCAGTCAAAAATACACTGCGATAACACTTTTATAACATTGAAGTTAAGGTGCTGCTTAAATTGAAGTGTGTCTCTCAGTAAAATGTATCTCTGAATTACTTTTACTCCTATATCAGCTGTGTGGCTACATTTCAGTCGATGAACTTATCACGGCCAAGACAACCCCAAAGAGAAGCACTTATGAACACAAGAATCATCAGTGGCTCTATTTGAGGTGATCTTAGAGTGTTTCCTTTAACAAATCTCTTCTCATACATTCAGTTGCTTATGTCAGTCAAAACTGCCCCAACAAGTAGCACTTACTGAATTCAAATGTCAAGTCAATGCTCATGTTAGGGTAATGCCAATGACTTCAAAACATATCAAAACACAAAAAAAAAAAAATGAACTAAACAAGAATTGTTGTCTGGAAAAATACCTTAGAAGCGAACCTGGGAAATCATAGTGCAGGAAATCTCCTGCGGCAAGTAGCACAAACTTATTCAACAACCCCAGTCACTGCATGATGATGTCTGATGAAGAACTCACAATCAAGACAACCCCAAAGAGAAGCACTTATGAAATCAAGGACCATCAGTGTCTCAGTTCGAGGTGATCTGAACATGACTCCAGTAACACGTGTCTACCATCGCAGTCTGTAGTATTTACAGATGTTTCTTTCTAGTGTCTTCTGTGCTGCGTCCTGTTAGCAGTGGAAGTGGTGCTCCATGCACAGATTTACCCATCTTAAATACAGTGTCACCACTGAAGACAACTCCGCCCTGAATTTTCAATGGTGAGAGTGACAATGGTCAGTAAACAATCACCATCTTTCGACTCGATGGATGGACGACCATCATCTTAGATTGATGCAGGCTATTAGCAGATGTCGAGTGGCCACTTACTCTGCATTGATTTTGATTGATGCAACACATTTCCACCTGGCTGACCCAGTTGCAGCTGCATGAGGAAAACTGTAAACAATGCACAGACACATACACATATAGCACTGAACATAAACTTACATGTACAAAGAAAATATACAAAGGGGATATTGAGTAAAGCAGACCATAGGATATCCAAAAACTCATTCTAACATGATAAGCATGTATATTTATATTTTGAATCTGCACAAAGTAGTGATACAGTATAGAACTACACCCCAACTTTAAAGCACTTTCCTTTGTTTTATTTCAAAGAATGTGGCTAAAGTTGAAGTGTGTCTCTTACTGGGGTTTTCGATTCACACGCAGCTCACACATCTCAAGATGCACATGTCAATAAAAACTACCCCAACAAAAAGCACTTACTCCATTGAAATCTAAGGTCAGTGATTGTGTTAGGGTAATAATAATGACATTCTAAACGAAGCCACAGGACTCTTGATCCAGTCAAAAATACACTGCGATAACACTTTTATAACATTGAAGTTAAGGTGCTGCTTAAATTGAAGTGTGTCTCTCAGTAAAATGTATCTCTGAATTACTTTTACTCCTATATCAGCTGTGTGGCTACATTTCAGTCGATGAACTTATCACGGCCAAGACAACCCCAAAGAGAAGCACTTATGAACACAAGAATCATCAGTGGCTCTATTTGAGGTGATCTTAGAGTGTTTCCTTTAACAAATCTCTTCTCATACATTCAGTTGCTTATGTCAGTCAAAACTGCCCCAACAAGTAGCACTTACTGAATTCAAATGTCAAGTCAATGCTCATGTTAGGGTAATGCCAATGACTTCAAAACATATCAAAACACAAAAAAAAAAAATGAACTAAACAAGAATTGTTGTCTGGAAAAATACCTTAGAAGCGAACCTGGGAAATCATAGTGCAGGAAATCTCCTGCGGCAAGTAGCACAAACTTATTCAACAACACCAGTCACTGCATGATGATGTCTGATGAAGAACTCACAATCAAGACAACCCCAAAGAGAAGCACTTATGAAATCAAGGACCATCAGTGTCTCAGTTCGAGGTGATCTGAACATGACTCCAGTAACACGTGTCTACCATCGCAGTCTGTAGTATTTACAGATGTTTCTTTCTAGTGTCTTCTGTGCTGCGTCCTGTTAGCAGTGGAAGTGGTGCTCCATGCACAGATTTACCCATCTTAAATACAGTGTCACCACTGAAGACAACTCCGCCCCGAATTTTCATGAAGTTTCAATGGTGAGAGTGACAATGGTCAGTAAACAATCACCATCTTTCGACTCGATGGATGGACGACCATCATCTTAGATTGATGCAGGCTATTAGCAGATGTCGAGTGGCCACTTACTCTGCATTGATTTTGATTGATGCAACACATTTCCACCTGGCTGACCCAGTTGCAGCTGCATGAGGAAAACTGTAAACAATGCACAGACACATACACATATAGCACTGAACATAAACTTACATGTACAAAGAAAATATACAAAGGGGATATTGAGTAAAGCAGACCATAGGATATCCAAAAACTCATTCTAACATGATAAGCATGTATATATACATTTTGAATCTGCACAAAGTAGTGATACAGTATAGAACTACACCCCAACTTTAAAGCACTTTCCTTTGTTTTATTTCAAAGAATGTAGCTAAAGTTGAAGTGTGTCTCTTACTGGGGTTTTCGATTCACACGCAGCTCACACATCTCAAGATGCACATGTCAATAAAAACTACCCCAACAAAAAGCACTTACTCCATTGAAATCTAAGGTCAGTGATTGTGTTAGGGTAATAATAATGACATTCTAAACGAAGCCACAGGACTCTTGATCCAGTCAAAAATACACTGCGATAACACTTTTATAACATTGAAGTTAAGGTGCTGCTTAAATTGAAGTGTGTCTCTCAGTAAAATGTATCTCTGAATTACTTTTACTCCTATATCAGCTGTGTGGCTACATTTCAGTCGATGAACTTATCACGGCCAAGACAACCCCAAAGAGAAGCACTTATGAACACAAGAATCATCAGTGGCTCTATTTGAGGTGATCTTAGAGTGTTTCCTTTAACAAATCTCTTCTCATACATTCAGTTGCTTATGTCAGTCAAAACTGCCCCAACAAGTAGCACTTACTGAATTCAAATGTCAAGTCAATGCTCATGTTAGGGTAATGCCAATGACTTCAAAACATATCAAAACACAAAAAAAAAAAAATGAACTAAACAAGAATTGTTGTCTGGAAAAATACCTTAGAAGCGAACCTGGGAAATCATAGTGCAGGAAATCTCCTGCGGCAAGTAGCACAAACTTATTCAACAACCCCAGTCACTGCATGATGATGTCTGATGAAGAACTCACAATCAAGACAACCCCAAAGAGAAGCACTTATGAAATCAAGGACCATCAGTGTCTCAGTTCGAGGTGATCTGAACATGACTCCAGTAACACGTGTCTACCATCGCAGTCTGTAGTATTTACAGATGTTTCTTTCTAGTGTCTTCTGTGCTGCGTCCTGTTAGCAGTGGAAGTGGTGCTCCATGCACAGATTTACCCATCTTAAATACAGTGTCACCACTGAAGACAACTCCGCCCTGAATTTTCAATGGTGAGAGTGACAATGGTCAGTAAACAATCACCATCTTTCGACTCGATGGATGGACGACCATCATCTTAGATTGATGCAGGCTATTAGCAGATGTCGAGTGGCCACTTACTCTGCATTGATTTTGATTGATGCAACACATTTCCACCTGGCTGACCCAGTTGCAGCTGCATGAGGAAAACTGTAAACAATGCACAGACACATACACATATAGCACTGAACATAAACTTACATGTACAAAGAAAATATACAAAGGGGATATTGAGTAAAGCAGACCATAGGATATCCAAAAACTCATTCTAACATGATAAGCATGTATATATACATTTTGAATCTGCACAAAGTAGTGATACAGTATAGAACTACACCCCTACTTTAAAGCACTTTCCTTTGTTTTATTTCAAAGAATGTGGCTAAAGTTGAAGTGTGTCTCTTACTGGGGTTTTCGATTCACACGCAGCTCACACATCTCAAGATGCACATGTCAATAAAAGCTACCCCAACAAAAAGCACTTACTCCATTGAAATCTAAGGTCAGTGATTGTGTT
Organism: Pampus argenteus; assembly: GCA_036937835.1. Classification (NCBI taxonomy): domain Eukaryota; kingdom Metazoa; phylum Chordata; class Actinopteri; order Scombriformes; family Stromateidae; genus Pampus; species Pampus argenteus. The sequence continues at coordinate 20,113,791 of CM072871.1, read as the reverse complement.
AGGGTAATAATAATGACATTCTAAACGAAGCCACAGGACTCTTGATCCAGTCAAAAATACACTGCGATAACACTTTTATAACATTGAAGTTAAGGTGCTGCTTAAATTGAAGTGTGTCTCTCAGTAAAATGTATCTCTGAATTACTTTTACTCCTATATCAGCTGTGTGGCTACATTTCAGTCGATGAACTTATCACGGCCAAGACAACCCCAAAGAGAAGCACTTATGAACACAAGAATCATCAGTGGCTCTATTTGAGGTGATCTTAGAGTGTTTCCTTTAACAAATCTCTTCTCATACATTCAGTTGCTTATGTCAGTCAAAACTGCCCCAACAAGTAGCACTTACTGAATTCAAATGTCAAGTCAATGCTCATGTTAGGGTAATGCCAATGACTTCAAAACATATCAAAACACACAAAAAAAAAAATGAACTAAACAAGAATTGTTGTCTGGAAAAATACCTTAGAAGCGAACCTGGGAAATCATAGTGCAGGAAATCTCCTGCGGCAAGTAGCACAAACTTATTCAACAACACCAGTCACTGCATGATGATGTCTGATGAAGAACTCACAATCAAGACAACCCCAAAGAGAAGCACTTATGAAATCAAGGACCATCAGTGTCTCAGTTCGAGGTGATCTGAACATGACTCCAGTAACACGTGTCTACCATCGCAGTCTGTAGTATTTACAGATGTTTCTTTCTAGTGTCTTCTGTGCTGCGTCCTGTTAGCAGTGGAAGTGGTGCTCCATGCACAGATTTACCCATCTTAAATACAGTGTCACCACTGAAGACAACTCCGCCCTGAATTTTCAATGGTGAGAGTGACAATGGTCAGTAAACAATCACCATCTTTCGACTCGATGGATGGACGACCATCATCTTAGATTGATGCAGGCTATTAGCAGATGTCGAGTGGCCACTTACTCTGCATTGATTTTGATTGATGCAACACATTTCCACCTGGCTGACCCAGTTGCAGCTGCATGAGGAAAACTGTAAACAATGCACAGACACATACACATATAGCACTGAACATAAACTTACATGTACAAAGAAAATATACAAAGGGGATATTGAGTAAAGCAGACCATAGGATATCCGAAAACTCATTCTAACATGATAAGCATGTATATATACATTTTGAATCTGCACAAAGTAGTGATACAGTATAGAACTACACCCCTACTTTAAAGCACTTTCCTTTGTTTTATTTCAAAGAATGTGGCTAAAGTTGAAGTGTGTCTCTTACTGGGGTTTTCGATTCACACGCAGCTCACACATCTCAAGATGCACATGTCAATAAAAACTACCCCAACAAAAAGCACTTACTCCATTGAAATCTAAGGTCAGTGATTGTGTTAGGGTAATAATAATGACATTCTAAACGAAGCCACAGGACTCTTGATCCAGTCAAAAATACACTGCGATAACACTTTTATAACATTGAAGTTAAGGTGCTGCTTAAATTGAAGTGTGTCTCTCAGTAAAATGTATCTCTGAATTACTTTTACTCCTATATCAGCTGTGTGGCTACATTTCAGTCGATGAACTTATCACGGCCAAGACAACCCCAAAGAGAAGCACTTATGAACACAAGAATCATCAGTGGCTCTATTTGAGGTGATCTTAGAGTGTTTCCTTTAACAAATCTCTTCTCATACATTCAGTTGCTTATGTCAGTCAAAACTGCCCCAACAAGTAGCACTTACTGAATTCAAATGTCAAGTCAATGCTCATGTTAGGGTAATGCCAATGACTTCAAAACATATCAAAACACAAAAAAAAAAAATGAACTAAACAAGAATTGTTGTCTGGAAAAATACCTTAGAAGCGAACCTGGGAAATCATAGTGCAGGAAATCTCCTGCGGCAAGTAGCACAAACTTATTCAACAACACCAGTCACTGCATGATGATGTCTGATGAAGAACTCACAATCAAGACAACCCCAAAGAGAAGCACTTATGAAATCAAGGACCATCAGTGTCTCAGTTCGAGGTGATCTGAACATGACTCCAGTAACACGTGTCTACCATCGCAGTCTGTAGTATTTACAGATGTTTCTTTCTAGTGTCTTCTGTGCTGCGTCCTGTTAGCAGTGGAAGTGGTGCTCCATGCACAGATTTACCCATCTTAAATACAGTGTCACCACTGAAGACAACTCCGCCCTGAATTTTCATGAAGTTTCAATGGTGAGAGTGACAATGGTCAGTAAACAATCACCATCTTTCGACTCGATGGATGGACGACCATCATCTTAGATTGATGCAGGCTATTAGCAGATGTCGAGTGGCCACTTACTCTGCATTGATTTTGATTGATGCAACACATTTCCACCTGGCTGACCCAGTTGCAGCTGCATGAGGAAAACTGTAAACAATGCACAGACACATACACATATAGCACTGAACATAAACTTACATGTACAAAGAAAATATACAAAGGGGATATTGAGTAAAGCAGACCATAGGATATCCAAAAACTCATTCTAACATGATAAGCATGTATATATACATTTTGAATCTGCACAAAGTAGTGATACAGTATAGAACTACACCCCAACTTTAAAGCACTTTCCTTTGTTTTATTTCAAAGAATGTGGCTAAAGTTGAAGTGTGTCTCTTACTGGGGTTTTCGATTCACACGCAGCTCACATCTCAAGATGCACATGTCAATAAAAACTACCCCAACAAAAAGCACTTACTCCATTGAAATCTAAGGTCAGTGATTGTGTTAGGGTAATAATAATGACATTCTAAACGAAGCCACAGGACTCTTGATCCAGTCAAAAATACACTGCGATAACACTTTTATAACATTGAAGTTAAGGTGCTGCTTAAATTGAAGTGTGTCTCTCAGTAAAATGTATCTCTGAATTACTTTTACTCCTATATCAGCTGTGTGGCTACATTTCAGTCGATGAACTTATCACGGCCAAGACAACCCCAAAGAGAAGCACTTATGAACACAAGAATCATCAGTGGCTCTATTTGAGGTGATCTTAGAGTGTTTCCTTTAACAAATCTCTTCTCATACATTCAGTTGCTTATGTCAGTCAAAACTGCCCCAACAAGTAGCACTTACTGAATTCAAATGTCAAGTCAATGCTCATGTTAGGGTAATGCCATTGACTTCAAAACATATCAAAACACAAAAAAAAAAAATGAACTAAACAAGAATTGTTGTCTGGAAAAATACCTTAGAAGCGAACCTGGGAAATCATAGTGCAGGAAATCTCCTGCGGCAAGTAGCACAAACTTATTCAACAACACTAGTCACTGCATGATGATGTCTGATGAAGAACTCACAATCAAGACAACCCCAAAGAGAAGCACTTATGAAATCAAGGACCATCAGTGTCTCAGTTCGAGGTGATCTGAACATGACTCCAGTAACACGTGTCTACCATCGCAGTCTGTAGTATTTACAGATGTTTCTTTCTAGTGTCTTCTGTGCTGCGTCCTGTTAGCAGTGGAAGTGGTGCTCCATGCACAGATTTACCCATCTTAAATACAGTGTCACCACTGAAGACAACTCCGCCCTGAATTTTCATGAAGTTTCAATGGTGAGAGTGACAATGGTCAGTAAACAATCACCATCTTTCGACTCGATGGATGGACGACCATCATCTTAGATTGATGCAGGCTATTAGCAGATGTCGAGTGGCCACTTACTCTGCATTGATTTTAAATGATGCAACACATTTCCACCTGGCTGACCCAGTTGCAGCTGCATTAGGAAAACTGTAAACAATGCACAGACACATACACATATAGCACTGAACATAAACTTACATGTACAAAGAAAATATACAAAGGGGATATTGAGTAAAGCAGACCATAGGATATCCAAAAACTCATTCTAACATGATAAGCATGTATATATACATTTTGAATCTGCACAAAGTAGTGATACAGTATAGAACTACACCCCAACTTTAAAGCACTTTCCTTTGTTTTATTTCAAAGAATGTAGCTAAAGTTGAAGTGTGTCTCTTACTGGGGTTTTCGATTCACACGCAGCTCACACATCTCAAGATGCACATGTCAATAAAAACTACCCCAACAAAAAGCACTTACTCCATTGAAATCTAAGGTCAGTGATTGTGTTAGGGTAATAATAATGACATTCTAAACGAAGCCACAGGACTCTTGATCCAGTCAAAAATACACTGCGATAACACTTTTATAACATTGAAGTTAAGGTGCTGCTTAAATTGAAGTGTGTCTCTCAGTAAAATGTATCTCTGAATTACTTTTACTCCTATATCAGCTGTGTGGCTACATTTCAGTCGATGAACTTATCACGGCCAAGACAACCCCAAAGAGAAGCACTTATGAACACAAGAATCATCAGTGGCTCTATTTGAGGTGATCTTAGAGTGTTTCCTTTAACAAATCTCTTCTCATACATTCAGTTGCTTATGTCAGTCAAAACTGCCCCAACAAGTAGCACTTACTGAATTCAAATGTCAAGTCAATGCTCATGTTAGGGTAATGCCAATGACTTCAAAACATATCAAAACACACAAAAAAAAAAATGAACTAAACAAGAATTGTTGTCTGGAAAAATACCTTAGAAGCGAACCTGGGAAATCATAGTGCAGGAAATCTCCTGCGGCAAGTAGCACAAACTTATTCAACAACACCAGTCACTGCATGATGATGTCTGATGAAGAACTCACAATCAAGACAACTCCAAAGAGAAGCACTTATGAAATCAAGGACCATCAGTGTCTCAGTTCGAGGTGATCTGAACATGACTCCAGTAACACGTGTCTACCATCGCAGTCTGTAGTATTTACAGATGTTTCTTTCTAGTGTCTTCTGTGCTGCGTCCTGTTAGCAGTGGAAGTGGTGCTCCATGCACAGATTTACCCATCTTAAATACAGTGTCACCACTGAAGACAACTCCGCCCTGAATTTTCAATGGTGAGAGTGACAATGGTCAGTAAACAATCACCATCTTTCGACTCGATGGATGGACGACCATCATCTTAGATTGATGCAGGCTATTAGCAGATGTCGAGTGGCCACTTACTCTGCATTGATTTTAAATGATGCAACACATTTCCACCTGGCTGACCCAGTTGCAGCTGCATTAGGAAAACTGTAAACAATGCACAGACACATACACATATAGCACTGAACATAAACTTACATGTACAAAGAAAATATACAAAGGGGATATTGAGTAAAGCAGACCATAGGATATCCAAAAACTCATTCTAACATGATAAGCATGTATATATACATTTTGAATCTGCACAAAGTAGTGATACAGTATAGAACTACACCCCAACTTTAAAGCACTTTCCTTTGTTTTATTTCAAAGAATGTGGCTAAAGTTGAAGTGTGTCTCTTACTGGGGTTTTCGATTCACACGCAGCTCACACATCTCAAGATGCACATGTCAATAAAAACTACCCCAACAAAAAGCACTTACTCCATTGAAATCTAAGGTCAGTGATTGTGTTAGGGTAATAATAATGACATTCTAAACGAAGCCACAGGACTCTTGATCCAGTCAAAAATACACTGCGATAACACTTTTATAACATTGAAGTTAAGGTGCTGCTTAAATTGAAGTGTGTCTCTCAGTAAAATGTATCTCTGAATTACTTTTACTCCTATATCAGCTGTGTGGCTACATTTCAGTCGATGAACTTATCACGGCCAAGACAACCCCAAAGAGAAGCACTTATGAACACAAGAATCATCAGTGGCTCTATTTGAGGTGATCTTAGAGTGTTTCCTTTAACAAATCTCTTCTCATACATTCAGTTGCTTATGTCAGTCAAAACTGCCCCAACAAGTAGCACTTACTGAATTCAAATGTCAAGTCAATGCTCATGTTAGGGTAATGCCAATGACTTCAAAACATATCAAAACACAAAAAAAAAAAAATGAACTAAACAAGAATTGTTGTCTGGAAAAATACCTTAGAAGCAAACCTGGGAAATCATAGTGCAGGAAATCTCCTGCGGCAAGTAGCACAAACTTATTCAACAACACCAGTCACTGCATGATGATGTCTGATGAAGAACTCACAATCAAGACAACCCCAAAGAGAAGCACTTATGAAATCAAGGACCATCAGTGTCTCAGTTCGAGGTGATCTGAACATGACTCCAGTAACACGTGTCTACCATCGCAGTCTGTAGTATTTACAGATGTTTCTTTCTAGTGTCTTCTGTGCTGCGTCCTGTTAGCAGTGGAAGTGGTGCTCCATGCACAGATTTACCCATCTTAAATACAGTGTCACCACTGAAGACAACTCCGCCCTGAATTTTCATGAAGTTTCAATGGTGAGAGTGACAATGGTCAGTAAACAATCACCATCTTTCGACTCGATGGATGGACGACCATCATCTTAGATTGATGCAGGCTATTAGCAGATGTCGAGTGGCCACTTACTCTGCATTGATTTTGATTGATGCAACACATTTCCACCTGGCTGACCCAGTTGCAGCTGCATGAGGAAAACTGTAAACAATGCACAGACACATACACATATAGCACTGAACATAAACTTACATGTACAAAGAAAATATACAAAGGGGATATTGAGTAAAGCAGACCATAGGATATCCAAAAACTCATTCTAACATGATAAGCATGTATATATACATTTTGAATCTGCACAAAGTAGTGATACAGTATAGAACTACACCCCAACTTTAAAGCACTTTCCTTTGTTTTATTTCAAAGAATGTGGCTAAAGTTGAAGTGTGTCTCTTACTGGGGTTTTCGATTCACACGCAGCTCACACATCTCAAGATGCACATGTCAATAAAAACTACCCCAACAAAAAGCACTTACTCCATTGAAATCTAAGGTCAGTGATTGTGTTAGGGTAATAATAATGACATTCTAAACGAAGCCACAGGACTCTTGATCCAGTCAAAAATACACTGCGATAACACTTTTATAACATTGAAGTTAAGGTGCTGCTTAAATTGAAGTGTGTCTCTCAGTAAAATGTATCTCTGAATTACTTTTACTCCTATATCAGCTGTGTGGCTACATTTCAGTCGATGAACTTATCACGGCCAAGACAACCCCAAAGAGAAGCACTTATGAACACAAGAATCATCAGTGGCTCTATTTGAGGTGATCTTAGAGTGTTTCCTTTAACAAATCTCTTCTCATACATTCAGTTGCTTATGTCAGTCAAAACTGCCCCAACAAGTAGCACTTACTGAATTCAAATGTCAAGTCAATGCTCATGTTAGGGTAATGCCAATGACTTCAAAACATATCAAAACACAAAAAAAAAAAAAATGAACTAAACAAGAATTGTTGTCTGGAAAAATACCTTAGAAGCGAACCTGGGAAATCATAGTGCAGGAAATCTCCTGCGGCAAGTAGCACAAACTTATTCAACAACACCAGTCACTGCATGATGATGTCTGATGAAGAACTCACAATCAAGACAACCCCAAAGAGAAGCACTTATGAAATCAAGGACCATCAGTGTCTCAGTTCGAGGTGATCTGAACATGACTCCAGTAACACGTGTCTACCATCGCAGTCTGTAGTATTTACAGATGTTTCTTTCTAGTGTCTTCTGTGCTGCGTCCTGTTAGCAGTGGAAGTGGTGCTCCATGCACAGATTTACCCATCTTAAATACAGTGTCACCACTGAAGACAACTCCGCCCTGAATTTTCATGAAGTTTCAATGGTGAGAGTGACAATGGTCAGTAAACAATCACCATCTTTCGACTCGATGGATGGACGACCATCATCTTAGATTGATGCAGGCTATTAGCAGATGTCGAGTGGCCACTTACTCTGCATTGATTTTGATTGATGCAACACATTTCCACCTGGCTGACCCAGTTGCAGCTGCATGAGGAAAACTGTAAACAATGCACAGACACATACACATATAGCACTGAACATAAACTTACATGTACAAAGAAAATATACAAAGGGGATATTGAGTAAAGCAGACCATAGGATATCCAAAAACTCATTCTAACATGATAAGCATGTATATATACATTTTGAATCTGCACAAAGTAGTGATACAGTATAGAACTACACCCCAACTTTAAAGCACTTTCCTTTGTTTTATTTCAAAGAATGTGGCTAAAGTTGAAGTGTGTCTCTTACTGGGGTTTTCGATTCACACGCAGCTCACACATCTCAAGATGCACATGTCAATAAAAACTACCCCAACAAAAAGCACTTACTCCATTGAAATCTAAGGTCAGTGATTGTGTTAGGGTAATAATAATGACATTCTAAACGAAGCCACAGGACTCTTGATCCAGTCAAAAATACACTGCGATAACACTTTTATAACATTGAAGTTAAGGTGCTGCTTAAATTGAAGTGTGTCTCTCAGTAAAATGTATCTCTGAATTACTTTTACTCCTATATCAGCTGTGTGGCTACATTTCAGTCGATGAACTTATCACGGCCAAGACAACCCCAAAGAGAAGCACTTATGAACACAAGAATCATCAGTGGCTCTATTTGAGGTGATCTTAGAGTGTTTCCTTTAACAAATCTCTTCTCATACATTCAGTTGCTTATGTCAGTCAAAACTGCCCCAACAAGTAGCACTTACTGAATTCAAATGTCAAGTCAATGCTCATGTTAGGGTAATGCCAATGACTTCAAAACATATCAAAACACAAAAAAAAAAAAATGAACTAAACAAGAATTGTTGTCTGGAAAAATACCTTAGAAGCGAACCTGGGAAATCATAGTGCAGGAAATCTCCTGCGGCAAGTAGCACAAACTTATTCAACAACACCAGTCACTGCATGATGATGTCTGATGAAGAACTCACAATCAAGACAACCCCAAAGAGAAGCACTTATGAAATCAAGGACCATCAGTGTCTCAGTTCGAGGTGATCTGAACATGACTCCAGTAACACGTGTCTACCATCGCAGTCTGTAGTATTTACAGATGTTTCTTTCTAGTGTCTTCTGTGCTGCGTCCTGTTAGCAGTGGAAGTGGTGCTCCATGCACAGATTTACCCATCTTAAATACAGTGTCACCACTGAAGACAACTCCGCCCTGAATTTTCATGAAGTTTCAATGGTGAGAGTGACAATGGTCAGTAAACAATCACCATCTTTCGACTCGATGGATGGACGACCATCATCTTAGATTGATGCAGGCTATTAGCAGATGTCGAGTGGCCACTTACTCTGCATTGATTTTGATTGATGCAACACATTTCCACCTGGCTGACCCAGTTGCAGCTGCATGAGGAAAACTGTAAACAATGCACAGACACATACACATATAGCACTGAACATAAACTTACATGTACAAAGAAAATATACAAAGGGGATATTGAGTAAAGCAGACCATAGGATATCCAAAAACTCATTCTAACATGATAAGCATGTATATATACATTTTGAATCTGCACAAAGTAGTGATACAGTATAGAACTACACCCCAACTTTAAAGCACTTTCCTTTGTTTTATTTCAAAGAATGTGGCTAAAGTTGAAGTGTGTCTCTTACTGGGGTTTTCGATTCACACGCAGCTCACACATCTCAAGATGCACATGTCAATAAAAACTACCCCAACAAAAAGCACTTACTCCATTGAAATCTAAGGTCAGTGATTGTGTTAGGGTAATAATAATGACATTCTAAACGAAGCCACAGGACTCTTGATCCAGTCAAAAATACACTGCGATAACACTTTTATAACATTGAAGTTAAGGTGCTGCTTAAATTGAAGTGTGTCTCTCAGTAAAATGTATCTCTGAATTACTTTTACTCCTATATCAGCTGTGTGGCTACATTTCAGTCGATGAACTTATCACGGCCAAGACAACCCCAAAGAGAAGCACTTATGAACACAAGAATCATCAGTGGCTCTATTTGAGGTGATCTTAGAGTGTTTCCTTTAACAAATCTCTTCTCATACATTCAGTTGCTTATGTCAGTCAAAACTGCCCCAACAAGTAGCACTTACTGAATTCAAATGTCAAGTCAATGCTCATGTTAGGGTAATGCCAATGACTTCAAAACATATCAAAACACAAAAAAAAAAAAAATGAACTAAACAAGAATTGTTGTCTGGAAAAATACCTTAGAAGCGAACCTGGGAAATCATAGTGCAGGAAATCTCCTGCGGCAAGTAGCACAAACTTATTCAACAACACCAGTCACTGCATGATGATGTCTGATGAAGAACTCACAATCAAGACAACCCCAAAGAGAAGCACTTATGAAATCAAGGACCATCAGTGTCTCAGTCCGAGGTGATCTGAACATGACTCCAGTAACACGTGTCTACCATCGCAGTCTGTAGTATTTACAGATGTTTCTTTCTAGTGTCTTCTGTGCTGCGTCCTGTTAGCAGTGGAAGTGGTGCTCCATGCACAGATTTACCCATCTTAAATACAGTGTCACCACTGAAGACAACTCCGCCCTGAATTTTCATGAAGTTTCAATGGTGAGAGTGACAATGGTCAGTAAACAATCACCATCTTTCGACTTGATGGATGGACGACCATCATCTTAGATTGATGCAGGCTATTAGCAGATGTCGAGTGGCCACTTACTCTGCATTGATTTTGATTGATGCAACACATTTCCACCTGGCTGACCCAGTTGCAGCTGCATGAGGAAAACTGTAAACAATGCACAGACACATACACATATAGCACTGAACATAAACTTACATGTACAAAGAAAATATACAAAGGGGATATTGAGTAAAGCAGACCATAGGATATCCAAAAACTCATTCTAACATGATAAGCATGTATATATACATTTTGAATCTGCACAAAGTAGTGATACAGTATAGAACTACACCCCAACTTTAAAGCTCTTTCCTTTGTTTTATTTCAAAGAATGTGGCTAAAGTTGAAGTGTGTCTCTTACTGGGGTTTTCGATTCACACGCAGCTCACACATCTCAAGATGCACATGTCAATAAAAACTACCCCAACAAAAAGCACTTACTCCATTGAAATCTAAGGTCAGCACTTTCCTTTGTTTTATTTCAAAGAATGTGGCTAAAGTTGAAGTGTGTCTCTTACTGGGGTTTTCGATTCACACGCAGCTCACACATCTCAAGATGCACATGTCAATAAAAACTACCCCAACAAAAAGCACTTACTCCATTGAAATCTAAGGTCAGTGATTGTGTTAGGGTAATAATAATGACATTCTAAACGAAGCCACAGGACTCTTGATCCAGTCAAAAATACACTGCGATAACACTTTTATAACATTGAAGTTAAGGTGCTGCTTAAATTGAAGTGTGTCTCTCAGTAAAATGTATCTCTGAATTACTTTTACTCCTATATCAGCTGTGTGGCTACATTTCAGTCGATGAACTTATCACGGCCAAGACAACCCCAAAGAGAAGCACTTATGAACACAAGAATCATCAGTGGCTCTATTTGAGGTGATCTTAGAGTGTTTCCTTTAACAAATCTCTTCTCATACATTCAGTTGCTTATGTCAGTCAAAACTGCCCCAACAAGTAGCACTTACTGAATTCAAATGTCAAGTCAATGCTCATGTTATTCAACAACACCAGTCACTGCATGATGATGTCTGATGAAGAACTCACAATCAAGACAACCCCAAAGAGAAGCACTTATGAAATCAAGGACCATCAGTGTCTCAGTTCGAGGTGATCTGAACATGACTCCAGTAACACGTGTCTACCATCGCAGTCTGTAGTATTTACAGATGTTTCTTTCTAGTGTCTTCTGTGCTGCGTCCTGTTAGCAGTGGAAGTGGTGCTCCATGCACAGATTTACCCATCTTAAATACAGTGTCACCACTGAAGACAACTCCGCCCTGAATTTTCATGAAGTTTCAATGGTGAGAGTGACAATGGTCAGTAAACAATCACCATCTTTCGACTCGATGGATGGACGACCATCATCTTAGATTGATGCAGGCTATTAGCAGATGTCGAGTGGCCACTTACTCTGCATTGATTTTGATTGATGCAACACATTTCCACCTGGCTGACCCAGTTGCAGCTGCATGAGGAAAACTGTAAACAATGCACAGACACATACACATATAGCACTGAACATAAACTTACATGTACAAAGAAAATATACAAAGGGGATATTGAGTAAAGCAGACCATAGGATATCCAAAAACTCATTCTAACATGATAAGCATGTATATATACATTTTGAATCTGCACAAAGTAGTGATACAGTATAGAACTACACCCCAACTTTAAAGCACTTTCCTTTGTTTTATTTCAAAGAATGTGGCTAAAGTTGAAGTGTGTCTCTTACTGGGGTTTCTGATTCACACGCAGCTCACACATCTCAAGATGCACATGTCAATAAAAACTACCCCAACAAAAAGCACTTACTCCATTGAAATCTAAGGTCAGTGATTGTGTTAGGGTAATAATAATGACATTCTAAACGAAGCCACAGGACTCTTGATCCAGTCAAAAATACACTGCGATAACACTTTTATAACATTGAAGTTAAGGTGCTGCTTAAATTGAAGTGTGTCTCTCAGTAAAATGTATCTCTGAATTACTTTTACTCCTATATCAGCTGTGTGGCTACATTTCAGTCGATGAACTTATCACGGCCAAGACAACCCCAAAGAGAAGCACTTATGAACACAAGAATCATCAGTGGCTCTATTTGAGGTGATCTTAGAGTGTTTCCTTTAACAAATCTCTTCTCATACATTCAGTTGCTTATGTCAGTCAAAACTGCCCCAACAAGTAGCACTTACTGAATTCAAATGTCAAGTCAATGCTCATGTTAGGGTAATGCCAATGACTTCAAAACATATCAAAACACAAAAAAAAAAAAAAATGAACTAAACAAGAATTGTTGTCTGGAAAAATACCTTAGAAGCGAACCTGGGAAATCATAGTGCAGGAAATCTCCTGCGGCAAGTAGCACAAACTTATTCAACAACACCAGTCACTGCATGATGATGTCTGATGAAGAACTCACAATCAAGACAACCCCAAAGAGAAGCACTTATGAAATCAAGGACCATCAGTGTCTCAGTTCGAGGTGATCTGAACATGACTCCAGTAACACGTGTCTACCATCGCAGTCTGTAGTATTTACAGATGTTTCTTTCTAGTGTCTTCTGTGCTGCGTCCTGTTAGCAGTGGAAGTGGTGCTCCATGCACAGATTTACCCATCTTAAATACAGTGTCACCACTGAAGACAACTCCGCCCTGAATTTTCATGAAGTTTCAATGGTGAGAGTGACAATGGTCAGTAAACAATCACCATCTTTCGACTTGATGGATGGACGACCATCATCTTAGATTGATGCAGGCTATTAGCAGATGTCGAGTGGCCACTTACTCTGCATTGATTTTGATTGATGCAACACATTTCCACCTGGCTGACCCAGTTGCAGCTGCATGAGGAAAACTGTAAACAATGCACAGACACATACACATATAGCACTGAACATAAACTTACATGTACAAAGAAAATATACAAAGGGGATATTGAGTAAAGCAGACCATAGGATATCCAAAAACTCATTCTAACATGATAAGCATGTATATATACATTTTGAATCTGCACAAAGTAGTGATACAGTATAGAACTACACCCCAACTTTAAAGCACTTTCCTTTGTTTTATTTCAAAGAATGTGGCTAAAGTTGAAGTGTGTCTCTTACTGGGGTTTTCGATTCACACGCAGCTCACACATCTCAAGATGCACATGTCAATAAAAACTACCCCAACAAAAAGCACTTACTCCATTGAAATCTAAGGTCAGCACTTTCCTTTGTTTTATTTCAAAGAATGTGGCTAAAGTTGAAGTGTGTCTCTTACTGGGGTTTTCGATTCACACGCAGCTCACACATCTCAAGATGCACATGTCAATAAAAACTACCCCAACAAAAAGCACTTACTCCATTGAAATCTAAGGTCAGTGATTGTGTTAGGGTAATAATAATGACATTCTAAACGAAGCCACAGGACTCTTGATCCAGTCAAAAATACACTGCGATAACACTTTTATAACATTGAAGTTAAGGTGCTGCTTAAATTGAAGTGTGTCTCTCAGTAAAATGTATCTCTGAATTACTTTTACTCCTATATCAGCTGTGTGGCTACATTTCAGTCGATGAACTTATCACGGCCAAGACAACCCCAAAGAGAAGCACTTATGAACACAAGAATCATCAGTGGCTCTATTTGAGGTGATCTTAGAGTGTTTCCTTTAACAAATCTCTTCTCATACATTCAGTTGCTTATGTCAGTCAAAACTGCCCCAACAAGTAGCACTTACTGAATTCAAATGTCAAGTCAATGCTCATGTTAGGGTAATGCCAATGACTTCAAAACATATCAAAACACAAAAAAAAAAAAAAAATGAACTAAACAAGAATTGTTGTCTGGAAAAATACCTTAGAAGCGAACCTGGGAAATCATAGTGCAGGAAATCTCCTGCGGCAAGTAGCACAAACTTATTCAACAACACCAGTCACTGCATGATGATGTCTGATGAAGAACTCACAATCAAGACAACCCCAAAGAGAAGCACTTATGAAATCAAGGACCATCAGTGTCTCAGTTCGAGGTGATCTGAACATGACTCCAGTAACACGTGTCTACCATCGCAGTCTGTAGTATTTACAGATGTTTCTTTCTAGTGTCTTCTGTGCTGCGTCCTGTTAGCAGTGGAAGTGGTGCTCCATGCACAGATTTACCCATCTTAAATACAGTGTCACCACTGAAGACAACTCCGCCCTGAATTTTCATGAAGTTTCAATGGTGAGAGTGACAATGGTCAGTAAACAATCACCATCTTTCGACTCGATGGATGGACGACCATCATCTTAGATTGATGCAGGCTATTAGCAGATGTCGAGTGGCCACTTACTCTGCATTGATTTTGATTGATGCAACACATTTCCACCTGGCTGACCCAGTTGCAGCTGCATGAGGAAAACTGTAAACAATGCACAGACACATACACATATAGCACTGAACATAAACTTACATGTACAAAGAAAATATACAAAGGGGATATTGAGTAAAGCAGACCATAGGATATCCAAAAACTCATTCTAACATGATAAGCATGTATATATACATTTTGAATCTGCACAAAGTAGTGATACAGTATAGAACTACACCCCAACTTTAAAGCACTTTCCTTTGTTTTATTTCAAAGAATGTGGCTAAAGTTGAAGTGTGTCTCTTACTGGGGTTTTCGATTCACACGCAGCTCACACATCTCAAGATGCACATGTCAATAAAAACTACCCCAACAAAAAGCACTTACTCCATTGAAATCTAAGGTCAGCACTTTCCTTTGTTTTATTTCAAAGAATGTGGCTAAAGTTGAAGTGTGTCTCTTACTGGGGTTTTCGATTCACACGCAGCTCACACATCTCAAGATGCACATGTCAATAAAAACTACCCCAACAAAAAGCACTTACTCCATTGAAATCTAAGGTCAGTGATTGTGTTAGGGTAATAATAATGACATTCTAAACGAAGCCACAGGACTCTTGATCCAGTCAAAAATACACTGCGATAACACTTTTATAACATTGAAGTTAAGGTGCTGCTTAAATTGAAGTGTGTCTCTCAGTAAAATGTATCTCTGAATTACTTTTACTCCTATATCAGCTGTGTGGCTACATTTCAGTCGATGAACTTATCACGGCCAAGACAACCCCAAAGAGAAGCACTTATGAACACAAGAATCATCAGTGGCTCTATTTGAGGTGATCTTAGAGTGTTTCCTTTAACAAATCTCTTCTCATACATTCAGTTGCTTATGTCAGTCAAAACTGCCCCAACAAGTAGCACTTACTGAATTCAAATGTCAAGTCAATGCTCATGTTAGGGTAATGCCAATGACTTCAAAACATATCAAAACACAAAAAAAAAAAAAATGAACTAAACAAGAATTGTTGTCTGGAAAAATACCTTAGAAGCGAACCTGGGAAATCATAGTGCAGGAAATCTCCTGCGGCAAGTAGCACAAACTTATTCAACAACACCAGTCACTGCATGATGATGTCTAATGAAGAACTCACAATCAAGACAACCCCAAAGAGAAGCACTTATGAAATCAAGGACCATCAGTGTCTCAGTTCGAGGTGATCTGAACATGACTCCAGTAACACGTGTCTACCATCGCAGTCTGTAGTATTTACAGATGTTTCTTTCTAGTGTCTTCTGTGCTGCGTCCTGTTAGCAGTGGAAGTGGTGCTCCATGCACAGATTTACCCATCTTAAATACAGTGTCACCACTGAAGACAACTCCGCCCTGAATTTTCATGAAGTTTCAATGGTGAGAGTGACAATGGTCAGTAAACAATCACCATCTTTCGACTCGATGGATGGACGACCATCATCTTAGATTGATGCAGGCTATTAGCAGATGTCGAGTGGCCACTTACTCTGCATTGATTTTGATTGATGCAACACATTTCCACCTGGCTGACCCAGTTGCAGCTGCATGAGGAAAACTGTAAACAATGCACAGACACATACACATATAGCACTGAACATAAACTTACATGTACAAAGAAAATATACAAAGGGGATATTGAGTAAAGCAGACCATAGGATATCCAAAAACTCATTCTAACATGATAAGCATGTATATATACATTTTGAATCTGCACAAAGTAGTGATACAGTATAGAACTACACCCCAACTTTAAAGCACTTTCCTTTGTTTTATTTCAAAGAATGTGGCTAAAGTTGAAGTGTGTCTCTTACTGGGGTTTTCGATTCACACGCAGCTCACACATCTCAAGATGCACATGTCAATAAAAACTACCCCAACAAAAAGCACTTACTCCATTGAAATCTAAGGTCAGTGATTGTGTTAGGGTAATAATAATGACATTCTAAACGAAGCCACAGGACTCTTGATCCAGTCAAAAATACACTGCGATAACACTTTTATAACATTGAAGTTAAGGTGCTGCTTAAATTGAAGTGTGTCTCTCAGTAAAATGTATCTCTGAATTACTTTTACTCCTATATCAGCTGTGTGGCTACATTTCAGTCGATGAACTTATCACGGCCAAGACAACCCCAAAGAGAAGCACTTATGAACACAAGAATCATCAGTGGCTCTATTTGAGGTGATCTTAGAGTGTTTCCTTTAACAAATCTCTTCTCATACATTCAGTTGCTTATGTCAGTCAAAACTGCCCCAACAAGTAGCACTTACTGAATTCAAATGTCAAGTCAATGCTCATGTTAGGGTAATGCCAATGACTTCAAAACATATCAAAACACAAAAAAAAAAAAAAATGAACTAAACAAGAATTGTTGTCTGGAAAAATACCTTAGAAGCGAACCTGGGAAATCATAGTGCAGGAAATCTCCTGCGGCAAGTAGCACAAACTTATTCAACAACACCAGTCACTGCATGATGATGTCTGATGAAGAACTCACAATCAAGACAACCCCAAAGAGAAGCACTTATGAAATCAAGGACCATCAGTGTCTCAGTTCGAGGTGATCTGAACATGACTCCAGTAACACGTGTCTACCATCGCAGTCTGTAGTATTTACAGATGTTTCTTTCTAGTGTCTTCTGTGCTGCGTCCTGTTAGCAGTGGAAGTGGTGCTCCATGCACAGATTTACCCATCTTAAATACAGTGTCACCACTGAAGACAACTCCGCCCTGAATTTTCATGAAGTTTCAATGGTGAGAGTGACAATGGTCAGTAAACAATCACCATCTTTCGACTCGATGGATGGACGACCATCATCTTAGATTGATGCAGGCTATTAGCAGATGTCGAGTGGCCACTTACTCTGCATTGATTTTGATTGATGCAACACATTTCCACCTGGCTGACCCAGTTGCAGCTGCATGAGGAAAACTGTAAACAATGCACAGACACATACACATATAGCACTGAACATAAACTTACATGTACAAAGAAAATATACAAAGGGGATATTGAGTAAAGCAGACCATAGGATATCCAAAAACTCATTCTAACATGATAAGCATGTATATATACATTTTGAATCTGCACAAAGTAGTGATACAGTATAGAACTACACCCCAACTTTAAAGCACTTTCCTTTGTTTTATTTCAAAGAATGTGGCTAAAGTTGAAGTGTGTCTCTTACTGGGGTTTCTGATTCACACGCAGCTCACACATCTCAAGATGCACATGTCAATAAAAACTACCCCAACAAAAAGCACTTACTCCATTGAAATCTAAGGTCAGTGATTGTGTTAGGGTAATAATAATGACATTCTAAACGAAGCCACAGGACTCTTGATCCAGTCAAAAATACACTGCGATAACACTTTTATAACATTGAAGTTAAGGTGCTGCTTAAATTGAAGTGTGTCTCTCAGTAAAATGTATCTCTGAATTACTTTTACTCCTATATCAGCTGTGTGGCTACATTTCAGTCGATGAACTTATCACGGCCAAGACAACCCCAAAGAGAAGCACTTATGAACACAAGAATCATCAGTGGCTCTATTTGAGGTGATCTTAGAGTGTTTCCTTTAACAAATCTCTTCTCATACATTCAGTTGCTTATGTCAGTCAAAACTGCCCCAACAAGTAGCACTTACTGAATTCAAATGTCAAGTCAATGCTCATGTTAGGGTAATGCCAATGACTTCAAAACATATCAAAACACAAAAAAAAAAAAAATGAACTAAACAAGAATTGTTGTCTGGAAAAATACCTTAGAAGCGAACCTGGGAAATCATAGTGCAGGAAATCTCCTGCGGCAAGTAGCACAAACTTATTCAACAACACCAGTCACTGCATGATGATGTCTGATGAAGAACTCACAATCAAGACAACCCCAAAGAGAAGCACTTATGAAATCAAGGACCATCAGTGTCTCAGTTCGAGGTGATCTGAACATGACTCCAGTAACACGTGTCTACCATCGCAGTCTGTAGTATTTACAGATGTTTCTTTCTAGTGTCTTCTGTGCTGCGTCCTGTTAGCAGTGGAAGTGGTGCTCCATGCACAGATTTACCCATCTTAAATACAGTGTCACCACTGAAGACAACTCCGCCCTGAATTTTCATGAAGTTTCAATGGTGAGAGTGACAATGGTCAGTAAACAATCACCATCTTTCGACTCGATGGATGGACGACCATCATCTTAGATTGATGCAGGCTATTAGCAGATGTCGAGTGGCCACTTACTCTGCATTGATTTTGATTGATGCAACACATTTCCACCTGGCTGACCCAGTTGCAGCTGCATGAGGAAAACTGTAAACAATGCACAGACACATACACATATAGCACTGAACATAAACTTACATGTACAAAGAAAATATACAAAGGGGATATTGAGTAAAGCAGACCATAGGATATCCAAAAACTCATTCTAACATGATAAGCATGTATATATACATTTTGAATCTGCACAAAGTAGTGATACAGTATAGAACTACACCCCAACTTTAAAGCACTTTCCTTTGTTTTATTTCAAAGAATGTGGCTAAAGTTGAAGTGTGTCTCTTACTGGGGTTTTCGATTCACACGCAGCTCACACATCTCAAGATGCACATGTCAATAAAAACTACCCCAACAAAAAGCACTTACTCCATTGAAATCTAAGGTCAGTGATTGTGTTAGGGTAATAATAATGACATTCTAAACGAAGCCACAGGACTCTTGATCCAGTCAAAAATACACTGCGATAACACTTTTATAACATTGAAGTTAAGGTGCTGCTTAAATTGAAGTGTGTCTCTCAGTAAAATGTATCTCTGAATTACTTTTACTCCTATATCAGCTGTGTGGCTACATTTCAGTCGATGAACTTATCACGGCCAAGACAACCCCAAAGAGAAGCACTTATGAACACAAGAATCATCAGTGGCTCTATTTGAGGTGATCTTAGAGTGTTTCCTTTAACAAATCTCTTCTCATACATTCAGTTGCTTATGTCAGTCAAAACTGCCCCAACAAGTAGCACTTACTGAATTCAAATGTCAAGTCAATGCTCATGTTAGGGTAATGCCAATGACTTCAAAACATATCAAAACACAAAAAAAAAAAAATGAACTAAACAAGAATTGTTGTCTGGAAAAATACCTTAGAAGCGAACCTGGGAAATTATAGTGCAGGAAATCTCCTGCGGCAAGTAGCACAAACTTATTCAACAACACCAGTCACTGCATGATGATGTCTGATGAAGAACTCACAATCAAGACAACCCCAAAGAGAAGCACTTATGAAATCAAGGACCATCAGTGTCTCAGTTCGAGGTGATCTGAACATGACTCCAGTAACACGTGTCTACCATCGCAGTCTGTAGTATTTACAGATGTTTCTTTCTAGTGTCTTCTGTGCTGCGTCCTGTTAGCAGTGGAAGTGGTGCTCCATGCACAGATTTACCCATCTTAAATACAGTGTCACCACTGAAGACAACTCCGCCCTGAATTTTCATGAAGTTTCAATGGTGAGAGTGACAATGGTCAGTAAACAATCACCATCTTTCGACTCGATGGATGGACGACCATCATCTTAGATTGATGCAGGCTATTAGCAGATGTCGAGTGGCCACTTACTCTGCATTGATTTTGATTGATGCAACACATTTCCACCTGGCTGACCCAGTTGCAGCTGCATGAGGAAAACTGTAAACAATGCACAGACACATACACATATAGCACTGAACATAAACTTACATGTACAAAGAAAATATACAAAGGGGATATTGAGTAAAGCAGACCATAGGATATCCAAAAACTCATTCTAACATGATAAGCATGTATATATACATTTTGAATCTGCACAAAGTAGTGATACAGTATAGAACTACACCCCAACTTTAAAGCACTTTCCTTTGTTTTATTTCAAAGAATGTGGCTAAAGTTGAAGTGTGTCTCTTACTGGGGTTTTCGATTCACACGCAGCTCACACATCTCAAGATGCACATGTCAATAAAAACTACCCCAACAAAAAGCACTTACTCCATTGAAATCTAAGGTCAGTGATTGTGTTAGGGTAATAATAATGACATTCTAAACGAAGCCACAGGACTCTTGATCCAGTCAAAAATACACTGCGATAACACTTTTATAACATTGAAGTTAAGGTGCTGCTTAAATTGAAGTGTGTCTCTCAGTAAAATGTATCTCTGAATTACTTTTACTCCTATATCAGCTGTGTGGCTACATTTCAGTCGATGAACTTATCACGGCCAAGACAACCCCAAAGAGAAGCACTTATGAACACAAGAATCATCAGTGGCTCTATTTGAGGTGATCTTAGAGTGTTTCCTTTAACAAATCTCTTCTCATACATTCAGTTGCTTATGTCAGTCAAAACTGCCCCAACAAGTAGCACTTACTGAATTCAAATGTCAAGTCAATGCTCATGTTAGGGTAATGCCAATGACTTCAAAACATATCAAAACACAAAAAAAAAAAAAATGAACTAAACAAGAATTGTTGTCTGGAAAAATACCTTAGAAGCGAACCTGGGAAATCATAGTGCAGGAAATCTCCTGCGGCAAGTAGCACAAACTTATTCAACAACACCAGTCACTGCATGATGATGTCTGATGAAGAACTCACAATCAAGACAACCCCAAAGAGAAGCACTTATGAAATCAAGGACCATCAGTGTCTCAGTTCGAGGTGATCTGAACATGACTCCAGTAACACGTGTCTACCATCGCAGTCTGTAGTATTTACAGATGTTTCTTTCTAGTGTCTTCTGTGCTGCGTCCTGTTAGCAGTGGAAGTGGTGCTCCATGCACAGATTTACCCATCTTAAATACAGTGTCACCACTGAAGACAACTCCGCCCCGAATTTTCATGAAGTTTCAATGGTGAGAGTGACAATGGTCAGTAAACAATCACCATCTTTCGACTCGATGGATGGACGACCATCATCTTAGATTGATGCAGAATATAATCAGATGTCGAGTGGCCACTTACTCTGCATTGATTTTGATTGATGCAACACATTTCCACCTGACTGACCCAGTTGCAGCTGCATGAGGAAAACTGTAAACAATGCACAGACACATACACATATAGCACTGAACATAAACTTACATGTACAAAGAAAATATACAAAGGGGATATTGAGTAAAGCAGACCATAGGATATCCAAAAACTCATTCTAACATGATAAGCATGTATATTTATATTTTGAATCTGCACAAAGTAGTGATACAGTATAGAACTACACCCCAACTTTAAAGCACTTTCCTTTGTTTTATTTCAAAGAATGTGGCTAAAGTTGAAGTGTGTCTCTTACTGGGGTTTTCGATTCACACGCAGCTCACACATCTCAAGATGCACATGTCAATAAAAACTACCCCAACAAAAAGCACTTACTCCATTGAAATCTAAGGTCAGTGATTGTGTTAGGGTAATAATAATGACATTCTAAACGAAGCCACAGGACTCTTGATCCAGTCAAAAATACACTGCGATAACACTTTTATAACATTGAAGTTAAGGTGCTGCTTAAATTGAAGTGTGTCTCTCAGTAAAATGTATCTCTGAATTACTTTTACTCCTATATCAGCTGTGTGGCTACATTTCAGTCGATGAACTTATCACGGCCAAGACAACCCCAAAGAGAAGCACTTATGAACACAAGAATCATCAGTGGCTCTATTTGAGGTGATCTTAGAGTGTTTCCTTTAACAAATCTCTTCTCATACATTCAGTTGCTTATGTCAGTCAAAACTGCCCCAACAAGTAGCACTTACTGAATTCAAATGTCAAGTCAATGCTCATGTTAGGGTAATGCCAATGACTTCAAAACATATCAAAACACAAAAAAAAAAAAAATGAACTAAACAAGAATTGTTGTCTGGAAAAATACCTTAGAAGCGAACCTGGGAAATCATAGTGCAGGAAATCTCCTGCGGCAAGTAGCACAAACTTATTCAACAACACCAGTCACTGCATGATGATGTCTGATGAAGAACTCACAATCAAGACAACCCCAAAGAGAAGCACTTATGAAATCAAGGACCATCAGTGTCTCAGTTCGAGGTGATCTGAACATGACTCCAGTAACACGTGTCTACCATCGCAGTCTGTAGTATTTACAGATGTTTCTTTCTAGTGTCTTCTGTGCTGCGTCCTGTTAGCAGTGGAAGTGGTGCTCCATGCACAGATTTACCCATCTTAAATACAGTGTCACCACTGAAGACAACTCCGCCCCGAATTTTCATGAAGTTTCAATGGTGAGAGTGACAATGGTCAGTAAACAATCACCATCTTTCGACTCGATGGATGGACGACCATCATCTTAGATTGATGCAGGCTATTAGCAGATGTCGAGTGGCCACTTACTCTGCATTGATTTTGATTGATGCAACACATTTCCACCTGGCTGACCCAGTTGCAGCTGCATGAGGAAAACTGTAAACAATGCACAGACACATACACATATAGCACTGAACATAAACTTACATGTACAAAGAAAATATACAAAGGGGATATTGAGTAAAGCAGACCATAGGATATCCAAAAACTCATTCTAACATGATAAGCATGTATATATACATTTTGAATCTGCACAAAGTAGTGATACAGTATAGAACTACACCCCAACTTTAAAGCACTTTCCTTTGTTTTATTTCAAAGAATGTGGCTAAAGTTGAAGTGTGTCTCTTACTGGGGTTTTCGATTCACACGCAGCTCACACATCTCAAGATGCACATGTCAATAAAAACTACCCCAACAAAAAGCACTTACTCCATTGAAATCTAAGGTCAGTGATTGTGTTAGGGTAATAATAATGACATTCTAAACGAAGCCACAGGACTCTTGATCCAGTCAAAAATACACTGCGATAACACTTTTATAACATTGAAGTTAAGGTGCTGCTTAAATTGAAGTGTGTCTCTCAGTAAAATGTATCTCTGAATTACTTTTACTCCTATATCAGCTGTGTGGCTACATTTCAGTCGATGAACTTATCACGGCCAAGACAACCCCAAAGAGAAGCACTTATGAACACAAGAATCATCAGTGGCTCTATTTGAGGTGATCTTAGAGTGTTTCCTTTAACAAATCTCTTCTCATACATTCAGTTGCTTATGTCAGTCAAAACTGCCCCAACAAGTAGCACTTACTGAATTCAAATGTCAAGTCAATGCTCATGTTAGGGTAATGCCAATGACTTCAAAACATATCAAAACACAAAAAAAAAAAAAAAATGAACTAAACAAGAATTGTTGTCTGGAAAAATACCTTAGAAGCGAACCTGGGAAATCATAGTGCAGGAAATCTCCTGCGGCAAGTAGCACAAACTTATTCAACAACACCAGTCACTGCATGATGATGTCTGATGAAGAACTCACAATCAAGACAACCCCAAAGAGAAGCACTTATGAAATCAAGGACCATCAGTGTCTCAGTTCGAGGTGATCTGAACATGACTCCAGTAACACGTGTCTACCATCGCAGTCTGTAGTATTTACAGATGTTTCTTTCTAGTGTCTTCTGTGCTGCGTCCTGTTAGCAGTGGAAGTGGTGCTCCATGCACAGATTTACCCATCTTAAATACAGTGTCACCACTGAAGACAACTCCGCCCTGAATTTTCATGAAGTTTCAATGGTGAGAGTGACAATGGTCAGTAAACAATCACCATCTTTCGACTCGATGGATGGACGACCATCATCTTAGATTGATGCAGGCTATTAGCAGATGTCGAGTGGCCACTTACTCTGCATTGATTTTGATTGATGCAACACATTTCCACCTGGCTGACCCAGTTGCAGCTGCATGAGGAAAACTGTAAACAATGCACAGACACATACACATATAGCACTGAACATAAACTTACATGTACAAAGAAAATATACAAAGGGGATATTGAGTAAAGCAGACCATAGGATATCCAAAAACTCATTCTAACATGATAAGCATGTATATATACATTTTGAATCTGCACAAAGTAGTGATACAGTATAGAACTACACCCCAACTTTAAAGCACTTTCCTTTGTTTTATTTCAAAGAATGTGGCTAAAGTTGAAGTGTGTCTCTTACTGGGGTTTTCGATTCACACGCAGCTCACACATCTCAAGATGCACATGTCAATAAAAACTACCCCAACAAAAAGCACTTACTCCATTGAAATCTAAGGTCAGTGATTGTGTTAGGGTAATAATAATGACATTCTAAACGAAGCCACAGGACTCTTGATCCAGTCAAAAATACACTGCGATAACACTTTTATAACATTGAAGTTAAGGTGCTGCTTAAATTGAAGTGTGTCTCTCAGTAAAATGTATCTCTGAATTACTTTTACTCCTATATCAGCTGTGTGGCTACATTTCAGTCGATGAACTTATCACGGCCAAGACAACCCCAAAGAGAAGCACTTATGAACACAAGAATCATCAGTGGCTCTATTTGAGGTGATCTTAGAGTGTTTCCTTTAACAAATCTCTTCTCATACATTCAGTTGCTTATGTCAGTCAAAACTGCCCCAACAAGTAGCACTTACTGAATTCAAATGTCAAGTCAATGCTCATGTTAGGGTAATGCCAATGACTTCAAAACATATCAAAACACACAAAAAAAAAAATGAACTAAACAAGAATTGTTGTCTGGAAAAATACCTTAGAAGCGAACCTGGGAAATCATAGTGCAGGAAATCTCCTGCGGCAAGTAGCACAAACTTATTCAACAACACCAGTCACTGCATGATGATGTCTGATGAAGAACTCACAATCAAGACAACCCCAAAGAGAAGCACTTATGAAATCAAGGACCATCAGTGTCTCAGTTCGAGGTGATCTGAACATGACTCCAGTAACACGTGTCTACCATCGCAGTCTGTAGTATTTACAGATGTTTCTTTCTAGTGTCTTCTGTGCTGCGTCCTGTTAGCAGTGGAAGTGGTGCTCCATGCACAGATTTACCCATCTTAAATACAGTGTCACCACTGAAGACAACTCCGCCCTGAATTTTCATGAAGTTTCAATGGTGAGAGTGACAATGGTCAGTAAACAATCACCATCTTTCGACTCGATGGATGGACGACCATCATCTTAGATTGATGCAGGCTATTAGCAGATGTCGAGTGGCCACTTACTCTGCATTGATTTTGATTGATGCAACACATTTCCACCTGGCTGACCCAGTTGCAGCTGCATGAGGAAAACTGTAAACAATGCACAGACACATACACATATAGCACTGAACATAAACTTACATGTACAAAGAAAATATACAAAGGGGATATTGAGTAAAGCAGACCATAGGATATCCAAAAACTCATTCTAACATGATAAGCATGTATATATACATTTTGAATCTGCACAAAGTAGTGATACAGTATAGAACTACACCCCAACTTTAAAGCACTTTCCTTTGTTTTATTTCAAAGAATGTGGCTAAAGTTGAAGTGTGTCTCTTACTGGGGTTTCTGATTCACACGCAGCTCACACATCTCAAGATGCACATGTCAATAAAAACTACCCCAACAAAAAGCACTTACTCCATTGAAATCTAAGGTCAGTGATTGTGTTAGGGTAATAATAATGACATTCTAAACGAAGCCACAGGACTCTTGATCCAGTCAAAAATACACTGCGATAACACTTTTATAACATTGAAGTTAAGGTGCTGCTTAAATTGAAGTGTGTCTCTCAGTAAAATGTATCTCTGAATTACTTTTACTCCTATATCAGCTGTGTGGCTACATTTCAGTCGATGAACTTATCACGGCCAAGACAACCCCAAAGAGAAGCACTTATGAACACAAGAATCATCAGTGGCTCTATTTGAGGTGATCTTAGAGTGTTTCCTTTAACAAATCTCTTCTCATACATTCAGTTGCTTATGTCAGTCAAAACTGCCCCAACAAGTAGCACTTACTGAATTCAAATGTCAAGTCAATGCTCATGTTAGGGTAATGCCAATGACTTCAAAACATATCAAAACACAAAAAAAAAAAAAATGAACTAAACAAGAATTGTTGTCTGGAAAAATACCTTAGAAGCGAACCTGGGAAATCATAGTGCAGGAAATCTCCTGCGGCAAGTAGCACAAACTTATTCAACAACACCAGTCACTGCATGATGATGTCTGATGAAGAACTCACAATCAAGACAACCCCAAAGAGAAGCACTTATGAAATCAAGGACCATCAGTGTCTCAGTTCGAGGTGATCTGAACATGACTCCAGTAACACGTGTCTACCATCGCAGTCTGTAGTATTTACAGATGTTTCTTTCTAGTGTCTTCTGTGCTGCGTCCTGTTAGCAGTGGAAGTGGTGCTCCATGCACAGATTTACCCATCTTAAATACAGTGTCACCACTGAAGACAACTCCGCCCTGAATTTTCATGAAGTTTCAATGGTGAGAGTGACAATGGTCAGTAAACAATCACCATCTTTCGACTCGATGGATGGACGACCATCATCTTAGATTGATGCAGGCTATTAGCAGATGTCGAGTGGCCACTTACTCTGCATTGATTTTGATTGATGCAACACATTTCCACCTGGCTGACCCAGTTGCAGCTGCATGAGGAAAACTGTAAACAATGCACAGACACATACACATATAGCACTGAACATAAACTTACATGTACAAAGAAAATATACAAAGGGGATATTGAGTAAAGCAGACCATAGGATATCCAAAAACTCATTCTAACATGATAAGCATGTATATATACATTTTGAATCTGCACAAAGTAGTGATACAGTATAGAACTACACCCCAACTTTAAAGCACTTTCCTTTGTTTTATTTCAAAGAATGTGGCTAAAGTTGAAGTGTGTCTCTTACTGGGGTTTCTGATTCACACGCAGCTCACACATCTCAAGATGCACATGTCAATAAAAACTACCCCAACAAAAAGCACTTACTCCATTGAAATCTAAGGTCAGTGATTGTGTTAGGGTAATAATAATGACATTCTAAACGAAGCCACAGGACTCTTGATCCAGTCAAAAATACACTGCGATAACACTTTTATAACATTGAAGTTAAGGTGCTGCTTAAATTGAAGTGTGTCTCTCAGTAAAATGTATCTCTGAATTACTTTTACTCCTATATCAGCTGTGTGGCTACATTTCAGTCGATGAACTTATCACGGCCAAGACAACCCCAAAGAGAAGCACTTATGAACACAAGAATCATCAGTGGCTCTATTTGAGGTGATCTTAGAGTGTTTCCTTTAACAAATCTCTTCTCATACATTCAGTTGCTTATGTCAGTCAAAACTGCCCCAACAAGTAGCACTTACTGAATTCAAATGTCAAGTCAATGCTCATGTTAGGGTAATGCCAATGACTTCAAAACATATCAAAACACAAAAAAAAAAAAAATGAACTAAACAAGAATTGTTGTCTGGAAAAATACCTTAGAAGCGAACCTGGGAAATCATAGTGCAGGAAATCTCCTGCGGCAAGTAGCACAAACTTATTCAACAACACCAGTCACTGCATGATGATGTCTGATGAAGAACTCACAATCAAGACAACCCCAAAGAGAAGCACTTATGAAATCAAGGACCATCAGTGTCTCAGTTCGAGGTGATCTGAACATGACTCCAGTAACACGTGTCTACCATCGCAGTCTGTAGTATTTACAGATGTTTCTTTCTAGTGTCTTCTGTGCTGCGTCCTGTTAGCAGTGGAAGTGGTGCTCCATGCACAGATTTACCCATCTTAAATACAGTGTCACCACTGAAGACAACTCCGCCCTGAATTTTCATGAAGTTTCAATGGTGAGAGTGACAATGGTCAGTAAACAATCACCATCTTTCGACTCGATGGATGGACGACCATCATCTTAGATTGATGCAGGCTATTAGCAGATGTCGAGTGGCCACTTACTCTGCATTGATTTTGATTGATGCAACACATTTCCACCTGGCTGACCCAGTTGCAGCTGCATGAGGAAAACTGTAAACAATGCACAGACACATACACATATAGCACTGAACATAAACTTACATGTACAAAGAAAATATACAAAGGGGATATTGAGTAAAGCAGACCATAGGATATCCAAAAACTCATTCTAACATGATAAGCATGTATATATACATTTTGAATCTGCACAAAGTAGTGATACAGTATAGAACTACACCCCAACTTTAAAGCACTTTCCTTTGTTTTATTTCAAAGAATGTGGCTAAAGTTGAAGTGTGTCTCTTACTGGGGTTTTCGATTCACACGCAGCTCACACATCTCAAGATGCACATGTCAATAAAAACTACCCCAACAAAAAGCACTTACTCCATTGAAATCTAAGGTCAGTGATTGTGTTAGGGTAATAATAATGACATTCTAAACGAAGCCACAGGACTCTTGATCCAGTCAAAAATACACTGCGATAACACTTTTATAACATTGAAGTTAAGGTGCTGCTTAAATTGAAGTGTGTCTCTCAGTAAAATGTATCTCTGAATTACTTTTACTCCTATATCAGCTGTGTGGCTACATTTCAGTCGATGAACTTATCACGGCCAAGACAACCCCAAAGAGAAGCACTTATGAACACAAGAATCATCAGTGGCTCTATTTGAGGTGATCTTAGAGTGTTTCCTTTAACAAATCTCTTCTCATACATTCAGTTGCTTATGTCAGTCAAAACTGCCCCAACAAGTAGCACTTACTGAATTCAAATGTCAAGTCAATGCTCATGTTAGGGTAATGCCAATGACTTCAAAACATATCAAAACACAAAAAAAAAAAATGAACTAAACAAGAATTGTTGTCTGGAAAAATACCTTAGAAGCGAACCTGGGAAATCATAGTGCAGGAAATCTCCTGCGGCAAGTAGCACAAACTTATTCAACAACACCAGTCACTGCATGATGATGTCTGATGAAGAACTCACAATCAAGACAACCCCAAAGAGAAGCACTTATGAAATCAAGGACCATCAGTGTCTCAGTTCGAGGTGATCTGAACATGACTCCAGTAACACGTGTCTACCATCGCAGTCTGTAGTATTTACAGATGTTTCTTTCTAGTGTCTTCTGTGCTGCGTCCTGTTAGCAGTGGAAGTGGTGCTCCATGCACAGATTTACCCATCTTAAATACAGTGTCACCACTGAAGACAACTCCGCCCTGAATTTTCATGAAGTTTCAATGGTGAGAGTGACAATGGTCAGTAAACAATCACCATCTTTCGACTCGATGGATGGACGACCATCATCTTAGATTGATGCAGGCTATTAGCAGATGTCGAGTGGCCACTTACTCTGCATTGATTTTGATTGATGCAACACATTTCCACCTGGCTGACCCAGTTGCAGCTGCATGAGGAAAACTGTAAACAATGCACAGACACATACACATATAGCACTGAACATAAACTTACATGTACAAAGAAAATATACAAAGGGGATATTGAGTAAAGCAGACCATAGGATATCCAAAAACTCATTCTAACATGATAAGCATGTATATATACATTTTGAATCTGCACAAAGTAGTGATACAGTATAGAACTACACCCCAACTTTAAAGCACTTTCCTTTGTTTTATTTCAAAGAATGTGGCTAAAGTTGAAGTGTGTCTCTTACTGGGGTTTCTGATTCACACGCAGCTCACACATCTCAAGATGCACATGTCAATAAAAACTACCCCAACAAAAAGCACTTACTCCATTGAAATCTAAGGTCAGTGATTGTGTTAGGGTAATAATAATGACATTCTAAACGAAGCCACAGGACTCTTGATCCAGTCAAAAATACACTGCGATAACACTTTTATAACATTGAAGTTAAGGTGCTGCTTAAATTGAAGTGTGTCTCTCAGTAAAATGTATCTCTGAATTACTTTTACTCCTATATCAGCTGTGTGGCTACATTTCAGTCGATGAACTTATCACGGCCAAGACAACCCCAAAGAGAAGCACTTATGAACACAAGAATCATCAGTGGCTCTATTTGAGGTGATCTTAGAGTGTTTCCTTTAACAAATCTCTTCTCATACATTCAGTTGCTTATGTCAGTCAAAACTGCCCCAACAAGTAGCACTTACTGAATTCAAATGTCAAGTCAATGCTCATGTTAGGGTAATGCCAATGACTTCAAAACATATCAAAACACACAAAAAAAAAATGAACTAAACAAGAATTGTTGTCTGGAAAAATACCTTAGAAGCGAACCTGGGAAATCATAGTGCAGGAAATCTCCTGCGGCAAGTAGCACAAACTTATTCAACAACACCAGTCACTGCATGATGATGTCTGATGAAGAACTCACAATCAAGACAACCCCAAAGAGAAGCACTTATGAAATCAAGGACCATCAGTGTCTCAGTTCGAGGTGATCTGAACATGACTCCAGTAACACGTGTCTACCATCGCAGTCTGTAGTATTTACAGATGTTTCTTTCTAGTGTCTTCTGTGCTGCGTCCTGTTAGCAGTGGAAGTGGTGCTCCATGCACAGATTTACCCATCTTAAATACAGTGTCACCACTGAAGACAACTCCGCCCTGAATTTTCATGAAGTTTCAATGGTGAGAGTGACAATGGTCAGTAAACAATCACCATCTTTCGACTCGATGGATGGACGACCATCATCTTAGATTGATGCAGGCTATTAGCAGATGTCGAGTGGCCACTTACTCTGCATTGATTTTGATTGATGCAACACATTTCCACCTGACTGACCCAGTTGCAGCTGCATGAGGAAAACTGTAAACAATGCACAGACACATACACATATAGCACTGAACATAAACTTACATGTACAAAGAAAATATACAAAGGGGATATTGAGTAAAGCAGACCATAGGATATCCAAAAACTCATTCTAACATGATAAGCATGTATATTTATATTTTGAATCTGCACAAAGTAGTGATACAGTATAGAACTACACCCCAACTTTAAAGCACTTTCCTTTGTTTTATTTCAAAGAATGTGGCTAAAGTTGAAGTGTGTCTCTTACTGGGGTTTTCGATTCACACGCAGCTCACACATCTCAAGATGCACATGTCAATAAAAACTACCCCAACAAAAAGCACTTACTCCATTGAAATCTAAGGTCAGTGATTGTGTTAGGGTAATAATAATGACATTCTAAACGAAGCCACAGGACTCTTGATCCAGTCAAAAATACACTGCGATAACACTTTTATAACATTGAAGTTAAGGTGCTGCTTAAATTGAAGTGTGTCTCTCAGTAAAATGTATCTCTGAATTACTTTTACTCCTATATCAGCTGTGTGGCTACATTTCAGTCGATGAACTTATCACGGCCAAGACAACCCCAAAGAGAAGCACTTATGAACACAAGAATCATCAGTGGCTCTATTTGAGGTGATCTTAGAGTGTTTCCTTTAACAAATCTCTTCTCATACATTCAGTTGCTTATGTCAGTCAAAACTGCCCCAACAAGTAGCACTTACTGAATTCAAATGTCAAGTCAATGCTCATGTTAGGGTAATGCCAATGACTTCAAAACATATCAAAACACAAAAAAAAAAAAAATGAACTAAACAAGAATTGTTGTCTGGAAAAATACCTTAGAAGCGAACCTGGGAAATCATAGTGCAGGAAATCTCCTGCGGCAAGTAGCACAAACTTATTCAACAACACCAGTCACTGCATGATGATGTCTGATGAAGAACTCACAATCAAGACAACCCCAAAGAGAAGCACTTATGAAATCAAGGACCATCAGTGTCTCAGTTCGAGGTGATCTGAACATGACTCCAGTAACACGTGTCTACCATCGCAGTCTGTAGTATTTACAGATGTTTCTTTCTAGTGTCTTCTGTGCTGCGTCCTGTTAGCAGTGGAAGTGGTGCTCCATGCACAGATTTACCCATCTTAAATACAGTGTCACCACTGAAGACAACTCCGCCCTGAATTTTCATGAAGTTTCAATGGTGAGAGTGACAATGGTCAGTAAACAATCACCATCTTTCGACTCGATGGATGGACGACCATCATCTTAGATTGATGCAGGCTATTAGCAGATGTCGAGTGGCCACTTACTCTGCATTGATTTTGATTGATGCAACACATTTCCACCTGGCTGACCCAGTTGCAGCTGCATGAGGAAAACTGTAAACAATGCACAGACACATACACATATAGCACTGAACATAAACTTACATGTACAAAGAAAATATACAAAGGGGATATTGAGTAAAGCAGACCATAGGATATCCAAAAACTCATTCTAACATGATAAGCATGTATATATACATTTTGAATCTGCACAAAGTAGTGATACAGTATAGAACTACACCCCAACTTTAAAGCACTTTCCTTTGTTTTATTTCAAAGAATGTGGCTAAAGTTGAAGTGTGTCTCTTACTGGGGTTTTCGATTCACACGCAGCTCACACATCTCAAGATGCACATGTCAATAAAAACTACCCCAACAAAAAGCACTTACTCCATTGAAATCTAAGGTCAGTGATTGTGTTAGGGTAATAATAATGACATTCTAAACGAAGCCACAGGACTCTTGATCCAGTCAAAAATACACTGCGATAACACTTTTATAACATTGAAGTTAAGGTGCTGCTTAAATTGAAGTGTGTCTCTCAGTAAAATGTATCTCTGAATTACTTTTACTCCTATATCAGCTGTGTGGCTACATTTCAGTCGATGAACTTATCACGGCCAAGACAACCCCAAAGAGAAGCACTTATGAACACAAGAATCATCAGTGGCTCTATTTGAGGTGATCTTAGAGTGTTTCCTTTAACAAATCTCTTCTCATACATTCAGTTGCTTATGTCAGTCAAAACTGCCCCAACAAGTAGCACTTACTGAATTCAAATGTCAAGTCAATGCTCATGTTAGGGTAATGCCAATGACTTCAAAACATATCAAAACACAAAAAAAAAAAAAAATGAACTAAACAAGAATTGTTGTCTGGAAAAATACCTTAGAAGCGAACCTGGGAAATCATAGTGCAGGAAATCTCCTGCGGCAAGTAGCACAAACTTATTCAACAACACCAGTCACTGCATGATGATGTCTGATGAAGAACTCACAATCAAGACAACCCCAAAGAGAAGCACTTATGAAATCAAGGACCATCAGTGTCTCAGTTCGAGGTGATCTGAACATGACTCCAGTAACACGTGTCTACCATCGCAGTCTGTAGTATTTACAGATGTTTCTTTCTAGTGTCTTCTGTGCTGCGTCCTGTTAGCAGTGGAAGTGGTGCTCCATGCACAGATTTACCCATCTTAAATACAGTGTCACCACTGAAGACAACTCCGCCCTGAATTTTCATGAAGTTTCAATGGTGAGAGTGACAATGGTCAGTAAACAATCACCATCTTTCGACTCGATGGATGGACGACCATCATCTTAGATTGATGCAGGCTATTAGCAGATGTCGAGTGGCCACTTACTCTGCATTGATTTTGATTGATGCAACACATTTCCACCTGGCTGACCCAGTTGCAGCTGCATGAGGAAAACTGTAAACAATGCACAGACACATACACATATAGCACTGAACATAAACTTACATGTACAAAGAAAATATACAAAGGGGATATTGAGTAAAGCAGACCATAGGATATCCAAAAACTCATTCTAACATGATAAGCATGTATATTTATATTTTGAATCTGCACAAAGTAGTGATACAGTATAGAACTACACCCCAACTTTAAAGCACTTTCCTTTGTTTTATTTCAAAGAATGTGGCTAAAGTTGAAGTGTGTCTCTTACTGGGGTTTTCGATTCACACGCAGCTCACACATCTCAAGATGCACATGTCAATAAAAACTACCCCAACAAAAAGCACTTACTCCATTGAAATCTAAGGTCAG
Organism: Pampus argenteus; assembly: GCA_036937835.1. Classification (NCBI taxonomy): domain Eukaryota; kingdom Metazoa; phylum Chordata; class Actinopteri; order Scombriformes; family Stromateidae; genus Pampus; species Pampus argenteus. The sequence continues at coordinate 20,079,081 of CM072871.1, read as the reverse complement.
TGATTGTGTTAGGGTAATAATAATGACATTCTAAACGAAGCCACAGGACTCTTGATCCAGTCAAAAATACACTGCGATAACACTTTTATAACATTGAAGTTAAGGTGCTGCTTAAATTGAAGTGTGTCTCTCAGTAAAATGTATCTCTGAATTACTTTTACTCCTATATCAGCTGTGTGGCTACATTTCAGTCGATGAACTTATCACGGCCAAGACAACCCCAAAGAGAAGCACTTATGAACACAAGAATCATCAGTGGCTCTATTTGAGGTGATCTTAGAGTGTTTCCTTTAACAAATCTCTTCTCATACATTCAGTTGCTTATGTCAGTCAAAACTGCCCCAACAAGTAGCACTTACTGAATTCAAATGTCAAGTCAATGCTCATGTTAGGGTAATGCCAATGACTTCAAAACATATCAAAACACAAAAAAAAAAAAAAATGAACTAAACAAGAATTGTTGTCTGGAAAAATACCTTAGAAGCGAACCTGGGAAATCATAGTGCAGGAAATCTCCTGCGGCAAGTAGCACAAACTTATTCAACAACACCAGTCACTGCATGATGATGTCTGATGAAGAACTCACAATCAAGACAACCCCAAAGAGAAGCACTTATGAAATCAAGGACCATCAGTGTCTCAGTTCGAGGTGATCTGAACATGACTCCAGTAACACGTGTCTACCATCGCAGTCTGTAGTATTTACAGATGTTTCTTTCTAGTGTCTTCTGTGCTGCGTCCTGTTAGCAGTGGAAGTGGTGCTCCATGCACAGATTTACCCATCTTAAATACAGTGTCACCACTGAAGACAACTCCGCCCTGAATTTTCATGAAGTTTCAATGGTGAGAGTGACAATGGTCAGTAAACAATCACCATCTTTCGACTTGATGGATGGACGACCATCATCTTAGATTGATGCAGGCTATTAGCAGATGTCGAGTGGCCACTTACTCTGCATTGATTTTGATTGATGCAACACATTTCCACCTGGCTGACCCAGTTGCAGCTGCATGAGGAAAACTGTAAACAATGCACAGACACATACACATATAGCACTGAACATAAACTTACATGTACAAAGAAAATATACAAAGGGGATATTGAGTAAAGCAGACCATAGGATATCCAAAAACTCATTCTAACATGATAAGCATGTATATATACATTTTGAATCTGCACAAAGTAGTGATACAGTATAGAACTACACCCCAACTTTAAAGCACTTTCCTTTGTTTTATTTCAAAGAATGTGGCTAAAGTTGAAGTGTGTCTCTTACTGGGGTTTTCGATTCACACGCAGCTCACACATCTCAAGATGCACATGTCAATAAAAACTACCCCAACAAAAAGCACTTACTCCATTGAAATCTAAGGTCAGTGATTGTGTTAGGGTAATAATAATGACATTCTAAACGAAGCCACAGGACTCTTGATCCAGTCAAAAATACACTGCGATAACACTTTTATAACATTGAAGTTAAGGTGCTGCTTAAATTGAAGTGTGTCTCTCAGTAAAATGTATCTCTGAATTACTTTTACTCCTATATCAGCTGTGTGGCTACATTTCAGTCGATGAACTTATCACGGCCAAGACAACCCCAAAGAGAAGCACTTATGAACACAAGAATCATCAGTGGCTCTATTTGAGGTGATCTTAGAGTGTTTCCTTTAACAAATCTCTTCTCATACATTCAGTTGCTTATGTCAGTCAAAACTGCCCCAACAAGTAGCACTTACTGAATTCAAATGTCAAGTCAATGCTCATGTTAGGGTAATGCCAATGACTTCAAAACATATCAAAACACAAAAAAAAAAAAAAATGAACTAAACAAGAATTGTTGTCTGGAAAAATACCTTAGAAGCGAACCTGGGAAATCATAGTGCAGGAAATCTCCTGCGGCAAGTAGCACAAACTTATTCAACAACACCAGTCACTGCATGATGATGTCTGATGAAGAACTCACAATCAAGACAACCCCAAAGAGAAGCACTTATGAAATCAAGGACCATCAGTGTCTCAGTTCGAGGTGATCTGAACATGACTCCAGTAACACGTGTCTACCATCGCAGTCTGTAGTATTTACAGATGTTTCTTTCTAGTGTCTTCTGTGCTGCGTCCTGTTAGCAGTGGAAGTGGTGCTCCATGCACAGATTTACCCATCTTAAATACAGTGTCACCACTGAAGACAACTCCGCCCTGAATTTTCATGAAGTTTCAATGGTGAGAGTGACAATGGTCAGTAAACAATCACCATCTTTCGACTCGATGGATGGACGACCATCATCTTAGATTGATGCAGGCTATTAGCAGATGTCGAGTGGCCACTTACTCTGCATTGATTTTGATTGATGCAACACATTTCCACCTGGCTGACCCAGTTGCAGCTGCATGAGGAAAACTGTAAACAATGCACAGACACATACACATATAGCACTGAACATAAACTTACATGTACAAAGAAAATATACAAAGGGGATATTGAGTAAAGCAGACCATAGGATATCCAAAAACTCATTCTAACATGATAAGCATGTATATATACATTTTGAATCTGCACAAAGTAGTGATACAGTATAGAACTACACCCCAACTTTAAAGCACTTTCCTTTGTTTTATTTCAAAGAATGTGGCTAAAGTTGAAGTGTGTCTCTTACTGGGGTTTTCGATTCACACGCAGCTCACACATCTCAAGATGCACATGTCAATAAAAACTACCCCAACAAAAAGCACTTACTCCATTGAAATCTAAGGTCAGTGATTGTGTTAGGGTAATAATAATGACATTCTAAACGAAGCCACAGGACTCTTGATCCAGTCAAAAATACACTGCGATAACACTTTTATAACATTGAAGTTAAGGTGCTGCTTAAATTGAAGTGTGTCTCTCAGTAAAATGTATCTCTGAATTACTTTTACTCCTATATCAGCTGTGTGGCTACATTTCAGTCGATGAACTTATCACGGCCAAGACAACCCCAAAGAGAAGCACTTATGAACACAAGAATCATCAGTGGCTCTATTTGAGGTGATCTTAGAGTGTTTCCTTTAACAAATCTCTTCTCATACATTCAGTTGCTTATGTCAGTCAAAACTGCCCCAACAAGTAGCACTTACTGAATTCAAATGTCAAGTCAATGCTCATGTTAGGGTAATGCCAATGACTTCAAAACATATCAAAACACACACAAAAAAAAAGAACTAAACAAGAATTGTTGTCTGGAAAAATACCTTAGAAGCGAACCTGGGAAATCATAGTGCAGGAAATCTCCTGCGGCAAGTAGCACAAACTTATTCAACAACACTAGTCACTGCATGATGATGTCTGATGAAGAACTCACAATCAAGACAACCCCAAAGAGAAGCACTTATGAAATCAAGGACCATCAGTGTCTCAGTTCGTGGTGATCTGAACATGACTCCAGTAACACGTGTCTACCATCGCAGTCTGTAGTATTTACAGATGTTTCTTTCTAGTGTCTTCTGTGCTGCGTCCTGTTAGCAGTGGAAGTGGTGCTCCATGCACAGATTTACCCATCTTAAATACAGTGTCACCACTGAAGACAACTCCGCCCTGAATTTTCATGAAGTTTCAATGGTGAGAGTGACAATGGTCAGTAAACAATCACCATCTTTCGACTCGATGGATGGACGACCATCATCTTAGATTGATGCAGGCTATTAGCAGATGTCGAGTGGCCACTTACTCTGCATTGATTTTGATTGATGCAACACATTTCCACCTGGCTGACCCAGTTGCAGCTGCATGAGGAAAACTGTAAACAATGCACAGACACATACACATATAGCACTGAACATAAACTTACATGTACAAAGAAAATATACAAAGGGGATATTGAGTAAAGCAGACCATAGGATATCCAAAAACTCATTCTAACATGATAAGCATGTATATATACATTTTGAATCTGCACAAAGTAGTGATACAGTATAGAACTACACCCCAACTTTAAAGCACTTTCCTTTGTTTTATTTCAAAGAATGTGGCTAAAGTTGAAGTGTGTCTCTTACTGGGGTTTTCGATTCACACGCAGCTCACACATTTCAAGATGCACATGTCAATAAAAACTACCCCAACAAAAAGCACTTACTCCATTGAAATCTAAGGTCAGTGATTGTGTTAGGGTAATAATAATGACATTCTAAACGAAGCCACAGGACTCTTGATCCAGTCAAAAATACACTGCGATAACACTTTTATAACATTGAAGTTAAGGTGCTGCTTAAATTGAAGTGTGTCTCTCAGTAAAATGTATCTCTGAATTACTTTTACTCCTATATCAGCTGTGTGGCTACATTTCAGTCGATGAACTTATCACGGCCAAGACAACCCCAAAGAGAAGCACTTATGAACACAAGAATCATCAGTGGCTCTATTTGAGGTGATCTTAGAGTGTTTCCTTTAACAAATCTCTTCTCATACATTCAGTTGCTTATGTCAGTCAAAACTGCCCCAACAAGTAGCACTTACTGAATTCAAATGTCAAGTCAATGCTCATGTTAGGGTAATGCCAATGACTTCAAAACATATCAAAACACAAAAAAAAAAAAAAATGAACTAAACAAGAATTGTTGTCTGGAAAAATACCTTAGAAGCGAACCTGGGAAATCATAGTGCAGGAAATCTCCTGCGGCAAGTAGCACAAACTTATTCAACAACACCAGTCACTGCATGATGATGTCTGATGAAGAACTCACAATCAAGACAACCCCAAAGAGAAGCACTTATGAAATCAAGGACCATCAGTGTCTCAGTTCGAGGTGATCTGAACATGACTCCAGTAACACGTGTCTACCATCGCAGTCTGTAGTATTTACAGATGTTTCTTTCTAGTGTCTTCTGTGCTGCATCCTGTTAGCAGTGGAAGTGGTGCTCCATGCACAGATTTACCCATCTTAAATACAGTGTCACCACTGAAGACAACTCCGCCCCGAATTTTCATGAAGTTTCAATGGTGAGAGTGACAATGGTCAGTAAACAATCACCATCCTTCGACTCGATGGATGGACGACCATCATCTTAGATTGATGCAGGCTATTAGCAGATGTCGAGTGGCCACTTACTCTGCATTGATTTTGATTGATGCAACACATTTCCACCTGGCTGACCCAGTTGCAGCTGCATGAGGAAAACTGTAAACAATGCACAGACACATACACATATAGCACTGAACATAAACTTACATGTACAAAGAAAATATACAAAGGGGATATTGAGTAAAGCAGACCATAGGATATCCAAAAACTCATTCTAACATGATAAGCATGTATATATACATTTTGAATCTGCACAAAGTAGTGATACAGTATAGAACTACACCCCAACTTTAAAGCACTTTCCTTTGTTTTATTTCAAAGAATGTGGCTAAAGTTGAAGTGTGTCTCTTACTGGGGTTTTCGATTCACACGCAGCTCACACATCTCAAGATGCACATGTCAATAAAAACTACCCCAACAAAAAGCACTTACTCCATTGAAATCTAAGGTCAGTGATTGTGTTAGGGTAATAATAATGACATTCTAAACGAAGCCACAGGACTCTTGATCCAGTCAAAAATACACTGCGATAACACTTTTATAACATTGAAGTTAAGGTGCTGCTTAAATTGAAGTGTGTCTCTCAGTAAAATGTATCTCTGAATTACTTTTACTCCTATATCAGCTGTGTGGCTACATTTCAGTCGATGAACTTATCACGGCCAAGACAACCCCAAAGAGAAGCACTTATGAACACAAGAATCATCAGTGGCTCTATTTGAGGTGATCTTAGAGTGTTTCCTTTAACAAATCTCTTCTCATACATTCAGTTGCTTATGTCAGTCAAAACTGCCCCAACAAGTAGCACTTACTGAATTCAAATGTCAAGTCAATGCTCATGTTAGGGTAATGCCAATGACTTCAAAACATATCAAAACACAAAAAAAAAAAAAAATGAACTAAACAAGAATTGTTGTCTGGAAAAATACCTTAGAAGCGAACCTGGGAAATCATAGTGCAGGAAATCTCCTGCGGCAAGTAGCACAAACTTATTCAACAACACCAGTCACTGCATGATGATGTCTGATGAAGAACTCACAATCAAGACAACCCCAAAGAGAAGCACTTATGAAATCAAGGACCATCAGTGTCTCAGTTCGAGGTGATCTGAACATGACTCCAGTAACACGTGTCTACCATCGCAGTCTGTAGTATTTACAGATGTTTCTTTCTAGTGTCTTCTGTGCTGCATCCTGTTAGCAGTGGAAGTGGTGCTCCATGCACAGATTTACCCATCTTAAATACAGTGTCACCACTGAAGACAACTCCGCCCTGAATTTTCATGAAGTTTCAATGGTGAGAGTGACAATGGTCAGTAAACAATCACCATCCTTCGACTCGATGGATGGACGACCATCATCTTAGATTGATGCAGGCTATTAGCAGATGTCGAGTGGCCACTTACTCTGCATTGATTTTGATTGATGCAACACATTTCCACCTGGCTGACCCAGTTGCAGCTGCATGAGGAAAACTGTAAACAATGCACAGACACATACACATATAGCACTGAACATAAACTTACATGTACAAAGAAAATATACAAAGGGGATATTGAGTAAAGCAGACCATAGGATATCCAAAAACTCATTCTAACATGATAAGCATGTATATATACATTTTGAATCTGCACAAAGTAGTGATACAGTATAGAACTACACCCCAACTTTAAAGCACTTTCCTTTGTTTTATTTCAAAGAATGTGGCTAAAGTTGAAGTGTGTCTCTTACTGGGGTTTTCGATTCACACGCAGCTCACACATCTCAAGATGCACATGTCAATAAAAACTACCCCAACAAAAAGCACTTACTCCATTGAAATCTAAGGTCAGTGATTGTGTTAGGGTAATAATAATGACATTCTAAACGAAGCCACAGGACTCTTGATCCAGTCAAAAATACACTGCGATAACACTTTTATAACATTGAAGTTAAGGTGCTGCTTAAATTGAAGTGTGTCTCTCAGTAAAATGTATCTCTGAATTACTTTTACTCCTATATCAGCTGTGTGGCTACATTTCAGTCGATGAACTTATCACGGCCAAGACAACCCCAAAGAGAAGCACTTATGAACACAAGAATCATCAGTGGCTCTATTTGAGGTGATCTTAGAGTGTTTCCTTTAACAAATCTCTTCTCATACATTCAGTTGCTTATGTCAGTCAAAACTGCCCCAACAAGTAGCACTTACTGAATTCAAATGTCAAGTCAATGCTCATGTTAGGGTAATGCCAATGACTTCAAAACATATCAAAACACACACAAAAAAAAAGAACTAAACAAGAATTGTTGTCTGGAAAAATACCTTAGAAGCGAACCTGGGAAATCATAGTGCAGGAAATCTCCTGCGGCAAGTAGCACAAACTTATTCAACAACACTAGTCACTGCATGATGATGTCTGATGAAGAACTCACAATCAAGACAACCCCAAAGAGAAGCACTTATGAAATCAAGGACCATCAGTGTCTCAGTTCGAGGTGATCTGAACATGACTCCAGTAACACGTGTCTACCATCGCAGTCTGTAGTATTTACAGATGTTTCTTTCTAGTGTCTTCTGTGCTGCATCCTGTTAGCAGTGGAAGTGGTGCTCCATGCACAGATTTACCCATCTTAAATACAGTGTCACCACTGAAGACAACTCCGCCCTGAATTTTCATGAAGTTTCAATGGTGAGAGTGACAATGGTCAGTAAACAATCACCATCCTTCGACTCGATGGATGGACGACCATCATCTTAGATTGATGCAGGCTATTAGCAGATGTCGAGTGGCCACTTACTCTGCATTGATTTTGATTGATGCAACACATTTCCACCTGGCTGACCCAGTTGCAGCTGCATGAGGAAAACTGTAAACAATGCACAGACACATACACATATAGCACTGAACATAAACTTACATGTACAAAGAAAATATACAAAGGGGATATTGAGTAAAGCAGACCATAGGATATCCAAAAACTCATTCTAACATGATAAGCATGTATATATACATTTTGAATCTGCACAAAGTAGTGATACAGTATAGAACTACACCCCAACTTTAAAGCACTTTCCTTTGTTTTATTTCAAAGAATGTGGCTAAAGTTGAAGTGTGTCTCTTACTGGGGTTTTCGATTCACACGCAGCTCACACATCTCAAGATGCACATGTCAATAAAAACTACCCCAACAAAAAGCACTTACTCCATTGAAATCTAAGGTCAGTGATTGTGTTAGGGTAATAATAATGACATTCTAAACGAAGCCACAGGACTCTTGATCCAGTCAAAAATACACTGCGATAACACTTTTATAACATTGAAGTTAAGGTGCTGCTTAAATTGAAGTGTGTCTCTCAGTAAAATGTATCTCTGAATTACTTTTACTCCTATATCAGCTGTGTGGCTACATTTCAGTCGATGAACTTATCACGGCCAAGACAACCCCAAAGAGAAGCACTTATGAACACAAGAATCATCAGTGGCTCTATTTGAGGTGATCTTAGAGTGTTTCCTTTAACAAATCTCTTCTCATACATTCAGTTGCTTATGTCAGTCAAAACTGCCCCAACAAGTAGCACTTACTGAATTCAAATGTCAAGTCAATGCTCATGTTAGGGTAATGCCAATGACTTCAAAACATATCAAAACACACAAAAAAAAAAAGAACTAAACAAGAATTGTTGTCTGGAAAAATACCTTAGAAGCGAACCTGGGAAATCATAGTGCAGGAAATCTCCTGCGGCAAGTAGCACAAACTTATTCAACAACACCAGTCACTGCATGATGATGTCTGATGAAGAACTCACAATCAAGACAACCCCAAAGAGAAGCACTTATGAAATCAAGGACCATCAGTGTCTCAGTTCGAGGTGATCTGAACATGACTCCAGTAACACGTGTCTACCATCGCAGTCTGTAGTATTTACAGATGTTTCTTTCTAGTGTCTTCTGTGCTGCGTCCTGTTAGCAGTGGAAGTGGTGCTCCATGCACAGATTTACCCATCTTAAATACAGTGTCACCACTGAAGACAACTCCGCCCTGAATTTTCATGAAGTTTCAATGGTGAGAGTGACAATGGTCAGTAAACAATCACCATCTTTCGACTCGATGGATGGACGACCATCATCTTAGATTGATGCAGGCTATTAGCAGATGTCGAGTGGCCACTTACTCTGCATTGATTTTGATTGATGCAACACATTTCCACCTGGCTGACCCAGTTGCAGCTGCATGAGGAAAACTGTAAACAATGCACAGACACATACACATATAGCACTGAACATAAACTTACATGTACAAAGAAAATATACAAAGGGGATATTGAGTAAAGCAGACCATAGGATATCCAAAAACTCATTCTAACATGATAAGCATGTATATATACATTTTGAATCTGCACAAAGTAGTGATACAGTATAGAACTACACCCCAACTTTAAAGCACTTTCCTTTGTTTTATTTCAAAGAATGTGGCTAAAGTTGAAGTGTGTCTCTTACTGGGGTTTTCGATTCACACGCAGCTCACACATCTCAAGATGCACATGTCAATAAAAACTACCCCAACAAAAAGCACTTACTCCATTGAAATCTAAGGTCAGTGATTGTGTTAGGGTAATAATAATGACATTCTAAACGAAGCCACATGACTCTTGATCCAGTCAAAAATACACTGCGATAACACTTTTATAACATTGAAGTTAAGGTGCTGCTTAAATTGAAGTGTGTCTCTCAGTAAAATGTATCTCTGAATTACTTTTACTCCTATATCAGCTGTGTGGCTACATTTCAGTCGATGAACTTATCACGGCCAAGACAACCCCAAAGAGAAGCACTTATGAACACAAAAATCATCAGTGGCTCTATTTGAGGTGATCTTAGAGTGTTTCCTTTAACAAATCTCTTCTCATACATTCAGTTGCTTATGTCAGTCAAAACTGCCCCAACAAGTAGCACTTACTGAATTCAAATGTCAAGTCAATGCTCATGTTAGGGTAATGCCAATGACTTTAAAACATATCAAAACACAAAAAAAAAAAAATGAACTAAACAAGAATTGTTGTCTGGAAAAGTACCTTAGAAGCGAACCTGGGAAATCATAGTGCAGGAAATCTCCTGCGGCAAGTAGCACAAACTTATTCAACAACACCAGTCACTGCATGATGATGTCTGATGAAGAACTCACAATCAAGACAACCCCAAAGAGAAGCACTTATGAAATCAAGGACCATCAGTGTCTCAGTTCGAGGTGATCTGAACATGACTCCAGTAACACGTGTCTACCATCGCAGTCTGTAGTATTTACAGATGTTTCTTTCTAGTGTCTTCTGTGCTGCGTCCTGTTAGCAGTGGAAGTGGTGCTCCATGCACAGATTTACCCATCTTAAATACAGTGTCACCACTGAAGACAACTCCGCCCTGAATTTTCATGAAGTTTCAATGGTGAGAGTGACAATGGTCAGTAAACAATCACCATCTTTCGACTCGATGGATGGACGACCATCATCTTAGATTGATGCAGGCTATTAGCAGATGTCGAGTGGCCACTTACTCTGCATTGATTTTGATTGATGCAACACATTTCCACCTGGCTGACCCAGTTGCAGCTGCATGAGGAAAACTGTAAACAATGCACAGACACATACACATATAGCACTGAACATAAACTTACATGTACAAAGAAAATATACAAAGGGGATATTGAGTAAAGCAGACCATAGGATATCCAAAAACTCATTCTAACATGATAAGCATGTATATATACATTTTGAATCTGCACAAAGTAGTGATACAGTATAGAACTACACCCCAACTTTAAAGCACTTTCCTTTGTTTTATTTCAAAGAATGTGGCTAAAGTTGAAGTGTGTCTCTTACTGGGGTTTTCGATTCACACGCAGCTCACACATCTCAAGATGCACATGTCAATAAAAACTACCCCAACAAAAAGCACTTACTCCATTGAAATCTAAGGTCAGTGATTGTGTTAGGGTAATAATAATGACATTCTAAACGAAGCCACATGACTCTTGATCCAGTCAAAAATACACTGCGATAACACTTTTATAACATTGAAGTTAAGGTGCTGCTTAAATTGAAGTGTGTCTCTCAGTAAAATGTATCTCTGAATTACTTTTACTCCTATATCAGCTGTGTGGCTACATTTCAGTCGATGAACTTATCACGGCCAAGACAACCCCAAAGAGAAGCACTTATGAACACAAAAATCATCAGTGGCTCTATTTGAGGTGATCTTAGAGTGTTTCCTTTAACAAATCTCTTCTCATACATTCAGTTGCTTATGTCAGTCAAAACTGCCCCAACAAGTAGCACTTACTGAATTCAAATGTCAAGTCAATGCTCATGTTAGGGTAATGCCAATGACTTTAAAACATATCAAAACACACAAAAAAAAAAATGAACTAAACAAGAATTGTTGTCTGGAAAAATACCTTAGAAGCGAACCTGGGAAATCATAGTGCAGGAAATCTCCTGCGGCAAGTAGCACAAACTTATTCAACAACACCAGTCACTGCATGATGATGTCTGATGAAGAACTCACAATCAAGACAACCCCAAAGAGAAGCACTTATGAAATCAAGGACCATCAGTGTCTCAGTTCGAGGTGATCTGAACATGACTCCAGTAACACGTGTCTACCATCGCAGTCTGTAGTATTTACAGATGTTTCTTTCTAGTGTCTTCTGTGCTGCGTCCTGTTAGCAGTGGAAGTGGTGCTCCATGCACAGATTTACCCATCTTAAATACAGTGTCACCACTGAAGACAACTCCGCCCTGAATTTTCATGAAGTTTCAATGGTGAGAGTGACAATGGTCAGTAAACAATCACCATCTTTCGACTCGATGGATGGACGACCATCATCTTAGATTGATGCAGGCTATTAGCAGATGTCGAGTGGCCACTTACTCTGCATTGATTTTGATTGATGCAACACATTTCCACCTGGCTGACCCAGTTGCAGCTGCATGAGGAAAACTGTAAACAATGCACAGACACATACACATATAGCACTGAACATAAACTTACATGTACAAAGAAAATATACAAAGGGGATATTGAGTAAAGCAGACCATAGGATATCCAAAAACTCATTCTAACATGATAAGCATGTATATATACATTTTGAATCTGCACAAAGTAGTGATACAGTATAGAACTACACCCCAACTTTAAAGCACTTTCCTTTGTTTTATTTCAAAGAATGTGGCTAAAGTTGAAGTGTGTCTCTTACTGGGGTTTTCGATTCACACGCAGCTCACACATCTCAAGATGCACATGTCAATAAAAACTACCCCAACAAAAAGCACTTACTCCATTGAAATCTAAGGTCAGTGATTGTGTTAGGGTAATAATAATGACATTCTAAACGAAGCCACAGGACTCTTGATCCAGTCAAAAATACACTGCGATAACACTTTTATAACATTGAAGTTAAGGTGCTGCTTAAATTGAAGTGTGTCTCTCAGTAAAATGTATCTCTGAATTACTTTTACTCCTATATCAGCTGTGTGGCTACATTTCAGTCGATGAACTTATCACGGCCAAGACAACCCCAAAGAGAAGCACTTATGAACACAAAAATCATCAGTGGCTCTATTTGAGGTGATCTTAGAGTGTTTCCTTTAACAAATCTCTTCTCATACATTCAGTTGCTTATGTCAGTCAAAACTGCCCCAACAAGTAGCACTTACTGAATTCAAATGTCAAGTCAATGCTCATGTTAGGGTAATGCCAATGACTTTAAAACATATCAAAACACACAAAAAAAAAAATGAACTAAACAAGAATTGTTGTCTGGAAAAATACCTTAGAAGCGAACCTGGGAAATCATAGTGCAGGAAATCTCCTGCGGCAAGTAGCACAAACTTATTCAACAACACCAGTCACTGCATGATGATGTCTGATGAAGAACTCACAATCAAGACAACCCCAAAGAGAAGCACTTATGAAATCAAGGACCATCAGTGTCTCAGTTCGAGGTGATCTGAACATGACTCCAGTAACACGTGTCTACCATCGCAGTCTGTAGTATTTACAGATGTTTCTTTCTAGTGTCTTCTGTGCTGCGTCCTGTTAGCAGTGGAAGTGGTGCTCCATGCACAGATTTACCCATCTTAAATACAGTGTCACCACTGAAGACAACTCCGCCCCGAATTTTCATGAAGTTTCAATGGTGAGAGTGACAATGGTCAGTAAACAATCACCATCTTTCGACTCGATGGATGGACGACCATCATCTTAGATTGATGCAGGCTATTAGCAGATGTCGAGTGGCCACTTACTCTGCATTGATTTTGATTGATGCAACACATTTCCACCTGGCTGACCCAGTTGCAGCTGCATGAGGAAAACTGTAAACAATGCACAGACACATACACATATAGCACTGAACATAAACTTACATGTACAAAGAAAATATACAAAGGGGATATTGAGTAAAGCAGACCATAGGATATCCAAAAACTCATTCTAACATGATAAGCATGTATATATACATTTTGAATCTGCACAAAGTAGTGATACAGTATAGAACTACACCCCAACTTTAAAGCACTTTCCTTTGTTTTATTTCAAAGAATGTGGCTAAAGTTGAAGTGTGTCTCTTACTGGGGTTTTCGATTCACACGCAGCTCACACATCTCAAGATGCACATGTCAATAAAAACTACCCCAACAAAAAGCACTTACTCCATTGAAATCTAAGGTCAGTGATTGTGTTAGGGTAATAATAATGACATTCTAAACGAAGCCACAGGACTCTTGATCCAGTCAAAAATACACTGCGATAACACTTTTATAACATTGAAGTTAAGGTGCTGCTTAAATTGAAGTGTGTCTCTCAGTAAAATGTATCTCTGAATTACTTTTACTCCTATATCAGCTGTGTGGCTACATTTCAGTCGATGAACTTATCACGGCCAAGACAACCCCAAAGAGAAGCACTTATGAACACAAAAATCATCAGTGGCTCTATTTGAGGTGATCTTAGAGTGTTTCCTTTAACAAATCTCTTCTCATACATTCAGTTGCTTATGTCAGTCAAAACTGCCCCAACAAGTAGCACTTACTGAATTCAAATGTCAAGTCAATGCTCATGTTAGGGTAATGCCAATGACTTCAAAACATATCAAAACACACAAAAAAAAAAAGAACTAAACAAGAATTGTTGTCTGGAAAAATACCTTAGAAGCGAACCTGGGAAATCATAGTGCAGGAAATCTCCTGCGGCAAGTAGCACAAACTTATTCAACAACACCAGTCACTGCATGATGATGTCTGATGAAGAACTCACAATCAAGACAACCCCAAAGAGAAGCACTTATGAAATCAAGGACCATCAGTGTCTCAGTTCGAGGTGATCTGAACATGACTCCAGTAACACGTGTCTACCATCGCAGTCTGTAGTATTTACAGATGTTTCTTTCTAGTGTCTTCTGTGCTGCGTCCTGTTAGCAGTGGAAGTGGTGCTCCATGCACAGATTTACCCATCTTAAATACAGTGTCACCACTGAAGACAACTCCGCCCTGAATTTTCATGAAGTTTCAGTGGTGAGAGTGACAATGGTCAGTAAACAATCACCATCTTTCGACTCGATGGATGGACGACCATCATCTTAGATTGATGCAGGCTATTAGCAGATGTCGAGTGGCCACTTACTCTGCATTGATTTTGATTGATGCAACACATTTCCACCTGGCTGACCCAGTTGCAGCTGCATGAGGAAAACTGTAAACAATGCACAGACACATACACATATAGCACTGAACATAAACTTACATGTACAAAGAAAATATACAAAGGGGATATTGAGTAAAGCAGACCATAGGATATCCAAAAACTCATTCTAACATGATAAGCATGTATATATACATTTTGAATCTGCACAAAGTAGTGATACAGTATAGAACTACACCCCAACTTTAAAGCACTTTCCTTTGTTTTATTTCAAAGAATGTGGCTAAAGTTGAAGTGTGTCTCTTACTGGGGTTTTCGATTCACACGCAGCTCACACATCTCAAGATGCACATGTCAATAAAAACTACCCCAACAAAAAGCACTTACTCCATTGAAATCTAAGGTCAGTGATTGTGTTAGGGTAATAATAATGACATTCTAAACGAAGCCACAGGACTCTTGATCCAGTCAAAAATACACTGCGATAACACTTTTATAACATTGAAGTTAAGGTGCTGCTTAAATTGAAGTGTGTCTCTCAGTAAAATGTATCTCTGAATTACTTTTACTCCTATATCAGCTGTGTGGCTACATTTCAGTCGATGAACTTATCACGGCCAAGACAACCCCAAAGAGAAGCACTTATGAACACAAGAATCATCAGTGGCTCTATTTGAGGTGATCTTAGAGTGTTTCCTTTAACAAATCTCTTCTCATACATTCAGTTGCTTATGTCAGTCAAAACTGCCCCAACAAGTAGCACTTACTGAATTCAAATGTCAAGTCAATGCTCATGTTAGGGTAATGCCAATGACTTCAAAACATATCAAAACACAAAAAAAAAAAAAAAATGAACTAAACAAGAATTGTTGTCTGGAAAAATACCTTAGAAGCGAACCTGGGAAATCATAGTGCAGGAAATCTCCTGCGGCAAGTAGCACAAACTTATTCAACAACACCAGTCACTGCATGATGATGTCTGATGAAGAACTCACAATCAAGACAACCCCAAAGAGAAGCACTTATGAAATCAAGGACCATCAGTGTCTCAGTTCGAGGTGATCTGAACATGACTCCAGTAACACGTGTCTACCATCGCAGTCTGTAGTATTTACAGATGTTTCTTTCTAGTGTCTTCTGTGCTGCGTCCTGTTAGCAGTGGAAGTGGTGCTCCATGCACAGATTTACCCATCTTAAATACAGTGTCACCACTGAAGACAACTCCGCCCTGAATTTTCATGAAGTTTCAATGGTGAGAGTGACAATGGTCAGTAAACAATCACCATCTTTCGACTCGATGGATGGACGACCATCATCTTAGATTGATGCAGGCTATTAGCAGATGTCGAGTGGCCACTTACTCTGCATTGATTTTGATTGATGCAACACATTTCCACCTGGCTGACCCAGTTGCAGCTGCATGAGGAAAACTGTAAACAATGCACAGACACATACACATATAGCACTGAACATAAACTTACATGTACAAAGAAAATATACAAAGGGGATATTGAGTAAAGCAGACCATAGGATATCCAAAAACTCATTCTAACATGATAAGCATGTATATATACATTTTGAATCTGCACAAAGTAGTGATACAGTATAGAACTACACCCCAACTTTAAAGCACTTTCCTTTGTTTTATTTCAAAGAATGTGGCTAAAGTTGAAGTGTGTCTCTTACTGGGGTTTTCGATTCACACGCAGCTCACACATCTCAAGATGCACATGTCAATAAAAACTACCCCAACAAAAAGCACTTACTCCATTGAAATCTAAGGTCAGTGATTGTGTTAGGGTAATAATAATGACATTCTAAACGAAGCCACAGGACTCTTGATCCAGTCAAAAATACACTGCGATAACACTTTTATAACATTGAAGTTAAGGTGCTGCTTAAATTGAAGTGTGTCTCTCAGTAAAATGTATCTCTGAATTACTTTTACTCCTATATCAGCTGTGTGGCTACATTTCAGTCGATGAACTTATCACGGCCAAGACAACCCCAAAGAGAAGCACTTATGAACACAAGAATCATCAGTGGCTCTATTTGAGGTGATCTTAGAGTGTTTCCTTTAACAAATCTCTTCTCATACATTCAGTTGCTTATGTCAGTCAAAACTGCCCCAACAAGTAGCACTTACTGAATTCAAATGTCAAGTCAATGCTCATGTTAGGGTAATGCCAATGACTTCAAAACATATCAAAACACACACAAAAAAAAAGAACTAAACAAGAATTGTTGTCTGGAAAAATACCTTAGAAGCGAACCTGGGAAATCATAGTGCAGGAAATCTCCTGCGGCAAGTAGCACAAACTTATTCAACAACACCAGTCACTGCATGATGATGTCTGATGAAGAACTCACAATCAAGACAACCCCAAAGAGAAGCACTTATGAAATCAAGGACCATCAGTGTCTCAGTTCGAGGTGATCTGAACATGACTCCAGTAACACGTGTCTACCATCGCAGTCTGTAGTATTTACAGATGTTTCTTTCTAGTGTCTTCTGTGCTGCATCCTGTTAGCAGTGGAAGTGGTGCTCCATGCACAGATTTACCCATCTTAAATACAGTGTCACCACTGAAGACAACTCCGCCCTGAATTTTCATGAAGTTTCAATGGTGAGAGTGACAATGGTCAGTAAACAATCACCATCCTTCGACTCGATGGATGGACGACCATCATCTTAGATTGATGCAGGCTATTAGCAGATGTCGAGTGGCCACTTACTCTGCATTGATTTTGATTGATGCAACACATTTCCACCTGGCTGACCCAGTTGCAGCTGCATGAGGAAAACTGTAAACAATGCACAGACACATACACATATAGCACTGAACATAAACTTACATGTACAAAGAAAATATACAAAGGGGATATTGAGTAAAGCAGACCATAGGATATCCAAAAACTCATTCTAACATGATAAGCATGTATATATACATTTTGAATCTGCACAAAGTAGTGATACAGTATAGAACTACACCCCAACTTTAAAGCACTTTCCTTTGTTTTATTTCAAAGAATGTGGCTAAAGTTGAAGTGTGTCTCTTACTGGGGTTTTCGATTCACACGCAGCTCACACATCTCAAGATGCACATGTCAATAAAAACTACCCCAACAAAAAGCACTTACTCCATTGAAATCTAAGGTCAGTGATTGTGTTAGGGTAATAATAATGACATTCTAAACGAAGCCACAGGACTCTTGATCCAGTCAAAAATACACTGCGATAACACTTTTATAACATTGAAGTTAAGGTGCTGCTTAAATTGAAGTGTGTCTCTCAGTAAAATGTATCTCTGAATTACTTTTACTCCTATATCAGCTGTGTGGCTACATTTCAGTCGATGAACTTATCACGGCCAAGACAACCCCAAAGAGAAGCACTTATGAACACAAGAATCATCAGTGGCTCTATTTGAGGTGATCTTAGAGTGTTTCCTTTAACAAATCTCTTCTCATACATTCAGTTGCTTATGTCAGTCAAAACTGCCCCAACAAGTAGCACTTACTGAATTCAAATGTCAAGTCAATGCTCATGTTAGGGTAATGCCAATGACTTCAAAACATATCAAAACACACACAAAAAAAAAGAACTAAACAAGAATTGTTGTCTGGAAAAATACCTTAGAAGCGAACCTGGGAAATCATAGTGCAGGAAATCTCCTGCGGCAAGTAGCACAAACTTATTCAACAACACCAGTCACTGCATGATGATGTCTGATGAAGAACTCACAATCAAGACAACCCCAAAGAGAAGCACTTATGAAATCAAGGACCATCAGTGTCTCAGTTCGAGGTGATCTGAACATGACTCCAGTAACACGTGTCTACCATCGCAGTCTGTAGTATTTACAGATGTTTCTTTCTAGTGTCTTCTGTGCTGCGTCCTGTTAGCAGTGGAAGTGGTGCTCCATGCACAGATTTACCCATCTTAAATACAGTGTCACCACTGAAGACAACTCCGCCCTGAATTTTCATGAAGTTTCAATGGTGAGAGTGACAATGGTCAGTAAACAATCACCATCCTTCGACTCGATGGATGGACGACCATCATCTTAGATTGATGCAGGCTATTAGCAGATGTCGAGTGGCCACTTACTCTGCATTGATTTTGATTGATGCAACACATTTCCACCTGGCTGACCCAGTTGCAGCTGCATGAGGAAAACTGTAAACAATGCACAGACACATACACATATAGCACTGAACATAAACTTACATGTACAAAGAAAATATACAAAGGGGATATTGAGTAAAGCAGACCATAGGATATCCAAAAACTCATTCTAACATGATAAGCATGTATATATACATTTTGAATCTGCACAAAGTAGTGATACAGTATAGAACTACACCCCAACTTT
Organism: Pampus argenteus; assembly: GCA_036937835.1. Taxonomy (NCBI): domain Eukaryota; kingdom Metazoa; phylum Chordata; class Actinopteri; order Scombriformes; family Stromateidae; genus Pampus; species Pampus argenteus. The sequence continues at coordinate 20,059,973 of CM072871.1, read as the reverse complement.
AAAGCACTTTCCTTTGTTTTATTTCAAAGAATGTGGCTAAAGTTGAAGTGTGTCTCTTACTGGGGTTTTCGATTCACACGCAGCTCACACATCTCAAGATGCACATGTCAATAAAAACTACCCCAACAAAAAGCACTTACTCCATTGAAATCTAAGGTCAGTGATTGTGTTAGGGTAATAATAATGACATTCTAAACGAAGCCACAGGACTCTTGATCCAGTCAAAAATACACTGCGATAACACTTTTATAACATTGAAGTTAAGGTGCTGCTTAAATTGAAGTGTGTCTCTCAGTAAAATGTATCTCTGAATTACTTTTACTCCTATATCAGCTGTGTGGCTACATTTCAGTCGATGAACTTATCACGGCCAAGACAACCCCAAAGAGAAGCACTTATGAACACAAGAATCATCAGTGGCTCTATTTGAGGTGATCTTAGAGTGTTTCCTTTAACAAATCTCTTCTCATACATTCAGTTGCTTATGTCAGTCAAAACTGCCCCAACAAGTAGCACTTACTGAATTCAAATGTCAAGTCAATGCTCATGTTAGGGTAATGCCAATGACTTCAAAACATATCAAAACACAAAAAAAAAAAAAAAATGAACTAAACAAGAATTGTTGTCTGGAAAAATACCTTAGAAGCGAACCTGGGAAATCATAGTGCAGGAAATCTCCTGCGGCAAGTAGCACAAACTTATTCAACAACACCAGTCACTGCATGATGATGTCTGATGAAGAACTCACAATCAAGACAACCCCAAAGAGAAGCACTTATGAAATCAAGGACCATCAGTGTCTCAGTTCGAGGTGATCTGAACATGACTCCAGTAACACGTGTCTACCATCGCAGTCTGTAGTATTTACAGATGTTTCTTTCTAGTGTCTTCTGTGCTGCGTCCTGTTAGCAGTGGAAGTGGTGCTCCATGCACAGATTTACCCATCTTAAATACAGTGTCACCACTGAAGACAACTCCGCCCTGAATTTTCATGAAGTTTCAATGGTGAGAGTGACAATGGTCAGTAAACAATCACCATCTTTCGACTCGATGGATGGACGACCATCATCTTAGATTGATGCAGGCTATTAGCAGATGTCGAGTGGCCACTTACTCTGCATTGATTTTGATTGATGCAACACATTTCCACCTGGCTGACCCAGTTGCAGCTGCATGAGGAAAACTGTAAACAATGCACAGACACATACACATATAGCACTGAACATAAACTTACATGTACAAAGAAAATATACAAAGGGGATATTGAGTAAAGCAGACCATAGGATATCCAAAAACTCATTCTAACATGATAAGCATGTATATATACATTTTGAATCTGCACAAAGTAGTGATACAGTATAGAACTACACCCCAACTTTAAAGCACTTTCCTTTGTTTTATTTCAAAGAATGTGGCTAAAGTTGAAGTGTGTCTCTTACTGGGGTTTTCGATTCACACGCAGCTCACACATCTCAAGATGCACATGTCAATAAAAACTACCCCAACAAAAAGCACTTACTCCATTGAAATCTAAGGTCAGTGATTGTGTTAGGGTAATAATAATGACATTCTAAACGAAGCCACAGGACTCTTGATCCAGTCAAAAATACACTGCGATAACACTTTTATAACATTGAAGTTAAGGTGCTGCTTAAATTGAAGTGTGTCTCTCAGTAAAATGTATCTCTGAATTACTTTTACTCCTATATCAGCTGTGTGGCTACATTTCAGTCGATGAACTTATCACGGCCAAGACAACCCCAAAGAGAAGCACTTATGAACACAAGAATCATCAGTGGCTCTATTTGAGGTGATCTTAGAGTGTTTCCTTTAACAAATCTCTTCTCATACATTCAGTTGCTTATGTCAGTCAAAACTGCCCCAACAAGTAGCACTTACTGAATTCAAATGTCAAGTCAATGCTCATGTTAGGGTAATGCCAATGACTTCAAAACATATCAAAACACACACAAAAAAAAAGAACTAAACAAGAATTGTTGTCTGGAAAAATACCTTAGAAGCGAACCTGGGAAATCATAGTGCAGGAAATCTCCTGCGGCAAGTAGCACAAACTTATTCAACAACACCAGTCACTGCATGATGATGTCTGATGAAGAACTCACAATCAAGACAACCCCAAAGAGAAGCACTTATGAAATCAAGGACCATCAGTGTCTCAGTTCGAGGTGATCTGAACATGACTCCAGTAACACGTGTCTACCATCGCAGTCTGTAGTATTTACAGATGTTTCTTTCTAGTGTCTTCTGTGCTGCGTCCTGTTAGCAGTGGAAGTGGTGCTCCATGCACAGATTTACCCATCTTAAATACAGTGTCACCACTGAAGACAACTCCGCCCTGAATTTTCATGAAGTTTCAATGGTGAGAGTGACAATGGTCAGTAAACAATCACCATCTTTCGACTCGATGGATGGACGACCATCATCTTAGATTGATGCAGGCTATTAGCAGATGTCGAGTGGCCACTTACTCTGCATTGATTTTGATTGATGCAACACATTTCCACCTGGCTGACCCAGTTGCAGCTGCATGAGGAAAACTGTAAACAATGCACAGACACATACACATATAGCACTGAACATAAACTTACATGTACAAAGAAAATATACAAAGGGGATATTGAGTAAAGCAGACCATAGGATATCCAAAAACTCATTCTAACATGATAAGCATGTATATATACATTTTGAATCTGCACAAAGTAGTGATACAGTATAGAACTACACCCCAACTTTAAAGCACTTTCCTTTGTTTTATTTCAAAGAATGTGGCTAAAGTTGAAGTGTGTCTCTTACTGGGGTTTTCGATTCACACGCAGCTCACACATCTCAAGATGCACATGTCAATAAAAACTACCCCAACAAAAAGCACTTACTCCATTGAAATCTAAGGTCAGTGATTGTGTTAGGGTAATAATAATGACATTCTAAACGAAGCCACAGGACTCTTGATCCAGTCAAAAATACACTGCGATAACACTTTTATAACATTGAAGTTAAGGTGCTGCTTAAATTGAAGTGTGTCTCTCAGTAAAATGTATCTCTGAATTACTTTTACTCCTATATCAGCTGTGTGGCTACATTTCAGTCGATGAACTTATCACGGCCAAGACAACCCCAAAGAGAAGCACTTATGAACACAAGAATCATCAGTGGCTCTATTTGAGGTGATCTTAGAGTGTTTCCTTTAACAAATCTCTTCTCATACATTCAGTTGCTTATGTCAGTCAAAACTGCCCCAACAAGTAGCACTTACTGAATTCAAATGTCAAGTCAATGCTCATGTTAGGGTAATGCCAATGACTTCAAAACATATCAAAACACACACAAAAAAAAAGAACTAAACAAGAATTGTTGTCTGGAAAAATACCTTAGAAGCGAACCTGGGAAATCATAGTGCAGGAAATCTCCTGCGGCAAGTAGCACAAACTTATTCAACAACACTAGTCACTGCATGATGATGTCTGATGAAGAACTCACAATCAAGACAACCCCAAAGAGAAGCACTTATGAAATCAAGGACCATCAGTGTCTCAGTTCGAGGTGATCTGAACATGACTCCAGTAACACGTGTCTACCATCGCAGTCTGTAGTATTTACAGATGTTTCTTTCTAGTGTCTTCTGTGCTGCATCCTGTTAGCAGTGGAAGTGGTGCTCCATGCACAGATTTACCCATCTTAAATACAGTGTCACCACTGAAGACAACTCCGCCCTGAATTTTCATGAAGTTTCAATGGTGAGAGTGACAATGGTCAGTAAACAATCACCATCCTTCGACTCGATGGATGGACGACCATCATCTTAGATTGATGCAGGCTATTAGCAGATGTCGAGTGGCCACTTACTCTGCATTGATTTTGATTGATGCAACACATTTCCACCTGGCTGACCCAGTTGCAGCTGCATGAGGAAAACTGTAAACAATGCACAGACACATACACATATAGCACTGAACATAAACTTACATGTACAAAGAAAATATACAAAGGGGATATTGAGTAAAGCAGACCATAGGATATCCAAAAACTCATTCTAACATGATAAGCATGTATATATACATTTTGAATCTGCACAAAGTAGTGATACAGTATAGAACTACACCCCAACTTTAAAGCACTTTCCTTTGTTTTATTTCAAAGAATGTGGCTAAAGTTGAAGTGTGTCTCTTACTGGGGTTTTCGATTCACACGCAGCTCACACATCTCAAGATGCACATGTCAATAAAAACTACCCCAACAAAAAGCACTTACTCCATTGAAATCTAAGGTCAGTGATTGTGTTAGGGTAATAATAATGACATTCTAAACGAAGCCACAGGACTCTTGATCCAGTCAAAAATACACTGCGATAACACTTTTATAACATTGAAGTTAAGGTGCTGCTTAAATTGAAGTGTGTCTCTCAGTAAAATGTATCTCTGAATTACTTTTACTCCTATATCAGCTGTGTGGCTACATTTCAGTCGATGAACTTATCACGGCCAAGACAACCCCAAAGAGAAGCACTTATGAACACAAGAATCATCAGTGGCTCTATTTGAGGTGATCTTAGAGTGTTTCCTTTAACAAATCTCTTCTCATACATTCAGTTGCTTATGTCAGTCAAAACTGCCCCAACAAGTAGCACTTACTGAATTCAAATGTCAAGTCAATGCTCATGTTAGGGTAATGCCAATGACCTCAAAACATATCAAAACACACAAAAAAAAAAAGAACTAAACAAGAATTGTTGTCTGGAAAAATACCTTAGAAGCGAACCTGGGAAATCATAGTGCAGGAAATCTCCTGCGGCAAGTAGCACAAACTTATTCAACAACACCAGTCACTGCATGATGATGTCTGATGAAGAACTCACAATCAAGACAACCCCAAAGAGAAGCACTTATGAAATCAAGGACCATCAGTGTCTCAGTTCGAGGTGATCTGAACATGACTCCAGTAACACGTGTCTACCATCGCAGTCTGTAGTATTTACAGATGTTTCTTTCTAGTGTCTTCTGTGCTGCGTCCTGTTAGCAGTGGAAGTGGTGCTCCATGCACAGATTTACCCATCTTAAATACAGTGTCACCACTGAAGACAACTCCGCCCTGAATTTTCATGAAGTTTCAATGGTGAGAGTGACAATGGTCAGTAAACAATCACCATCTTTCGACTCGATGGATGGACGACCATCATCTTAGATTGATGCAGGCTATTAGCAGATGTCGAGTGGCCACTTACTCTGCATTGATTTTGATTGATGCAACACATTTCCACCTGGCTGACCCAGTTGCAGCTGCATGAGGAAAACTGTAAACAATGCACAGACACATACACATATAGCACTGAACATAAACTTACATGTACAAAGAAAATATACAAAGGGGATATTGAGTAAAGCAGACCATAGGATATCCAAAAACTCATTCTAACATGATAAGCATGTATATATACATTTTGAATCTGCACAAAGTAGTGATACAGTATAGAACTACACCCCAACTTTAAAGCACTTTCCTTTGTTTTATTTCAAAGAATGTGGCTAAAGTTGAAGTGTGTCTCTTACTGGGGTTTTCGATTCACACGCAGCTCACACATCTCAAGATGCACATGTCAATAAAAACTACCCCAACAAAAAGCACTTACTCCATTGAAATCTAAGGTCAGTGATTGTGTTAGGGTAATAATAATGACATTCTAAACGAAGCCACAGGACTCTTGATCCAGTCAAAAATACACTGCGATAACACTTTTATAACATTGAAGTTAAGGTGCTGCTTAAATTGAAGTGTGTCTCTCAGTAAAATGTATCTCTGAATTACTTTTACTCCTATATCAGCTGTGTGGCTACATTTCAGTCGATGAACTTATCACGGCCAAGACAACCCCAAAGAGAAGCACTTATGAACACAAGAATCATCAGTGGCTCTATTTGAGGTGATCTTAGAGTGTTTCCTTTAACAAATCTCTTCTCATACATTCAGTTGCTTATGTCAGTCAAAACTGCCCCAACAAGTAGCACTTACTGAATTCAAATGTCAAGTCAATGCTCATGTTAGGGTAATGCCAATGACTTCAAAACATATCAAAACACAAAAAAAAAAAAAAAATGAACTAAACAAGAATTGTTGTCTGGAAAAATACCTTAGAAGCGAACCTGGGAAATCATAGTGCAGGAAATCTCCTGCGGCAAGTAGCACAAACTTATTCAACAACACCAGTCACTGCATGATGATGTCTGATGAAGAACTCACAATCAAGACAACCCCAAAGAGAAGCACTTATGAAATCAAGGACCATCAGTGTCTCAGTTCGAGGTGATCTGAACATGACTCCAGTAACACGTGTCTACCATCGCAGTCTGTAGTATTTACAGATGTTTCTTTCTAGTGTCTTCTGTGCTGCGTCCTGTTAGCAGTGGAAGTGGTGCTCCATGCACAGATTTACCCATCTTAAATACAGTGTCACCACTGAAGACAACTCCGCCCTGAATTTTCATGAAGTTTCAATGGTGAGAGTGACAATGGTCAGTAAACAATCACCATCTTTCGACTCGATGGATGGACGACCATCATCTTAGATTGATGCAGGCTATTAGCAGATGTCGAGTGGCCACTTACTCTGCATTGATTTTGATTGATGCAACACATTTCCACCTGGCTGACCCAGTTGCAGCTGCATGAGGAAAACTGTAAACAATGCACAGACACATACACATATAGCACTGAACATAAACTTACATGTACAAAGAAAATATACAAAGGGGATATTGAGTAAAGCAGACCATAGGATATCCAAAAACTCATTCTAACATGATAAGCATGTATATATACATTTTGAATCTGCACAAAGTAGTGATACAGTATAGAACTACACCCCAACTTTAAAGCACTTTCCTTTGTTTTATTTCAAAGAATGTGGCTAAAGTTGAAGTGTGTCTCTTACTGGGGTTTTCGATTCACACGCAGCTCACACATCTCAAGATGCACATGTCAATAAAAACTACCCCAACAAAAAGCACTTACTCCATTGAAATCTAAGGTCAGTGATTGTGTTAGGGTAATAATAATGACATTCTAAACGAAGCCACAGGACTCTTGATCCAGTCAAAAATACACTGCGATAACACTTTTATAACATTGAAGTTAAGGTGCTGCTTAAATTGAAGTGTGTCTCTCAGTAAAATGTATCTCTGAATTACTTTTACTCCTATATCAGCTGTGTGGCTACATTTCAGTCGATGAACTTATCACGGCCAAGACAACCCCAAAGAGAAGCACTTATGAACACAAGAATCATCAGTGGCTCTATTTGAGGTGATCTTAGAGTGTTTCCTTTAACAAATCTCTTCTCATACATTCAGTTGCTTATGTCAGTCAAAACTGCCCCAACAAGTAGCACTTACTGAATTCAAATGTCAAGTCAATGCTCATGTTAGGGTAATGCCAATGACTTCAAAACATATCAAAACACACACAAAAAAAAAGAACTAAACAAGAATTGTTGTCTGGAAAAATACCTTAGAAGCGAACCTGGGAAATCATAGTGCAGGAAATCTCCTGCGGCAAGTAGCACAAACTTATTCAACAACACCAGTCACTGCATGATGATGTCTGATGAAGAACTCACAATCAAGACAACCCCAAAGAGAAGCACTTATGAAATCAAGGACCATCAGTGTCTCAGTTCGAGGTGATCTGAACATGACTCCAGTAACACGTGTCTACCATCGCAGTCTGTAGTATTTACAGATGTTTCTTTCTAGTGTCTTCTGTGCTGCATCCTGTTAGCAGTGGAAGTGGTGCTCCATGCACAGATTTACCCATCTTAAATACAGTGTCACCACTGAAGACAACTCCGCCCTGAATTTTCATGAAGTTTCAATGGTGAGAGTGACAATGGTCAGTAAACAATCACCATCCTTCGACTCGATGGATGGACGACCATCATCTTAGATTGATGCAGGCTATTAGCAGATGTCGAGTGGCCACTTACTCTGCATTGATTTTGATTGATGCAACACATTTCCACCTGGCTGACCCAGTTGCAGCTGCATGAGGAAAACTGTAAACAATGCACAGACACATACACATATAGCACTGAACATAAACTTACATGTACAAAGAAAATATACAAAGGGGATATTGAGTAAAGCAGACCATAGGATATCCAAAAACTCATTCTAACATGATAAGCATGTATATATACATTTTGAATCTGCACAAAGTAGTGATACAGTATAGAACTACACCCCAACTTTAAAGCACTTTCCTTTGTTTTATTTCAAAGAATGTGGCTAAAGTTGAAGTGTGTCTCTTACTGGGGTTTTCGATTCACACGCAGCTCACACATCTCAAGATGCACATGTCAATAAAAACTACCCCAACAAAAAGCACTTACTCCATTGAAATCTAAGGTCAGTGATTGTGTTAGGGTAATAATAATGACATTCTAAACGAAGCCACAGGACTCTTGATCCAGTCAAAAATACACTGCGATAACACTTTTATAACATTGAAGTTAAGGTGCTGCTTAAATTGAAGTGTGTCTCTCAGTAAAATGTATCTCTGAATTACTTTTACTCCTATATCAGCTGTGTGGCTACATTTCAGTCGATGAACTTATCACGGCCAAGACAACCCCAAAGAGAAGCACTTATGAACACAAGAATCATCAGTGGCTCTATTTGAGGTGATCTTAGAGTGTTTCCTTTAACAAATCTCTTCTCATACATTCAGTTGCTTATGTCAGTCAAAACTGCCCCAACAAGTAGCACTTACTGAATTCAAATGTCAAGTCAATGCTCATGTTAGGGTAATGCCAATGACTTCAAAACATATCAAAACACACACAAAAAAAAAGAACTAAACAAGAATTGTTGTCTGGAAAAATACCTTAGAAGCGAACCTGGGAAATCATAGTGCAGGAAATCTCCTGCGGCAAGTAGCACAAACTTATTCAACAACACTAGTCACTGCATGATGATGTCTGATGAAGAACTCACAATCAAGACAACCCCAAAGAGAAGCACTTATGAAATCAAGGACCATCAGTGTCTCAGTTCGAGGTGATCTGAACATGACTCCAGTAACACGTGTCTACCATCGCAGTCTGTAGTATTTACAGATGTTTCTTTCTAGTGTCTTCTGTGCTGCATCCTGTTAGCAGTGGAAGTGGTGCTCCATGCACAGATTTACCCATCTTAAATACAGTGTCACCACTGAAGACAACTCCGCCCTGAATTTTCATGAAGTTTCAATGGTGAGAGTGACAATGGTCAGTAAACAATCACCATCCTTCGACTCGATGGATGGACGACCATCATCTTAGATTGATGCAGGCTATTAGCAGATGTCGAGTGGCCACTTACTCTGCATTGATTTTGATTGATGCAACACATTTCCACCTGGCTGACCCAGTTGCAGCTGCATGAGGAAAACTGTAAACAATGCACAGACACATACACATATAGCACTGAACATAAACTTACATGTACAAAGAAAATATACAAAGGGGATATTGAGTAAAGCAGACCATAGGATATCCAAAAACTCATTCTAACATGATAAGCATGTATATATACATTTTGAATCTGCACAAAGTAGTGATACAGTATAGAACTACACCCCAACTTTAAAGCACTTTCCTTTGTTTTATTTCAAAGAATGTGGCTAAAGTTGAAGTGTGTCTCTTACTGGGGTTTTCGATTCACACGCAGCTCACACATCTCAAGATGCACATGTCAATAAAAACTACCCCAACAAAAAGCACTTACTCCATTGAAATCTAAGGTCAGTGATTGTGTTAGGGTAATAATAATGACATTCTAAACGAAGCCACATGACTCTTGATCCAGTCAAAAATACACTGCGATAACACTTTTATAACATTGAAGTTAAGGTGCTGCTTAAATTGAAGTGTGTCTCTCAGTAAAATGTATTTCTGAATTACTTTTACTCCTATATCAGCTGTGTGGCTACATTTCAGTTGATGAACTTATCACGGCCAAGACAACCCCAAAGAGAAGCACTTATGAACACAAAAATCATCAGTGGCTCTATTTGAGGTGATCTTAGAGTGTTTCCTTTAACAAATCTCTTCTCATACATTCAGTTGCTTATGTCAGTCAAAACTGCCCCAACAAGTAGCACTTACTGAATTCAAATGTCAAGTCAATGCTCATGTTAGGGTAATGCCAATGACTTCAAAACATATCAAAACACACAAAAAAAAAAATGAACTAAACAAGAATTGTTGTCTGGAAAAATACCTTAGAAGCGAACCTGGGAAATCATAGTGCAGGAAATCTCCTGCGGCAAGTAGCACAAACTTATTCAACAACACCAGTCACTGCATGATGATGTCTGATGAAGAACTCACAATCAAGACAACCCCAAAGAGAAGCACTTATGAAATCAAGGACCATCAGTGTCTCAGTTCGAGGTGATCTGAACATGACTCCAGTAACACGTGTCTACCATCGCAGTCTGTAGTATTTACAGATGTTTCTTTCTAGTGTCTTCTGTGCTGCGTCCTGTTAGCAGTGGAAGTGGTGCTCCATGCACAGATTTACCCATCTTAAATACAGTGTCACCACTGAAGACAACTCCGCCCTGAATTTTCATGAAGTTTCAATGGTGAGAGTGACAATGGTCAGTAAACAATCACCATCTTTCGACTCGATGGATGGACGACCATCATCTTAGATTGATGCAGGCTATTAGCAGATGTCGAGTGGCCACTTACTCTGCATTGATTTTGATTGATGCAACACATTTCCACCTGGCTGACCCAGTTGCAGCTGCATGAGGAAAACTGTAAACAATGCACAGACACATACACATATAGCACTGAACATAAACTTACATGTACAAAGAAAATATACAAAGGGGATATTGAGTAAAGCAGACCATAGGATATCCAAAAACTCATTCTAACATGATAAGCATGTATATATACATTTTGAATCTGCACAAAGTAGTGATACAGTATAGAACTACACCCCAACTTTAAAGCACTTTCCTTTGTTTTATTTCAAAGAATGTGGCTAAAGTTGAAGTGTGTCTCTTACTGGGGTTTTCGATTCACACGCAGCTCACACATCTCAAGATGCACATGTCAATAAAAACTACCCCAACAAAAAGCACTTACTCCATTGAAATCTAAGGTCAGTGATTGTGTTAGGGTAATAATAATGACATTCTAAACGAAGCCACAGGACTCTTGATCCAGTCAAAAATACACTGCGATAACACTTTTATAACATTGAAGTTAAGGTGCTGCTTAAATTGAAGTGTGTCTCTCAGTAAAATGTATCTCTGAATTACTTTTACTCCTATATCAGCTGTGTGGCTACATTTCAGTCGATGAACTTATCACGGCCAAGACAACCCCAAAGAGAAGCACTTATGAACACAAGAATCATCAGTGGCTCTATTTGAGGTGATCTTAGAGTGTTTCCTTTAACAAATCTCTTCTCATACATTCAGTTGCTTATGTCAGTCAAAACTGCCCCAACAAGTAGCACTTACTGAATTCAAATGTCAAGTCAATGCTCATGTTAGGGTAATGCCAATGACTTCAAAACATATCAAAACACAAAAAAAAAAATGAACTAAACAAGAATTGTTGTCTGGAAAAATACCTTAGAAGCGAACCTGGGAAATCATAGTGCAGGAAATCTCCTGCGGCAAGTAGCACAAACTTATTCAACAACACCAGTCACTGCATGATGATGTCTGATGAAGAACTCACAATCAAGACAACCCCAAAGAGAAGCACTTATGAAATCAAGGACCATCAGTGTCTCAGTTCGAGGTGATCTGAACATGACTCCAGTAACACGTGTCTACCATCGCAGTCTGTAGTATTTACAGATGTTTCTTTCTAGTGTCTTCTGTGCTGCGTCCTGTTAGCAGTGGAAGTGGTGCTCCATGCACAGATTTACCCATCTTAAATACAGTGTCACCACTGAAGACAACTCCGCCCCGAATTTTCATGAAGTTTCAATGGTGAGAGTGACAATGGTCAGTAAACAATCACCATCTTTCGACTCGATGGATGGACGACCATCATCTTAGATTGATGCAGGCTATTAGCAGATGTCGAGTGGCCACTTACTCTGCATTGATTTTGATTGATGCAACACATTTCCACCTGGCTGACCCAGTTGCAGCTGCATGAGGAAAACTGTAAACAATGCACAGACACATACACATATAGCACTGAACATAAACTTACATGTACAAAGAAAATATACAAAGGGGATATTGAGTAAAGCAGACCATAGGATATCCAAAAACTCATTCTAACATGATAAGCATGTATATATACATTTTGAATCTGCACAAAGTAGTGATACAGTATAGAACTACACCCCAACTTTAAAGCACTTTCCTTTGTTTTATTTCAAAGAATGTGGCTAAAGTTGAAGTGTGTCTCTTACTGGGGTTTTCGATTCACACGCAGCTCACACATCTCAAGATGCACATGTCAATAAAAACTACCCCAACAAAAAGCACTTACTCCATTGAAATCTAAGGTCAGTGATTGTGTTAGGGTAATAATAATGACATTCTAAACGAAGCCACAGGACTCTTGATCCAGTCAAAAATACACTGCGATAACACTTTTATAACATTGAAGTTAAGGTGCTGCTTAAATTGAAGTGTGTCTCTCAGTAAAATGTATCTCTGAATTACTTTTACTCCTATATCAGCTGTGTGGCTACATTTCAGTCGATGAACTTATCACGGCCAAGACAACCCCAAAGAGAAGCACTTATGAACACAAGAATCATCAGTGGCTCTATTTGAGGTGATCTTAGAGTGTTTCCTTTAACAAATCTCTTCTCATACATTCAGTTGCTTATGTCAGTCAAAACTGCCCCAACAAGTAGCACTTACTGAATTCAAATGTCAAGTCAATGCTCATGTTAGGGTAATGCCAATGACTTCAAAACATATCAAAACACACACAAAAAAAAAGAACTAAACAAGAATTGTTGTCTGGAAAAATACCTTAGAAGCGAACCTGGGAAATCATAGTGCAGGAAATCTCCTGCGGCAAGTAGCACAAACTTATTCAACAACACTAGTCACTGCATGATGATGTCTGATGAAGAACTCACAATCAAGACAACCCCAAAGAGAAGCACTTATGAAATCAAGGACCATCAGTGTCTCAGTTCGAGGTGATCTGAACATGACTCCAGTAACACGTGTCTACCATCGCAGTCTGTAGTATTTACAGATGTTTCTTTCTAGTGTCTTCTGTGCTGCGTCCTGTTAGCAGTGGAAGTGGTGCTCCATGCACAGATTTACCCATCTTAAATACAGTGTCACCACTGAAGACAACTCCGCCCTGAATTTTCATGAAGTTTCAATGGTGAGAGTGACAATGGTCAGTAAACAATCACCATCCTTCGACTCGATGGATGGACGACCATCATCTTAGATTGATGCAGGCTATTAGCAGATGTCGAGTGGCCACTTACTCTGCATTGATTTTGATTGATGCAACACATTTCCACCTGGCTGACCCAGTTGCAGCTGCATGAGGAAAACTGTAAACAATGCACAGACACATACACATATAGCACTGAACATAAACTTACATGTACAAAGAAAATATACAAAGGGGATATTGAGTAAAGCAGACCATAGGATATCCAAAAACTCATTCTAACATGATAAGCATGTATATATACATTTTGAATCTGCACAAAGTAGTGATACAGTATAGAACTACACCCCAACTTTAAAGCACTTTCCTTTGTTTTATTTCAAAGAATGTGGCTAAAGTTGAAGTGTGTCTCTTACTGGGGTTTTCGATTCACACGCAGCTCACACATCTCAAGATGCACATGTCAATAAAAACTACCCCAACAAAAAGCACTTACTCCATTGAAATCTAAGGTCAGTGATTGTGTTAGGGTAATAATAATGACATTCTAAACGAAGCCACAGGACTCTTGATCCAGTCAAAAATACACTGCGATAACACTTTTATAACATTGAAGTTAAGGTGCTGCTTAAATTGAAGTGTGTCTCTCAGTAAAATGTATCTCTGAATTACTTTTACTCCTATATCAGCTGTGTGGCTACATTTCAGTCGATGAACTTATCACGGCCAAGACAACCCCAAAGAGAAGCACTTATGAACACAAGAATCATCAGTGGCTCTATTTGAGGTGATCTTAGAGTGTTTCCTTTAACAAATCTCTTCTCATACATTCAGTTGCTTATGTCAGTCAAAACTGCCCCAACAAGTAGCACTTACTGAATTCAAATGTCAAGTCAATGCTCATGTTAGGGTAATGCCAATGACTTCAAAACATATCAAAACACACAAAAAAAAAAAGAACTAAACAAGAATTGTTGTCTGGAAAAATACCTTAGAAGCGAACCTGGGAAATCATAGTGCAGGAAATCTCCTGCGGCAAGTAGCACAAACTTATTCAACAACACCAGTCACTGCATGATGATGTCTGATGAAGAACTCACAATCAAGACAACCCCAAAGAGAAGCACTTATGAAATCAAGGACCATCAGTGTCTCAGTTCGAGGTGATCTGAACATGACTCCAGTAACACGTGTCTACCATCGCAGTCTGTAGTATTTACAGATGTTTCTTTCTAGTGTCTTCTGTGCTGCGTCCTGTTAGCAGTGGAAGTGGTGCTCCATGCACAGATTTACCCATCTTAAATACAGTGTCACCACTGAAGACAACTCCGCCCTGAATTTTCATGAAGTTTCAATGGTGAGAGTGACAATGGTCAGTAAACAATCACCATCTTTCGACTCGATGGATGGACGACCATCATCTTAGATTGATGCAGGCTATTAGCAGATGTCGAGTGGCCACTTACTCTGCATTGATTTTGATTGATGCAACACATTTCCACCTGGCTGACCCAGTTGCAGCTGCATGAGGAAAACTGTAAACAATGCACAGACACATACACATATAGCACTGAACATAAACTTACATGTACAAAGAAAATATACAAAGGGGATATTGAGTAAAGCAGACCATAGGATATCCAAAAACTCATTCTAACATGATAAGCATGTATATATACATTTTGAATCTGCACAAAGTAGTGATACAGTATAGAACTACACCCCAACTTTAAAGCACTTTCCTTTGTTTTATTTCAAAGAATGTGGCTAAAGTTGAAGTGTGTCTCTTACTGGGGTTTTCGATTCACACGCAGTTCACACATCTCAAGATGCACATGTCAATAAAAACTACCCCAACAAAAAGCACTTACTCCATTGAAATCTAAGGTCAGTGATTGTGTTAGGGTAATAATAATGACATTCTAAACGAAGCCACATGACTCTTGATCCAGTCAAAAATACACTGCGATAACACTTTTATAACATTGAAGTTAAGGTGCTGCTTAAATTGAAGTGTGTCTCTCAGTAAAATGTATCTCTGAATTACTTTTACTCCTATATCAGCTGTGTGGCTACATTTCAGTCGATGAACTTATCACGGCCAAGACAACCCCAAAGAGAAGCACTTATGAACACAAAAATCATCAGTGGCTCTATTTGAGGTGATCTTAGAGTGTTTCCTTTAACAAATCTCTTCTCATACATTCAGTTGCTTATGTCAGTCAAAACTGCCCCAACAAGTAGCACTTACTGAATTCAAATGTCAAGTCAATGCTCATGTTAGGGTAATGCCAATGACTTTAAAACATATCAAAACACACAAAAAAAAAAATGAACTAAACAAGAATTGTTGTCTGGAAAAATACCTTAGAAGCGAACCTGGGAAATCATAGTGCAGGAAATCTCCTGCGGCAAGTAGCACAAACTTATTCAACAACACCAGTCACTGCATGATGATGTCTGATGAAGAACTCACAATCAAGACAACCCCAAAGAGAAGCACTTATGAAATCAAGGACCATCAGTGTCTCAGTTCGAGGTGATCTGAACATGACTCCAGTAACACGTGTCTACCATCGCAGTCTGTAGTATTTACAGATGTTTCTTTCTAGTGTCTTCTGTGCTGCGTCCTGTTAGCAGTGGAAGTGGTGCTCCATGCACAGATTTACCCATCTTAAATACAGTGTCACCACTGAAGACAACTCCGCCCTGAATTTTCATGAAGTTTCAATGGTGAGAGTGACAATGGTCAGTAAACAATCACCATCTTTCGACTCGATGGATGGACGACCATCATCTTAGATTGATGCAGGCTATTAGCAGATGTCGAGTGGCCACTTACTCTGCATTGATTTTGATTGATGCAACACATTTCCACCTGGCTGACCCAGTTGCAGCTGCATGAGGAAAACTGTAAACAATGCACAGACACATACACATATAGCACTGAACATAAACTTACATGTACAAAGAAAATATACAAAGGGGATATTGAGTAAAGCAGACCATAGGATATCCAAAAACTCATTCTAACATGATAAGCATGTATATATACATTTTGAATCTGCACAAAGTAGTGATACAGTATAGAACTACACCCCAACTTTAAAGCACTTTCCTTTGTTTTATTTCAAAGAATGTGGCTAAAGTTGAAGTGTGTCTCTTACTGGGGTTTTCGATTCACACGCAGCTCACACATCTCAAGATGCACATGTCAATAAAAACTACCCCAACAAAAAGCACTTACTCCATTGAAATCTAAGGTCAGTGATTGTGTTAGGGTAATAATAATGACATTCTAAACGAAGCCACAGGACTCTTGATCCAGTCAAAAATACACTGCGATAACACTTTTATAACATTGAAGTTAAGGTGCTGCTTAAATTGAAGTGTGTCTCTCAGTAAAATGTATCTCTGAATTACTTTTACTCCTATATCAGCTGTGTGGCTACATTTCAGTCGATGAACTTATCACGGCCAAGACAACCCCAAAGAGAAGCACTTATGAACACAAAAATCATCAGTGGCTCTATTTGAGGTGATCTTAGAGTGTTTCCTTTAACAAATCTCTTCTCATACATTCAGTTGCTTATGTCAGTCAAAACTGCCCCAACAAGTAGCACTTACTGAATTCAAATGTCAAGTCAATGCTCATGTTAGGGTAATGCCAATGACTTTAAAACATATCAAAACACACAAAAAAAAAAATGAACTAAACAAGAATTGTTGTCTGGAAAAATACCTTAGAAGCGAACCTGGGAAATCATAGTGCAGGAAATCTCCTGCGGCAAGTAGCACAAACTTATTCAACAACACCAGTCACTGCATGATGATGTCTGATGAAGAACTCACAATCAAGACAACCCCAAAGAGAAGCACTTATGAAATCAAGGACCATCAGTGTCTCAGTTCGAGGTGATCTGAACATGACTCCAGTAACACGTGTCTACCATCGCAGTCTGTAGTATTTACAGATGTTTCTTTCTAGTGTCTTCTGTGCTGCGTCCTGTTAGCAGTGGAAGTGGTGCTCCATGCACAGATTTACCCATCTTAAATACAGTGTCACCACTGAAGACAACTCCGCCCCGAATTTTCATGAAGTTTCAATGGTGAGAGTGACAATGGTCAGTAAACAATCACCATCTTTCGACTCGATGGATGGACGACCATCATCTTAGATTGATGCAGGCTATTAGCAGATGTCGAGTGGCCACTTACTCTGCATTGATTTTGATTGATGCAACACATTTCCACCTGGCTGACCCAGTTGCAGCTGCATGAGGAAAACTGTAAACAATGCACAGACACATACACATATAGCACTGAACATAAACTTACATGTACAAAGAAAATATACAAAGGGGATATTGAGTAAAGCAGACCATAGGATATCCAAAAACTCATTCTAACATGATAAGCATGTATATATACATTTTGAATCTGCACAAAGTAGTGATACAGTATAGAACTACACCCCAACTTTAAAGCACTTTCCTTTGTTTTATTTCAAAGAATGTGGCTAAAGTTGAAGTGTGTCTCTTACTGGGGTTTTCGATTCACACGCAGCTCACACATCTCAAGATGCACATGTCAATAAAAACTACCCCAACAAAAAGCACTTACTCCATTGAAATCTAAGGTCAGTGATTGTGTTAGGGTAATAATAATGACATTCTAAACGAAGCCACAGGACTCTTGATCCAGTCAAAAATACACTGCGATAACACTTTTATAACATTGAAGTTAAGGTGCTGCTTAAATTGAAGTGTGTCTCTCAGTAAAATGTATCTCTGAATTACTTTTACTCCTATATCAGCTGTGTGGCTACATTTCAGTCGATGAACTTATCACGGCCAAGACAACCCCAAAGAGAAGCACTTATGAACACAAGAATCATCAGTGGCTCTATTTGAGGTGATCTTAGAGTGTTTCCTTTAACAAATCTCTTCTCATACATTCAGTTGCTTATGTCAGTCAAAACTGCCCCAACAAGTAGCACTTACTGAATTCAAATGTCAAGTCAATGCTCATGTTAGGGTAATGCCAATGACTTCAAAACATATCAAAACACACAAAAAAAAAAAGAACTAAACAAGAATTGTTGTCTGGAAAAATACCTTAGAAGCGAACCTGGGAAATCATAGTGCAGGAAATCTCCTGCGGCAAGTAGCACAAACTTATTCAACAACACCAGTCACTGCATGATGATGTCTGATGAAGAACTCACAATCAAGACAACCCCAAAGAGAAGCACTTATGAAATCAAGGACCATCAGTGTCTCAGTTCGAGGTGATCTGAACATGACTCCAGTAACACGTGTCTACCATCGCAGTCTGTAGTATTTACAGATGTTTCTTTCTAGTGTCTTCTGTGCTGCGTCCTGTTAGCAGTGGAAGTGGTGCTCCATGCACAGATTTACCCATCTTAAATACAGTGTCACCACTGAAGACAACTCCGCCCTGAATTTTCATGAAGTTTCAATGGTGAGAGTGACAATGGTCAGTAAACAATCACCATCTTTCGACTCGATGGATGGACGACCATCATCTTAGATTGATGCAGGCTATTAGCAGATGTCGAGTGGCCACTTACTCTGCATTGATTTTGATTGATGCAACACATTTCCACCTGGCTGACCCAGTTGCAGCTGCATGAGGAAAACTGTAAACAATGCACAGACACATACACATATAGCACTGAACATAAACTTACATGTACAAAGAAAATATACAAAGGGGATATTGAGTAAAGCAGACCATAGGATATCCAAAAACTCATTCTAACATGATAAGCATGTATATATACATTTTGAATCTGCACAAAGTAGTGATACAGTATAGAACTACACCCCAACTTTAAAGCACTTTCCTTTGTTTTATTTCAAAGAATGTGGCTAAAGTTGAAGTGTGTCTCTTACTGGGGTTTTCGATTCACACGCAGCTCACACATCTCAAGATGCACATGTCAATAAAAACTACCCCAACAAAAAGCACTTACTCCATTGAAATCTAAGGTCAGTGATTGTGTTAGGGTAATAATAATGACATTCTAAACGAAGCCACAGGACTCTTGATCCAGTCAAAAATACACTGCGATAACACTTTTATAACATTGAAGTTAAGGTGCTGCTTAAATTGAAGTGTGTCTCTCAGTAAAATGTATCTCTGAATTACTTTTACTCCTATATCAGCTGTGTGGCTACATTTCAGTCGATGAACTTATCACGGCCAAGACAACCCCAAAGAGAAGCACTTATGAACACAAGAATCATCAGTGGCTCTATTTGAGGTGATCTTAGAGTGTTTCCTTTAACAAATCTCTTCTCATACATTCAGTTGCTTATGTCAGTCAAAACTGCCCCAACAAGTAGCACTTACTGAATTCAAATGTCAAGTCAATGCTCATGTTAGGGTAATGCCAATGACTTCAAAACATATCAAAACACACAAAAAAAAAAAGAACTAAACAAGAATTGTTGTCTGGAAAAATACCTTAGAAGCGAACCTGGGAAATCATAGTGCAGGAAATCTCCTGCGGCAAGTAGCACAAACTTATTCAACAACACCAGTCACTGCATGATGATGTCTGATGAAGAACTCACAATCAAGACAACCCCAAAGAGAAGCACTTATGAAATCAAGGACCATCAGTGTCTCAGTTCGAGGTGATCTGAACATGACTCCAGTAACACGTGTCTACCATCGCAGTCTGTAGTATTTACAGATGTTTCTTTCTAGTGTCTTCTGTGCTGCGTCCTGTTAGCAGTGGAAGTGGTGCTCCATGCACAGATTTACCCATCTTAAATACAGTGTCACCACTGAAGACAACTCCGCCCTGAATTTTCATGAAGTTTCAATGGTGAGAGTGACAATGGTCAGTAAACAATCACCATCTTTCGACTCGATGGATGGACGACCATCATCTTAGATTGATGCAGGCTATTAGCAGATGTCGAGTGGCCACTTACTCTGCATTGATTTTGATTGATGCAACACATTTCCACCTGGCTGACCCAGTTGCAGCTGCATGAGGAAAACTGTAAACAATGCACAGACACATACACATATAGCACTGAACATAAACTTACATGTACAAAGAAAATATACAAAGGGGATATTGAGTAAAGCAGACCATAGGATATCCAAAAACTCATTCTAACATGATAAGCATGTATATATACATTTTGAATCTGCACAAAGTAGTGATACAGTATAGAACTACACCCCAACTTTAAAGCACTTTCCTTTGTTTTATTTCAAAGAATGTGGCTAAAGTTGAAGTGTGTCTCTTACTGGGGTTTTCGATTCACACGCAGCTCACACATCTCAAGATGCACATGTCAATAAAAACTACCCCAACAAAAAGCACTTACTCCATTGAAATCTAAGGTCAGTGATTGTGTTAGGGTAATAATAATGACATTCTAAACGAAGCCACAGGACTCTTGATCCAGTCAAAAATACACTGCGATAACACTTTTATAACATTGAAGTTAAGGTGCTGCTTAAATTGAAGTGTGTCTCTCAGTAAAATGTATCTCTGAATTACTTTTACTCCTATATCAGCTGTGTGGCTACATTTCAGTCGATGAACTTATCACGGCCAAGACAACCCCAAAGAGAAGCACTTATGAACACAAGAATCATCAGTGGCTCTATTTGAGGTGATCTTAGAGTGTTTCCTTTAACAAATCTCTTCTCATACATTCAGTTGCTTATGTCAGTCAAAACTGCCCCAACAAGTAGCACTTACTGAATTCAAATGTCAAGTCAATGCTCATGTTAGGGTAATGCCAATGACTTCAAAACATATCAAAACACACACAAAAAAAAAGAACTAAACAAGAATTGTTGTCTGGAAAAATACCTTAGAAGCGAACCTGGGAAATCATAGTGCAGGAAATCTCCTGCGGCAAGTAGCACAAACTTATTCAACAACACTAGTCACTGCATGATGATGTCTGATGAAGAACTCACAATCAAGACAACCCCAAAGAGAAGCACTTATGAAATCAAGGACCATCAGTGTCTCAGTTCGAGGTGATCTGAACATGACTCCAGTAACACGTGTCTACCATCGCAGTCTGTAGTATTTACAGATGTTTCTTTCTAGTGTCTTCTGTGCTGCGTCCTGTTAGCAGTGGAAGTGGTGCTCCATGCACAGATTTACCCATCTTAAATACAGTGTCACCACTGAAGACAACTCCGCCCTGAATTTTCATGAAGTTTCAATGGTGAGAGTGACAATGGTCAGTAAACAATCACCATCCTTCGACTCGATGGATGGACGACCATCATCTTAGATTGATGCAGGCTATTAGCAGATGTCGAGTGGCCACTTACTCTGCATTGATTTTGATTGATGCAACACATTTCCACCTGGCTGACCCAGTTGCAGCTGCATGAGGAAAACTGTAAACAATGCACAGACACATACACATATAGCACTGAACATAAACTTACATGTACAAAGAAAATATACAAAGGGGATATTGAGTAAAGCAGACCATAGGATATCCAAAAACTCATTCTAACATGATAAGCATGTATATATACATTTTGAATCTGCACAAAGTAGTGATACAGTATAGAACTACACCCCAACTTTAAAGCACTTTCCTTTGTTTTATTTCAAAGAATGTGGCTAAAGTTGAAGTGTGTCTCTTACTGGGGTTTTCGATTCACACGCAGCTCACACATCTCAAGATGCACATGTCAATAAAAACTACCCCAACAAAAAGCACTTACTCCATTGAAATCTAAGGTCAGTGATTGTGTTAGGGTAATAATAATGACATTCTAAACGAAGCCACAGGACTCTTGATCCAGTCAAAAATACACTGCGATAACACTTTTATAACATTGAAGTTAAGGTGCTGCTTAAATTGAAGTGTGTCTCTCAGTAAAATGTATCTCTGAATTACTTTTACTCCTATATCAGCTGTGTGGCTACATTTCAGTCGATGAACTTATCACGGCCAAGACAACCCCAAAGAGAAGCACTTATGAACACAAGAATCATCAGTGGCTCTATTTGAGGTGATCTTAGAGTGTTTCCTTTAACAAATCTCTTCTCATACATTCAGTTGCTTATGTCAGTCAAAACTGCCCCAACAAGTAGCACTTACTGAATTCAAATGTCAAGTCAATGCTCATGTTAGGGTAATGCCAATGACTTCAAAACATATCAAAACACACAAAAAAAAAAAGAACTAAACAAGAATTGTTGTCTGGAAAAATACCTTAGAAGCGAACCTGGGAAATCATAGTGCAGGAAATCTCCTGCGGCAAGTAGCACAAACTTATTCAACAACACCAGTCACTGCATGATGATGTCTGATGAAGAACTCACAATCAAGACAACCCCAAAGAGAAGCACTTATGAAATCAAGGACCATCAGTGTCTCAGTTCGAGGTGATCTGAACATGACTCCAGTAACACGTGTCTACCATCGCAGTCTGTAGTATTTACAGATGTTTCTTTCTAGTGTCTTCTGTGCTGCGTCCTGTTAGCAGTGGAAGTGGTGCTCCATGCACAGATTTACCCATCTTAAATACAGTGTCACCACTGAAGACAACTCCGCCCTGAATTTTCATGAAGTTTCAATGGTGAGAGTGACAATGGTCAGTAAACAATCACCATCTTTCGACTCGATGGATGGACGACCATCATCTTAGATTGATGCAGGCTATTAGCAGATGTCGAGTGGCCACTTACTCTGCATTGATTTTGATTGATGCAACACATTTCCACCTGGCTGACCCAGTTGCAGCTGCATGAGGAAAACTGTAAACAATGCACAGACACATACACATATAGCACTGAACATAAACTTACATGTACAAAGAAAATATACAAAGGGGATATTGAGTAAAGCAGACCATAGGATATCCAAAAACTCATTCTAACATGATAAGCATGTATATATACATTTTGAATCTGCACAAAGTAGTGATACAGTATAGAACTACACCCCAACTTTAAAGCACTTTCCTTTGTTTTATTTCAAAGAATGTGGCTAAAGTTGAAGTGTGTCTCTTACTGGGGTTTTCGATTCACACGCAGCTCACACATCTCAAGATGCACATGTCAATAAAAACTACCCCAACAAAAAGCACTTACTCCATTGAAATCTAAGGTCAGTGATTGTGTTAGGGTAATAATAATGACATTCTAAACGAAGCCACATGACTCTTGATCCAGTCAAAAATACACTGCGATAACACTTTTATAACATTGAAGTTAAGGTGCTGCTTAAATTGAAGTGTGTCTCTCAGTAAAATGTATCTCTGAATTACTTTTACTCCTATATCAGCTGTGTGGCTACATTTCAGTCGATGAACTTATCACGGCCAAGACAACCCCAAAGAGAAGCACTTATGAACACAAAAATCATCAGTGGCTCTATTTGAGGTGATCTTAGAGTGTTTCCTTTAACAAATCTCTTCTCATACATTCAGTTGCTTATGTCAGTCAAAACTGCCCCAACAAGTAGCACTTACTGAATTCAAATGTCAAGTCAATGCTCATGTTAGGGTAATGCCAATGACTTTAAAACATATCAAAACACACAAAAAAAAAAATGAACTAAACAAGAATTGTTGTCTGGAAAAATACCTTAGAAGCGAACCTGGGAAATCATAGTGCAGGAAATCTCCTGCGGCAAGTAGCACAAACTTATTCAACAACACCAGTCACTGCATGATGATGTCTGATGAAGAACTCACAATCAAGACAACCCCAAAGAGAAGCACTTATGAAATCAAGGACCATCAGTGTCTCAGTTCGAGGTGATCTGAACATGACTCCAGTAACACGTGTCTACCATCGCAGTCTGTAGTATTTACAGATGTTTCTTTCTAGTGTCTTCTGTGCTGCGTCCTGTTAGCAGTGGAAGTGGTGCTCCATGCACAGATTTACCCATCTTAAATACAGTGTCACCACTGAAGACAACTCCGCCCTGAATTTTCATGAAGTTTCAATGGTGAGAGTGACAATGGTCAGTAAACAATCACCATCTTTCGACTCGATGGATGGACGACCATCATCTTAGATTGATGCAGGCTATTAGCAGATGTCGAGTGGCCACTTACTCTGCATTGATTTTGATTGATGCAACACATTTCCACCTGGCTGACCCAGTTGCAGCTGCATGAGGAAAACTGTAAACAATGCACAGACACATACACATATAGCACTGAACATAAACTTACATGTACAAAGAAAATATACAAAGGGGATATTGAGTAAAGCAGACCATAGGATATCCAAAAACTCATTCTAACATGATAAGCATGTATATATACATTTTGAATCTGCACAAAGTAGTGATACAGTATAGAACTACACCCCAACTTTAAAGCACTTTCCTTTGTTTTATTTCAAAGAATGTGGCTAAAGTTGAAGTGTGTCTCTTACTGGGGTTTTCGATTCACACGCAGCTCACACATCTCAAGATGCACATGTCAATAAAAACTACCCCAACAAAAAGCACTTACTCCATTGAAATCTAAGGTCAGTGATTGTGTTAGGGTAATAATAATGACATTCTAAACGAAGCCACAGGACTCTTGATCCAGTCAAAAATACACTGCGATAACACTTTTATAACATTGAAGTTAAGGTGCTGCTTAAATTGAAGTGTGTCTCTCAGTAAAATGTATCTCTGAATTACTTTTACTCCTATATCAGCTGTGTGGCTACATTTCAGTCGATGAACTTATCACGGCCAAGACAACCCCAAAGAGAAGCACTTATGAACACAAAAATCATCAGTGGCTCTATTTGAGGTGATCTTAGAGTGTTTCCTTTAACAAATCTCTTCTCATACATTCAGTTGCTTATGTCAGTCAAAACTGCCCCAACAAGTAGCACTTACTGAATTCAAATGTCAAGTCAATGCTCATGTTAGGGTAATGCCAATGACTTTAAAACATATCAAAACACACAAAAAAAAAAATGAACTAAACAAGAATTGTTGTCTGGAAAAATACCTTAGAAGCGAACCTGGGAAATCATAGTGCAGGAAATCTCCTGCGGCAAGTAGCACAAACTTATTCAACAACACCAGTCACTGCATGATGATGTCTGATGAAGAACTCACAATCAAGACAACCCCAAAGAGAAGCACTTATGAAATCAAGGACCATCAGTGTCTCAGTTCGAGGTGATCTGAACATGACTCCAGTAACACGTGTCTACCATCGCAGTCTGTAGTATTTACAGATGTTTCTTTCTAGTGTCTTCTGTGCTGCGTCCTGTTAGCAGTGGAAGTGGTGCTCCATGCACAGATTTACCCATCTTAAATACAGTGTCACCACTGAAGACAACTCCGCCCCGAATTTTCATGAAGTTTCAATGGTGAGAGTGACAATGGTCAGTAAACAATCACCATCTTTCGACTCGATGGATGGACGACCATCATCTTAGATTGATGCAGGCTATTAGCAGATGTCGAGTGGCCACTTACTCTGCATTGATTTTGATTGATGCAACACATTTCCACCTGGCTGACCCAGTTGCAGCTGCATGAGGAAAACTGTAAACAATGCACAGACACATACACATATAGCACTGAACATAAACTTACATGTACAAAGAAAATATACAAAGGGGATATTGAGTAAAGCAGACCATAGGATATCCAAAAACTCATTCTAACATGATAAGCATGTATATATACATTTTGAATCTGCACAAAGTAGTGATACAGTATAGAACTACACCCCAACTTTAAAGCACTTTCCTTTGTTTTATTTCAAAGAATGTGGCTAAAGTTGAAGTGTGTCTCTTACTGGGGTTTTCGATTCACACGCAGCTCACACATCTCAAGATGCACATGTCAATAAAAACTACCCCAACAAAAAGCACTTACTCCATTGAAATCTAAGGTCAGTGATTGTGTTAGGGTAATAATAATGACATTCTAAACGAAGCCACAGGACTCTTGATCCAGTCAAAAATACACTGCGATAACACTTTTATAACATTGAAGTTAAGGTGCTGCTTAAATTGAAGTGTGTCTCTCAGTAAAATGTATCTCTGAATTACTTTTACTCCTATATCAGCTGTGTGGCTACATTTCAGTCGATGAACTTATCACGGCCAAGACAACCCCAAAGAGAAGCACTTATGAACACAAGAATCATCAGTGGCTCTATTTGAGGTGATCTTAGAGTGTTTCCTTTAACAAATCTCTTCTCATACATTCAGTTGCTTATGTCAGTCAAAACTGCCCCAACAAGTAGCACTTACTGAATTCAAATGTCAAGTCAATGCTCATGTTAGGGTAATGCCAATGACTTCAAAACATATCAAAACACACAAAAAAAAAAAGAACTAAACAAGAATTGTTGTCTGGAAAAATACCTTAGAAGCGAACCTGGGAAATCATAGTGCAGGAAATCTCCTGCGGCAAGTAGCACAAACTTATTCAACAACACCAGTCACTGCATGATGATGTCTGATGAAGAACTCACAATCAAGACAACCCCAAAGAGAAGCACTTATGAAATCAAGGACCATCAGTGTCTCAGTTCGAGGTGATCTGAACATGACTCCAGTAACACGTGTCTACCATCGCAGTCTGTAGTATTTACAGATGTTTCTTTCTAGTGTCTTCTGTGCTGCGTCCTGTTAGCAGTGGAAGTGGTGCTCCATGCACAGATTTACCCATCTTAAATACAGTGTCACCACTGAAGACAACTCCGCCCTGAATTTTCATGAAGTTTCAATGGTGAGAGTGACAATGGTCAGTAAACAATCACCATCTTTCGACTCGATGGATGGACGACCATCATCTTAGATTGATGCAGGCTATTAGCAGATGTCGAGTGGCCACTTACTCTGCATTGATTTTGATTGATGCAACACATTTCCACCTGGCTGACCCAGTTGCAGCTGCATGAGGAAAACTGTAAACAATGCACAGACACATACACATATAGCACTGAACATAAACTTACATGTACAAAGAAAATATACAAAGGGGATATTGAGTAAAGCAGACCATAGGATATCCAAAAACTCATTCTAACATGATAAGCATGTATATATACATTTTGAATCTGCACAAAGTAGTGATACAGTATAGAACTACACCCCAACTTTAAAGCACTTTCCTTTGTTTTATTTCAAAGAATGTGGCTAAAGTTGAAGTGTGTCTCTTACTGGGGTTTTCGATTCACACGCAGCTCACACATCTCAAGATGCACATGTCAATAAAAACTACCCCAACAAAAAGCACTTACTCCATTGAAATCTAAGGTCAGTGATTGTGTTAGGGTAATAATAATGACATTCTAAACGAAGCCACAGGACTCTTGATCCAGTCAAAAATACACTGCGATAACACTTTTATAACATTGAAGTTAAGGTGCTGCTTAAATTGAAGTGTGTCTCTCAGTAAAATGTATCTCTGAATTACTTTTACTCCTATATCAGCTGTGTGGCTACATTTCAGTCGATGAACTTATCACGGCCAAGACAACCCCAAAGAGAAGCACTTATGAACACAAGAATCATCAGTGGCTCTATTTGAGGTGATCTTAGAGTGTTTCCTTTAACAAATCTCTTCTCATACATTCAGTTGCTTATGTCAGTCAAAACTGCCCCAACAAGTAGCACTTACTGAATTCAAATGTCAAGTCAATGCTCATGTTAGGGTAATGCCAATGACTTCAAAACATATCAAAACACAAAAAAAAAAAAAAATGAACTAAACAAGAATTGTT
Organism: Pampus argenteus; assembly: GCA_036937835.1. Classification (NCBI taxonomy): domain Eukaryota; kingdom Metazoa; phylum Chordata; class Actinopteri; order Scombriformes; family Stromateidae; genus Pampus; species Pampus argenteus. The sequence continues at coordinate 20,031,838 of CM072871.1, read as the reverse complement.
GTCTGGAAAAATACCTTAGAAGCGAACCTGGGAAATCATAGTGCAGGAAATCTCCTGCGGCAAGTAGCACAAACTTATTCAACAACACCAGTCACTGCATGATGATGTCTGATGAAGAACTCACAATCAAGACAACCCCAAAGAGAAGCACTTATGAAATCAAGGACCATCAGTGTCTCAGTTCGAGGTGATCTGAACATGACTCCAGTAACACGTGTCTACCATCGCAGTCTGTAGTATTTACAGATGTTTCTTTCTAGTGTCTTCTGTGCTGCGTCCTGTTAGCAGTGGAAGTGGTGCTCCATGCACAGATTTACCCATCTTAAATACAGTGTCACCACTGAAGACAACTCCGCCCTGAATTTTCATGAAGTTTCAATGGTGAGAGTGACAATGGTCAGTAAACAATCACCATCTTTCGACTCGATGGATGGACGACCATCATCTTAGATTGATGCAGGCTATTAGCAGATGTCGAGTGGCCACTTACTCTGCATTGATTTTGATTGATGCAACACATTTCCACCTGGCTGACCCAGTTGCAGCTGCATGAGGAAAACTGTAAACAATGCACAGACACATACACATATAGCACTGAACATAAACTTACATGTACAAAGAAAATATACAAAGGGGATATTGAGTAAAGCAGACCATAGGATATCCAAAAACTCATTCTAACATGATAAGCATGTATATATACATTTTGAATCTGCACAAAGTAGTGATACAGTATAGAACTACACCCCAACTTTAAAGCACTTTCCTTTGTTTTATTTCAAAGAATGTGGCTAAAGTTGAAGTGTGTCTCTTACTGGGGTTTTCGATTCACACGCAGCTCACACATCTCAAGATGCACATGTCAATAAAAACTACCCCAACAAAAAGCACTTACTCCATTGAAATCTAAGGTCAGTGATTGTGTTAGGGTAATAATAATGACATTCTAAACGAAGCCACAGGACTCTTGATCCAGTCAAAAATACACTGCGATAACACTTTTATAACATTGAAGTTAAGGTGCTGCTTAAATTGAAGTGTGTCTCTCAGTAAAATGTATCTCTGAATTACTTTTACTCCTATATCAGCTGTGTGGCTACATTTCAGTCGATGAACTTATCACGGCCAAGACAACCCCAAAGAGAAGCACTTATGAACACAAGAATCATCAGTGGCTCTATTTGAGGTGATCTTAGAGTGTTTCCTTTAACAAATCTCTTCTCATACATTCAGTTGCTTATGTCAGTCAAAACTGCCCCAACAAGTAGCACTTACTGAATTCAAATGTCAAGTCAATGCTCATGTTAGGGTAATGCCAATGACTTCAAAACATATCAAAACACACACAAAAAAAAAGAACTAAACAAGAATTGTTGTCTGGAAAAATACCTTAGAAGCGAACCTGGGAAATCATAGTGCAGGAAATCTCCTGCGGCAAGTAGCACAAACTTATTCAACAACACCAGTCACTGCATGATGATGTCTGATGAAGAACTCACAATCAAGACAACCCCAAAGAGAAGCACTTATGAAATCAAGGACCATCAGTGTCTCAGTTCGAGGTGATCTGAACATGACTCCAGTAACACGTGTCTACCATCGCAGTCTGTAGTATTTACAGATGTTTCTTTCTAGTGTCTTCTGTGCTGCATCCTGTTAGCAGTGGAAGTGGTGCTCCATGCACAGATTTACCCATCTTAAATACAGTGTCACCACTGAAGACAACTCCGCCCTGAATTTTCATGAAGTTTCAATGGTGAGAGTGACAATGGTCAGTAAACAATCACCATCCTTCGACTCGATGGATGGACGACCATCATCTTAGATTGATGCAGGCTATTAGCAGATGTCGAGTGGCCACTTACTCTGCATTGATTTTGATTGATGCAACACATTTCCACCTGGCTGACCCAGTTGCAGCTGCATGAGGAAAACTGTAAACAATGCACAGACACATACACATATAGCACTGAACATAAACTTACATGTACAAAGAAAATATACAAAGGGGATATTGAGTAAAGCAGACCATAGGATATCCAAAAACTCATTCTAACATGATAAGCATGTATATATACATTTTGAATCTGCACAAAGTAGTGATACAGTATAGAACTACACCCCAACTTTAAAGCACTTTCCTTTGTTTTATTTCAAAGAATGTGGCTAAAGTTGAAGTGTGTCTCTTACTGGGGTTTTCGATTCACACGCAGCTCACACATCTCAAGATGCACATGTCAATAAAAACTACCCCAACAAAAAGCACTTACTCCATTGAAATCTAAGGTCAGTGATTGTGTTAGGGTAATAATAATGACATTCTAAACGAAGCCACAGGACTCTTGATCCAGTCAAAAATACACTGCGATAACACTTTTATAACATTGAAGTTAAGGTGCTGCTTAAATTGAAGTGTGTCTCTCAGTAAAATGTATCTCTGAATTACTTTTACTCCTATATCAGCTGTGTGGCTACATTTCAGTCGATGAACTTATCACGGCCAAGACAACCCCAAAGAGAAGCACTTATGAACACAAGAATCATCAGTGGCTCTATTTGAGGTGATCTTAGAGTGTTTCCTTTAACAAATCTCTTCTCATACATTCAGTTGCTTATGTCAGTCAAAACTGCCCCAACAAGTAGCACTTACTGAATTCAAATGTCAAGTCAATGCTCATGTTAGGGTAATGCCAATGACTTCAAAACATATCAAAACACACACAAAAAAAAAGAACTAAACAAGAATTGTTGTCTGGAAAAATACCTTAGAAGCGAACCTGGGAAATCATAGTGCAGGAAATCTCCTGCGGCAAGTAGCACAAACTTATTCAACAACACTAGTCACTGCATGATGATGTCTGATGAAGAACTCACAATCAAGACAACCCCAAAGAGAAGCACTTATGAAATCAAGGACCATCAGTGTCTCAGTTCGAGGTGATCTGAACATGACTCCAGTAACACGTGTCTACCATCGCAGTCTGTAGTATTTACAGATGTTTCTTTCTAGTGTCTTCTGTGCTGCGTCCTGTTAGCAGTGGAAGTGGTGCTCCATGCACAGATTTACCCATCTTAAATACAGTGTCACCACTGAAGACAACTCCGCCCTGAATTTTCATGAAGTTTCAATGGTGAGAGTGACAATGGTCAGTAAACAATCACCATCCTTCGACTCGATGGATGGACGACCATCATCTTAGATTGATGCAGGCTATTAGCAGATGTCGAGTGGCCACTTACTCTGCATTGATTTTGATTGATGCAACACATTTCCACCTGGCTGACCCAGTTGCAGCTGCATGAGGAAAACTGTAAACAATGCACAGACACATACACATATAGCACTGAACATAAACTTACATGTACAAAGAAAATATACAAAGGGGATATTGAGTAAAGCAGACCATAGGATATCCAAAAACTCATTCTAACATGATAAGCATGTATATATACATTTTGAATCTGCACAAAGTAGTGATACAGTATAGAACTACACCCCAACTTTAAAGCACTTTCCTTTGTTTTATTTCAAAGAATGTGGCTAAAGTTGAAGTGTGTCTCTTACTGGGGTTTTCGATTCACACGCAGCTCACACATCTCAAGATGCACATGTCAATAAAAACTACCCCAACAAAAAGCACTTACTCCATTGAAATCTAAGGTCAGTGATTGTGTTAGGGTAATAATAATGACATTCTAAACGAAGCCACATGACTCTTGATCCAGTCAAAAATACACTGCGATAACACTTTTATAACATTGAAGTTAAGGTGCTGCTTAAATTGAAGTGTGTCTCTCAGTAAAATGTATTTCTGAATTACTTTTACTCCTATATCAGCTGTGTGGCTACATTTCAGTTGATGAACTTATCACGGCCAAGACAACCCCAAAGAGAAGCACTTATGAACACAAAAATCATCAGTGGCTCTATTTGAGGTGATCTTAGAGTGTTTCCTTTAACAAATCTCTTCTCATACATTCAGTTGCTTATGTCAGTCAAAACTGCCCCAACAAGTAGCACTTACTGAATTCAAATGTCAAGTCAATGCTCATGTTAGGGTAATGCCAATGACTTCAAAACATATCAAAACACACAAAAAAAAAAATGAACTAAACAAGAATTGTTGTCTGGAAAAATACCTTAGAAGCGAACCTGGGAAATCATAGTGCAGGAAATCTCCTGCGGCAAGTAGCACAAACTTATTCAACAACACCAGTCACTGCATGATGATGTCTGATGAAGAACTCACAATCAAGACAACCCCAAAGAGAAGCACTTATGAAATCAAGGACCATCAGTGTCTCAGTTCGAGGTGATCTGAACATGACTCCAGTAACACGTGTCTACCATCGCAGTCTGTAGTATTTACAGATGTTTCTTTCTAGTGTCTTCTGTGCTGCGTCCTGTTAGCAGTGGAAGTGGTGCTCCATGCACAGATTTACCCATCTTAAATACAGTGTCACCACTGAAGACAACTCCGCCCTGAATTTTCATGAAGTTTCAATGGTGAGAGTGACAATGGTCAGTAAACAATCACCATCTTTCGACTCGATGGATGGACGACCATCATCTTAGATTGATGCAGGCTATTAGCAGATGTCGAGTGGCCACTTACTCTGCATTGATTTTGATTGATGCAACACATTTCCACCTGGCTGACCCAGTTGCAGCTGCATGAGGAAAACTGTAAACAATGCACAGACACATACACATATAGCACTGAACATAAACTTACATGTACAAAGAAAATATACAAAGGGGATATTGAGTAAAGCAGACCATAGGATATCCAAAAACTCATTCTAACATGATAAGCATGTATATATACATTTTGAATCTGCACAAAGTAGTGATACAGTATAGAACTACACCCCAACTTTAAAGCACTTTCCTTTGTTTTATTTCAAAGAATGTGGCTAAAGTTGAAGTGTGTCTCTTACTGGGGTTTTCGATTCACACGCAGCTCACACATCTCAAGATGCACATGTCAATAAAAACTACCCCAACAAAAAGCACTTACTCCATTGAAATCTAAGGTCAGTGATTGTGTTAGGGTAATAATAATGACATTCTAAACGAAGCCACAGGACTCTTGATCCAGTCAAAAATACACTGCGATAACACTTTTATAACATTGAAGTTAAGGTGCTGCTTAAATTGAAGTGTGTCTCTCAGTAAAATGTATCTCTGAATTACTTTTACTCCTATATCAGCTGTGTGGCTACATTTCAGTCGATGAACTTATCACGGCCAAGACAACCCCAAAGAGAAGCACTTATGAACACAAGAATCATCAGTGGCTCTATTTGAGGTGATCTTAGAGTGTTTCCTTTAACAAATCTCTTCTCATACATTCAGTTGCTTATGTCAGTCAAAACTGCCCCAACAAGTAGCACTTACTGAATTCAAATGTCAAGTCAATGCTCATGTTAGGGTAATGCCAATGACTTCAAAACATATCAAAACACAAAAAAAAAAATGAACTAAACAAGAATTGTTGTCTGGAAAAATACCTTAGAAGCGAACCTGGGAAATCATAGTGCAGGAAATCTCCTGCGGCAAGTAGCACAAACTTATTCAACAACACCAGTCACTGCATGATGATGTCTGATGAAGAACTCACAATCAAGACAACCCCAAAGAGAAGCACTTATGAAATCAAGGACCATCAGTGTCTCAGTTCGAGGTGATCTGAACATGACTCCAGTAACACGTGTCTACCATCGCAGTCTGTAGTATTTACAGATGTTTCTTTCTAGTGTCTTCTGTGCTGCGTCCTGTTAGCAGTGGAAGTGGTGCTCCATGCACAGATTTACCCATCTTAAATACAGTGTCACCACTGAAGACAACTCCGCCCCGAATTTTCATGAAGTTTCAATGGTGAGAGTGACAATGGTCAGTAAACAATCACCATCTTTCGACTCGATGGATGGACGACCATCATCTTAGATTGATGCAGGCTATTAGCAGATGTCGAGTGGCCACTTACTCTGCATTGATTTTGATTGATGCAACACATTTCCACCTGGCTGACCCAGTTGCAGCTGCATGAGGAAAACTGTAAACAATGCACAGACACATACACATATAGCACTGAACATAAACTTACATGTACAAAGAAAATATACAAAGGGGATATTGAGTAAAGCAGACCATAGGATATCCAAAAACTCATTCTAACATGATAAGCATGTATATATACATTTTGAATCTGCACAAAGTAGTGATACAGTATAGAACTACACCCCAACTTTAAAGCACTTTCCTTTGTTTTATTTCAAAGAATGTGGCTAAAGTTGAAGTGTGTCTCTTACTGGGGTTTTCGATTCACACGCAGCTCACACATCTCAAGATGCACATGTCAATAAAAACTACCCCAACAAAAAGCACTTACTCCATTGAAATCTAAGGTCAGTGATTGTGTTAGGGTAATAATAATGACATTCTAAACGAAGCCACAGGACTCTTGATCCAGTCAAAAATACACTGCGATAACACTTTTATAACATTGAAGTTAAGGTGCTGCTTAAATTGAAGTGTGTCTCTCAGTAAAATGTATCTCTGAATTACTTTTACTCCTATATCAGCTGTGTGGCTACATTTCAGTCGATGAACTTATCACGGCCAAGACAACCCCAAAGAGAAGCACTTATGAACACAAGAATCATCAGTGGCTCTATTTGAGGTGATCTTAGAGTGTTTCCTTTAACAAATCTCTTCTCATACATTCAGTTGCTTATGTCAGTCAAAACTGCCCCAACAAGTAGCACTTACTGAATTCAAATGTCAAGTCAATGCTCATGTTAGGGTAATGCCAATGACTTCAAAACATATCAAAACACACACAAAAAAAAAGAACTAAACAAGAATTGTTGTCTGGAAAAATACCTTAGAAGCGAACCTGGGAAATCATAGTGCAGGAAATCTCCTGCGGCAAGTAGCACAAACTTATTCAACAACACTAGTCACTGCATGATGATGTCTGATGAAGAACTCACAATCAAGACAACCCCAAAGAGAAGCACTTATGAAATCAAGGACCATCAGTGTCTCAGTTCGAGGTGATCTGAACATGACTCCAGTAACACGTGTCTACCATCGCAGTCTGTAGTATTTACAGATGTTTCTTTCTAGTGTCTTCTGTGCTGCGTCCTGTTAGCAGTGGAAGTGGTGCTCCATGCACAGATTTACCCATCTTAAATACAGTGTCACCACTGAAGACAACTCCGCCCTGAATTTTCATGAAGTTTCAATGGTGAGAGTGACAATGGTCAGTAAACAATCACCATCCTTCGACTCGATGGATGGACGACCATCATCTTAGATTGATGCAGGCTATTAGCAGATGTCGAGTGGCCACTTACTCTGCATTGATTTTGATTGATGCAACACATTTCCACCTGGCTGACCCAGTTGCAGCTGCATGAGGAAAACTGTAAACAATGCACAGACACATACACATATAGCACTGAACATAAACTTACATGTACAAAGAAAATATACAAAGGGGATATTGAGTAAAGCAGACCATAGGATATCCAAAAACTCATTCTAACATGATAAGCATGTATATATACATTTTGAATCTGCACAAAGTAGTGATACAGTATAGAACTACACCCCAACTTTAAAGCACTTTCCTTTGTTTTATTTCAAAGAATGTGGCTAAAGTTGAAGTGTGTCTCTTACTGGGGTTTTCGATTCACACGCAGCTCACACATCTCAAGATGCACATGTCAATAAAAACTACCCCAACAAAAAGCACTTACTCCATTGAAATCTAAGGTCAGTGATTGTGTTAGGGTAATAATAATGACATTCTAAACGAAGCCACAGGACTCTTGATCCAGTCAAAAATACACTGCGATAACACTTTTATAACATTGAAGTTAAGGTGCTGCTTAAATTGAAGTGTGTCTCTCAGTAAAATGTATCTCTGAATTACTTTTACTCCTATATCAGCTGTGTGGCTACATTTCAGTCGATGAACTTATCACGGCCAAGACAACCCCAAAGAGAAGCACTTATGAACACAAGAATCATCAGTGGCTCTATTTGAGGTGATCTTAGAGTGTTTCCTTTAACAAATCTCTTCTCATACATTCAGTTGCTTATGTCAGTCAAAACTGCCCCAACAAGTAGCACTTACTGAATTCAAATGTCAAGTCAATGCTCATGTTAGGGTAATGCCAATGACTTCAAAACATATCAAAACACACAAAAAAAAAAAGAACTAAACAAGAATTGTTGTCTGGAAAAATACCTTAGAAGCGAACCTGGGAAATCATAGTGCAGGAAATCTCCTGCGGCAAGTAGCACAAACTTATTCAACAACACCAGTCACTGCATGATGATGTCTGATGAAGAACTCACAATCAAGACAACCCCAAAGAGAAGCACTTATGAAATCAAGGACCATCAGTGTCTCAGTTCGAGGTGATCTGAACATGACTCCAGTAACACGTGTCTACCATCGCAGTCTGTAGTATTTACAGATGTTTCTTTCTAGTGTCTTCTGTGCTGCGTCCTGTTAGCAGTGGAAGTGGTGCTCCATGCACAGATTTACCCATCTTAAATACAGTGTCACCACTGAAGACAACTCCGCCCTGAATTTTCATGAAGTTTCAATGGTGAGAGTGACAATGGTCAGTAAACAATCACCATCTTTCGACTCGATGGATGGACGACCATCATCTTAGATTGATGCAGGCTATTAGCAGATGTCGAGTGGCCACTTACTCTGCATTGATTTTGATTGATGCAACACATTTCCACCTGGCTGACCCAGTTGCAGCTGCATGAGGAAAACTGTAAACAATGCACAGACACATACACATATAGCACTGAACATAAACTTACATGTACAAAGAAAATATACAAAGGGGATATTGAGTAAAGCAGACCATAGGATATCCAAAAACTCATTCTAACATGATAAGCATGTATATATACATTTTGAATCTGCACAAAGTAGTGATACAGTATAGAACTACACCCCAACTTTAAAGCACTTTCCTTTGTTTTATTTCAAAGAATGTGGCTAAAGTTGAAGTGTGTCTCTTACTGGGGTTTTCGATTCACACGCAGCTCACACATCTCAAGATGCACATGTCAATAAAAACTACCCCAACAAAAAGCACTTACTCCATTGAAATCTAAGGTCAGTGATTGTGTTAGGGTAATAATAATGACATTCTAAACGAAGCCACAGGACTCTTGATCCAGTCAAAAATACACTGCGATAACACTTTTATAACATTGAAGTTAAGGTGCTGCTTAAATTGAAGTGTGTCTCTCAGTAAAATGTATCTCTGAATTACTTTTACTCCTATATCAGCTGTGTGGCTACATTTCAGTCGATGAACTTATCACGGCCAAGACAACCCCAAAGAGAAGCACTTATGAACACAAGAATCATCAGTGGCTCTATTTGAGGTGATCTTAGAGTGTTTCCTTTAACAAATCTCTTCTCATACATTCAGTTGCTTATGTCAGTCAAAACTGCCCCAACAAGTAGCACTTACTGAATTCAAATGTCAAGTCAATGCTCATGTTAGGGTAATGCCAATGACTTCAAAACATATCAAAACACAAAAAAAAAAAAAAAATGAACTAAACAAGAATTGTTGTCTGGAAAAATACCTTAGAAGCGAACCTGGGAAATCATAGTGCAGGAAATCTCCTGCGGCAAGTAGCACAAACTTATTCAACAACACCAGTCACTGCATGATGATGTCTGATGAAGAACTCACAATCAAGACAACCCCAAAGAGAAGCACTTATGAAATCAAGGACCATCAGTGTCTCAGTTCGAGGTGATCTGAACATGACTCCAGTAACACGTGTCTACCATCGCAGTCTGTAGTATTTACAGATGTTTCTTTCTAGTGTCTTCTGTGCTGCGTCCTGTTAGCAGTGGAAGTGGTGCTCCATGCACAGATTTACCCATCTTAAATACAGTGTCACCACTGAAGACAACTCCGCCCTGAATTTTCATGAAGTTTCAATGGTGAGAGTGACAATGGTCAGTAAACAATCACCATCTTTCGACTCGATGGATGGACGACCATCATCTTAGATTGATGCAGGCTATTAGCAGATGTCGAGTGGCCACTTACTCTGCATTGATTTTGATTGATGCAACACATTTCCACCTGGCTGACCCAGTTGCAGCTGCATGAGGAAAACTGTAAACAATGCACAGACACATACACATATAGCACTGAACATAAACTTACATGTACAAAGAAAATATACAAAGGGGATATTGAGTAAAGCAGACCATAGGATATCCAAAAACTCATTCTAACATGATAAGCATGTATATATACATTTTGAATCTGCACAAAGTAGTGATACAGTATAGAACTACACCCCAACTTTAAAGCACTTTCCTTTGTTTTATTTCAAAGAATGTGGCTAAAGTTGAAGTGTGTCTCTTACTGGGGTTTTCGATTCACACGCAGCTCACACATCTCAAGATGCACATGTCAATAAAAACTACCCCAACAAAAAGCACTTACTCCATTGAAATCTAAGGTCAGTGATTGTGTTAGGGTAATAATAATGACATTCTAAACGAAGCCACAGGACTCTTGATCCAGTCAAAAATACACTGCGATAACACTTTTATAACATTGAAGTTAAGGTGCTGCTTAAATTGAAGTGTGTCTCTCAGTAAAATGTATCTCTGAATTACTTTTACTCCTATATCAGCTGTGTGGCTACATTTCAGTCGATGAACTTATCACGGCCAAGACAACCCCAAAGAGAAGCACTTATGAACACAAGAATCATCAGTGGCTCTATTTGAGGTGATCTTAGAGTGTTTCCTTTAACAAATCTCTTCTCATACATTCAGTTGCTTATGTCAGTCAAAACTGCCCCAACAAGTAGCACTTACTGAATTCAAATGTCAAGTCAATGCTCATGTTAGGGTAATGCCAATGACTTCAAAACATATCAAAACACACACAAAAAAAAAGAACTAAACAAGAATTGTTGTCTGGAAAAATACCTTAGAAGCGAACCTGGGAAATCATAGTGCAGGAAATCTCCTGCGGCAAGTAGCACAAACTTATTCAACAACACCAGTCACTGCATGATGATGTCTGATGAAGAACTCACAATCAAGACAACCCCAAAGAGAAGCACTTATGAAATCAAGGACCATCAGTGTCTCAGTTCGAGGTGATCTGAACATGACTCCAGTAACACGTGTCTACCATCGCAGTCTGTAGTATTTACAGATGTTTCTTTCTAGTGTCTTCTGTGCTGCATCCTGTTAGCAGTGGAAGTGGTGCTCCATGCACAGATTTACCCATCTTAAATACAGTGTCACCACTGAAGACAACTCCGCCCTGAATTTTCATGAAGTTTCAATGGTGAGAGTGACAATGGTCAGTAAACAATCACCATCCTTCGACTCGATGGATGGACGACCATCATCTTAGATTGATGCAGGCTATTAGCAGATGTCGAGTGGCCACTTACTCTGCATTGATTTTGATTGATGCAACACATTTCCACCTGGCTGACCCAGTTGCAGCTGCATGAGGAAAACTGTAAACAATGCACAGACACATACACATATAGCACTGAACATAAACTTACATGTACAAAGAAAATATACAAAGGGGATATTGAGTAAAGCAGACCATAGGATATCCAAAAACTCATTCTAACATGATAAGCATGTATATATACATTTTGAATCTGCACAAAGTAGTGATACAGTATAGAACTACACCCCAACTTTAAAGCACTTTCCTTTGTTTTATTTCAAAGAATGTGGCTAAAGTTGAAGTGTGTCTCTTACTGGGGTTTTCGATTCACACGCAGCTCACACATCTCAAGATGCACATGTCAATAAAAACTACCCCAACAAAAAGCACTTACTCCATTGAAATCTAAGGTCAGTGATTGTGTTAGGGTAATAATAATGACATTCTAAACGAAGCCACAGGACTCTTGATCCAGTCAAAAATACACTGCGATAACACTTTTATAACATTGAAGTTAAGGTGCTGCTTAAATTGAAGTGTGTCTCTCAGTAAAATGTATCTCTGAATTACTTTTACTCCTATATCAGCTGTGTGGCTACATTTCAGTCGATGAACTTATCACGGCCAAGACAACCCCAAAGAGAAGCACTTATGAACACAAGAATCATCAGTGGCTCTATTTGAGGTGATCTTAGAGTGTTTCCTTTAACAAATCTCTTCTCATACATTCAGTTGCTTATGTCAGTCAAAACTGCCCCAACAAGTAGCACTTACTGAATTCAAATGTCAAGTCAATGCTCATGTTAGGGTAATGCCAATGACTTCAAAACATATCAAAACACACACAAAAAAAAAGAACTAAACAAGAATTGTTGTCTGGAAAAATACCTTAGAAGCGAACCTGGGAAATCATAGTGCAGGAAATCTCCTGCGGCAAGTAGCACAAACTTATTCAACAACACTAGTCACTGCATGATGATGTCTGATGAAGAACTCACAATCAAGACAACCCCAAAGAGAAGCACTTATGAAATCAAGGACCATCAGTGTCTCAGTTCGAGGTGATCTGAACATGACTCCAGTAACACGTGTCTACCATCGCAGTCTGTAGTATTTACAGATGTTTCTTTCTAGTGTCTTCTGTGCTGCGTCCTGTTAGCAGTGGAAGTGGTGCTCCATGCACAGATTTACCCATCTTAAATACAGTGTCACCACTGAAGACAACTCCGCCCTGAATTTTCATGAAGTTTCAATGGTGAGAGTGACAATGGTCAGTAAACAATCACCATCCTTCGACTCGATGGATGGACGACCATCATCTTAGATTGATGCAGGCTATTAGCAGATGTCGAGTGGCCACTTACTCTGCATTGATTTTGATTGATGCAACACATTTCCACCTGGCTGACCCAGTTGCAGCTGCATGAGGAAAACTGTAAACAATGCACAGACACATACACATATAGCACTGAACATAAACTTACATGTACAAAGAAAATATACAAAGGGGATATTGAGTAAAGCAGACCATAGGATATCCAAAAACTCATTCTAACATGATAAGCATGTATATATACATTTTGAATCTGCACAAAGTAGTGATACAGTATAGAACTACACCCCAACTTTAAAGCACTTTCCTTTGTTTTATTTCAAAGAATGTGGCTAAAGTTGAAGTGTGTCTCTTACTGGGGTTTTCGATTCACACGCAGCTCACACATCTCAAGATGCACATGTCAATAAAAACTACCCCAACAAAAAGCACTTACTCCATTGAAATCTAAGGTCAGTGATTGTGTTAGGGTAATAATAATGACATTCTAAACGAAGCCACATGACTCTTGATCCAGTCAAAAATACACTGCGATAACACTTTTATAACATTGAAGTTAAGGTGCTGCTTAAATTGAAGTGTGTCTCTCAGTAAAATGTATTTCTGAATTACTTTTACTCCTATATCAGCTGTGTGGCTACATTTCAGTTGATGAACTTATCACGGCCAAGACAACCCCAAAGAGAAGCACTTATGAACACAAAAATCATCAGTGGCTCTATTTGAGGTGATCTTAGAGTGTTTCCTTTAACAAATCTCTTCTCATACATTCAGTTGCTTATGTCAGTCAAAACTGCCCCAACAAGTAGCACTTACTGAATTCAAATGTCAAGTCAATGCTCATGTTAGGGTAATGCCAATGACTTCAAAACATATCAAAACACACAAAAAAAAAAATGAACTAAACAAGAATTGTTGTCTGGAAAAATACCTTAGAAGCGAACCTGGGAAATCATAGTGCAGGAAATCTCCTGCGGCAAGTAGCACAAACTTATTCAACAACACCAGTCACTGCATGATGATGTCTGATGAAGAACTCACAATCAAGACAACCCCAAAGAGAAGCACTTATGAAATCAAGGACCATCAGTGTCTCAGTTCGAGGTGATCTGAACATGACTCCAGTAACACGTGTCTACCATCGCAGTCTGTAGTATTTACAGATGTTTCTTTCTAGTGTCTTCTGTGCTGCGTCCTGTTAGCAGTGGAAGTGGTGCTCCATGCACAGATTTACCCATCTTAAATACAGTGTCACCACTGAAGACAACTCCGCCCTGAATTTTCATGAAGTTTCAATGGTGAGAGTGACAATGGTCAGTAAACAATCACCATCTTTCGACTCGATGGATGGACGACCATCATCTTAGATTGATGCAGGCTATTAGCAGATGTCGAGTGGCCACTTACTCTGCATTGATTTTGATTGATGCAACACATTTCCACCTGGCTGACCCAGTTGCAGCTGCATGAGGAAAACTGTAAACAATGCACAGACACATACACATATAGCACTGAACATAAACTTACATGTACAAAGAAAATATACAAAGGGGATATTGAGTAAAGCAGACCATAGGATATCCAAAAACTCATTCTAACATGATAAGCATGTATATATACATTTTGAATCTGCACAAAGTAGTGATACAGTATAGAACTACACCCCAACTTTAAAGCACTTTCCTTTGTTTTATTTCAAAGAATGTGGCTAAAGTTGAAGTGTGTCTCTTACTGGGGTTTTCGATTCACACGCAGCTCACACATCTCAAGATGCACATGTCAATAAAAACTACCCCAACAAAAAGCACTTACTCCATTGAAATCTAAGGTCAGTGATTGTGTTAGGGTAATAATAATGACATTCTAAACGAAGCCACAGGACTCTTGATCCAGTCAAAAATACACTGCGATAACACTTTTATAACATTGAAGTTAAGGTGCTGCTTAAATTGAAGTGTGTCTCTCAGTAAAATGTATCTCTGAATTACTTTTACTCCTATATCAGCTGTGTGGCTACATTTCAGTCGATGAACTTATCACGGCCAAGACAACCCCAAAGAGAAGCACTTATGAACACAAGAATCATCAGTGGCTCTATTTGAGGTGATCTTAGAGTGTTTCCTTTAACAAATCTCTTCTCATACATTCAGTTGCTTATGTCAGTCAAAACTGCCCCAACAAGTAGCACTTACTGAATTCAAATGTCAAGTCAATGCTCATGTTAGGGTAATGCCAATGACTTCAAAACATATCAAAACACAAAAAAAAAAATGAACTAAACAAGAATTGTTGTCTGGAAAAATACCTTAGAAGCGAACCTGGGAAATCATAGTGCAGGAAATCTCCTGCGGCAAGTAGCACAAACTTATTCAACAACACCAGTCACTGCATGATGATGTCTGATGAAGAACTCACAATCAAGACAACCCCAAAGAGAAGCACTTATGAAATCAAGGACCATCAGTGTCTCAGTTCGAGGTGATCTGAACATGACTCCAGTAACACGTGTCTACCATCGCAGTCTGTAGTATTTACAGATGTTTCTTTCTAGTGTCTTCTGTGCTGCGTCCTGTTAGCAGTGGAAGTGGTGCTCCATGCACAGATTTACCCATCTTAAATACAGTGTCACCACTGAAGACAACTCCGCCCCGAATTTTCATGAAGTTTCAATGGTGAGAGTGACAATGGTCAGTAAACAATCACCATCTTTCGACTCGATGGATGGACGACCATCATCTTAGATTGATGCAGGCTATTAGCAGATGTCGAGTGGCCACTTACTCTGCATTGATTTTGATTGATGCAACACATTTCCACCTGGCTGACCCAGTTGCAGCTGCATGAGGAAAACTGTAAACAATGCACAGACACATACACATATAGCACTGAACATAAACTTACATGTACAAAGAAAATATACAAAGGGGATATTGAGTAAAGCAGACCATAGGATATCCAAAAACTCATTCTAACATGATAAGCATGTATATATACATTTTGAATCTGCACAAAGTAGTGATACAGTATAGAACTACACCCCAACTTTAAAGCACTTTCCTTTGTTTTATTTCAAAGAATGTGGCTAAAGTTGAAGTGTGTCTCTTACTGGGGTTTTCGATTCACACGCAGCTCACACATCTCAAGATGCACATGTCAATAAAAACTACCCCAACAAAAAGCACTTACTCCATTGAAATCTAAGGTCAGTGATTGTGTTAGGGTAATAATAATGACATTCTAAACGAAGCCACAGGACTCTTGATCCAGTCAAAAATACACTGCGATAACACTTTTATAACATTGAAGTTAAGGTGCTGCTTAAATTGAAGTGTGTCTCTCAGTAAAATGTATCTCTGAATTACTTTTACTCCTATATCAGCTGTGTGGCTACATTTCAGTCGATGAACTTATCACGGCCAAGACAACCCCAAAGAGAAGCACTTATGAACACAAGAATCATCAGTGGCTCTATTTGAGGTGATCTTAGAGTGTTTCCTTTAACAAATCTCTTCTCATACATTCAGTTGCTTATGTCAGTCAAAACTGCCCCAACAAGTAGCACTTACTGAATTCAAATGTCAAGTCAATGCTCATGTTAGGGTAATGCCAATGACTTCAAAACATATCAAAACACACACAAAAAAAAAGAACTAAACAAGAATTGTTGTCTGGAAAAATACCTTAGAAGCGAACCTGGGAAATCATAGTGCAGGAAATCTCCTGCGGCAAGTAGCACAAACTTATTCAACAACACTAGTCACTGCATGATGATGTCTGATGAAGAACTCACAATCAAGACAACCCCAAAGAGAAGCACTTATGAAATCAAGGACCATCAGTGTCTCAGTTCGAGGTGATCTGAACATGACTCCAGTAACACGTGTCTACCATCGCAGTCTGTAGTATTTACAGATGTTTCTTTCTAGTGTCTTCTGTGCTGCGTCCTGTTAGCAGTGGAAGTGGTGCTCCATGCACAGATTTACCCATCTTAAATACAGTGTCACCACTGAAGACAACTCCGCCCTGAATTTTCATGAAGTTTCAATGGTGAGAGTGACAATGGTCAGTAAACAATCACCATCCTTCGACTCGATGGATGGACGACCATCATCTTAGATTGATGCAGGCTATTAGCAGATGTCGAGTGGCCACTTACTCTGCATTGATTTTGATTGATGCAACACATTTCCACCTGGCTGACCCAGTTGCAGCTGCATGAGGAAAACTGTAAACAATGCACAGACACATACACATATAGCACTGAACATAAACTTACATGTACAAAGAAAATATACAAAGGGGATATTGAGTAAAGCAGACCATAGGATATCCAAAAACTCATTCTAACATGATAAGCATGTATATATACATTTTGAATCTGCACAAAGTAGTGATACAGTATAGAACTACACCCCAACTTTAAAGCACTTTCCTTTGTTTTATTTCAAAGAATGTGGCTAAAGTTGAAGTGTGTCTCTTACTGGGGTTTTCGATTCACACGCAGCTCACACATCTCAAGATGCACATGTCAATAAAAACTACCCCAACAAAAAGCACTTACTCCATTGAAATCTAAGGTCAGTGATTGTGTTAGGGTAATAATAATGACATTCTAAACGAAGCCACAGGACTCTTGATCCAGTCAAAAATACACTGCGATAACACTTTTATAACATTGAAGTTAAGGTGCTGCTTAAATTGAAGTGTGTCTCTCAGTAAAATGTATCTCTGAATTACTTTTACTCCTATATCAGCTGTGTGGCTACATTTCAGTCGATGAACTTATCACGGCCAAGACAACCCCAAAGAGAAGCACTTATGAACACAAGAATCATCAGTGGCTCTATTTGAGGTGATCTTAGAGTGTTTCCTTTAACAAATCTCTTCTCATACATTCAGTTGCTTATGTCAGTCAAAACTGCCCCAACAAGTAGCACTTACTGAATTCAAATGTCAAGTCAATGCTCATGTTAGGGTAATGCCAATGACTTCAAAACATATCAAAACACACACAAAAAAAAAGAACTAAACAAGAATTGTTGTCTGGAAAAATACCTTAGAAGCGAACCTGGGAAATCATAGTGCAGGAAATCTCCTGCGGCAAGTAGCACAAACTTATTCAACAACACTAGTCACTGCATGATGATGTCTGATGAAGAACTCACAATCAAGACAACCCCAAAGAGAAGCACTTATGAAATCAAGGACCATCAGTGTCTCAGTTCGAGGTGATCTGAACATGACTCCAGTAACACGTGTCTACCATCGCAGTCTGTAGTATTTACAGATGTTTCTTTCTAGTGTCTTCTGTGCTGCGTCCTGTTAGCAGTGGAAGTGGTGCTCCATGCACAGATTTACCCATCTTAAATACAGTGTCACCACTGAAGACAACTCCGCCCTGAATTTTCATGAAGTTTCAATGGTGAGAGTGACAATGGTCAGTAAACAATCACCATCCTTCGACTCGATGGATGGACGACCATCATCTTAGATTGATGCAGGCTATTAGCAGATGTCGAGTGGCCACTTACTCTGCATTGATTTTGATTGATGCAACACATTTCCACCTGGCTGACCCAGTTGCAGCTGCATGAGGAAAACTGTAAACAATGCACAGACACATACACATATAGCACTGAACATAAACTTACATGTACAAAGAAAATATACAAAGGGGATATTGAGTAAAGCAGACCATAGGATATCCAAAAACTCATTCTAACATGATAAGCATGTATATATACATTTTGAATCTGCACAAAGTAGTGATACAGTATAGAACTACACCCCAACTTTAAAGCACTTTCCTTTGTTTTATTTCAAAGAATGTGGCTAAAGTTGAAGTGTGTCTCTTACTGGGGTTTTCGATTCACACGCAGCTCACACATCTCAAGATGCACATGTCAATAAAAACTACCCCAACAAAAAGCACTTACTCCATTGAAATCTAAGGTCAGTGATTGTGTTAGGGTAATAATAATGACATTCTAAACGAAGCCACAGGACTCTTGATCCAGTCAAAAATACACTGCGATAACACTTTTATAACATTGAAGTTAAGGTGCTGCTTAAATTGAAGTGTGTCTCTCAGTAAAATGTATCTCTGAATTACTTTTACTCCTATATCAGCTGTGTGGCTACATTTCAGTCGATGAACTTATCACGGCCAAGACAACCCCAAAGAGAAGCACTTATGAACACAAGAATCATCAGTGGCTCTATTTGAGGTGATCTTAGAGTGTTTCCTTTAACAAATCTCTTCTCATACATTCAGTTGCTTATGTCAGTCAAAACTGCCCCAACAAATAGCACTTACTGAATTCAAATGTCAAGTCAATGCTCATGTTAGGGTAATGCCAATGACTTCAAAACATATCAAAACACACAAAAAAAAAAATGAACTAAACAAGAATTGTTGTCTGGAAAAATACCTTAGAAGCGAACCTGGGAAATCATAGTGCAGGAAATCTCCTGCGGCAAGTAGCACAAACTTATTCAACAACACCAGTCACTGCATGATGATGTCTGATGAAGAACTCACAATCAAGACAACCCCAAAGAGAAGCACTTATGAAATCAAGGACCATCAGTGTCTCAGTTCGAGGTGATCTGAACATGACTCCAGTAACACGTGTCTACCATCGCAGTCTGTAGTATTTACAGATGTTTCTTTCTAGTGTCTTCTGTGCTGCGTCCTGTTAGCAGTGGAAGTGGTGCTCCATGCACAGATTTACCCATCTTAAATACAGTGTCACCACTGAAGACAACTCCGCCCCGAATTTTCATGAAGTTTCAATGGTGAGAGTGACAATGGTCAGTAAACAATCACCATCTTTCGACTCGATGGATGGACGACCATCATCTTAGATTGATGCAGGCTATTAGCAGATGTCGAGTGGCCACTTACTCTGCATTGATTTTGATTGATGCAACACATTTCCACCTGGCTGACCCAGTTGCAGCTGCATGAGGAAAACTGTAAACAATGCACAGACACATACACATATAGCACTGAACATAAACTTACATGTACAAAGAAAATATACAAAGGGGATATTGAGTAAAGCAGACCATAGGATATCCAAAAACTCATTCTAACATGATAAGCATGTATATATACATTTTGAATCTGCACAAAGTAGTGATACAGTATAGAACTACACCCCAACTTTAAAGCACTTTCCTTTGTTTTATTTCAAAGAATGTGGCTAAAGTTGAAGTGTGTCTCTTACTGGGGTTTTCGATTCACACGCAGCTCACACATCTCAAGATGCACATGTCAATAAAAACTACCCCAACAAAAAGCACTTACTCCATTGAAATCTAAGGTCAGTGATTGTGTTAGGGTAATAATAATGACATTCTAAACGAAGCCACAGGACTCTTGATCCAGTCAAAAATACACTGCGATAACACTTTTATAACATTGAAGTTAAGGTGCTGCTTAAATTGAAGTGTGTCTCTCAGTAAAATGTATCTCTGAATTACTTTTACTCCTATATCAGCTGTGTGGCTACATTTCAGTCGATGAACTTATCACGGCCAAGACAACCCCAAAGAGAAGCACTTATGAACACAAGAATCATCAGTGGCTCTATTTGAGGTGATCTTAGAGTGTTTCCTTTAACAAATCTCTTCTCATACATTCAGTTGCTTATGTCAGTCAAAACTGCCCCAACAAGTAGCACTTACTGAATTCAAATGTCAAGTCAATGCTCATGTTAGGGTAATGCCAATGACTTCAAAACATATCAAAACACACACAAAAAAAAAGAACTAAACAAGAATTGTTGTCTGGAAAAATACCTTAGAAGCGAACCTGGGAAATCATAGTGCAGGAAATCTCCTGCGGCAAGTAGCACAAACTTATTCAACAACACTAGTCACTGCATGATGATGTCTGATGAAGAACTCACAATCAAGACAACCCCAAAGAGAAGCACTTATGAAATCAAGGACCATCAGTGTCTCAGTTCGAGGTGATCTGAACATGACTCCAGTAACACGTGTCTACCATCGCAGTCTGTAGTATTTACAGATGTTTCTTTCTAGTGTCTTCTGTGCTGCGTCCTGTTAGCAGTGGAAGTGGTGCTCCATGCACAGATTTACCCATCTTAAATACAGTGTCACCACTGAAGACAACTCCGCCCTGAATTTTCATGAAGTTTCAATGGTGAGAGTGACAATGGTCAGTAAACAATCACCATCCTTCGACTCGATGGATGGACGACCATCATCTTAGATTGATGCAGGCTATTAGCAGATGTCGAGTGGCCACTTACTCTGCATTGATTTTGATTGATGCAACACATTTCCACCTGGCTGACCCAGTTGCAGCTGCATGAGGAAAACTGTAAACAATGCACAGACACATACACATATAGCACTGAACATAAACTTACATGTACAAAGAAAATATACAAAGGGGATATTGAGTAAAGCAGACCATAGGATATCCAAAAACTCATTCTAACATGATAAGCATGTATATATACATTTTGAATCTGCACAAAGTAGTGATACAGTATAGAACTACACCCCAACTTTAAAGCACTTTCCTTTGTTTTATTTCAAAGAATGTGGCTAAAGTTGAAGTGTGTCTCTTACTGGGGTTTTCGATTCACACGCAGCTCACACATCTCAAGATGCACATGTCAATAAAAACTACCCCAACAAAAAGCACTTACTCCATTGAAATCTAAGGTCAGTGATTGTGTTAGGGTAATAATAATGACATTCTAAACGAAGCCACAGGACTCTTGATCCAGTCAAAAATACACTGCGATAACACTTTTATAACATTGAAGTTAAGGTGCTGCTTAAATTGAAGTGTGTCTCTCAGTAAAATGTATCTCTGAATTACTTTTACTCCTATATCAGCTGTGTGGCTACATTTCAGTCGATGAACTTATCACGGCCAAGACAACCCCAAAGAGAAGCACTTATGAACACAAGAATCATCAGTGGCTCTATTTGAGGTGATCTTAGAGTGTTTCCTTTAACAAATCTCTTCTCATACATTCAGTTGCTTATGTCAGTCAAAACTGCCCCAACAAGTAGCACTTACTGAATTCAAATGTCAAGTCAATGCTCATGTTAGGGTAATGCCAATGACTTCAAAACATATCAAAACACACACAAAAAAAAAGAACTAAACAAGAATTGTTGTCTGGAAAAATACCTTAGAAGCGAACCTGGGAAATCATAGTGCAGGAAATCTCCTGCGGCAAGTAGCACAAACTTATTCAACAACACTAGTCACTGCATGATGATGTCTGATGAAGAACTCACAATCAAGACAACCCCAAAGAGAAGCACTTATGAAATCAAGGACCATCAGTGTCTCAGTTCGAGGTGATCTGAACATGACTCCAGTAACACGTGTCTACCATCGCAGTCTGTAGTATTTACAGATGTTTCTTTCTAGTGTCTTCTGTGCTGCGTCCTGTTAGCAGTGGAAGTGGTGCTCCATGCACAGATTTACCCATCTTAAATACAGTGTCACCACTGAAGACAACTCCGCCCTGAATTTTCATGAAGTTTCAATGGTGAGAGTGACAATGGTCAGTAAACAATCACCATCCTTCGACTCGATGGATGGACGACCATCATCTTAGATTGATGCAGGCTATTAGCAGATGTCGAGTGGCCACTTACTCTGCATTGATTTTGATTGATGCAACACATTTCCACCTGGCTGACCCAGTTGCAGCTGCATGAGGAAAACTGTAAACAATGCACAGACACATACACATATAGCACTGAACATAAACTTACATGTACAAAGAAAATATACAAAGGGGATATTGAGTAAAGCAGACCATAGGATATCCAAAAACTCATTCTAACATGATAAGCATGTATATATACATTTTGAATCTGCACAAAGTAGTGATACAGTATAGAACTACACCCCAACTTTAAAGCACTTTCCTTTGTTTTATTTCAAAGAATGTGGCTAAAGTTGAAGTGTGTCTCTTACTGGGGTTTTCGATTCACACGCAGCTCACACATCTCAAGATGCACATGTCAATAAAAACTACCCCAACAAAAAGCACTTACTCCATTGAAATCTAAGGTCAGTGATTGTGTTAGGGTAATAATAATGACATTCTAAACGAAGCCACAGGACTCTTGATCCAGTCAAAAATACACTGCGATAACACTTTTATAACATTGAAGTTAAGGTGCTGCTTAAATTGAAGTGTGTCTCTCAGTAAAATGTATCTCTGAATTACTTTTACTCCTATATCAGCTGTGTGGCTACATTTCAGTCGATGAACTTATCACGGCCAAGACAACCCCAAAGAGAAGCACTTATGAACACAAGAATCATCAGTGGCTCTATTTGAGGTGATCTTAGAGTGTTTCCTTTAACAAATCTCTTCTCATACATTCAGTTGCTTATGTCAGTCAAAACTGCCCCAACAAGTAGCACTTACTGAATTCAAATGTCAAGTCAATGCTCATGTTAGGGTAATGCCAATGACTTCAAAACATATCAAAACACACACAAAAAAAAAGAACTAAACAAGAATTGTTGTCTGGAAAAATACCTTAGAAGCGAACCTGGGAAATCATAGTGCAGGAAATCTCCTGCGGCAAGTAGCACAAACTTATTCAACAACACTAGTCACTGCATGATGATGTCTGATGAAGAACTCACAATCAAGACAACCCCAAAGAGAAGCACTTATGAAATCAAGGACCATCAGTGTCTCAGTTCGAGGTGATCTGAACATGACTCCAGTAACACGTGTCTACCATCGCAGTCTGTAGTATTTACAGATGTTTCTTTCTAGTGTCTTCTGTGCTGCGTCCTGTTAGCAGTGGAAGTGGTGCTCCATGCACAGATTTACCCATCTTAAATACAGTGTCACCACTGAAGACAACTCCGCCCTGAATTTTCATGAAGTTTCAATGGTGAGAGTGACAATGGTCAGTAAACAATCACCATCCTTCGACTCGATGGATGGACGACCATCATCTTAGATTGATGCAGGCTATTAGCAGATGTCGAGTGGCCACTTACTCTGCATTGATTTTGATTGATGCAACACATTTCCACCTGGCTGACCCAGTTGCAGCTGCATGAGGAAAACTGTAAACAATGCACAGACACATACACATATAGCACTGAACATAAACTTACATGTACAAAGAAAATATACAAAGGGGATATTGAGTAAAGCAGACCATAGGATATCCAAAAACTCATTCTAACATGATAAGCATGTATATATACATTTTGAATCTGCACAAAGTAGTGATACAGTATAGAACTACACCCCAACTTTAAAGCACTTTCCTTTGTTTTATTTCAAAGAATGTGGCTAAAGTTGAAGTGTGTCTCTTACTGGGGTTTTCGATTCACACGCAGCTCACACATCTCAAGATGCACATGTCAATAAAAACTACCCCAACAAAAAGCACTTACTCCATTGAAATCTAAGGTCAGTGATTGTGTTAGGGTAATAATAATGACATTCTAAACGAAGCCACAGGACTCTTGATCCAGTCAAAAATACACTGCGATAACACTTTTATAACATTGAAGTTAAGGTGCTGCTTAAATTGAAGTGTGTCTCTCAGTAAAATGTATCTCTGAATTACTTTTACTCCTATATCAGCTGTGTGGCTACATTTCAGTCGATGAACTTATCACGGCCAAGACAACCCCAAAGAGAAGCACTTATGAACACAAGAATCATCAGTGGCTCTATTTGAGGTGATCTTAGAGTGTTTCCTTTAACAAATCTCTTCTCATACATTCAGTTGCTTATGTCAGTCAAAACTGCCCCAACAAGTAGCACTTACTGAATTCAAATGTCAAGTCAATGCTCATGTTAGGGTAATGCCAATGACTTCAAAACATATCAAAACACAAAAAAAAAAAAAATGAACTAAACAAGAATTGTTGTCTGGAAAAATACCTTAGAAGCGAACCTGGGAAATCATAGTGCAGGAAATCTCCTGCGGCAAGTAGCACAAACTTATTCAACAACACCAGTCACTGCATGATGATGTCTGATGAAGAACTCACAATCAAGACAACCCCAAAGAGAAGCACTTATGAAATCAAGGACCATCAGTGTCTCAGTTCGAGGTGATCTGAACATGACTCCAGTAACACGTGTCTACCATCGCAGTCTGTAGTATTTACAGATGTTTCTTTCTAGTGTCTTCTGTGCTGCGTCCTGTTAGCAGTGGAAGTGGTGCTCCATGCACAGATTTACCCATCTTAAATACAGTGTCACCACTGAAGACAACTCCGCCCCGAATTTTCATGAAGTTTCAATGGTGAGAGTGACAATGGTCAGTAAACAATCACCATCTTTCGACTCGATGGATGGACGACCATCATCTTAGATTGATGCAGGCTATTAGCAGATGTCGAGTGGCCACTTACTCTGCATTGATTTTGATTGATGCAACACATTTCCACCTGGCTGACCCAGTTGCAGCTGCATGAGGAAAACTGTAAACAATGCACAGACACATACACATATAGCACTGAACATAAACTTACATGTACAAAGAAAATATACAAAGGGGATATTGAGTAAAGCAGACCATAGGATATCCAAAAACTCATTCTAACATGATAAGCATGTATATATACATTTTGAATCTGCACAAAGTAGTGATACAGTATAGAACTACACCCCAACTTTAAAGCACTTTCCTTTGTTTTATTTCAAAGAATGTGGCTAAAGTTGAAGTGTGTCTCTTACTGGGGTTTTCGATTCACACGCAGCTCACACATCTCAAGATGCACATGTCAATAAAAACTACCCCAACAAAAAGCACTTACTCCATTGAAATCTAAGGTCAGTGATTGTGTTAGGGTAATAATAATGACATTCTAAACGAAGCCACAGGACTCTTGATCCAGTCAAAAATACACTGCGATAACACTTTTATAACATTGAAGTTAAGGTGCTGCTTAAATTGAAGTGTGTCTCTCAGTAAAATGTATCTCTGAATTACTTTTACTCCTATATCAGCTGTGTGGCTACATTTCAGTCGATGAACTTATCACGGCCAAGACAACCCCAAAGAGAAGCACTTATGAACACAAGAATCATCAGTGGCTCTATTTGAGGTGATCTTAGAGTGTTTCCTTTAACAAATCTCTTCTCATACATTCAGTTGCTTATGTCAGTCAAAACTGCCCCAACAAGTAGCACTTACTGAATTCAAATGTCAAGTCAATGCTCATGTTAGGGTAATGCCAATGACTTCAAAACATATCAAAACACACACAAAAAAAAAGAACTAAACAAGAATTGTTGTCTGGAAAAATACCTTAGAAGCGAACCTGGGAAATCATAGTGCAGGAAATCTCCTGCGGCAAGTAGCACAAACTTATTCAACAACACCAGTCACTGCATGATGATGTCTGATGAAGAACTCACAATCAAGACAACCCCAAAGAGAAGCACTTATGAAATCAAGGACCATCAGTGTCTCAGTTCGAGGTGATCTGAACATGACTCCAGTAACACGTGTCTACCATCGCAGTCTGTAGTATTTACAGATGTTTCTTTCTAGTGTCTTCTGTGCTGCGTCCTGTTAGCAGTGGAAGTGGTGCTCCATGCACAGATTTACCCATCTTAAATACAGTGTCACCACTGAAGACAACTCCGCCCTGAATTTTCATGAAGTTTCAATGGTGAGAGTGACAATGGTCAGTAAACAATCACCATCCTTCGACTCGATGGATGGACGACCATCATCTTAGATTGATGCAGGCTATTAGCAGATGTCGAGTGGCCACTTACTCTGCATTGATTTTGATTGATGCAACACATTTCCACCTGGCTGACCCAGTTGCAGCTGCATGAGGAAAACTGTAAACAATGCACAGACACATACACATATAGCACTGAACATAAACTTACATGTACAAAGAAAATATACAAAGGGGATATTGAGTAAAGCAGACCATAGGATATCCAAAAACTCATTCTAACATGATAAGCATGTATATATACATTTTGAATCTGCACAAAGTAGTGATACAGTATAGAACTACACCCCAACTTTAAAGCACTTTCCTTTGTTTTATTTCAAAGAATGTGGCTAAAGTTGAAGTGTGTCTCTTACTGGGGTTTTCGATTCACACGCAGCTCACACATCTCAAGATGCACATGTCAATAAAAACTACCCCAACAAAAAGCACTTACTCCATTGAAATCTAAGGTCAGTGATTGTGTTAGGGTAATAATAATGACATTCTAAACGAAGCCACAGGACTCTTGATCCAGTCAAAAATACACTGCGATAACACTTTTATAACATTGAAGTTAAGGTGCTGCTTAAATTGAAGTGTGTCTCTCAGTAAAATGTATCTCTGAATTACTTTTACTCCTATATCAGCTGTGTGGCTACATTTCAGTCGATGAACTTATCACGGCCAAGACAACCCCAAAGAGAAGCACTTATGAACACAAGAATCATCAGTGGCTCTATTTGAGGTGATCTTAGAGTGTTTCCTTTAACAAATCTCTTCTCATACATTCATTTGCTTATGTCAGTCAAAACTGCCCCAACAAGTAGCACTTACTGAATTCAAATGTCAAGTCAATGCTCATGTTAGGGTAATGCCAATGACTTCAAAACATATCAAAACACAAAAAAAAAAAAAAATGAACTAAACAAGAATTGTTGTCTGGAAAAATACCTTAGAAGCGAACCTGGGAAATCATAGTGCAGGAAATCTCCTGCGGCAAGTAGCACAAACTTATTCAACAACACCAGTCACTGCATGATGATGTCTGATGAAGAACTCACAATCAAGACAACCCCAAAGAGAAGCACTTATGAAATCAAGGACCATCAGTGTCTCAGTTCGAGGTGATCTGAACATGACTCCAGTAACACGTGTCTACCATCGCAGTCTGTAGTATTTACAGATGTTTCTTTCTAGTGTCTTCTGTGCTGCGTCCTGTTAGCAGTGGAAGTGGTGCTCCATGCACAGATTTACCCATCTTAAATACAGTGTCACCACTGAAGACAACTCCGCCCCGAATTTTCATGAAGTTTCAATGGTGAGAGTGACAATGGTCAGTAAACAATCACCATCTTTCGACTCGATGGATGGACGACCATCATCTTAGATTGATGCAGGCTATTAGCAGATGTCGAGTGGCCACTTACTCTGCATTGATTTTGATTGATGCAACACATTTCCACCTGGCTGACCCAGTTGCAGCTGCATGAGGAAAACTGTAAACAATGCACAGACACATACACATATAGCACTGAACATAAACTTACATGTACAAAGAAAATATACAAAGGGGATATTGAGTAAAGCAGACCATAGGATATCCAAAAACTCATTCTAACATGATAAGCATGTATATTTATATTTTGAATCTGCACAAAGTAGTGATACAGTATAGAACTACACCCCAACTTTAAAGCACTTTCCTTTGTTTTATTTCAAAGAATGTGGCTAAAGTTGAAGTGTGTCTCTTACTGGGGTTTTCGATTCACACGCAGCTCACACATCTCAAGATGCACATGTCAATAAAAACTACCCCAACAAAAAGCACTTACTCCATTGAAATCTAAGGTCAGTGATTGTGTTAGGGTAATAATAATGACATTCTAAACGAAGCCACAGGACTCTTGATCCAGTCAAAAATACACTGCGATAACACTTTTATAACATTGAAGTTAAGGTGCTGCTTAAATTGAAGTGTGTCTCTCAGTAAAATGTATCTCTGAATTACTTTTACTCCTATATCAGCTGTGTGGCTACATTTCAGTCGATGAACTTATCACGGCCAAGACAACCCCAAAGAGAAGCACTTATGAACACAAGAATCATCAGTGGCTCTATTTGAGGTGATCTTAGAGTGTTTCCTTTAACAAATCTCTTCTCATACATTCAGTTGCTTATGTCAGTCAAAACTGCCCCAACAAGTAGCACTTACTGAATTCAAATGTCAAGTCAATGCTCATGTTAGGGTAATGCCAATGACTTCAAAACATATCAAAACACAAAAAAAAAAAAAATGAACTAAACAAGAATTGTTGTCTGGAAAAATACCTTAGAAGCGAACCTGGGAAATCATAGTGCAGGAAATCTCCTGCGGCAAGTAGCACAAACTTATTCAACAACACCAGTCACTGCATGATGATGTCTGATGAAGAACTCACAATCAAGACAACCCCAAAGAGAAGCACTTATGAAATCAAGGACCATCAGTGTCTCAGTTCGAGGTGATCTGAACATGACTCCAGTAACACGTGTCTACCATCGCAGTCTGTAGTATTTACAGATGTTTCTTTCTAGTGTCTTCTGTGCTGCGTCCTGTTAGCAGTGGAAGTGGTGCTCCATGCACAGATTTACCCATCTTAAATACAGTGTCACCACTGAAGACAACTCCGCCCCGAATTTTCATGAAGTTTCAATGGTGAGAGTGACAATGGTCAGTAAACAATCACCATCTTTCGACTCGATGGATGGACGACCATCATCTTAGATTGATGCAGGCTATTAGCAGATGTCGAGTGGCCACTTACTCTGCATTGATTTTGATTGATGCAACACATTTCCACCTGGCTGACCCAGTTGCAGCTGCATGAGGAAAACTGTAAACAATGCACAGACACATACACATATAGCACTGAACATAAACTTACATGTACAAAGAAAATATACAAAGGGGATATTGAGTAAAGCAGACCATAGGATATCCAAAAACTCATTCTAACATGATAAGCATGTATATATACATTTTGAATCTGCACAAAGTAGTGATACAGTATAGAACTACACCCCAACTTTAAAGCACTTTCCTTTGTTTTATTTCAAAGAATGTGGCTAAAGTTGAAGTGTGTCTCTTACTGGGGTTTTCGATTCACACGCAGCTCACACATCTCAAGATGCACATGTCAATAAAAACTACCCCAACAAAAAGCACTTACTCCATTGAAATCTAAGGTCAGTGATTGTGTTAGGGTAATAATAATGACATTCTAAACGAAGCCACAGGACTCTTGATCCAGTCAAAAATACACTGCGATAACACTTTTATAACATTGAAGTTAAGGTGCTGCTTAAATTGAAGTGTGTCTCTCAGTAAAATGTATCTCTGAATTACTTTTACTCCTATATCAGCTGTGTGGCTACATTTCAGTCGATGAACTTATCACGGCCAAGACAACCCCAAAGAGAAGCACTTATGAACACAAGAATCATCAGTGGCTCTATTTGAGGTGATCTTAGAGTGTTTCCTTTAACAAATCTCTTCTCATACATTCAGTTGCTTATGTCAGTCAAAACTGCCCCAACAAGTAGCACTTACTGAATTCAAATGTCAAGTCAATGCTCATGTTAGGGTAATGCCAATGACTTCAAAACATATCAAAACACAAAAAAAAAAAAAATGAACTAAACAAGAATTGTTGTCTGGAAAAATACCTTAGAAGCGAACCTGGGAAATCATAGTGCAGGAAATCTCCTGCGGCAAGTAGCACAAACTTATTCAACAACACCAGTCACTGCATGATGATGTCTGATGAAGAACTCACAATCAAGACAACCCCAAAGAGAAGCACTTATGAAATCAAGGACCATCAGTGTCTCAGTTCGAGGTGATCTGAACATGACTCCAGTAACACGTGTCTACCATCGCAGTCTGTAGTATTTACAGATGTTTCTTTCTAGTGTCTTCTGTGCTGCGTCCTGTTAGCAGTGGAAGTGGTGCTCCATGCACAGATTTACCCATCTTAAATACAGTGTCACCACTGAAGACAACTCCGCCCCGAATTTTCATGAAGTTTCAATGGTGAGAGTGACAATGGTCAGTAAACAATCACCATCTTTCGACTCGATGGATGGACGACCATCATCTTAGATTGATGCAGGCTATTAGCAGATGTCGAGTGGCCACTTACTCTGCATTGATTTTGATTGATGCAACACATTTCCACCTGGCTGACCCAGTTGCAGCTGCATGAGGAAAACTGTAAACAATGCACAGACACATACACATATAGCACTGAACATAAACTTACATGTACAAAGAAAATATACAAAGGGGATATTGAGTAAAGCAGACCATAGGATATCCAAAAACTCATTCTAACATGATAAGCATGTATATATACATTTTGAATCTGCACAAAGTAGTGATACAGTATAGAACTACACCCCAACTTTAAAGCACTTTCCTTTGTTTTATTTCAAAGAATGTGGCTAAAGTTGAAGTGTGTCTCTTACTGGGGTTTTCGATTCACACGCAGCTCACACATCTCAAGATGCACATGTCAATAAAAACTACCCCAACAAAAAGCACTTACTCCATTGAAATCTAAGGTCAGTGATTGTGTTAGGGTAATAATAATGACATTCTAAACGAAGCCACAGGACTCTTGATCCAGTCAAAAATACACTGCGATAACACTTTTATAACATTGAAGTTAAGGTGCTGCTTAAATTGAAGTGTGTCTCTCAGTAAAATGTATCTCTGAATTACTTTTACTCCTATATCAGCTGTGTGGCTACATTTCAGTCGATGAACTTATCACGGCCAAGACAACCCCAAAGAGAAGCACTTATGAACACAAGAATCATCAGTGGCTCTATTTGAGGTGATCTTAGAGTGTTTCCTTTAACAAATCTCTTCTCATACATTCAGTTGCTTATGTCAGTCAAAACTGCCCCAACAAGTAGCACTTACTGAATTCAAATGTCAAGTCAATGCTCATGTTAGGGTAATGCCAATGACTTCAAAACATATCAAAACACAAAAAAAAAAAAAAATGAACTAAACAAGAATTGTTGTCTGGAAAAATACCTTAGAAGCGAACCTGGGAAATCATAGTGCAGGAAATCTCCTGCGGCAAGTAGCACAAACTTATTCAACAACACCAGTCACTGCATGATGATGTCTGATGAAGAACTCACAATCAAGACAACCCCAAAGAGAAGCACTTATGAAATCAAGGACCATCAGTGTCTCAGTTCGAGGTGATCTGAACATGACTCCAGTAACACGTGTCTACCATCGCAGTCTGTAGTATTTACAGATGTTTCTTTCTAGTGTCTTCTGTGCTGCGTCCTGTTAGCAGTGGAAGTGGTGCTCCATGCACAGATTTACCCATCTTAAATACAGTGTCACCACTGAAGACAACTCCGCCCCGAATTTTCATGAAGTTTCAATGGTGAGAGTGACAATGGTCAGTAAACAATCACCATCTTTCGACTCGATGGATGGACGACCATCATCTTAGATTGATGCAGGCTATTAGCAGATGTCGAGTGGCCACTTACTCTGCATTGATTTTGATTGATGCAACACATTTCCACCTGGCTGACCCAGTTGCAGCTGCATGAGGAAAACTGTAAACAATGCACAGACACATACACATATAGCACTGAACATAAACTTACATGTACAAAGAAAATATACAAAGGGGATATTGAGTAAAGCAGACCATAGGATATCCAAAAACTCATTCTAACATGATAAGCATGTATATATACATTTTGAATCTGCACAAAGTAGTGATACAGTATAGAACTACACCCCAACTTTAAAGCACTTTCCTTTGTTTTATTTCAAAGAATGTGGCTAAAGTTGAAGTGTGTCTCTTACTGGGGTTTTCGATTCACACGCAGCTCACACATCTCAAGATGCACATGTCAATAAAAACTACCCCAACAAAAAGCACTTACTCCATTGAAATCTAAGGTCAGTGATTGTGTTAGGGTAATAATAATGACATTCTAAACGAAGCCACAGGACTCTTGATCCAGTCAAAAATACACTGCGATAACACTTTTATAACATTGAAGTTAAGGTGCTGCTTAAATTGAAGTGTGTCTCTCAGTAAAATGTATCTCTGAATTACTTTTACTCCTATATCAGCTGTGTGGCTACATTTCAGTCGATGAACTTATCACGGCCAAGACAACCCCAAAGAGAAGCACTTATGAACACAAGAATCATCAGTGGCTCTATTTGAGGTGATCTTAGAGTGTTTCCTTTAACAAATCTCTTCTCATACATTCAGTTGCTTATGTCAGTCAAAACTGCCCCAACAAATAGCACTTACTGAATTCAAATGTCAAGTCAATGCTCATGTTAGGGTAATGCCAATGACTTCAAAACATATCAAAACACACAAAAAAAAAATGAACTAAACAAGAATTGTTGTCTGGAAAAATACCTTAGAAGCGAACCTGGGAAATCATAGTGCAGGAAATCTCCTGCGGCAAGTAGCACAAACTTATTCAACAACACCAGTCACTGCATGATGATGTCTGATGAAGAACTCACAATCAAGACAACCCCAAAGAGAAGCACTTATGAAATCAAGGACCATCAGTGTCTCAGTTCGAGGTGATCTGAACATGACTCCAGTAACACGTGTCTACCATCGCAGTCTGTAGTATTTACAGATGTTTCTTTCTAGTGTCTTCTGTGCTGCGTCCTGTTAGCAGTGGAAGTGGTGCTCCATGCACAGATTTACCCATCTTAAATACAGTGTCACCACTGAAGACAACTCCGCCCCGAATTTTCATGAAGTTTCAATGGTGAGAGTGACAATGGTCAGTAAACAATCACCATCTTTCGACTCGATGGATGGACGACCATCATCTTAGATTGATGCAGGCTATTAGCAGATGTCGAGTGGCCACTTACTCTGCATTGATTTTGATTGATGCAACACATTTCCACCTGGCTGACCCAGTTGCAGCTGCATGAGGAAAACTGTAAACAATGCACAGACACATACACATATAGCACTGAACATAAACTTACATGTACAAAGAAAATATACAAAGGGGATATTGAGTAAAGCAGACCATAGGATATCCAAAAACTCATTCTAACATGATAAGCATGTATATATACATTTTGAATCTGCACAAAGTAGTGATACAGTATAGAACTACACCCCAACTTTAAAGCACTTTCCTTTGTTTTATTTCAAAGAATGTGGCTAAAGTTGAAGTGTGTCTCTTACTGGGGTTTTCGATTCACACGCAGCTCACACATCTCAAGATGCACATGTCAATAAAAACTACCCCAACAAAAAGCACTTACTCCATTGAAATCTAAGGTCAGTGATTGTGTTAGGGTAATAATAATGACATTCTAAACGAAGCCACAGGACTCTTGATCCAGTCAAAAATACACTGCGATAACACTTTTATAACATTGAA
This sequence comes from Pampus argenteus, assembly GCA_036937835.1. Lineage (NCBI taxonomy): Eukaryota > Metazoa > Chordata > Actinopteri > Scombriformes > Stromateidae > Pampus > Pampus argenteus. Next base: position 19,997,807 of record CM072871.1, on the reverse strand, counting down.
GTTAAGGTGCTGCTTAAATTGAAGTGTGTCTCTCAGTAAAATGTATCTCTGAATTACTTTTACTCCTATATCAGCTGTGTGGCTACATTTCAGTCGATGAACTTATCACGGCCAAGACAACCCCAAAGAGAAGCACTTATGAACACAAGAATCATCAGTGGCTCTATTTGAGGTGATCTTAGAGTGTTTCCTTTAACAAATCTCTTCTCATACATTCAGTTGCTTATGTCAGTCAAAACTGCCCCAACAAGTAGCACTTACTGAATTCAAATGTCAAGTCAATGCTCATGTTAGGGTAATGCCAATGACTTCAAAACATATCAAAACACAAAAAAAAAAAAAAATGAACTAAACAAGAATTGTTGTCTGGAAAAATACCTTAGAAGCGAACCTGGGAAATCATAGTGCAGGAAATCTCCTGCGGCAAGTAGCACAAACTTATTCAACAACACCAGTCACTGCATGATGATGTCTGATGAAGAACTCACAATCAAGACAACCCCAAAGAGAAGCACTTATGAAATCAAGGACCATCAGTGTCTCAGTTCGAGGTGATCTGAACATGACTCCAGTAACACGTGTCTACCATCGCAGTCTGTAGTATTTACAGATGTTTCTTTCTAGTGTCTTCTGTGCTGCGTCCTGTTAGCAGTGGAAGTGGTGCTCCATGCACAGATTTACCCATCTTAAATACAGTGTCACCACTGAAGACAACTCCGCCCCGAATTTTCATGAAGTTTCAATGGTGAGAGTGACAATGGTCAGTAAACAATCACCATCTTTCGACTCGATGGATGGACGACCATCATCTTAGATTGATGCAGGCTATTAGCAGATGTCGAGTGGCCACTTACTCTGCATTGATTTTGATTGATGCAACACATTTCCACCTGGCTGACCCAGTTGCAGCTGCATGAGGAAAACTGTAAACAATGCACAGACACATACACATATAGCACTGAACATAAACTTACATGTACAAAGAAAATATACAAAGGGGATATTGAGTAAAGCAGACCATAGGATATCCAAAAACTCATTCTAACATGATAAGCATGTATATATACATTTTGAATCTGCACAAAGTAGTGATACAGTATAGAACTACACCCCAACTTTAAAGCACTTTCCTTTGTTTTATTTCAAAGAATGTGGCTAAAGTTGAAGTGTGTCTCTTACTGGGGTTTTCGATTCACACGCAGCTCACACATCTCAAGATGCACATGTCAATAAAAACTACCCCAACAAAAAGCACTTACTCCATTGAAATCTAAGGTCAGTGATTGTGTTAGGGTAATAATAATGACATTCTAAACGAAGCCACAGGACTCTTGATCCAGTCAAAAATACACTGCGATAACACTTTTATAACATTGAAGTTAAGGTGCTGCTTAAATTGAAGTGTGTCTCTCAGTAAAATGTATCTCTGAATTACTTTTACTCCTATATCAGCTGTGTGGCTACATTTCAGTCGATGAACTTATCACGGCCAAGACAACCCCAAAGAGCACTTATGAACACAAGAATCATCAGTGGCTCTATTTGAGGTGATCTTAGAGTGTTTCCTTTAACAAATCTCTTCTCATACATTCAGTTGCTTATGTCAGTCAAAACTGCCCCAACAAGTAGCACTTACTGAATTCAAATGTCAAGTCAATGCTCATGTTAGGGTAATGCCAATGACTTCAAAACATATCAAAACACAAAAAAAAAAAAAATGAACTAAACAAGAATTGTTGTCTGGAAAAATACCTTAGAAGCGAACCTGGGAAATCATAGTGCAGGAAATCTCCTGCGGCAAGTAGCACAAACTTATTCAACAACACCAGTCACTGCATGATGATGTCTGATGAAGAACTCACAATCAAGACAACCCCAAAGAGAAGCACTTATGAAATCAAGGACCATCAGTGTCTCAGTTCGAGGTGATCTGAACATGACTCCAGTAACACATGTCTACCATCGCAGTCTGTAGTATTTGCCACGTGCAACCGCCCCAACAAGTAGCACTTACTGTAGTTAAAACACAAGTCAATGCTCAACAAGTTGGGTCAACAACACAAACTCTCAGTGAACAATCTCCTTTACCGATGGGTTTCTTTCTGGTGTCTTTTGTGTTGCATCCTGTTAGTACTGGAAGTGTTTTGTTTTGACTCCAGTATGTGCTACTTGTTGGGGCGGTTGCACATGGCAAATAATACAGACTGTAATAGTTGACACATATTATTAAAAATAAATGCAAATAATATCAAAACCACTCAACATTTTTTTATATTTTTTTATTATATAGAAGTTCTAAATATGTTTGTGTTGCATTTTAATACAGTGTATTACATCATTTGTAATACAAAAGGAAGAATAAAACGAATCGTCTTAACTTTAAATATTTGAATGAACATGGGTTGAACCCCCAGAGCACTACCTTTGTTGTATTTTTTTTTTTTTTTGATAATTAAAATATTTAATACATGTCTTACTGGTCATGTTCTGCTTTTCACAAATCAGTTTTCTGCGTAAATTTGTAATGCGCGTTGTCGTTGGGAGTTCTGGGAAATGTCGTTCCCAGACTCCCCCTCGTTTCGCCCCAATGTTCTTTCAACATTTTGATGACGTTCGTGCAACGTGATGTGATGCGTTGTTGTCAACAATTTCCGCTTCTTCTCTCCGACGGCATCGAAACGTTCTCAAAAGGTTTCCAAAGGTTTTCGGGAACGTTTCATCTCCTCACAGTTTTAGAGAAAAAGTTAAATGGAGCACGACAATGGGGATAATCTCGACTGGTCGATGCATCGACGAGTGGATGGCTTGGTGAACAAACATATGGCAGACATTGCTTTGGAAACACTCCAGCACAGACTGTCTGCTGTGTCCGAAGAGATGCACAGTCTGGTTGAACATGTCTCCAGACGCACAGGGGAGGAGTTCAAAGATGAACCGCGGCGAGGAGACGTCAGTTTCGGCGTGGAGCCGCTTTCCTCCGCCTGTAGCAGCGAATCCGCTGACAAGTTTATCTCCGCTTCATCCACAGGTAGACGAAACTCAAAACTGCTTGACAGTTTGTCTAAATTGTCTGTGAGGTAAAATGGCATTGACATTCGGTACCTTTACTGTTATCTGTCTAATATCGTGCGTTTTACTGTATTCTGAAGAACAGTAATTCACACGCATTGCACTCGCCAGTGTAACCTACCTATTTTATTTATGTGTTATGTTTCTAATGTTTATGGTTAGCATGCAATACAAAAATACATGCACACACACTAAACATGGCAGTGATACAATTTTTATATTATTAAGTTAAGATTGTTATAATATAATAATAATAATAATATTATTATATGGGGTGTCAGTGTATTTCTATATCCGTTCTTCAACATTTAAAGTCAGTATGTGTGTTTCTGATGTGTCATGTATTAAAAAAATATATATTTAAAAAAAAGTGTATTTAGAATGTAAACCATATGTTGCCAGAAAACAATGCGAAGCACACATCATCACCATGTACTGAATGTCTCCTCTATATTGTCTGACATGCGTAACACAATGTCACTTATTATTCTTAATGATCATGTTACATACATAGCATTATAAATAGCACATGTCGGTTTAATTTGGCGATCCATCTGTACTTTGGAAACTCGGAAAATTAACTTGAAACCCAATCCTGTCACACTTCTCCTCAGAGTCTGCTGCACAGCGGAAGATCATCACCCTGCTGGTGGAGATCAAGGAGGAGCAGCAGAGGCAGTGGGCGGTGCTGAGGGATCTTCAGGCCCGACTACAGGGTCAGACCAGCTATGAGGAGGAGGACGTGGAGGCTCTGGACATGGCTCTCCCCCTGAATACCCGCGAGCAGCTGGATGAGATGGAGAAACAGCTGGAGGACGCCGGAATACAAAAGAAAATGGTAGAGTGAATGTTGCCGTATTTTTTTTATTTTTCATTAGAAGCAGAGCACTGAAACGCCATTCATGGTCAGAAAAGATGTGGAGGGGGCGTGGTGCATCAGCTGCGGGAGAGAGGTGTGGAGAGGGCGCGGGAGAGCAGCGCCAGGTGAGAGTGATTGCCACACCGGTTCCCAGGTGGTTAATCACTCTCACCTCCCATTATAGTGGCGTGCTGGACAGAGCGGGGGAGAGCATGACCGAGTGAAGCACGGCCACGGACGCACGGGAAAAGACTCACGGACAAAGACACACGGCAGACGGCAGCAAGTAGCCTGCGATCGGCTGCCGTGTGGTTAATGTGTATGTATTAAATAAAGCGTATAAACTGTCAACAAGCTGTGGTTCCGTCTACTCTGTGCTGAAAGAACCCACGAGACGGAGAAACCGTCCCATTTTGGCACCCAATGTGGCTCAGCACGGAGGGAATGGCGGAGCCGCAGCAAGCGACGGCGCTGGCCCAGATGGTGGCGGAGGTCGCCGCGGTGAGGCGGGACGAGGCTGTGCTCACCAGGCAGCAGCTCGCGGCGCTACAGCAGCAGAGGGAGAGGCAGACGCAGCTGCTGGAGGCGATGTTGGTCCGGGAGGGGACAGCGTCGCCGGGTCCCTCGCTCTCCGGCATGGCCCTGCCCAGGATGACTGGGAGCGATGATGCCCAGTCATACCTGGAAACGTTCGAGGCAACGGCGTCGGCGTGCGGCTGGCCGGAGGCGGAGTGGGCCGTGCGGCTGCTCCCCCTGCTGTCGGGGGATGCCCAGACGGCGGCGCTCGGACTGCCGGGGCCCTCCCGGGATCGGTACGGGGACGTCAAAAGAGCCATCCTGGGTCGGATGAGCTCCGCGGCGGAGGACCACCGCCGCCGGTTTCGGGGAGCCAGGCTGGGGCCCGCTGATCGGCCGTTCTTATTCGCCCGGCAGCTGAAAGACGCGGCGACGCGATGGCTGCGACCGGGCGACTCCGCCGGCGAGGAACGGCTGATGGGGCAGATCGTGGCGGAGCAGTTCTTGGAGGGGCTCCCGGCGGCGACGTCGGACTGGGTGCGCGGGCACCGCCCGGCGGACCTGGCCGCGGCCATCACCCTGGCGGAGGACCACCTAGCCGTCGTCTCCAGAGCCCGGGCGCAGGAGGGTCAGCCATCCGCTCCCGCCTGTCCCGTGCCGGCGCCCCGGAGAAGACCTGCTCCCGTTCCCCAGAGACACACACCGGCTCGACCGACGCCCCCGCCCCGCACTAACATCCCTTCTTCTTCTCCTTCTCTTCTGCCACAGGGTCCTGCCGCTAGGGGCGCTGCGCCTAGCCCACGGAAGGTCCCTCGGGCGGCAGGACAGGAGTGCTGGAGGTGCAGGCGGCCCGGACACTTCCGCCGCGAGTGTCCAGTAAGGGAGGTCGGGCAGGTGATCCGGGTTGCCGGCCCTTCGGCGCCCTTCCCCGGTCCAGTAAGGACAAAAGGAAGGAGACGGAGAAGAGGACGGCGTCGCCGCCTCACCAGGAAAACTGCGGAGGGAGGGACGCGCACCGGTCCCGAGTTTCCATGTCCCCCGCCTCTCGTTCCCCGGCTGTCAGCAGAGACGTGGACAGGGAGGAAGAGAGGAGCAGAGACGTGGAGAAAGGGAGGCGCTCGAGGAGCAGAGACCTGGAGGAAGGGAGGCGCTCGAGGGCCAGAAGTGACTCTTCCTCTAACCTGTCTCCTTTACCTCCTGGACTGGAAACCAGGAGGGCGAGGAGCAGAGACACTGTGCAGGAGAGAGAGAGGAGACACGACTCCTCGTCCCCTTCACCCCACCTTGAAAAGGAGAGGGGGATGAGGGTAAAGCTGGCTCTCTGTGGGGAACCCCTTTCTCCGCACCCTTAACTTTTCTCTTCCTTTTTGTCTTGCAGACTGATGCGTCGGACCACCCTCCCCTCCAGAGATTCCACCGCAGGCCGGGGGAGCAGATGCCTGTGGACGACTTCCGCGCCCGCTCCCTGGGGGGAGGCGGGGGGGAGTAGGTTAGGCCGGATGGCTCCCCGGCCTAAATCGGGCGGTGGGGATATGTGGAGGGGGCGTGGTGCATCAGCTGCGGGAGAGAGGTGTGGAGAGGGCGCGGGAGAGCAGCGCCAGGTGAGAGTGATTGCCACACCGGTTCCCAGGTGGTTAATCACTCTCACCTCCCATTATAGTGGCGTGCTGGACAGAGCGGGGGAGAGCATGACCGAGTGAAGCACGGCCACGGACGCACGGGAAAAGACTCACGGACAAAGACACACGGCAGACGGCAGCAAGTAGCCTGCGATCGGCTGCCGTGTGGTTAATGTGTATGTATTAAATAAAGCGTATAAACTGTCAACAAGCTGTGGTTCCGTCTACTCTGTGCTGAAAGAACCCACGAGACGGAGAAACCGTCACAAAAGACATAAAAGATAAATAAGTAGCTTGATTTGCTGTGTAACTCGCGTTGACACCTTGTCCAAATTCTAGGTGTCTTACCTGTCACGGATGGGCGGGGCTACAGTTGATGATGCAGTGAGGCGGCTAATGCAAGCTGTGCTTTCATTCACTGTCGGTTCTGAGCTCAACTGGGTGGGCCGTGGACAGAAGAGGAGCTTCAGGAACACCCGTCTCCAAGGGGTCCTCTTCCGTAAGCACACATGCCCCCCCCCCCCCCCACAAATTTAAAATCTATTTTATTGATCCCACACAGATGGCATGAAGTGTCACAGCGACGGTGATGGTTAATATGGATCTGGAACCTTAAAGGATAAGTCTGTGGATATTCTTTGTTTTTATTTTATTGTCAACATATGCAAGGAACAGACTAAAACCAAAAATGATCATCGAACATGAATTGAACCCTATTAACAAATATTATGGAGTATACCCAAATCCTGATATATTTTATTCTTCTGTGCACTAGAGCTCCATAGTTGTTAAGAAAAGAAAAACGTATTAAAGACACATCAAGGAGCCACACTGTTGTATTGGTTTATTTTCACTCAGTAAGTGAAAATAGTTCTTTGTTCTGTTCTTTTTCTGTTCAAGTAGTGTTTGCTAAAAACCACAGTGGCCAGCTGACTAGAACATTGTTGGCTTTAGTCTCTTTATGAGATATGTTGACATTAAGACGAATACAATATGGAAAAAATAAAATGTATAAATAAATAACACTGAGCTGTACAGATATGTAATCTCCATTTCCTCTAATGTGCAACTCCTAGGTGCTCTGAAACGAACACCAGTGGGTAAAGAGGCCACGCATCATCAGTATGCCGATGTGGTGAAGAAATGGCTGCGGTTTGCCCCGTTCAGACAAGGGAGGACTGGCCGTCGCTGCTGCAAACCTTCCGCAGAGTTTCCCGATTCGGAGGAAACTGACCAAAGTTTTAACGAAAACTGCACACACTGATATTTATCTGGCGTGTTAATTATCCAAAGAAGAATCAACTTAAAAAGGTTTACATTCCTGAACAAGATATCCTCATGTAAAAAACATTTCTTCTTAAATGTACCTGCACACTGCTCATCTGTTGCTTTCTCCGAAATGCTAATATTGCAAATATGTTCCTTTTTTAAATAAGCTGAAAAAAAAGAGACACTTTCTCCATTTCAGTGAGCTGTGTTGGGGAAAAAAAACGGTTAATGGTGTGCCTTTTTCGGGAGAAAATCAAAGAAAAAAAAAATTGGATAAATAGCAGTGTTTGCATTTACTCAGTAAACGTTAAGATTTAGCACCACTGTTTTTGAGAACTGCTTCACATCTGTGCTGCATGGAGTCCACCAACTTCTGGCACCTGTAAACAGGTATTCCAGCCCAGGATGATTTGACAACCTTCCACAATTCCTCTGCATTTCTTGGTTTTGCCTCAGAAACAGCATTTTTGATGTCACCCCACAAGTTTTCTGTTAGATTAAGGGATTGGACTGGCCGCTCCATAACCAAGATGCTGCTCACTTACTGGTGTCTTGTTGAAACACTCATTTCAAGGGCATTTCCTCTTCAGCATAAGGCAGCATGACCTCTTCTGATATAAGCAAATTGATCCATGTTCCCTAGTATGCAATAAATAGACCCAACACCATAGTAGGAGAAACAGCCCCATATCATGATGCTTGCACCACCATGCTTCAGTCTTCAGAGGGTACTGTGGGGTTTTGGACCTTGGACCCATAATGGTAACTTGTCCAGTAATTACAGCCTTATGTAGCTCAGGTGCATACTGTTTCCATTCATCAAGCTTGAGATGTTTCTACAGTTCAATTGGAGCTCACACCCACAAAACAATCATGAATTCTAAGGAATGTGTGAACTTGTAAAGTGGATGTTCACATGTTATACTGTAGGGGGCGGCAGAATCAACATTGTTTTTTTTAGGCATGTTTCTCAAAGTAATTTAAAGTTTCTGTTTCCTTTCTTCTCTTGCCTCTAAATGGAACAGCAGTAACATCAAACAGTATTTGAAATTTTTTAGTAAATTGAATTATTTACTGAAATATTGCCTGGAAAAATGCATCTCCGTAACTTTTTCCATGGACACATGTCAGGAATATATTCACTTCAGTCATTAAAGGTTTCTGACTAACTTGACATAGTGCTCATTACCAACAGTTTGTTTAACAGCTTTTAACAGTAACTTTAAGGGGTTACACGGTTTATACATTGTAAGAATGAAGTATCTTTGAACAAGCGAGGAAATATTTTGTTTTGTGAGTGTGATGCTATAAGCAAATACGAAGCATATATATATATATATATATATATATATATATATATATATATTCCTTCCTCTTTCTTTCTTTCTTTCTTTCTTTCTTTCTTTCTTTCATATATAAATGTGTGAATGTGTAAATTATAGATTGATAATAGCACGATAAAAGGATGCATTCATTACATTTGACCTCTTAAGTGCAGTTAATTAATTGTAAATGTCAGGTATATTTAGATGTACCATCACTAACTCCAAATAAAAATCAGGATTTTCCTTGTCAATGCAGAAAAGTCACACACACGTTTAGATATGTTTATTTGTCATAATAAGGGTTTTAATTAGGGACTTAAAATGCATTTTGCCCATCTTAATTGCCTTGACTTAGAATGAGAATTATTTCCCAAGGGACATCTGAGCAAGTTGTTATTGCTCTGAACTGGAGGTAAACCCACAAGCTGTGGAGAGGGACCTATAACATGTTCAGCCTGGACACGTGATGTGAAAGTTAATGCGGAGTTTGTTTTTGTTCCTTTGCAGCACTTTGAGGGTGGGGGTGGGGTGAGGGGGGCGGTGGGAGGCAGGGGCATCAAGCTCGCCAGTCAGGAAGAAAAACTCCGGAAGTAATGCGGTTTTTCCTTCAGTATAAAAGCAATATTTTTTGTATTTTTAAAATGTCAATATAAATAGAAGGTTGGGTCACAGATTTGGGATCATTTGGTAATATTCAGACACAAAGCCAGGCTAAATTTGGAATTGCATAAGTGACATACACTACCATGCAAACGATTTAAGTGTTTTTTAAAAGTAATGCCATGATTTTTTATTTTATTTATTTTTTTATTTATCAATGAGATTCAGTACTAAGTTCAGTAAACAGAAGAAAGCTAAATACAATAAATACTTGGTGTGAGCAGCTTTACCTTTAAAATACCCGCACACAGTTTTTTAAGGTACTTGGCAGGTTGGTTGTTCCAAGTATCATGGAGAAGTTGCCACAGTTCTTGTGTGGATTCAGGCTGTCTAAGATGCTTCTGTCTTCATGTAATCCAGACTGACTCCATGATGTTGAGATCAGGCTCTCTGGAGGACAAACCATCTGTTACAGGGCAGTTCTGTACGACTCTGGCTGTATGTATGTTTGAGGTCACTGATGGTATTATATTATGGATAAGAATCAAAGCATCGAAGACTAACTGTCGAACATGTGGAAAGCCTTTGAAAATTGTTTAAAAATTATGAAAAATAAATGCTTTACAAGTAACATTTGCAGTTCACTGAAGTGTCTAATCTTATTGTAGTGAAAGGTCACTTCAATTCAAAGACCAACTGTATTATTTTGAAAAGCATAAACGGAAGTGGGTTCCTCTAATTGTTGGTTAGTTAGAGTTTAGGACCATGGAGGGAGCCGGTATAGGACCGTCCACTTGCTTTTCTACTATGAGACTACGTGTTAACTATTACAACTTATAACAACTGTTACGAAGCAAATCTTGACATGGAGCTATAATGGTATTTACATGTTCAGCGACTCGTTGGAACTGTGGAGCTTTCTTCTGCTGAACTGGAATAACACAAACAAACACACAGTAATAGGTAAGTACCGTTAAAGTTAGCAATCCTTTGTGTTGACATTCTGCTCCGCCAGTGCCGTGTTTTTCTCTCTTATATAGTCAACTTCCCAAACTCAAATGTAGCTCTGTCTGTCTCGACGTATGGTCATATTGTGGTTTCGTCAATAATAAAGCAGCATTATGCATGAAGACTGTCGTTGTACAAGTTATCAGCACCTGGTGCTCCGTGTCTCAGTGTCTGACCGAACAGCAAACGCACTAGTTAGTTAGTTAGTCACGTAAAACTCGCACGTTGGGCAAAGACGGTGTTTTGGGATTTTCTTGCAGTTCTCCAAACTTCAGTTAGGGATGTAAATAATCCATCACAAAACACACACGTCGAGAAATGCAAATGTTTAACTCGCTAAAGCAGCCCAACACTACCGTTTATTTATTTATTTATTGAGTTTGTTCGTGTACCATACAGTAGCATACAGCATCTATAATAGCAAGAGCTAATCTGCACGTATCATTTACGTAGTTAGATTTTTCAAACGAACCTCATGTTGAGTTTTTATTGAATGATCCTGTTTTTTTTTCAGGCTCTGTTGACAGGGAATGAATAACCCAGATTAGTGAACTAGTGAGTTAACAAATGCTTTTGTATTATAGTTGGAGATACAGGAATTAGTTATAATAACCAAGCTGGGCTCTGAATCACCACGTTAAGAAAACAAATTGAGCCTGTCCCCAAAAGTCTAGCCTGAAGCATATGTTGACATGTGAGCCGTGTGATATATTTCAGCTCAGCAAAGAAATGTACTTGTCTAGTGGTGTTTTGTTGCCGGTGACTAAAAGACTCTCAGCTTTCTTTGACCCTTGAATGTTTCCAGCTCACAGATTGGTGTGTCATCTTTTGTTTGCAAGGTAATTAGACTGCTGTTTAAGTTGCTGCTAGGCATTTGCCGGGGTTCTCGGACTGTAACCCTACCTATACACCAGCCTCTCATGTCATATTGTCTCCCTTCAGCCTTTCTTTTTTTTTTTTTCTCTTCTCTCTGTGAGAAGCATGAAAAAGAGTAAAAAGTATTTCCTGGTACCGGCCAAGACCCTGGTTTTTCAATCTTCTCAGAAATCTGCTAATGTGCTTAATGTCAGGACCAAAGCAGACTAGTGGTGTTGGCTACCTCAGACCTGAGTCACAGGTCAGGAATTCAAGAAGTCTACATTGGCCTGGCAGCTGTTTGTTGTGTGCCACCTCCTTTTGAATATATATAGTCACCAAACAAACCAAACCAGTCATTTTAGGACTTAGATTATATTAGCCTAAAATGTTTGTAAAAGTGTGGGAAAGGTTCTACACCTTTTCTTTATACATGGAAAAATATCTGAATATTAAAAAATGAACCTGTTCTAGAAACTGACAAATTGTCCAAATAACACAAAGATTTTAACTACCATGCCCAGGAATGACCTTGCAAAATGACAGATAGCTCTGTGATGTATTGCAGTATTGTAATATGTATGTTCATGGAAACCCCAGACACCAGAAGCACAGTCAGACACAGGACGAGCACATGAATTATAGAGTTGTGTATAAGTATGAAATTCCAGATTATCGCATTGTTTAACTTTGTTCAGTACAGATCTACCCACTGCCTGAGCTACAACACTTACAGCTCCTTTGAATGTCATTCAAAGATATTTGTACTGATCAGTATATGACAGCACTATTGAACCAAAATACTGAAGGTTCAGTATGAAGAGCTGGATAATTACAGATTATTTGTCTCAGGTGAACATGCAGCCCTGATCAGTGAAAGGGGAGTCTGACACTGATTGGTTTTGGCATGATAGAATGAACACTGTCTACTGTAGAAACTGAATAGTAGCCTTCTTATACCCAATTCAGACTTACACAGTCAAACCAGCATTCACAGTCTACCTGAATGGGTGTCATCCAACCTTCTTTTACGACCCTCCTCCCCACCACTGCTGGACTCTGCTTCTAAACTTTACTTGGTAATTATGTAACATTACTTTGTAATTCAATGGTATGGAGTATGAAGCTACACTGTAGAGTCTCTGCTAATGGCTGTTATTCTCAAATAGGTATCAGGTCAAAGTTGGATTTGTTGAGATGTCTTCAACAGTAAAGTAAGAGTGCTTTTGCAATTAAATTGAATTGACATCTTTAGAGTCACAATTCCAACCATGTTGTATTTCTTAGAGCGCACAATCCAGTGACTTAGGAGCCCATCAAGAAAGTAGTGCATTTTAGTAGTGTAATTCTATATATATGCCTATTTGTTTTTGCAGTTCAGCTTTAATGTAATTGCTCATAACTGTTACTTTTCATTTTAGGTTAACATAATGTCGAAGTAAAATATAGAGCTGGAAAAAAAGCTTTAAAACGCTAAAACCATTTCTCTACAACATGTTTCTGGTATGTATGCTCCAGAGTTCCTGTAAAGAGGGATGATTCCAGTTGAGCCGGTTCAAGATTGTCCAATTGCCATTGTAATTGTAAACCTCTTGATCCGATGCCAGCATGTTTTTCTGACAGTTGCAGATTGCAAATCACTTGAATCAAACGCAGGCATCTGTGATTGAAACTGGAAACTTGCAGCAAGTAGTCATGGCAGTGGGGCTGAGACAGCGAATAAAACACAATCAGAATAACTGAGAAGACCCAGTGCTGACCCGGTACTGTGACTGGGCCAGGCTGCAAGGAAAGTAGCTGTTCTGTCAGTCTGCTGCTGGAGCTAATGGAACTAACAGAGCTAACTAACGCACAGTGGGCCATCAGCTGTGGCCAACCAAGGCTAAAGGGCAAGCTGACAGGTGACTAGTTGCATTGACACAAAAAAATTTGTGTAGGCCTGCTTTTTCTCCACACAGAAAATTGATCAGGAATCGATAGGGAATCTGACTGATAAGTAGAATTGATAATCGCTTTGGTATCAATAAAAATTTTTAAATTCCCATCCTTCCCATACTGTGAGTAAAATTTTTAACTTTATCAAAGTAAATGTGATCTGCAGCTAGGATAGCGGCGGCGCAAAGAGCTCTCCCGCACGTGAAAAAAATTGCTATTAAGTATGTTTTATTATCATTACCTAGGGGTGTGACGAGATATCGTGTGACGATCTCGCGAGATGAATTTGCGAGATTTCTCGTTGGGTGGGAAATCAGTCTCGCGAGATCCAACAAGCAGCCGGAAAACACATGCATAACTATTTGCGAGAGTGACCCCGCCACTTTTAAATTGTGATCCAACAAGCAGCCGAATGACGTTGGAAAACAAAAAAAACAAAGTTAAATAAAAGTCTGTTGTCCAGGCATTCATATTTGTAATTTAGTTTTCTTAAAATCTCGTCTCGATCTCGTGAACTGAGTGTCTCGTCACACCCCTATCATTACCCTTTCTCACGTTGTATCAATAGGAGATTTGACTTTGGGTCTAAAAGTCTGTTTCATTCAAATCAAATCTGTGAATCTCTCTAATTTGGCCAACAGCCACAATGCTTGCTAGTAATTGGCAGTAGTACCACCACAACAAGCCAAGACACCATTAAGACATTGTAAAGCTTTGTTCCTTTACATGTAACACTTTACACATATATTGACCTGCACCCACTTTGAGTAACATGCGGTTGAGATGAGGTGGGCAGTTACCATACTTGTAATTTCAACACATAGGCAAAAGGATTCTTGGCAAAAGCTTTCATTCTCATGGCTTTTGATAGAACCTAGAGAGAGTATTGATTGACCATAAACCTGTTCTTCACCAGCAGTGACGATCACATTGAAGCTGGGTGTGTGTGTGTGTGTGTCTCTTGGAGGTTAATGGGGTTACATGTGAATAGTATTTTGAGTTTGAGTCTTAATTTACACCCATTTCCATGGAGGTGGGGTGTCCCACTATGTGCAGTTCAGCACTTTTATTGAGATGGTGTACACTTTGGCTCACATATGCCATGTGAATGCTTTGATAGCTGCCAGTCTTCAGCAGTGTGTGTGTGTGTGTGTGTTTTTTTGAGGGTGTGGCTATTCCCTCTCTTGTCAATCAAGATCTGTGTGTTTGTGCATGTGTGTGATTTCACTGCTGGTTGGTTTCCATGAAATAAAAGTCTGCCCTGCAGAGTGGAGACACACCCAACCAAAGGGAAGCAGAATGGAATGCATTTAGAGACGCTTTTAGAGGCTAAACATTTGCATTTTTATATAGAAAAAGCTAAATGGTTGCCATCACATCCCCCAGTTAAACCATGGCCCACAGGAAATCCCGTCAGACAGGAAAGAAATGCTCAGGACTGGTGAATGCCGACAGGGTCAGGAGGTCTGTTTTCAGAGACATTTTTTTCAGATCTGCTCTTGCCAGTTTGGTTTAGTGCTTCACAAGCCAGTAAGGGCGTTTGCTTTATGAACAAGTGGAAGCCATTTTGTGCACCACAGCACCATGCGCATTCAGATAAATATGTCAGAACATCCAGATTCAAAATACAGGTGGTGGCCTTGTAACGTCTTTTGCATAGTGCAATAATTATGCTAATCATACTAAGATAATTTTGATGTATTAGACCATTCAAACATCAAATTACATTACATGCACTCAACACAAATTACCTGTGGAAAAACCTCAATGACTAACTAGCAGGTGTAGAGAAGGATTTTTTGAATGTTGCAGTGCAAATTCTGCTTTGTGGTTAACACTGTTGTTTCACAGCAAGTTCTAGGATAGAGTTTGGCAACCAATTTTCTCTGTATTGAGATCTGCTGTACTTGTAATCAGTTCTGTTTGAGTTTTATGCTGACTTTAGACGCGTGGCGGCATGGCTCAGTGTGGGTTGGTCAGTTGGTCCACCAGTTTGGTCCAGACCGAAATATCTCAACAACTATTGGATGGATTGCCATGAAATTTGGTAGACATTTATACTGCCAAACGTTTGAATCCTAATGACTTTGGTGATACCATTTTTACATATCCAGTGAAATTTCTCAACATCTACTTAATGGATTGGAACAAAATGTATAGATATTCATGGCTCCGAGTCCACCACATGGAGGGAAACATTTGATTTTTGTCTACAACTTTGGTTTACCAACTTCCTTAAAAAATTAACTTCCCATCAGTCTCAGCTGTGCTTCGTGTTCAGTGTTGATTAACAGACATTAACGCACTGAACGTTAGCTTACCGTCATCAGCATTTTGCTCAAAGCCCTGTTGTGCCTTTAATTACAGCCTTACACAGTAGCTAGTGTAGCAGTAGACTTAGTTTTATTTAGTTTAGCAGTGTTTATTTAATTTGGAAGTGTGTGTACCTATTTTCTATGCAAGCCTGTAACATAATACGGCATTCAGCCTCCTGCTGTTAATGTTCTGTGGGACGGGACAGGGCAGCTGTTTAAAGTAGCTGGGAAAATTTGCTTTGAAAATGCAGGATGGTTTACACTTACACTAAGTGCGTAGAGTATAATTTTATAGATTTGATTTGTGTGATGGGTTTCTTTTATCTTTCAGAAATGTGTCTCTGAAGCTTAGACGGTTCTGCATTTGGTGTGATTCACAGTATAAATGAGTCTGTCTTTTGGGGTTTAGTGTTTTTGTTCTGAATACCCTCTTAACACAAGTGCATGTTTATGTGCCTTATTACAGTCCTATTGCGAGGATTATCCAGGTTCCTGACCACACTACATGTGACAAATGTATAGTTTCTGTCTGAGCTTGTACAGGGAATTTGTCTTGTAGTTTAGGATATGACTCACGTCTTCTGCCAGGCGACTCTTAGCTGGTGTTTCTCAATACACTGCCACGTAAGTTCCAAGAATATGAAAGTACAGGTTTTATTTTCTATTTGGAAAACGGTTGTCTTTTCGACATACATTGGTTAAAAATCCTGCAGGCACATGGAAACCACTTGAACACTGCTTTGCTGGAAATCACCTTGAACTGGAAGCACCTGTGTAACCTGGTGGCTGTTTCACCACACAGACCACACAGTGACACACATGATTTGACTCATTTTCCATTTCCCATTTTTTGCTGTTGGAAAAGTCCATCCATGGAGACCCATCAGCTCCCCCCCCCCCCCCCCCCCCCTCCCCCCCTCTCTTTGTTAAGTTTTATCATTCTGTGCCATAGAGGGTATGAGTACTCTTCACCGAGTATATAAGGAAACGTTCAGGTGCAAATAATAAAATCAATGACAGCTTTGCCTGCTTATTCTAATCCCCATATAGTTATCAATAAATGCCTATTTAAGGAGGTAAAGTAAACACCTAAAACCTTTGCGTGGCTACATACCACTATACTGTAGTATACATGCACTCTATATGGGTCAAGGTGTATTTGATGCATATATATGTAAACAATTGGCAGTCCCATGTTTATTTTTTCTTGGACTGACAACAACCACAGGGGCCTTCCTGTTTACCAGACCTGGACTGGAATCACACGTGAGCTTACAGTTAGAGACACACACACACACACACACACACACACACACACACACACACACACACACACACACACACTTGCTTCAACCAAAAAATTCCCCAAAAGCCCACCCCACTGCTTTGTTTTGACAAGAGGGCCAAGAGTTGGCCCAATAGAGCCTCACTAGAGACGTGAGTGGGGAAGGTGGTTACGGGAGAGGCACGAGATAAAAAAAAACCCAGCAATGTTGCACACTTTCTGTCAATCTTTGGCTTCTGTCACTTTCCAGGAAATAAACCTGTTTATCTCTCTTGCACACACACCAGTGAAAAACATAGAAATCCTATCAGTTCCAAACAATTTTATTTATTCAGGGAAGTGTGTTTGTGTTTGGTTGGTTGGGTCCAGTCCGTTTTATTTCTTCCATAGCTGTCTATGTTTTTGTTTTGTGTTCCATACTGGGTGTTCAAAAATGAGAATCTGCTGTGTTCCAGCAAAGAAAAAGAAGCCTTTGAAACAGCAACAACTTTTTATGGAGCCCAAACTAATGAAATTGCTTTAGGATTAGCTGCTTCTTAAGCCAGGCTGACCCACCGTATCCAATAAATGGTTGAGGAATCTCAAGGAAACATTACTGCCATTAAATGAGGAATTTGTGCACACAACTATTCTTCCACATCAAATTAAGCAAGTAAATATGTTTATGTATGTATGCGTGTGTTGTCACTGTCATCATTGTTGCCATATCCCCATTACAGATTATAGTTATGTAATGATTTGCTACTGTGCGTCTGTATCTTTACCACTAGTTTCACTGTTACTGTAATAATTCATCATTCATTGTCATTATTCTCATTTTATCATTGTCATTATTTATCACTATTATTCATCGTGAGTGTACAATATGTGTGTGTTGATTTGATCTGTACATGTGACATCATTGCACGTCTGTCCGTCCTGGGAGAGGGATCCCTCCTCTGTGGCTCTTCCTGAGGTTTCTTCCACCTTTTTCCCTGTTAAAAGGTTTTTTGGTGGGCAAGTTTTTCCTCACTCGAATCGAGGGTCTAAGGACAGAGGGTGTCACTCCCTGTACAGATTGTAAAGCCCTCTGAGACAAATGTATTTTGTGATTTTGGGCTATATGAATAAAATTTGGTTTGATTTGATGTATATTCATTCAGTTTCTTTCTTTCAGTTGCAATCTGAAGGTGAGGGTTGTAACTGGATACACTGATAAAACTGGTCCATCTGTGTATAGAGTAGAGCACCAAACTGGCTTCCAGATAAAAAGCATTCCAGAGGTAACTGAATGGTAAATATATCTACGGCTATGATACGTATTGCGATACTGTAGGCAAGGTCACAATAGGTCATTTTATACTGTGAGATCGATACAGTAGGAAAAATGGTGTGAATACAATGTAATGGTTAATATGGAGACTAACATAACACTGAGACGGTTGTGGTTCATTAAATCCACAACAGTCTCAGCTTTCCAGTCATACCCAATTTATGCAATTCCAAAACTGTTTAGGGACCCCTCTATGCAGATATATTCAAATACACCATTTTTTGGAATAGGTGAAAATAACAATAACAATAAAACTAAAAAAAAACCCTGCATGGTTTTTACCAAACACTGCATGGAGTTAACAAGTCACTTCATTGCGATTGTGAAAATATGTGTGTGTTGCAAGTTTTTCCTCACACCGAGGGTCTAAGGACAGAGGGTGTCACTCCCTGTACAGATTGTAAAGCCCTCTGAGACAAATGTATTTTGTGACTTTGGTCTATACAAAAAAACATTGATTTGACATGTGGGGATGTAAATGGGAGACTTGTGGGTATCAATAAAACTCAATTTTATAAGATGACATGCTTGATACCAATGGATGCTTTAGGACAGCCTGAGGACGCAGACACCCCTGCAAGTCTCTGAGAGTTAATTAAGAATCAATAGTGTGTTTGAGAATTGATACAGTATCACAAAACAATAATGTGATACTCAAGTGTATCAATATTTTCTTACACCCCTGCTCTCCATTCAGTCCAACAATAGCCACAAGCTTCCTGCTTTCACAACAATCTTCTGTGTGTAGGTGTCTGTGAATAGGGCTTTGTGTGAATAGATGGATGCAGTTGCCTGTTTTACTCCTACATATGTCTTTCTTGAAAGAGAGGTCTGGGATATGTTTGCATGCCTCGCCACATCTGGCTCATAGTAGCTGCTGTTGATCCACCGCAACATCTGAGTCAAGCGAGCGTGTGTGTACGTGTCCAGAGCATCCGTAACAGCAGTGTTTTGTATGAACCATAGTGAGTAGGCTTTGATAGTTACATTGTTGTCAGAGCAGCAGAAGAAAAAGTGCTTGTTTTGCACAAAAAGCTTTAAGAGTTGAGCACTATTAAAGACAGCAAGTGATTATAAAGAGGGAGATAGAGAAAAAGTAAAGGGTTACAGGGTTATTACAGTTCATGTTTGATCTAAGTTTAATAATGACCTTGAACTTAGTTTTTTCTTCTGACCTCCAGTGTTTTAAGGGCTTATCTGGTTGCAGTGATATACAGGTGTACTAAGTTGTGCTCGGTTTCTCTGACATTACTGTTGAGTAATGTGGATCAGTCATTGCAAACTCATGATGTGTAGACAAATGCTCTAATCCACTAGGGTTGGGCAAATGATCAATGCCATTATGACAGTCACCGTTGAGACGCTTCCGTCGCAGTGTGATCTTATTGGCTTTTTAAGTGAAAAGCTTTTATTGCACTTACAGTAATGTGACAAGTGTTGTTATCGTCAAATAAATATAATATACCCTACATTTATATGTACAACAGTAGTTATTTGAACAGTAAACAGTATGTAAACAGTAGTCATACTTAGTGGCCAGCTGTGTGAAGTAAGGGCCCAGTCATTTGTATGTGTATGCCATTGTATTAATGCAGTATGTGTGTATGTATAGTGCCTGTGCAAGTAGTCGTGTCAGCAGTACAGTATCCTGATGTCCCTGAACCTGCTGGTTCGGGTCCGGATGCTCCGGTACCGCCTGCCAGATGGCAGTGTGTGACTGGGATGGCTGGGGTCAGAGAGGATCTGTGCCTTCCTCCTGCCGCGCTGACTTTAAAAGGCTGAGACGGCAGGCAGCACAGTCCAGGTGATAATTTGCGCTGATCTGGACGCTTTCTGCAGAGCTTTGCGGTTGAGGGTGGTGGAGCTGCCATTAACTCAGTTGTACACCTGTAGAAGTTGGTGCCAAGTGTCAGTGTGGAGGAGGTGGCATTTCTGATCTGCACCACCTGTGGTCTGCCTGTCCTGAAGTCTAGCCTAGAAAACACAGCTATAACAATAACTAATTCGTTAAACCATCTCTTTAATCATAAATGTTTCTTGAGATGGTTCTTGACTGGAAAATTAAACTGTCTTGATTGTGTTTCTTCATATGTGAAACTTCATATGTCATTTTTCACTCACAGACAGTGCAGCAGACAGAGAAGACCATACTTGACAGACAACATGTTCACCAGTCCCATCAGTCGACCCTGCAAGCAGGAGAGGAAAGGCAGTTTCTTCAAGGTATGAGTCACTCAGAGTAACCTATGATATATTTTCACATAGAGAACTGACATAAGTGTAGTTTAAACAAAGATCTGCTGCTGAAACTTTTGGCTCCCGGGAGGGATATTTGGATTTGGATATTGGGTTAGAGGAGGCAGTAAACCGTATAGTTATGGGCGAAATGATGGAGAAGATTAAAGCGTGGGAGAAAAGAGGTGGAGCCGGCCTGAGTAAAGCTTTGTGGTTTGTTTTCCTCTCAGGATTTTCATCTTTGTTTGTTCTCGTAAAGCTCAGTTTCTCCTGGATTGCCCAACAGAGATTTGTTTTTGAGGTGATGTATTGAGCATTAGATGGTGAGGCGGAGGGCTTTCATCAAGCATTCCTGCTCTAACACTTCATGTAATTTAGCACATGTAATGTAAATGACAATTTCACATCCTGCTCTAGACATCAGTGTTGTCACTTTAAAATGTAATAGATTTACTTTAGAGTCTTTTTTTCAGTTTGATTACAAATGATGGTAGAATTGTAGATTATTACTCTAATTACTATTGTGTATTCTTGAAATACTGCAGAGATTTGCTCTGGTGTCATTTCTTTATGTCAGTACCTTTGAACATTTAACAGTGGGCTCATCCAGCAGCAGCTGTCAGTCGCTACTCTTACAATCTGTTGTGACAAATGAATGCGAATGTTATGTTAATAAGAAAGCCACCACATGTGGATATAGTTCTGTGTAATTAATCAAATAGACACATAGTGTGTGTTATTTATGTTTTCTCCTGACAAAGGTTCTGTACTGTGCTGTAAGACAACATCTGTTCACTACTTTGCCCTCCTGTTTCTCACACTGAGAAGTTGATAACAACAGTGTTCTGATTCATTTAAAGATGAAGCAAAGTGCTGTGATTGACACAAATCTGTTTACAAGGTCATACTTACTTGCTTTGTTATCAGATATTTGTAGTTGACTTGCAACGTAGTTGACGGACACAGTTCAAACACTGATCCTTGCCAGCCTTTTGTGTGAGGCTGTTTATTTGCATTCTATAAAAGTGACAGTGTTAGTGCCCTAAACACACACAGCCTCATAGTGTAACCACATCTCAGAGCAAAGGATCAATGAATAAAATGTGGATACACACTCATTAGTGCATGTACATCTGGCAAAGAGATAAAGTTTAGTCCTGAAAAAACATCATTTAAATGTTTTAGACCAGTACTAGACTATAGTATCACATGTCTGAACTACCTGGACATACAAAATATGTCACTGATACTGTATTATGCACTCACAGCATAAAACAGTGTTGTTTTTTTCAAGATTTCAACCTGACTTTAATCATTAAGAAAAATAAAGGTAGGGTTGAGAGGGGATTATTAATATAAAAAGGGTCAGTAGGTTGAGGATCTGACATCCTGCTACTGATCAGTTTAAATACTCAAGAATGTCCTGAAAAGCTGTAGAGGTTGTACAGAATGAACATTATTCTGTCAAGAAGTTTCATGTAGCTCAATAAGAAGCTAAACACAGTGAGAGATATACAGTTACAGTAAGCTAACACCATGTCCTAATGTTGAATTAGACTGTAGTCTGTGTGTTATGAATGTTATCTGTTGCAACAAGCATCATGTGGTCCTACAGCAAAGTAGGTTCCTGTAAACATGGAAGCAAAGCATATACACTATACACTTAATATACACTTAATACTGACTGTATGGACAAAGTAAGGTAATAGAATATCCTTAGTTGTATATCTAGAGAGGAATAATGTGAGTGCAGCTTCCCAGCTTCTTTCCTAATAATATTAATTCTGCCTTCTTTGGCAAGTCTGGCAAGTCCTGATTCCAAACACGCATATAGTACTTTCCTCTTTGACGCCTGAAGGATGATTTTGCTAGTTAAAGGTGGTTTTGTTGCATGTAGTAAGCATTTGATACTGATTGCCATGAGTCATTTAGTGTCAGCAAAACAGACAAATATAGCCTCAGAAATTAGTGTCTTTACCGTGAATTTACGCAACAGCTCTGTCTGCTGCAGTAAATGTTCCTATAGCACTTTTTTCCCACCATAGCCTTGAAGTCATGTTTTCCATAATTTAAACAGTTGCTTATATGCATTAATGTCAATTTTGTTAACAGTTTTTCAGTGCCTGCAAAAATGAAAAGCAAGTCCACTTAAAATCCTATAAACCTCAGAGGCGGAGGGCTCTGCAAGGGCAGAAAAAAAACAACTTTTAGGAAGCAAAAGCAATGCAGTTTAGTGTCAGTTTTTAAAATGCAATCCTGCTATTCTGAATGTTTGAGCTTCTGAACATCGAATGTGCCTTTGCAAAACTGAATGAGTCTGAATTTGTGATTTCCTTTTTTAAACAGCTGAGCTAATTGTTTCCTCACTGGTATGATGTTACCCAACAGAAAGATTGCCCAACGAGACAGTTAACTGGGAAATGAAACAAATGACGCCAGTGTCACACTGAAAATAATCTGGTTCAATCTAGAATTCCAGGAAATCCAGTATTTTGTGAAACTAAACTGAAACTAACACACATTATATTGAGATGTCTGAGACAAATGACTTGTTTGACACCTGTTGATTGTTAAAAGGTATTTAAGAGACCAGCACAAGTACTAAAATTTCACTTTGTGTGTCTCTGTCATTCGTCATTCCATGTATATGCATGTGAGTGAGATGCTGACTTAAAAGGTTGAGTCAGGGTTAAACTTGTAGTCTTGTGAGTATTTTTTTTTATTTTTGTATTTTTTGGAAAGGTTTGCTCAGAGTCTCTGTCTGGAGGAGTAAAGGGTAATAAATGCACTGATTCAGCATGGCTTACACAGGGGTGAGGAGGAGGCCAACAGGACATTTAATGCAGTGTGCATGTATGTAGTAGAAATATCAAATCCAATTTTATTTATATAGCCCAAATTCACAAAATACATTTGTCTCAGAGGGCTTTACAATCTGTACAGGTAGTGACACCCTCTGTCCTTAGACCCTCGGTTCGAGTGAGTAGAGACCTCTACTGGGAAGTGCTAATTAAACTTTGACCAAGCAGTGCTATTTTTTGTTTTGGTTTTTGTAGCCTCCTTTAGAGTAAAGATCATTTTTACAAGAGTTCAATAACGGCAGCAATAACAACAATATTAAGAATGACAAAATCAGAGTTAAATCAAAATGGGATTTTAAGTCATGAATAGAATTGCTGATAAAAGTAATATGAAAGACAGCATCCTAGAATGTAATATGGCATCTTTTTTTTTTTAGAAACAACAAAAGATCTGTCTAAAACCGTGAAATAATAAAATAAAATTTCAAAATTCCTCGATTCGAAGGTACCCCAAAACATCAGCAGCCAGAAGAGAGAGTGTTTCTATAGTTGTAGATGATGTAAGTTCACTCAGAGAAAACTAATTTTGCAGATATGAATGTATCATAATAGCTGATAATGATATGATGTTATAATGATGTATAGTGAAAAAGTCAAGCTCAGTTTAACGAAATACTTTGACAATAAATATGCTTATGCTTGTGTTATGTGTTCACTGCATCTGGCCAAGAAATGTTGAATACATTAACTGTTTTTATTCCTGTATTGCTTTTTTATGTCGCAATTAGTATTTCTAAAGTGTTGGCAGCAAATACAGTAACAATACAGTAAAACAATTGTAGGACTTTAGCTAAACAGTTATTTTCAATATTAATAAATATGATGATTATCTTCATTGTGTTTCGGGAACACAAACACATTCAGTTTCTAGTTGAGAGTTACAGAAGATGGAGTCTTTGCTGGTTGTTGTCATGGTGACAACAGGACTCCAGGAAGTCACTACTTCTGGTTTATGGTGTTGACACCAGAAACAGCAGCTTGTGAGTGATTGGTGTGAGCAGACGTGACCCAAATGTTCCTCTACTGCAGCCAATCGTGTAACAAAAACACTGTTGACCCGTGGCAAGTGAAGCACACTGCACTTCTTAATGTGCCACTTCCTCTTGGTCACAAACCCACCATTTGGCTGTGGTAAACATGTTAAACAGTTAATGTTTTGTATTAGTATACAGCTGGTCTAGACAACTGATAAATTGAGGTAGATCAATTAAAAAAAAAAGCAGGTTTACCTTTTTGCGAAGAATTTGTCCTTTTTCATTAAACATTTTTTATTTGAAAGAACAGTGAACAACATTGTTCTTCCCTAAAGCAATTCCACTAAATAGTAAGTGATGACAGCTGACCTCTGTAGGACCTGTGAAGGCTTGTGATTTCTCCCTGCAGACCTATGAGTTGCTCAGTGGGAAGTGGGAAGTGGGAAGGCTTGGGGGTGGATTGTTTCTCACCCTCACATGCACACCACCTCAAGCTTGCAGAAACGAGAGTCAGTTCATTCCACAAGGGAAGTTAGTCAAAACTACTGAGCACGCTTCTCCAG
Source organism: Pampus argenteus (assembly GCA_036937835.1). Lineage (NCBI taxonomy): Eukaryota > Metazoa > Chordata > Actinopteri > Scombriformes > Stromateidae > Pampus > Pampus argenteus. The sequence goes on along the minus strand of CM072871.1, from coordinate 19,973,207 downwards.
AGATTTTTCTCAGTATCTTCCAGTCTTATAATACTATATAATATTATATCCTTCACGTCAGGGTCTTTTCTTTCCTTCTTTGCAATAAACCCCCACCTCGAGTTGCAACACTTAGTCAATTGACAGAAAATGAATTGTCAACTATTCCAATAATCAATCACGCAAAAATGTAAAATGTTTTCTTGTTACGAACTTTTTAAAATGTGAGGATTTGATGATTTCCTTTGTCATATATGACAATATACTATATATACTATATATTTATGCTTTGGACTGTTGTTGAATCCATACTGTTGTTCATGTATGTTGATACTGTTACCTATTGTTGCTATATGAAGTTTTTTAAGTTATGTGCGCGTGTGTGTATCTGTGTGTGTGTATATTTTGTTTTACATTTGAGCTGTCATAGTTTTTGTGTTATATAAATATGTAGAGACTATATTGTTGATGTGCACTTTAAATAAACTGAAGTTGTCTGAACTGATCTCTGAGCATTTGTCTTCTCTTTGCAGCTGATCGACTCGTTTGCTTGGGAAATCGGCACTTTGAAGAAGGAGATGGGGAAAAAATCTGAGCCAGACGGAGACCACAATACAGATACACTCCTTGGGTGAGCTTATAGTCTGTGTCTTTGTATATTTTATGCCCCAGGCAGTGGTGACACTTGATTAAATATAGCATAGTTCCCCAAGGCCACCAGCAGAGAGCACACTTGAGCTATGCCAGGAATCGGCAAATAAAATGACAAAGTGATCAGTTCTCCAGGAACTGTTTTGTAGTGCGTGTGGACTTTTTTCCACAGTCGTTAAACCTGTATAAGAGAGAATCTATCCTTTATATAAATCTACTCATTACCAGCATACCTTTTGGGGGATTATTTTGTGTGGTCATCAATTCCTCTTCTAAGACATAATTTCTGTAGAATTTAGAAAGTACCTGTTAACTGTTGAGGAAGTGTGAAATGTGAGTCAATGGAATCAGTAGTATTTTTCCTCTTACTGTCAAAACTTAAAACCAGAAATAATTATAATTTTTGTAATGTAATTTCTTGGTTTTGTTTGGTCCTGTTTTTAGACTGGGTGAAGAGGTGGGAGGTCTCTTCCTGCAGGCTTCACCCTGTGCTGGGATCGGGGCAGGCCCGGCCGGAGCCAGAGATTCGGGCTATGACTCCCTCCATCGGCGGCTCAGTGTTTTGGACAGACTGGTGAATACACATGCAGTGTGGCTACAGCTGGGCCTCAACCACCAGGATGCCACCCATATACTGCAGAGCCAACCCACAGGGGTGAGGGAACAGCAGCACCTCGTATCCAGCACTGCTTATTCAAAGCTTTCACTTTGGTTTAAAAACATCTTAGCACATATACACACACAGGGTGGATGTTTATAGATTGTACTCTATAGCTCTTATAGATCTTATGACTGTACAGTGTAACACCACAAACTACATCCTCCAAAAGCATCAGCAGTAATAAACCTCTCTGACACAGTTGACAACCTAATTGTCACCAGTGCTCAGCAAAGTAGGGGTGGGCCATACTGCAAAACTTGTTATACCAAATAATAATGGGCCAGAATTGGTGTTATCAATAATAGTACTTTTTATTATTAAAAGCAGCTTGTGTACTTTCAGTTTGAATGTCTGAATATAGTATGTATTTAATCAGTCTGCTAAAGTAACAGCTAATGATGAATAGAATTGGTTATTGTAAAAGATCATCATTTATAGCATAGCTATAAATACCTAGATATTTATTGGCTTTTTGAAAAGACTGTCAGTAAACTGTCCTTTTGTCAGAGGTTTGTCGCCTCCTTTATTGTGGCGCGCTGCACACTCACAACGCATTTGTTTGTTGTTTGAGTACACATGACATGACAACAGTAGTGGAGAAGCAAAGAGTGCATGCACCAGATGTGTTCACAACAACGGAACCATGTTTGCACACTTCTACCCTTTGATGATATTGGTACAATATAAAAGAAACTGGAACTGGTATTGATTCTATTGACGCTAGGATCGATCTTTTAAAAAACAAGACATAGTATTGATATTTTGGGATTGATCTATTCCCCTCTACAGTAAAGTATTTTCATCCACTGAGCAAACTGTGGAGACGGACGTGAATCTCGATGTGTACCTGCATTAATGAAAAACATACTTTGCTCACAGTAAGCATTATTCATAATGATAGAAACACAGCTATACAGGTAATTATGCAGCACATATGGTAACCAGTGGAGATTTAAAATTTTACACAAATAATTAATGTGTAAATCTTCTGGCCTGCAGACATTTGTGGTGAGGAAGTCAGCCAGCCTGCAGAGAAAGGTCATCTCTCTACGCATGGACAAGGACTCTGCGGTTCCTGTTAAAGATTTCCCTGTCAGGGAGAGCCAGTACAGTAAGCATCTGAACTCTTGCATCTCTTTCACCCTACTTTTATTGATGCGCCTGTTATTAGAATCAAATGTAGATGTATTGCACATCTTCTTATTAAGGGTATTTGTGAAATGTGGATGAAAAAGTATTTAGTTTCAACTAGTGAGAATTTTATTAGACATGAATATGAGTAAGATGAATCCAATCAATCGGTTGAATCGGTGGTTATTGGTGAAACAGCAACTTTGTACTTATAACAGGCCCCTAACCGATAACTTAACACAGACATAAAATGATAAAGACAAACCATGTCACTAGCCTTTCTGACTTCATAGGGGCCAAGGATCAACACGTAGAATGTGAATAGTTACAGAATAGTAATTATTATTTCCAAACTGTTTAAGAGAAGGTTAGCAGTCAATATCACAATGAACAGAAAGGGAGAGAAAACAATACAAGGCTCGCCGTTTCTCTTGTTGTCGAGGCTTCACTGCAGGTTACTCATCACCATCAAGACTGTAAGCTTACTTTATTAGGCGGTAACAGTGGTGCTAGAAAGCTAAAGATTTCAGTAGCAAAAAGAAAATGTTAGTAGCACAGGTGGATGGTTAAACACATGTTTATTGGTCAAAAAATACATTTATAACCTGTAAACCAAAAGTTTAAAGCCATGAAAGGATCTGCTAGTGAAGTATCTTTAATATGAGTGTTTACAATACCCTTTGGTGTGGTTGATGGCGAGATAAATAAGAAATGTACACATTCGTCAAACCTGCATTAAATAATATATTTATTGTAGACTTCTTTGTAACAAACTGATCATCTTTTTAGTATTTAGACTAATTAATAATTAATTAATCAGACCAAATCTCCTCATTGACAGATCTAAGACTTAGAATAACCGTTCATACTGTTGAACTGATTAAGGTTCAAGCCCTCTGTCTTGTTTAGAGAGGCCAACTGCTCCGTGGTATCATTCATCCTCTCCACTGTCCTCCCTCTGCTGCTGGTCAGACTCACTGCTGCAGGTACTGCTGAGGAGAGCAACCTAAAATCTACAAGAATTCAACTTATTCATAACAGTTCACTTAAGCATAACAAGCTCTGTCTGGCTGTAAAGTCGACTGTAGATGAGAGAGGGTCAAACACCTTAATGAGTGCCGTCATTTTGATATTCACATGCACACAGAGAAACGCAAATAATAATGAGTGCAAGCAGTGGTTGCTACAGGTGACATAAAGAGACAGCAGAGTGGAGCCACACCCAGATACACCTGCCCTCAATCAGCCCACTGAGTCTCACAGTTATAGTCTGGGCAGAAGGCTGAAACACAGAGAGAAAAAGATGCATTTACTATTGTATGCAGTGTAGCATTGGATGTACTCTAAGGTGTCAGAGGCTTCATTATAGTGTGTCTATTGTCTGCTAGGTGTTGAAGGTTTCACTTTTAAACTGACTTCTTCCTCTTACATTATTCCATCTAAATGAGTGATTCACTAAGCCCACTGTTTGTTTCCTCTTTAATCTGTTCTATTTTTAGTTTCCTGAAAAGCAGGGGTTTTCCTGAAGCTTTGGTCAAACGTCTCACCAGTCTCCTGTACTATACTAAATGTGTACTGCTTGTGCTGTGTGTTTACATTTGTCTCTGTCTGTCAGCACTAAACTGGAATTTCCGAATGCTTACCTAGTGAGAGAATATGCTGCCGCCCACTGCAGCCTGTGCTACAAAAGCTTGCATGCTTTGCCGAGTACTGGTAGACTGTAGACTGAAGAGTCATTGATGTCTCTCTTTTCACCTGAAGAGAACAAAAACTCCAGGACATGTGAACTAAGGTTCTATAATTGCGCATGTGCATGGACAATAAGGTGGAACACGGTACATTTTCTATCAGTTACAATCAGTTGCAATACCAAAGACTTTGTTTGATTTGCAGGTGAAACAATGAGAAACTTAATGATCATATAAACAACATAATATATATATATTTTTTACAGCAGTGCATTGCTTAAATGCAGTGGGGGTTTCGAGGCAGATGCTCCAGCAGTCGTACACCAACAAACTTGTATTTAGCTCAACTTGATTTACAATTCTGATAATTGTTGCTAGTTCAACAGATACACACACACACACACACACACAGTTACAGTATGTACATACACAGATGCCAGTTATTTCTGTATGTACCTATGTCCTCTTTGTCCTTTGACAGGGAAATGAGTTAAACATGGTATATGGTTGAAGAGCCAGACAGATTTGATATCTTAGGACTTGCTACAGTTATATTATGTCATATTTCTTTGAACCAGATGAAAATAATGAAATACCGAGCTGTCTTTTTTTTTAACAGCTTTGGTCTCTTATTGATTTCCTGTATTTCATTGCCTTGATCTTTCTGTTTCTGGTCTCTTTCAGCTTTCTCTTTGGAGGGATCAGGCCTGAGCTTTGCAGACCTGTTTCGTCTAGTGGCTTTCTGCTGCATCAGTAGGTGAGTTAATCATTCAGAATTACCCATGATTACATAGAGATATTAAAACCACCCAGATATGTGTTTTGACCTGAATGTTTAATACAAATACAGTATATAGATCTATCTGCATCACACAGCCCAACTTTGTCTCTGTAATGATTTCTGTTTAATTGTTGAGCACATTCAGGCTTAAAAAAAAACAATCCAGTTGTTTTTGAATGATGGTGTTTTTAGGCCCCAAATACACATTGATTATTGCTAATCAGACTAATCATGCAGCGTGTCGTTAGGTTTATATTTATATATTAGGTTTGTATGACATATTGTTCTAAAACCCACAAAATCTGTAAGTGCACAAAATCTGTAAAGTTTTTATAATCTAACATTGTATGTCAGATGTGAATTTAGTCTGAACACAACATAAAACACCACAAATCATAACAAAGGCAAAGAGGAAGTGTCAAGGTTGGAAAAAAGACACACTCAAAATATTACGTTTTTTAACCTTTATCTAAATAAGGAAGGTTTGATGGATATATAGTTAAAAAAGAAATACAGACTATTGCTATACACAGAACAAAAGGGATCTTTCTTATCTTAAGTTTTATTTTGGCAGGGCAACCTTTGGTGACTTTAAAGAATTGTATTCTAGCATTTTAATTTCAAGCACTAAGTTTCCCCTGCAGTCTTGGCCAAAATCGACAGAACATAAGAATTGATTATCCAGCAATAGCATGAAACAGAAAAAATATTTAAAGATATTTTCATGGTACAGAGGTATTTATATTTTATGCTATAATATGATTAGATGATTAGATCTCAACTGGGCACATAAAGATGGTTGGTTTGTGAGATAAATTATATACAATGTATATACTTATACCTGTCGTCAGCAGTTTTGGTCATTGATGTGTTAATTATTTCGAATAACATACCTAGCCAAACCCATAGTTATAAAAGAAAGTGTGCACTTCTTTTAAACACGATCCTTTCACATGAACTTTGCAGCTTTGATCACTCAGGTTTGCTTGACTGAAAGCTTTGGAAGCTATGCTAAAGTGTTAAAAGGGCTTGTAAAAGACCCACAGGGAGGAGAGCAGCAGGCACATACTACCCTCCGGCTGTGTGGTTGAATCTATAGTTGAGCCAACACCGCACACCCAGGCCGAGGCACGCCCTTTCACAATGCAGTGACTCGCACACTTCAAGGCTTTCAATCACATTCTCTTTCACTCACTTCTTTTTCTCTTACGTCCTAGTATTTCTCTCTTTCACTCTTTCCTCTTTTTCCCCAGGGATGTGTTGCCCTTCACTCTGAAACTTCCAGAGGCCATCGCTTCAGCCAGAACCTCTGCTGATCTCGAGGAGGTTGCTAAACTTGGAGCAGGTTAGTTCTTTCGTTTAAATGTATTGATTGGGGGTGAGTGTGTGTGTGTGTGGGTGCTGGTGGTGGTGGGGGGCAGCAGATGATCGGTTGAATGTGAGATATAAAAGTTTATTTTTACTTCCAAATTAATAGTCCAGAATGAAAACACGGTGTGTGTAATGTTGGATAACCTGGCGTGTAAATGTGCATCATTTGCACTTCCATCATCACATTAAGTAGCAATATATAGTGAAATAGTGGAAGGAGTCTCCAGAAAGGGTTTAGCATGTATGAAAATCTATAGGAATGTTATGCAAGTGTGTGAACACTGCTTGTAAGTTGTGTTTGCTCTTGCATCACCAGGGGCATTTCTTCAGAATCATTCTACCATTATTGGTAATTTTGCATCACTTTTATGCAGAGGAACTGATTTATGCACTTTTCTTAGCATGTGGAACATTTAGAAGAATGTTTTTCCTCCCCTGACATCTGTTGTGTGTAAAAAAAAAAACGTTTTTTTCCTCAGGCGCAACACTTGTAAAGCCCATCTCAACCACATTCCCCCCCCTGCTTAAAGAATGAATTGGCGTGCCAGTACTAATTGACTCACCCCGAGAGACAAAAGCCTGATCCAGACCCAGATTAGTGCTGCTCGGCTGGGCATGGACTCAGGCGAGAGCTGGGCACTTCAGTTGCAGGCCTCTGCCTTCTTACAGTCCTGACCACAAACTTGTAACATTTTTATTCATATTATCTGATACCTCAATCGCCAAAAGTAATTTTTTTTCTTTCATAACAGACCTGACATTATTTGTTTTTTTTAACTTACTTTTTTACTTCATTTAGCTGAGCTAAACATAGCGGATTAACGTTGAATAGCGTTTGGTGGATTTCTCTTCCACACCGCTTCCCTGTTCATAAGCCACTCAGAGTGACCTTTCTGTCCATTCAGGCTCCACTGCCGTGAATCATCTCACTTCCAGTATCCCTCTGCCTGGCAGTCTCCTAAACAATTCAGGGTGACACACAATCATTCGATGACACCCTGTCTTTAATGTGGTCTTGAATCTCAATGTCTGTCTTTCTCTGTCATTCATCAAAGGGCTCCTGTTTAGTAAGGTGAGACAATGACGAGGTTTGTGTATGAAGGTAACTGACGACAGTGAATAGTTAATCTAAAAAGCAGTTCTGACATACATAATGGTGGCATTGTGAATGTGTGCGCATGTATTGTGTGGACTTTGACGTCTTCACAGTGTCATATCACCTGTTATATGGCTCTCCGCCTTTAATGACCTTTTAGTTTAGGAGACAGTTTATCATTCTTTGAGATACTTAAACAACTTTTGAAGGTACTGGGCAAGAATGAGCCGTGGATCTCTCTGGAGTCCCTTTATACACTTTCCTCCCTGAACAATTTCCCCCAGATTCCTAGAAACCAACCAGTACTACTATGCTGGAAAACTATCCTGCTTTTACTATGTCACAATTTGATTAGGCCCAAATTACATAGCACCATTCTCATTTTGTATTTGTACTTTTGTGGTGTATTCTACCAGGGATACACCTATCCAATGTTCTGGCCTGAGAGAGGACTGACCTGAGATTGGGAATTGGTATTGGCAGGTGCTTTGAGTTGAGGAAAGGGGATTGGCATCAGGAGACCAAAAGTTAGACTAGTGCATCACCACATTTTAACTAAACAAATCTGCAATAATCTAAATTGTTGATTAGTTTGTGTATTTTTATTGAACAGTACAAGAAGCTCAAATTGCATTTATGTAGTGATCTCAGATTCAGATTTAACAGGCAAGTTGTACACTTATGCTAGTTTGGCAGGTCTTTTCTAATATATTGGCTATGTAGCACTAATTACAGTGGCACAAATCAAAAGTAAAAGGCAATGGTGGAATTATGTCAGAGCCCTTTGTCACCCTGAGCACAGGATGGAAGTGTTACTTGAGGTATTTATTCCTGTAGTTATTCAAATATTGCTGCATTTTGTATTTGGCCATTGAAAGAAATACATCAAATGACTTCCCGTAACTTAGTGACAGTGTTGCTTGCACAATTGCAGTATGGTATTTATGACAGTGTTGGGAAATTGGCATTAATCATCAGCCAAACTACACGCCATATTAAGCAACATGCTGTGTGTTTTTGATTAAATAAATAAGTTGTGTTTCCCAGTAGTATACAAGTTAGTTGGCTATACACTTTAAAAAGGTACGAGAAGCAACTTTGTTCCTGAAAAGCCCTGTCTTGAATCTCAGCTACAGTAGAATAGCTTTACATGCTTTATGGTCTATTGGCTTTATGGTTCCTACAAGTTCCTGTATTCTGACCTTTACGATATCTGGCTTGTAGAGATAACGCATCTTAGTGTAAGCTCAGTTGTTGGAGCATGGTAGATGTCATACAGCATGGCACTCAAAGCAAATTCTTCTGAGTATGTTTGTTTTGATCAAACAAATTCCCGGAAATAGAACATTGAATTACCGATCATAACAATAGAGATGTGCTGGTATACCTGTTTTAATATTTACCATGGTGAAACATTCTGACAGTAACAATACTCCAACCATTTCTGTTACTGTCATTGCTATGAATGTATTGCCATTTCTGGAGGGAGTTTTATGGTTATCCATAAATTGTCTGTATTTGCTAATAAGCTAATCGACCTGCATTTTAACTGACCAACAAAGCGGAATATCTGTGCATCGAGATGGCGCACATTACACCTCTGCTGTGGTGTTTGTTAGTAGGCATGCAGAGTTGGTGTAAACTGTGCCATCACAATTGCATTCGGTCAATCACTGAACATGATCATGGTGTGAAGTACCAGTAATGGTGACATCAAAACTGTATACTGAGTATAATTGAGTTTGTTATAATATAACAATATTATTTATATATATATATATATATATATATATATATATATATATATATATATATTTCCAGCTCTGGAAGAACCAGAGTGATAGACAACATGTCTATCACTAACATGTCAACATACTGTGTGGTAGTTAGTCTATTTCTGTCTCCAGTTCAGCTGCCACTTCTCTCTACAAGTGGCCTATCACTTTCCTGGTTCTTACGTCAACAATGCCAAACCACATTCCACTGGGCTCTTAGCCCCAGGTGTATGTGTGTGTTTGAACACTGTACTGCCGGGAATCACTGTTCCTTGCATGTACTTGTGTGAACATACTTGTATGTATCAATAAGTTGACAAATGGTTCCTTGAAATTAGAAGTGTCAGGAAAAACAAATGATGAAATATTTTTACCAGAGCGATCAAAAGTGTACCTAATGATTTAGTAAAACAGTCATGAGCAATACAATGAGAGCATGTACGAGAAGTCATCAGAATATATTTTAGAATAGAGAGTAAACAAGAGTAGAGGAGGAGGGGAATAGGAAAACTTTTGTCTCTTTGTCAAAGAGAGAGAGAGAGAACAAGAGAGAAAGAGAGACCATGCAACTTCAATGGGAAAGGAGGGAGAGAGGCGGGGATACTGTTCGAACAGCCCGCCCACACACATTACCAGGAGTGAGTCATAACACAGATTATGCATGAGTGAGCCAGAGAAGTCAGTCGAGTTTCATCTTGTGGTGACACGGCAGTGTGTCTTCTGCAAAAACCTTCCAAACTGTACAGAATTTAGATCCAGTCTTGAGATCAACGCCTGTGTGACATTGAGCTTTGGATCATAGTAAGTATTGTTATTGTTGCCCTCTTTATTCTGCTCTGTGGTCCTGTGAAGGAGCTGCTCTGTGTCTGGCACTAATATTCTTAACGTGGTATTGTTTCCACAGCTGTGTGTCTGTCCTATATTGCTCTGTCTGGTACTGCTTGAGCTCTTAAGATTCAACAAATGGTTGTATTACACTTATATTGTATTACTTATACTTATAGTATGTTTTTATTTTACTTTTTCATCCGCTTTAAAAAGCTCTGTGAAAGGCTGAGCCTCGGAGTCTGCAAAAGTAAACAGCAGTGATCTTTTTCTAAGTGGCATTTAGAGGTATTTTGAGATGGGTCGTAATTGCAGTGCTTGTATCGAGTCATTGAGAGCGCGTCAGTGGATGTGTATCCTTTAATATAGAACATTAGAATAGAATAGAAAGATAATATATTTACCTGATGTTGCTGTAGTTGAAAGCGTAGACACTAAGTTGGCACAGTGTGAACAGTGTGTGAATCATAGCACAGTGCATTGTCCCTATTCAGAAATGCGAGAACTGGCTGTAGTAACGCAGGTTTGAGTCTATAAAATTAACTGCTGCAAACAAACTACAGCCATAAATGTCTGACAACTGACAGTTTCTTCATTGGCGTATCATGATACACAAAACATGGTTTAATATGTATCATTTTTTTAATGCTATAAGTATATAAAAAATATAACATTACTTTACCATTTTAACTCAATTCTTGCTTTAAAAAGTTGTAGTGTGAATCTACAGTAAGAGGCTTAAACAGCTACAAGCATCTTTAATAATAAATAACCTAGGTCATGTCTTCACAAACTAATGTTTAGTGGTGATATTTTCAGAGGAATCTTTGTCAGCAAGGGTGACAGGAGTTTTGACTAATAACTTGCCCTTGTTTAGTTTTTCTATAATGTGATAAAAAAACAAAACTGAATGGTTCCAAACAAGGGGTTTACCCATAACAATGATGCTAGCTTTATAACCTGGACTAATCTCACTATCAACAACTGACACACTGCCAAACCCCTCCAGTTGGAATGCTTATTATAATCTTCTTGTGCCCTGATAGACTGTAATTATACTATTAGACTAATGAGACTATTATTGCCTGTTTCATAGTGTTTTCCAAAAAAAGCTGCATACCAAACTATACAGGCTAAACAGTGCAGTTTATGACATGTAGTGCGGCACCTATAATTATTTGTCCTCAATAGTAATCTCAAATGAATGCTGTAAAAACATTTCATGAGCTACAAAAAATAAATGGAATTTGTGTTTATTAATTATTTTGTCTGAAAGCAGCTACTGAATTTACTGAATCTGTGGTCCAGATTTGATCAGGCTAATGTTGGCTTTAACCCACATACTAACCCTTGGTTACTGGGGACGGGATGAGAACCAGACTTATTAGTTTGTCACTTATGTGTTATATCGCACAATGCCCATATAATACAGGTACAATAATTCTCTCACTTTCACACAGGCTTCTGGGATGCCCAGTTGTGCCGCAGTAGGAAGGGTTCCGCCTCGTTGTCAGGAACAGCTGCTCCCAACAGGCCACCCCCTCCTGCCCAAAGACCTGTCTCCGTGTCAACCACCCCAGGGCACCCGCAGCTTCGAACTCGCACCCCATCTGAGCTTGAATGTTGCCAGTCCAACGGAGCACTTTGTTTCATCAACCCCCTTTTTATAAAGGTTCACCACCCAGACGGAGACAAGAGCACCAACTCTAATCCTTCTAGCACAGCAAAGGAGAGCCTGACAGAGGAACCCGAGAGTAGCAGCCCAAAAAGCAACAACAAGGACACTCAGTACTCTTGTGACAACAATCCTGAAGTCTGTAGCTCAGATCTCAGTGACAGCAACCAGTCAAGTCAAAGCAACCTGCAGCGAAACACAGAGCTACAAGACTATAACACTCAAAACAGCAGCAGGCAAAGGCAAAGTAGTACAGACAGTTGTTCACGGTCACCACCCCCGCGTCCTCCTCCACCTCGCTTAGTGCCACAACGCTCAGCCCTTCCTCTCCGACAACGCAGTATGCCGGAGAAGATTGCCTGGATCAATGTCTCCAAGGAGAAGGTGGAAGAGAGGGAGAGGGGCAGCAGCCTCCTTTCTCGTCTGGGCTCCTCACTCAGCATCAGTCCCTCGTCCTCCCCCCCCAAGAGATTTAGCATTAGCTCCCCCATATCCATCCCCCGACCCTCCATGCCCATCTCTCTGTCATCTCTGTCTTCGTCTCCACGTCGCGCCAAAGTCTCACAATCATCCAGCCAGGAGGATGCCCAGTGCCACCTGGCATTAGAGGACAAAACTATTGAGGAGGCCCTCAGTAGGGCCAAACTGTTTCAGCAGAATGCTACCACAACCATGACCCATGACTCCTGCAGTCCTCCAGACGCTTCCTTGATAACAACCAGCAAGCAAGCAGAGGTGCGAGGAGGAGAAGAAGAAGCAGGAGTGGAATGCAGTGGGGGCGGACAGCGACTGAGTGACATGAGCCTTTCCACAGATTCCTCGGACTCTCTGGATTTCTCTCAGTCCTCAGCCTTCTTCCTTCCACCTCTGCATGACCCTAACCCCCCTACTGTAGCTGACTTTAACACCCACCTCCCCCTCTCCCTCCCCCCACACCACCTGCCCTACTGCAGCATGGAGGAAGACGATGATGATGAGGACGACGAGGACGAAGAGGAGCCTGACTACGGCGTCAGCCTGGAGAGTGACCAGGACCAAGACCAGGACCTGACTATGGTGCCACCAGGGCACCGCACAAAGCGTCGCCCCAGTGCCAGTGCTTTGGTCCTCCAGAAGGCCCTGCGAGGGCACCTGCGCAAGATGAGCGGCGTTTTCAACTCGCTGCTGACTCCCGAGAAGAGGGCGATCCGCAGAGTGCTAGAGCTGTCGAGGGATAAAGGCTCATACTTCGGTTGCCTGGTGCAGGACTACTTGAGCTACATGGGTGAGGGTGCAGGCACCCAGGCTTGGCAGGGCTACGCCTCCGGACTGGAGCTGCTGCAGACTCTCCGGCAGTTTATCACACAGATGAAGAGCTACCTGCGACAGAGCTCTGAGATGGAGCCGCCAATCGAGAGCCTTATCCCTGAAGATCAGATAGGTGAGTGTAAAATGAATATAGTTATTTTTTCTTTTAGTCTTTCGAAGATCCTTTAAAACTTTTAATCCATTAGTGCACTTCTAGTGGACATCTAGAGGCTATTTTATCTGATCTTAGATAGATAGGTTTTAGCTCTGTTTCTTCACCCTTGTTATTTCTTTACTTTTACAAGCAACGGTTTGTGCATCACAATTATCACTATTACCTCACTCTGGAAAACAGCTTAATGCTTTAAATATTAGTAATGATGGGTAATTTTGTGCCTAAAAGTTTGGTTAACTAAATTACTGCTGGCATGCTCAGACTGTGATTGCAGCATTTTCTACCTTTTTAAGCATCATGACCTCAACCTCAACTTAGCAGGGAGGGTTGGTGGGTATTATTCTGTGTGTGTTTGCAAATTTGTGTGTGGTTATTTTTATTTTTAGGAAGTATGTGATGTATTCATGGATACATGAATGTCACAGATATCATAGAAAGTGTCTTTCTTGCAGATGCAGCAGTTTTACTTCAGTAATTTAGAAAATGTGTCCTCACGTGTGCATCTGGATGTGTACACGTGTGCGTGTGTGCCATCAGGTTAATTTTACTTAATTGTATATTGTCATGTAAAAAAAAACAACAACTTGTATACTGGTAAATCATTTGCAAAACAAAAGTGAGAGCAGGTAAAAATGCGCAACAGATTATGAAACTTTTTGTACTGCAGTTTGTGTTCATCCTTTATTGTATCTTACAATCATTGCAACATGAAAAGAGAAAAAACCACCACAACTACGTAGATACCTACAGGCACGCACACCTGCCGGAACAGTGCAGTGTGAATCATTTAGCCCGAGATTTAGTGGCTGCATTAGACCTTAGACAGAGTAACATGTAAACAGAGTTCACAAAGAGTGTTTTATCTCAGGAGGAAGGCGGCTGTTGAACCCAACCTGTTCCTACTGGCCCAGTCCAAATAGTTTACCAGAAGGCTATAATTATGAATCAGTAGTGTTCATATAGCACAGACTCATATTAAATAATGGCCTTCTAGAGTTTAATGTTTCTTTTTCTTTTAGTTTTTAATTGCCCGAAAGATATTTTTGACATTAGTGTTTTCCTGAACTTGAACTGAATCTGTTTTCAGTGGGAATGTCGGATCTTTTGCCTCTCATGCCTGTTTTCCGACTGGCCTATTTTGATGGGGATGACACATTCAGAACTACTACGCTTTACTTCATGGAATTATTGCACAATATTTTGTTGTGGCAGCTTCATAGAGTGTTTTCTGTTCGGCTCGAAGGCCGGCTGGCCCAGATGCATCTGAGTGGCCGTCTGCCAAGTTTTGCAATCTCTGTCTTACTCCAGCTCCACTTCTTTTATACCAGCTCTCCATTCAGAGTGAGGGAATTTAAGGCAAGCCCCCTCCACTTTCTGTCTTTCTCTGACACTCTCTCTTTGCATTTCTTCTCCATTGCTGTGTTTCTTTTCTTCCCTCTCTTTCTCCAAAGCTCTTCCTCTGCCACTCCGTTTGCTTTAAAGTGATGGTGGGATGGGATCACACACAATATGGTCACCTTACTGTGATACTGCCCTAGATACCAAGAAAAGTAATGCAACTTTTGCAACGTTTAAGAAATCTAGAGCCGACATCAGGGCATAATGTGACATAAATCATCACATCTGGGAATCTGTGGTGTGGCAATGGTTGAGTACTACGATACATTTTCAGAGAAGCCAATCACAAGGTTTCAAATATGGAAGATGCTGTCGTTGTTGTTTTTGTCTTGCACTCACTCAATAATCCAGCCATGCGTCTGTTCGAGTTCAGGATGTTCAAGCGGGGTGTGGGAAGCGGAGGGGGTTCAGAACAGAGTTCCTTGTATTCCACTCATCCCACACAGTGAAGCTCTCCTCCAGCAAATAGTACGAGCCAACTCAGCGTTGAGCTTCTGTGTTTGTGGTGCTTTTTATAAAGTGCTCATGTGTTATGGCAACACCAACAGCTGGATAAGACCTTTGGCTTAGCTGTATTTGAGTTAAAGGGTCTGACATATTGGTTTGAATCCCAGTAAAACCTGTGCAAAGTCTGCTGAAGTTCTTGGACACAAAAGTTAGAAATCAAATGGTGAAATATGTGCAGTTTAGGCCCTTCCTTGAAAATTGTGATTTGGTACAGCACCTTCCTACATTCTAGTCCTCATAACATGCTCCATACTAAGAGATGGAGAACTTCTCTGCAAGTAGCTGATGAGTATTTTTTCATTTTTTATTTCTGAATTGAGACAAATCATAAAAAAATGATGGAAATTTGGGATCACAGTCAGGAACACAAACATATTGTATTTAAAAAAGAGAGAGAGACCTCCAGACTTTGGTCAACAACCCATCTTATCTACAAAGAAGGACACACCTCTCCTGATTACACCAGGCTATTTTTACTTAAAGGAGACAGACTCATTGTCTACATATCCATGTTTTTTCTCTCTGTGTGTACAAGTGTATGGGTGTTGGTTTGT
Source organism: Pampus argenteus (assembly GCA_036937835.1). Lineage (NCBI taxonomy): Eukaryota > Metazoa > Chordata > Actinopteri > Scombriformes > Stromateidae > Pampus > Pampus argenteus. The sequence goes on along the minus strand of CM072871.1, from coordinate 19,957,653 downwards.
GCGTGTGCTTTGTTGTGGTTCTATCAGCTTAAAGTGTTTTACATTTGCCGTTTGCAGTAAGAAAATGTAAAAGAATATCAAACGGAAACAACATGACAGTCCATAGCCGTCACAGCACGTATGACAACAGAGAGAGATGTGTTAAAATTACCATTTAAATGATGCTTTTCCCTCGTACAACTGTCTGCTACAGATGTTAGTTAGAGGGAGGATGTTTCGTCAGAGGATGTTTATACCAAGTGGGAAGAGTCCCTTAAGAAAAAGTGTGTGTTTGTATCTGATTGTTTGTTTTAGCTGTCATTGCCTGATAAGTTGCCTTTAAGCAGTCTGACTCCTCTGTGTTTTTCTACCATCTGTCTGGGAGACTGAGACTTAGCCATTTATCCAGAGGGGAAGTACACGGTGCCATGTATGCTAGCTGCATGAATTCACTTTGAAGCCAGGACAAAAACAGTTCTGAGAGGTCAACATGTACCATTGGCTGTTCCTCTGAAGTGTAAATACACTCACACTACTGTGCAGGAGTCTAATTTGTATTGTCTGTAAATCTAGATACTTTTCTCTATTAACATTACTGGAACAGAGTCCTTAACTTGATGGCAGGAGTGAAGAATGCCGGCACTGTCTTAACTGCTTTTAATGACTTTAATGCAGCTGTTGGGAGTCGAACAATTACTGAGCTGCTGGAGAAACATTACAGGAGAGAAAATACGAGCTAGTAATAAGAGCTACATTACTCATCAATTATGTCAATTATCAGTTTCTTACTTCGTCACTGCCCCTTTACTGTGTGGTCCATTAATTGATTTGTTTATCAATGAGAAATAATTAGTAACTACTATAATAATCGATGAATAATCTATGCCATTTTTAGCCATGACAGCACCATGGTTGTAGGGACGGTAATGCCTGTCTGTCAGTCAGCTAACTGAAATATCTCTCCTCTTTTCTAATTAGCAAATGCTAACACACTAAACTAAGATGTGAACGTGGTAAACATTATATTCTCTAAGTACATTAGCATTGTCACTGTGAGCATGTTAGCACACTGCTGTTAGCATTAAGCTATAAGTACAAGTAACAAGCAAACAAAGCACAAAGACACAAGACAAGTTGTAAACAAGACTCAGTAGGCTTGACTTTTTCTTTTTTTTTTTCTTCATCAGCGCCACTGCTCGTTACTGTAATGCTTTCAGGATGTCACCAGAGACACAAAGTGGCAGGGAGATGATTGTTTCAAAACAGACAATCCTGAATATAAAGGAAGTCAAATCCTTAACAAACCCACTTACTGCGAGGGTCAGCGAAAAGTAACAAAACAAAAACAACACGAACTGTGCTGATGCCAGTTCAACATGCAAACCCTCCTTACTGGCAAACCATTCACTAGTTGAATGAGGAAGTGAGCCTGTGCTGTTTGTGCGAGCCTGGCACGAGAGCCATTCCCCCGTGTATCACTTCACCCTCAGCTGTCTGGTCTGGTGCCAGCAGAGCTGAGAGAGCAGCAGAAGAAACTCCTCATTAAGACGAGCGAGGGAGGCGGTATTGAAGAAATCTTTTTGCCAAGAAGGACAGAAATTGACTTATCTAAATGGCAGATGCTGGCTGTGGTGGAAAGTAAAATATGCACATGTGCTTAGCCAAAGAAAAAAACTGCTGACTTCATTCTATTCTGGAGGAAAATCAGCAACACACACACACACACACACACTCACACAGTCCTTATTCAGCAGTAATGTGGTTTGCTTCCATCCTCTATTATGATATCATGGCTTGTGTTAGTCAGACTCTACAGGCTGAGCTTGTAAAAGCTGATGTTGACACTGTCACAGTGTAGATACCCACCTTGTGCTTCACGTAATAATCTCCAACAACAACAACAACACATTCAACTTTCCTTGACTTTGTTAGTGAACAATGGGCTTAGGTTTCACATATGACAACACAAGTGGAAGAAAAGTGGTGATCTGACCTTGACTGTCTCCAGTCTACACTGTTGTGGCTCTTGTGGTGTGATCTATGTACAGAGCTGTTATCTGAGGGTTGTATTTAGTCATCCTGCTGTTGTTTGATTAGGTATCTGAATAAAGAAGGAAGTGCCTAGTGCCATTTCCTTAATGTATTGCTTTTTTTTCATGGATTGTAAGCACAGAGAGTTTCTCTACACAAAAGGCTCAAAAGGCTTACGCAGGTTTAGCAGAAAAGGTTTTGCTGTTTTAATAATCTGAGCTTCCCTGAATAAACATACTTTATTAAATCTTTTTCACCAAACGTTAGTTAAATTAACAGTAATAAAACTGTAGCACATAAAGAGCAGGTTGGGGTGGTTGAGGTAGCTGCAGCAGAACACCGTGTGAGTTTCAGGGTAGAATGGCTGTGCATTAGTGCTGCATGACTGCACATCAACTGAAGTAAAGTACTCTCTCTGAACTAACACGCTATCGCTTCATTTCTGTAATTTTCTGTGAAATTTAGCCATCATTGAAATCTGTGGTTCACTCTGGTCTGTGTATTCATCTTCCTATCACACAAGATTCCAGTTAATTCTTATCACATCTGTCTGGTCTTGTCAGGTCCACCACACATTCATGATGTATTACTTTATACTGGATATTCATCAACAGCAGTTTGAAATACAAAGCTTGCACGCTGTACAATAGCCTTTGGCAGGATTCAGCTGAAAGAGCCACACCTAGTCCAATAAATCATAAAAAAGAGAAATAAATAAAACATGTTGCTAAATAAGCACCAATCTATGTTAAAGTTGAAAAATTGAAAAGCAAAATTTTAGTTATTATTAAGAGTTTAATATTCAAAAAAAAGAAAAACTGCTAATTTGCGTCATCAGGACCGTGTGGGTATGGTTTGATCAGATTAACAATGACCCTGAAAGCAAACATCCCAACAACTGTCATCCGACTCTGATTCAAGTGTTGCTACATCCTGATTAGTCCACACGAGTAGAGTGCATTACATTTGTCCAAATAAGCCCTGTTTAGAAAAGCAGAGGAAAACAGAAATGTAGAAATCTATCATGTGAAATATTTAAATCTGTTTATCTGATTTTGGCAAGAAATAGTGTGTTCATGTAGGTGCACATGGCTTACAGACTATGAATCAGCTTTGATCAGTAAAATGTGCGAGTATAGCTCACCTGTTTACTCCTCTCTTCAGACCGAGTCCTGGAGAAGGCCATGCACAAGTGCGTCCTGAAGCCCCTCAAGCCGGTGGTGAGCGTGGCCCTGCAGGACTTCCAGGTGCGCAGTGGGGCGTGGCAGGAGCTGAAGGAGAACCTGGCGCTGGCGAAGGCTCGGCAGCCGCAGGAAATGGGTGTAGCCGACACGCTGCCCCCCGACCCTGTGGCTATAGAGAAGATCAGACACAAGTTCCATACCATGTGTAAGCTGTACTCACCAGAGAAGAAGGTTACCATGCTGCTGAGAGTCTGCAAACTCATCTACACCATCATGGAGGACAACTCAGGTAGAGCCCCAGGCTGAGACACTAACTACTCATTAAACCACTGAGCTTAGTGGTACCTTATTAACAGATACAGAACAATCATGTTCAGTAGGGCAGAAACAATTTCCCATAATCATAGTAGACACAATAGATCAGGAAACTTCAAACACGAAAATGAAAATGAAATGAAATGATGAAAATGTCTGTGTCTCTCAGGTCGTCTGTATGGTGCTGATGACTTCCTGCCCATGCTGACCTACGTGTTGGCCCAGTGCGACATGCCTCAGCTGGACAATGAGATACTTTACATGATGGAGCTCCTGGACCCCTCACTGCTCCATGGAGAGGGTGTGTTTGTCCACCTTAAACACTTTATATGCTGACAAAAAAATGCAACTTAAGCAAAGAATGTTTGCTCCTTACACTACCTTCATTGTAAACCTTCTGCCTCGGTGCGTTCATGTCCAGGTGGTTACTACCTGACCAGTGCCTACGGAGCAATGTCCCTGATCAGAAACTTCCAAGAGGAGCAGGCAGCCAGGGTGCTGAGCTCTGAAACCAGGGATACACTCCACCAGTGGCACCGCCGACGGACCACCCAGCGTTCTACACCGTCCGTTGATGATTTCCAGGTACAAACTCAGTCATACTTAAAGATGCTTGTTGAAAGACGTTCATTTTGATTTCATTAAACAGCCTTAATGTCTAATGTTGGACCAATGCACAGCCAATTTGTGTCAGGACGAGAGTGTATGTTTGACTGTTTTTTTCTGACTGTTTCTAAGAACTACCTGCGGGTGGCGCTGCAGGAGCTGGACAGCGGCTGTACCGCTAAGACTCTACATGTCCGACCGTACGCCACCGTGGAGGAGGTGTGCCAGGTGTGCGCTCACAAGTTCAAAGTGTCAGACCCGGAGAACTACGGCCTGTTCCTGCTGACAGAGGGCAGCAGCCAGCAGCTGGCCCCAGACACCCACCCTCAGAAGATCAAGGCCGAGCTCCACAGTCGCCAGCAGGGTGCTCCCTTCCACTTTGTCTTCCGTCGTGTGTCCAGCAGTGAGTCATCGTCGTCAGATCTCGATCCTGCACCCAACCTCAACAACCTCACTGTGACCTCTGACTCCCAGGCTAACCTAAATGACCTCAGCATGGACCTGTCGACGTCTCCTTCCCAGCCTGGCCTGGGCCTTAGCCCACCTCTGACCCTCAGCCTGCCGCCCAGCAACCTCAACGAAAACTCCATATCTATATGACTTAAGGATTGGGAAGTGTGAGCAGGGGCTGTGACAGTATCGGCTATTATCTTTAGAAAGTATAGCTCCATGAGACTGACAGTGAACAGGCCAGTATGTGAGCTGGTTGTGTCGAGTTCAACGTTGTGCCGTGCCAGTCTTTACAAAGACTAACTTCTCCTTTTGAATGACACGTCTGTCTCAGTCAACATCCCCTCTGTGGAAAGTTTTGTCTGACAGACACGGGGGAAAGAGGAAAGGAAGAAAGGAGGGAAGGAAATGACAAGGATGGAGTTTGTTTTTAATTCATTGGCTCTATCTGTGACCTGTTGCAGAATTGGCATCAGAGCAACACTTCCTCCACGCAGATCTCAAAGTCCAAACACATAGTTATGGTAGAGATGTTGGAGTTAATGTAAAGTGTTAAAAAGACCTTGTGAATGCCAGAATGTGTTGACAGTCCTGCCATAACAGTGGTGCTTCAGGGTCAGCTGTTGTTATTGCTACCTTTAGATTATATAGAGAGAAATCAGATCTCAGATACCTGTGAGACTAATCTTCCATCAATCACTTTAAATGTACAACAGATTTAGGCGTTAACGTAGGTAACTATGATTTACTTGTTGCAGTTGCTGGTAAACTGCTATTTTGTTGTTTGTGTTAAAATTGTTAATCCTTTAGATTGTCTGTTTTGATGGATTTGGCGACACCGAGTGGTGGCTGGTGTGCATACCACATGTTACTGTAATATTTTCCATTTGAAACAACATTAAAAAAACATTGAAAGCTTGAAAGACAAGCGGAACAGTAGCAGAAACCCTGAAAGAAACAAAACAAGTATAATGTATGGTAGCAAGGTAAAAAGAAAATACAAATGTTTGCCTCTCTGCCTCATTGTCAAAAACAGTGCTTCCTTGTCTGTATTGTCTATGGGAAGTTTTTTCTTTTTTTAATAACATAAATGTTATGGCTACTGGTTTGTAGCTCATGACCCACCAATTTGTGAGTCCCAGCCACTGGCTTTTGCTCCCTTTTGCTTTCAAAGTGATGCATTTCTTGTGTAAAAAGTAAAAAAAAAAAAACAGAATCTCAAGGATAAACATTTTAAGAATTTTAAGTCAGTTATGATTACAACATGTACAGTAGTTTGTGTTTAATTGTAATCTTAGAAACAGGCAGATCTGCCAGTGTTGAAAACAGTAACATTCATTTATATATATATATATTTACTGATTATCCTGGAGATATGAAAAATGTTTGTGTAGATATAGATATTGTGTATGGGCATATTTCCTATTCAGATTTTTAAAATGTGGCACAGGAATAACTGGATCATGGTTGTCTGCCATATTACAGTTTCAGCAAGGTATTTACTATACTACTGACTGATATGAAAGGCTTTTATCATGGTGAGAGAAAAGAAAAGTTGTGGATAAAGGATGTGTGGACCTCTTAGCTGGTCTGAGGTCACACACAGTGAAGCATACTGTGTGGCTCTTTATGGATCTCATTACAAGACATTGAACAGGAGAGGCAATATTATAGCACAGACATCTACATCAGTATTGAGCTCGGTACTGTCAGTCAATAAAATACTTGAAATCTGACATTTTCTTGTGAATTTTAAAGGTTTCATTTGTTGGGAAATTGAATTCAAATGCCATTTATTTGCTGAATGAATTAAACTATAACACTCCGTTTATTCCTGTTCTACATTAACATGTAATGTAAATGCTTACTATGTTGTTAGCAGAGAGGTGAGTGAAAAGTGAAAGGCTGAAGGAAACCAGAGAGCTTCTTGGGTGGCAGTTATGTATCATCCTCTATATAACATGTACCTAGCTTACCATGTATAACCTCTGGGTGTTTGAAGTTTGAATTTAATCATATTGCCATGTTATTGGTAATCTAACTGTTTTTGATAAAGCAAAATGAGTATTTATATGCATCTGTGCAGGGATTTTTCACAGATGGCATCTCCATGTCTGTAATATTCTTTATGGTGTCAACATGTCATGTGAATTCTTCTTATTTGTCATTGAATGATATCATCAATATTCTTTTGCACTTAATAAATGTTATAAAACTACATTCACAAAGATGAACCTCGGCCTTTGTTACATTTGGATGCATTATCTTCTGTTACCACCAGATGGTGCTCACACCTCACATCTGTACACCATCAGTGGGTCCAGTGCTCACCTGACATTGCAGGTGTACGTCAGCTAGTGAGTAAACTTTTGAATGAATCCTAGCTGACATCCGAAAGCTCTCTGCATTTCAGATAACTTTATTCATTCCATGCAGAGTAACTGCATCGGATAAATAAAGTGTCATAGCAGCAACAGAAGTATAAGAACATATACACAGCATATATACTGTAGGTAACCTTTATTGAGATTACTATAATATACACTAGGGAGATCTACTTTAAAATCCAAATATAAAAAAGGTACTACATACTATACATACATAAAAAATGGTAAGCACAAAGTGCACTGAGACACAAAATGCCACAAATACTAAATGAGGAAGTTGCAATAAAAGTTTCAAAACAAAAATGGCATTTGATGGAATGGAATCAGGAGGAGGAAAAAGCATGTCTCTTCTCTGCAGATTGTTCTGAACACTTGAACAATTATTGCTCTTGTAGCAGCCCAGGGCACTTAGTAGGAGGTTGAAGGTGTGTTAAGCTATTATCATTATCAACAGCCACCAGTCTGCTGTTGAAATGTTACTGCCTCTGGACAGCACGGCATAGAGCATAAATGATGGCTGATTTGTTTTACTGTTCTGTGGCCACTGACCACCTGGTGCATTATCCTAGATGCATATACCTATAAACATATAGCTATTTTGTTTAAAGGGGGGTTGCACTCTGAAATAAATCATTCACTTAATTTAATTGTTCATCTGTCACAAAACAAAATTGTCATCCATCCAGCCTTCATCAATGTGTACAAATTCCTTATTTGAAGGGGGCAGGTTGATTGCCAGATGCACCTAATTGCTAATCATTGCGGTTAGGGTTAGTCACTATAAATTCACTATGAATATTTTATTGTAGTAACAAACTTTGAACTTTATATTTTTTTGAAAGGCAGAACAACTAATCCGTGTTTGAGGACAGATGTATCTCATTCTATTTGATGTGCTACATACTCCTGTATTTGTACACACTGTACAAATTGTACATTGGTTTTGAAAAACAATGACCAAAACTAGTATCTGACAATGACACTTGCAAGTATGTTAACATGTTCCACGTGTGTTAAATGTGCTGTCACTAAGAAGCTAATTAGCCTGCTAATTAAAGTCAGTGGTGCATTTTCCATGGTGAGTGTTTGTTTGCTGGTGGTGCAGGACAAACATACGTTCAAGTCTGCAAGTTAGATAGGAAAGAGACTTCAGCAGAAAAGCTAGTGTGGGTTGCTGTTCAGCGTCTGTGGCTCAGTGTGACAGTCTGTGTCTGGTCTGCCTATGATAGAAAGCCACATTACAGCTTGCTTTATTGAAATTGACTGTAGCTGTAAGCGGATGATTAAATAGAACATAATCAAAATAATGCAAAACTAGGGGGCACCATCAATAAATTGAGAATTTAAAATATACAATTCTCCCTTTTTGGTTTCTGGGGTTATCTCAAAGGCAAGTGAGATACAGTATGTATGCTGGCTGTTTCAGTTGGACTTTAAAAGGTGATTATATGTCAATATTGCGTTCACAAATTGTTTCCGCTGCCCCCACATGAGCAGTAAAGGATCAGAGTACCTCTTTTTACAACTGCCTTTAGTGTGTATAACACAGCAATATAATGGTCAAGAAAAACTTAAAAAAACTTCAAAAGTCTTGTTACCTTAAGCAAAGACAACTTTATTAATGCTCAGGTAGCAAAATTATCTCTAAAATTACATTTGAAACATCTAAACACAAAGTAAACCATTCAGCTGAAAAGTTTCTTGTGTAGGAAGAGGTAAAGCTTGGATACGAAGAGAAACACATCGTCTGCAAACAACCTCACTCACCTCACTCTTATATCCTATACTAGCAACAGCATGCAGTCATCTAGGATATCCAGTTCAAACTAAATCCAGTGCCATCTAAAAACTCATTGGACTTTCATCCCAAAGTACATTAAGATTTACCATAAATAATTTATTATATTGAAATATCTCCATGCGAGTAAACAAAGGACAATAGCTTCAGAGGTCTCAAACACATCAAAACAAAGGGTAGTACAAGGGAGACCTAGGATCTATGAAAATATATTCAACAGATATACATATTGAGACAAAAAATATATAAATACATTTACACCTATTTATAAACATATGTACATCAGCAATATATCACCCATGTGAATATCACAAATTATTTAGAAATATCCTCTACAAGACGCCTCTTTTCAAAATGTGAGCGTCTTTGTGGTAGTTTGGTTAGTGTCAAAGACATGGTACCCTATGTTTAGGTGTTAGGTACATGCAGTAAATAGCAGCACAAATCATCTGTAGCAACAGTTGTTTTGATGGTAAAGTGCATGATACAGATATTTCTGCTGTGTATGATAACCAAAAAAAATGCCCAGACTTATAAAGACAACTCATAACTAATATATTAAAGGATGATGCCTTATAGTCAGTGATTTTTCTCCAACAGACAATTTCTTGTATTACATGGATTACTTTAAATATCTGTATCTTAGTCACCCTACCAACACTGAGCAGTAGAGAACATGTGGGTAGCGTTAGACATTGGTTTGAGCCAGGAATGCTACAAACTTTAAAGAATATCCCCCCAGATTACTGCTGAAAACATCAACAGTGATTTGAAAGTCAGTTTTGAGTTTGAGTCAGTTTTTCAAAACAAGAAATCAAAAACAGTACCTTATGTCACATGGTTTCCCAAAAAAATCCTGTAAAGAAACTTATAAGTAACTTTTGTAGGAAGGTTCCTGGAAACTATAAAATTTGGAGCAAATTACTGGTAAAATGGTTCAATGAGTTCCAATGAATTGCTAGTATAAACTAAAGAGGCACATCAACTGCACATGTAAAAACGAGGTTTATCAACATGCAACATGCAAATTCAATATGTGCGGAGAATTTTTCCAAATATAAATTATTTACTTGGGTTTAAATTCAATAATTCATTAGTGAAGTTTTTTTGTTTTTTTTTTTCAAAGAAATGTATGGAAGTCCATATCTGCAAGAAAGAGGAAAACATTGATATTAGGTGATATTAGTATGTCAAAATTATCAATTATTTTAAATAAAAAAATGAAATATGAAATGCTACTAAAATCATTTGATAAAATAAATTATACTGAGATAAGATACTGAAAAAGAATTATGAGAAAGTCAAAATTAGAACTCTACAGTCAAAATTATAATATATAATGTTGAAAGTATGATGTTTCAAGTAAATTAGATATTTAATATAAATTAGTCATATTTCTGACTTGACAACAATACAATACAGTCCAAATATTGACTAAGAATCTGATACTTGTGTCAAATTCTATATACTAAATTACATATTTATTTTTTAATGTTTTATATTTTATCTGTTTTTTTTTTTCCTCTTGTCTGGCAGAAATGGGCTCAGAAATTCCTGCGGGGAATCAGCAATTGCTTATTAAACTCAATGCAACTTTTGACACCGTTTTCTGCTTCTTCATTGAAAAGTCAAACCAATGATTGGTGCTGTGGTACCCTGTACTATGTTAAACACATTTTCTCTATTTGCTCTAGAATTATTACCAGATTGCATTATCCGATATGTAAACAAAAAAAAACAAAAAACAAAAAAAGTGTATCTTTAAAAGCCGTGTCTTTGATCAGTGAAGTGCAGTGATATGACAAGTTCATGATAAAGAAAATTACTTGCAGACATTATCACCACCTTCTATATTTGATAAGGACCATTTGGTCTTTGTAGTAAATTGATTATGCTGTGCGGCAGAACTGGCCATGATGATGTTCAGAGACGTAGAGCTCTGTATGTCAGTAACAGTCCTGTTTGTGTAGTCATTGATAAAACCCTTTTTTTCAAATGAATGACAAGCTGTTACAGTATCACATATGGACAGACATCATTTACAGTTTGAATACATCTTTTTTTTTTTTAAACTCTATTATAAATTTGTCTTTGATCGTTAAAGCAGCATATTTACATATTTGTAAGCTCATAGTTATTGCATTACATATGATTCAAACACATTAAAACCCTGTTTTCCGGTCTTAGCACAGAAGACTCTGCCAGCGTCTGAAATAAATCTGTATATAATATATAAACAAAAGCTACATTAATTATTTTTTACATTCAAAAGAGAGAAAAAAGAAAAAAAAAACATTTTATATATGGTCAATAAATTAACGATGTACCTGAAACAAATCAGATTTATGTTTTTAACTGTCAAGTGGGCACTTGACATTTCAAATGAACCTAAAAGCTGACATTTAGACGGATACTGTGAGAGAATCGACAGGCGACAGACAGACGAGTGCTCACTCTTGCAGTGCTAGAAGTCTTTGAGGAATTGTGAAAAGTGCGACTCCGCTGGCGTGCCTCGACTCCCGTAGTGGAATAAAATCCCCCGAAAGGGTTCACGAACCACATTGTACATGCTCTAAAAACTAGTAGGAATATTTATGTACCGTACAAACCTACCATATCTGGACAAATCTAGACATTAGGCATTACAAAATACAAAGAATCCGTGGATAAAAAATAAAGTAACCCCAACATTTTGAAAGTATTTCAGTTGGGATAAAAGTCCTGATGCTTTATATTGCATCTTTACTCTACTTCTATCGTACTACCACGTTTAAATACCTCATTTCCTGTTTGGGGCCACAGAGGAATGAAGCAGAACATCCATCCACCCAAAACGAAATACCTCGTCCAAATTTACATGGCTAGTGTTTAAAAACTGGAGTTTATTTGGTCAGCATCTTTGAGAAAGAGGGAAAGCAGCAGTCCATTTTCTGTTAGACCCCCCCCCCCCCCCAATAAACCCATAAATTGCTCATTTGAAACCATGACATGGTAAATTCATAGAAACCTGCTTCATTTTACAAGGATGCCATCCTTATAATCAGCGCGCATTTGGAGGAGGAGAAACTGTGACAGAGAGAAGAGGTCTCCCTGTGAAGCTAGTTTAAGCTCTTCAGTGCAAGTTTGAATTTCATATTTTAAACATCCGCACACTGTGCATCTCAATCGAGTCAATAATATATTCAACAAGGCAAATACCTCGAGACAGAATTGTGCTCGTCTCTACACAGGTGGTCATTTAAAAAGATGATTTTTTTTCTCAGCTGTGGATTTCAGCTACCCAGGGTCCATAAATAAATCAGCCTGGGTTTTCTGTGACTTGAGAAATGTGCGTATGACATGAATAAATAATAAATACGACATCTGGGGGTATTTACAGAAGAGTACTATTTACAGGAGGGAGGAAAAAAAAACTCAATAAAGCTAATTAATCTTCAATACAAAACACAAGCTACAGCTGTGATGTTAATTTATAAAAATAAAAATAAGTGAGTGGATAATAACCTGGTTGTTTGTTCTCCTCCCACCCTAAGACTTGTATTTGTGATAATGTGCAGAACAACCGACATAATTGGAAAAAGCATTCAGCAGACTTAATTATGAGCCTATAATGGAAATAAATAAATAGTTCTAAGACAATGGCGTTTGAAAAATGTGCTCATCTGCAGAACAGATTCTGTTCTTTGCCTGAAGACTTTCCAACTCATGGCCCTAACTTTGTTTAAAAAAAAAAAAAAAAAAAGAGCGCTTGACAAATCTTCCTTCCTCTGTGCCACAGTGCTCAACTACACCCATCCACCCACGTACATCATTGATTTTAACATTATTACTCTCAACTAGTACGTCTAAAAGACCAGCGTTTCCTCTCAGGAAAGGTTAACAGCTAGTAAACACTAAACACGGGGAGTTTCAATCACAAATAAAAAGTCCTCACGTGAGAAACGCGCAGTGGTTGGACAAAGTTTTGTTGTTGTTTTTTGTGGTGGTGTTGCTGCTGTTGTCCTCCATGCCGTCCTGTGTGAGGTCTTGTGACCAGTCAGTCATTCCCCCGTCTCTGCTCCTGTAATCAATCCCACACTCCAGTTGTGAACACACACACACACACACCAGAGCAGCTCCATATTGCACTGAGCAAAAAGACGGGTATTGACAAATAAGAAACAAAAGAGAACAGAGTGGGATCTCTGATCTGACTCACGTCAAATGGTATTTGCAAATAATCATTCCCCTTGATTAGATTTAGAATTATACTTTCTGGTACTCATTCTGCGGTCGGACATCTATTTAATACTTCACCTCACTTGCAAATTCCTTGCGAACACCACTTCTAGTATGAGTGTGCACATATGTATATCAGTGTATGTGTGTTTTGGTTGTGTGTGTGTGTGTGTGTGTGTGTCTCAGTCATCCCGGCAGGTTGGCAGATTGACAAAGGTGAAGATATTGTACTCGATGAGGCAGGAGATACACAGGAAGACAGAGTAGAGGAGGAGACACATGAAACCCAGGCGCTTGTCCAACGTCCACTTGTTGAGGTGAACTCCCATGACCTGGACAGACAGACAGGGAGGTGGGTTATTAGACAGAGAGAGAGAAGAGAGTTAGTCAGTAAATTAATCATAATTGCACAATATCTTACTGGTGATGTTCAAAACTAATTAAAAAATAAATCCAAACTATTTCAAAAGTCAATTAAGTTTTAAACACCATCAAAAATGTTTTATTTTCATCTGATCACAGCTATCTTTTACTACTGTGATAAAAGTGATTATCTTCACATAAAAACAGACCAAACCCCCCTAAAAACGCAGAGGTGGGTCAACTTCTTTCCCCCCAGCAGTGTCAGCACTGCCCAGTGAACAGTTACTATCAGGGAGTCCCCAGAACTGTTTGGATCGAAAACACTTCATGTTGCCCGAGAGGCAAAACCCCAGAAAAATAAGTTTGCACATCACTTGCTTGCTGCTTTAAAGTTTTAATGACTGTGAACACAGTAGTATCTAAAGAAGACTCATATTAAAACATATTTTGCTCCCATCTGCACAGTGAGAGGACACTGCTTTGAGGGATTTTAGTAAATGCAACCGAAACTGTAAAAGTGAGGGTTTTTTTTGCATGGTGGTGTATGTCCAGGTGGGTTTTGGTAGTCTGGTATGACTTTTTTTTACTCCAACTCCGACCTCGGCAGAATCTTTCTTGCTCATGCAGCTCTGAGCTGAACTGACCTGCGCGTTGTGTACTCACCGTCATAAACACAGACGCCAACAGGAGCCCCACAGAGAAGATCAGTCCTTTGCTGTTTAGTTTAATCTGCAAGAAGATTATGTATAAAACGTTACTGCGTATACTCTCAACTATTTCTACCTTATCAAGTATACGCAATAGATGCTTGTAAGTATGCAACCCCAATTCAATGCTGAATGAGCTCATCAGACCAATTCTGTATTCCAATAAGTAGTTACAGGTATTCAAATAAATAAATGACAGGGGTGCCCAAATTTAACCTTTGATTTTATTACATACAATTGAATATTGCTGCATTTTTTTTGTCTCAAACACACCCCAGTACTCAGCTTTTATTAGTGAAGATAAAGTTAATTATTATGCAGCCAAACTTTTTTTTCATGCAACTGTAAACTTTTCGCTTTCAATCTACGTTGAGTAATTACTGCCATCTAAATTAATAGGGACTAAATGCAAATTATGCTTAAATAAATATTATCTATATTTGCAAAAAAAAAAAAAAAAAGGGAAGAAAAAAACAACTCTGGCTCTGTCGGTAATAGAAAAAACACTAATTGAATTTATTTGTGTAATAGTTTGTGGTGGCACACTATGGAACACACACACACGCACGCACGCGCACACACACACACACACACACACACACACACACGTGCCTCCATCACAGCCTGTGTTCATGCTCATTTCTCTGCCTCATACAGCAGCGTATTAGCTTATCATGTTGACCTTTTTTTTTTTTTTTTTTTGCTGTGTTTGAGATGATTTTCATAAACCATCTAGGTTTTACAGATTATTGCGCACCATCTATATATCATATTTCCTCACTTTATCCTTCAGGTTTTGTTTTATCACAGCACAAAGAAAGCTTAAGCTTTCTTAAGCAGTGAGACACAACGTTTTCTCGTTTACGCCTTCACATAAATATGGATTTCACTTTAAATGATACTGTGCATGATAAAACACATGTCTGATATTGCTTATGGGTAAATATATTTTCTCACTCCCTGGTATCTAACCAGGGAGGGCATGTCTTAGTTTGATGATGTAGTAGCACCAAAATGTAAGTTCTTATGACATACAATGAAAAAAAAAAAAAGTCATTACCTCTTCTTATTGGGGTCATGTGACCACTACGTACACAGAGGAGAGTGCTACTTACATCAGAGCCATAGTTGATAGCCAGAGTCTTCAGGGCCCAGGGGAGACCAAGACCCACCAAGATGTCAAACACATTGCTGCCGATGGAGTTGGACACCGCCATGTCTCCCATTCCTATACACACAGACAAAGATGAGGAGTTAAACAGCATGAAAGGAAACGTGTGTGTGTGTGTGTGTGTGTGTGTGTGTGTGTGTGTGTGGGAGGGAGGGAGCAGTGACAGGTTGAGATATAGGTAGATGTACACATGCGAAATCAATTAATCTATCTGTCCAACTGATGCCCCAGAGAAACAAAGATTGGACTTAACTGCGGTGACTTAACACTCGTGTCTCCCGCAGACAGACAGACAGACAGAACCCTTTAAATATTTGATGACAGGAACAAGAATAAACACAGATGAAAGGATGGAGGAAGGGACCCTGTCGCGCTGTCTTCTATACCCGCCCCCCCCTTCTCTTACAGCCTCACCGCAGGGACGGAAGAGGGACGTTGGAAAAAGATGACAAGCCCATGATCTTTACCCCCCACACACTCCTCCCCGCCAATCTCTGTCTCTGTCATCTCCCTCACCTTACGTCTCCTCCCCTCTACTGTTCTCTCCTCCCCTTGTTTCCTCTCCTCTCTTCTCCCATTCTCTCCTCTCCTTTCCTCGATAGTTGCTTCACTTTCTTCTTCTTCGTGTTTGGATTCTACCAGGCTGTAAGTGTGTGTGTGTGTGTGTGTGTGTGTGTGTGTGTGTGTGTGTGTGTGTGTGTGTGTGTGTTAAATGATAGCCTGGTAACCTGTAATTTTGTGTATGTGACTACCTTGTCGTGCAACTATGAGGCTGGCCATACAGTCGGGGACGCTGGTGCCGGCTGCCAGGAAGGTGATGCCCATGATGACATCTGGTATACCGAGTGTGAAGCCGATCACTGTCACCTGACAGAGAGACAAGAAAAGGCAGACTATTACCGCTTATATGTCGGCAGTACTGCGTTCTTTTTACTCAGGTTGACAGAAAATACAGCACAAGACAGGCTTTGAACCCAAAATGATGTTACCATGTATTATGTAATGACTATTTTTCTAAACTGTTGTTGTTGTTTTCCCGCCTGCAATCATCACCCGCATTTCCACCTGCAGCAAGCAGCTGTTTTCAGCTAAAAATCTCAAACTAGAGGTAAAAATACAAATATTATGTGTCTCCACATATGCTGAAAGTATAATAAAACTTTATACGGTGATAATATGTCAGTGTTGTGATTACAGCTTGTCGTGCTGCCCTCAAGTGGCCTAAAAATAATCTATCATTATAACTTTAAAGCTGCATTAACTTATTATATTTCAGGTTGACGCTAGATGAATACTACTGTTGCACATTTAGTTTTTTTTCTCATTGTAATATGTCAAGTGCAGCTAGAAAGTTCCATCAAATTTAGGAGAAGACACAGAGACGTACACCTGTGTACTGTTACAACACAGCATTTGAGAGAATGAACAGTGCAGTAGTTTTAGCACTTTTAACACCTGACACTTTTTCTGCAAGCTGTTATCCCTCATTTGCACTTAAATAGCACGATATTCCGATTTCTGCATTTCTCAGGGGAGCAAATCAGTCTTCTCGTACTCTCTTCTCTTTGCACTCTTATCTTGTGCATATTTTTTGTCTGCCCTTATTAATATTAAATAAACTTCCACTATTATATATTCTCTCTAATACTCCTCCCCTTGCAGACTTCACTCTATGACAATTTACAGTCATTTAATCAACATGTGTATGGTTGTTTCTACTAATACGTGTTAATTGTAAATGGAGATATAATAATACAGACAAATAAAAATAAAAGAATTATTCCTTCGTGTGGATGTTTGTCCTTCAGCAGAACGATGCATCTCGGCTTTAACCTCAAATTATTTTATGCAATGCTTTTATAGCCTAAGCCAATCTGCAATGCGCTCTCTATATGGGATGAATATAAAACAAAAACAGTAAACTGTTGCTCTCCAGTATAACTGCCCTGCACAGCTTCACATGTAGTTCTTTGAAACTGTCCTTCTGTCCACCTCTCTACACGTTTGTTTTTCTACGCCTCCCCCCCCCTCTCTCTCTTTGCCTGGTTCCACGTTAACTCCCGCCTCTCACCATCCAGACCATGATGTAGGAGAAGCCGGCGATCCACAGGGTGGAGAAGAAGAAGGACAGCATGAAGCAGTTCTCCCAGCGAGGTGTAGAGCAGTTGGGCACAGTGAAGTACAGCAGCAGGCACAGAGGCCAGGCCAGCAGCCACTTTATCTTGTTACACACGCCAGCTTCATACACACAGGGAAAATCATAGTGTTAGAAGACAGATTATTACGTCCTCTAGTAATTTAAACATCCTTTACAATTGAGAATCATTTTACATCTGATTCATACGAACTCAAAAACAAATCTTAACCTGAGAAACTCAAACTTAATAAAGACACAATTTAATTAAAATACACTCGCAGCTCGCAACATCAGCGGAAGATAAATAGCAAAAAACGGTTGCGGTGAACAAAAAGTTCCACGTTTTAACCAAATCATTGCTCATTATCAAAACATGATAAAAACTTGAGAGCATATTTATCTATTTGGTTGTAATTTCATTCAAAATGGATTTTTAAAAATGCCTGCAGCAGTGTCTGAATGATGCGCTGATGGATGCAGATTGTCTCTGTGCAACACAATCACTGTGATGGATTACAGCACAACAGACTCGGGTGCTGGAGGAAAACTCGTCCTGTCCTTCCTTATGAAAACCTAATATTAAACCACATTTAAGGGATAGTTTCACTTTCTTTGCAATCTCACGTTTGTACGTTGAGTACGAAGCTGGAGGCAGGGAGTGGTTATATTGCTTAGCATAAAGACAGGTTCACATAATATCTGTGTTATATCTGTGTATAAACAGAAATCATGAAAAGAGAAACTGCTTTTTATGCCAAGTAAGGTTAACCATACCCTGACTCCAGTTTGAACGTAGAATTCATGAGCTTTATATCGATCGTCTCATCTCACACTCGGAAACAAATCACATACAAGCAGTTTGTTGAAAATGTTGAACTATTCCTTTCAACTAGTGACACAAAGTAGGACTATTCCTCTCAGATCCATCTCCGGCTGGTACCTGGACATTGGAAGGGTAAAAAGGGTCCCTCTCCATCCTCTTCTTCCTCCTCTTCATCATTCTCGTTATTCTCGTTGTCCTCATTTTCCGTCTCGTTGCCCGCCTCTCGGTCGTCATGGTGAGCGTTTGCCCCGGACAGTCCATTTTCTATGCCCCGCCTACTCCCTCCTTTCACTGGGACGTCAGAGTCGCCATTGGTTAAAGTCCGCGTGTTGATTAGACGCTGCCTCTGTATCAAGCACACACACACACAGTATCAATGCACACATTAGCTCCAATTGTTCAGAATGAAGCATAAATTATCCTCGTCATTATGTATGTGTCAAACTTAATTCTTCTAAATAGTTTCTGAGTTTAGGAGGGTGATGCAGTAAGTAATGCCTGGAATCCTCAGACCTGAACCTGATTTGTTATTCTGCGTGCAGCACCGGATTACAATAAGAAATCTGTCTTTTCCCCCTTTAATCAAACATGCACCTGTAGTGCGCCTGTGTGTGAGGCATTACCTCGGTGATGAGCATGCGTGAGGCCATGGTGAGGCGGGTTCTCGGGGAGAAGTGGCTGGTGATCATGATCCTCATGCCGGCCTCAGAGAAGGAGAGCTGGTGGGGGTAAGCTGACAGCAGCTCGTCCACCATCAACACTGACGGCTTCCTGTGGTGGTTTGCTGCAGACACACACACACACACAAACACATGCATGCAATCACATATACACACGTGCTCATGACCGTGCCAAAAAGACATGAGTCCATAGTTAGACAGTCAAGAGTTTTGGGGCAGCTAACGGTGGATTGAGTAAAAAATATGCTTGTTTACAGTAAAAGTAAAAATACATATGCTTCCACTTGACAACAATATCGGGATACTTTATTCATATGTGGATGACAAAACTACTTCTTATAGCTATTGCTTAACTACTACACTTTGGGTCAACAGAATCATAGTGGATTTGAACTTTATAAAGTAAGAAGCTACAAGGTTTTAGAGCAGGTAAGAAGGACTATAGAACGTACTGTATTACTGTAACATAATATACAAAACACACTGACAATCAGAAGATAAAAAGCGTACCTTTCTTCAGTAGAACGGCAGTAGCGTCACAGCCGTCGTCGAGTTCGCCGTTATTGGCTGCTCCATTCCTCAAACTGGGCGGGTTTTTCTTCCGCCTCTCCAGAAAACGAACCACATAGGAGTTCAACCTGGTAGACACGTCAGGTAAATTCACATCCAACACTTAATAATCAAGGACCTTTTCATCCTTTATATACTTACTTCATGATCAAAATGTAGACAAAATACATCAGAATCAATGTGAGAGCTTCCCACCTGGAAAACACAGTACACATCAATTTAGTACGTGAATTATTTCGTAAACTAAGTGAAAGTACCGATTGTTAAGCGATCAATATATCCTATAGATTTGACTCACCAAACCACTTTCTCATCATATATGAACTGTAATATGGAAGAGAAAAATGACAGAGAAGTGAAAATCATGCACTGGAATATGTCATCAGGATAGACCAGGATGAACATTTGTTTGTTTTTTTATTTGTGATATTAAACTGTTTCGTACCACTATAAGAGCAGAGATAGACAGGGTGTAGTAGGCAGAGTCTCTGAGCAGAGGCCAGCAGGACAGGCGAATTGTCTGGGAGACAGACGGACGGACGGACAGACAGACAGACAGACAGACAGACAGGGAGAAGGAGTGAGACAGTATTAAAACTTGTAGACACTGAACTACATTTTTTGTCCTGTTGAGTAACACATCCTGCAAGGTACTCACTGCTGTGCACTACTAACAAGATAAACCAGGCTCTGTGTGTGTGTGTGAGTGTGTGTGTGTGTTACATAATACGCAATCTAAATTGGAAAAAAAAAAATCTTTCAAGTATGTCTCTCCTTCCCTGGTGGGATTACAGCAGTGAGCGGGACAGATAGCATTTTCTAACTCACACACTCTTGCTGTAAAATAAACGACGCTCTGTAGAGACAGAGTGTAGTTTCCATCCGAGGTTTTTAATGTGAACTGTGATCTATCAATTTAAGCACACTGCTAAAAATATACAGAGTTGCTTGAGATGGAGAAGAATTATCTTATAAAATAAAATAAATAAATACTACCAGAAGTTTGAGACAGACAGGCTGTCGATTTGTTGGTTTACTTTCATTTCCTCATTGACGCATCTTACTATGCATGTTTGTTCGTTACCTGTACTGCAAATATCCCGCACACTCCAATAATGCAGAGGATGTTGAAAACGGCCGAGCCCACGATGGTGCCGACCCCGACATCCCCTTTAGTGATGAACACTCCTGCACAGCACACACACACACACACACACACACACACAAACACTGATCACTGTTTGTTTTGGAGCTCTGTGGTCCGAGTACCAAAGTGCTGTATTAGCACTCCTTATTGCAACAGAATAATAATTCAGTTAAGATCGATAATAACAACAATTTTCAATTTAATTTTATATATAAGTATAGAATATTAATTAAATAGCTTATTTGTCACGCACAGTGTCATAATAGCTCAGGCAGCGGTTCTCAACATGAGGATGTAAAACAACAGTATGCTGCTATAGATACGTTATGAGAATATAACGTATCTATAGCAACGTGTATACACATGCATACATTTTCTTTAGGGGTTTAAGCCACTGTATATTTGTATGCTGCCTTATTTCATTTATTTAAGTTAAAATAGCAAAATAAAGCAACAATGCCTCAGATACATTTATAGCTGTAGTACTTTATGTAAATAGTATGTGTGTGTGTATGTTATTCTTACCAATGACAGAGGTAAACAGTTCGGGTGCTGAACTGCCTGCTGCCATGAAGGTCGCTCCTGCAACGTCCTCGCTCAGATGAAGACGCTGATGTTAAAAGAGTCAGAGAGAGAGAGAGAGAGAGAGAGACACACAAAAAGGAATAAAAAAAATAAATAAAATGAAAGAGAAGCATTTTCTGAACAGAAATGCACCTCAGAGCATTACTAAGAGATGATGATGTAAGCTCAGGAGAAGTGCAGTAATAACCTGCAGTGCTGTCTTACCTCACATATCTTGTCTAGTGAAGGGACAAAGTAGTCGTCACACACCAATGCCAAGGCATAGAACATGTAGACTGCCTGCAGGGGCCAAAACACACACACACACACACACACTGGTGAGGAAGAACACATTCATGGCCAGGACACATGCTGAAATAGTCTAAATTAGAGCTCCATTTTTCTCTATTTGAAGTGGAATCACAGCTTTCACATATAAAATTAACTTTACCGGCAGCTCAATAATTATTTTAGCTTTTAAATTGTTGTAATACCGACTTGTCAAGACGAGTGCTGAAAGATTGACTCGAGGGATACAGCAGGGACAATGCTCGTCTGATCAAACTTCCCATACGCATGTTGTCTCAAGTGTGCTACGGAGTGCGAGTCAAGTGCTTCATCTCTTGGCCAAAGCAGCGAGAGGCAAGTTCCTCTAAATTCACACCTGAAGCAACACAAAACTGACTGGATGCAATACTGTTTATTTTTGGTTTAGAGTGTGAATTAGTTCTTAATCCGTTCAGCAGCAAGCAGCAGCTGTGGTGCTGAAAGGACAGCAACTGCAGGAACAACATGTCTGTATGTAATCTGTTAGTATTGGCTATATAAATTAGAGTTACTGTAACCTGTTGCATTCTGGACATGCAGGCTGTCAAAAACACATTAACGTGCTGTGTTGAATCACTGGACGAACACGGCATTGTGAGGTATATGAACAAATACACAGCAGCCCGCAGTTTCAATCACTGGCCTCTGAGGAAAAAAAAGAAACGCTATGAAACAGTCTGTAAAGCATGCCTACAGTACACTGGGTGTATGTTTTATTATGGAACATTTCCCTACGAATGATTGCTGTCATGTGACCTTGGACCGATACGGTATAGAGAAGTAATGCAGAGTTCTGCAAAGCCTGTTGACCTCGTATGTCTCAGCAACAACAAAGTGCTCTCACGCTGTTGTCTTTTAACTTCCTGTCGACATCAGAAGTGGGATTTGCGCTGCGTGGGCTGACTTTTACTGCTGCGCTCTAGAACGCATGCGAGCCGTTTTGACAACAGAACGTACAGTGTGAAGGGTTTTGCTATAGCTGGAAGAAAATAACAGCAGAAAATAACCACAGCAGTCTGACAAACGTTGAGTGTTAATTATATCATTTCTCCCACACAGATCAGCTGCTCATGTTACCGTTATGTGTCATGTGACTGGGCACAAAGTGTTGGGATTAGTGATATATTCTGTGTCTATAACAAAGGGATATCATAATAGAAGTTTTATAGGTGTTTCTGTTCTGTGTTAATACAATATTTCTGGATCCCAAACACAGAGAGCACTGATTAGGTTAATTATATTATTATACTGCACAGGCCAGTTTCCCATGATGTGGGTTTATTATTGTGTAAGAAGCTGATTATTCAAAATGATGTAATTTATATACTGATATAATAATTTATATATACTATATAGTCTATTTTATTCATAATATATTACATAATTGGGTAAAAATAACCACGGCACTCTGACAAACATTGAGTATAGAAGCTGTCTGAACTGATATTTTACTATATTTATGTTTATTATAGCCAGCAATAGCAAGAAAATAAGAGGAAGAAGATAAAAAAAAAAGTGACAAGTGGATTAATCAACTCTAAACCATGTAGTTAAGAATACAAAGAAAATATAAAAAGGAGTACGGAAACAGAGTGCATTATTTTTCTATAACTGCACATCTTGCCATGGATTATCTTTACTATACCATCCTAAAAGAAAGTAGAAGATTTGAGTCATTTCAGTGGCTGTTTATGGGGCTTACACTTTGCTTTGCAGGTGTAAAAAGGAGGAGGGTTATACATAGATGTCCATCTATTGGATGGAAAAAGCTTAAGAGACACAGACAGAGACTTCAGAATGGCTTAGAATATGTAGTTTATGTCAGTATTTACAATATCTTCTGAAGTGGTATGGCACATATAGTGTGGATAAAAAAAAAGGATCAGGGCTCCACAAACACGAAAGTATTGTTATAATAAATAACATAACTGCTGTTTAGCATGTAGAGCAGGTTTGGTGTCTGAACGTCTGTTGTTGTGGGCCTCATCTACAAAGAGGGTTAGTGACTGGACTTGATTATCCTGTTTATGAGTGTATTTCGTCATATTCGACTAAGATGTATATTGTACTGTATATTTCCACAGCATTATTATATAACAACAGACTTGTGTCATAAAACCACTTTGCTGCTCTGGGTTTCTCTTTTTTTAAAATCTGAAGTGATGTTTTCACTCATTAACAAACTTCACTCTCTTCTATCTTGTTTTTTGTTTTGTTTAAAGTTTTGTTAAACAGTTTAATTTCAATCTCTTTTTACACTGTTCTTTTTAATCACTGTTAAATGACTATCGATGAATGCTGTGTAATCCATCCACTTCCTGACTGTAAACTGAAACAGTCATTAGTAATAACACTAACAGTGATGCTGTCCTTTAGTCATCGCCAGCCTTTATTTGCTCCTATTGTTTGAACATCTTAGTGTTAGCCTTAGTGTTACTGAATGAATCACACAAATATAGCTACAGTAAATCACACTGTATGTGCTGTATATGTGCTGTATGTGTATGTAGTGTTCAGTATGAGCCTTATTCCATAACAACTCAATCTGCACAGTGATTTGCTGCTAAACACACATCTCAGCACTGATGAGGCCCTGGAAGGAGGAAATCTCAGCATTAATTATTCTTCATTATTTGGCTTTTTTTTTTGCAATTTCAGCTTCTCTGTTTCCTTCTCAGAGGCCTTTCCCATCTTCTATCATTGATTTAAATCACAAATGAAGAAAGCAAAAGCTACTTAGGAAATGCACTGACTATATCAAACCCCTTGCACCCTGCACTAAGTGTGTGTATATGCAGTTGTGCAGGTGACACTCACACAGAGGACGTGCAGGCCCACCGCTCCATCAACACGCTCCTGGTTGGTGAAGTAATCCCTGGGGAACTCATGGATTGCTGCAGAAAAAAAAAGCAAAACACAAACACATGCATTCTTAAACACTGAAAAGGAACACATGTGGAATGTCTCATCCACCAAGCAACCTCAGATAAATAAACAAATAAATGAAACCAAGGTGACGAGCAGATACAAGTGAATATTGAATATATTTGTTTTTTGTACTGTTGTTCTGACACTTTATGGATACAATAATTAATCAATGAATCAAGACCATAATCTGCAAATTAACCAATAATAAAAATAATCATTAGTTCCAGGCCTACTTATCATCTGTGTCTCAGTTCTATACTACATACTCATTCTCAGCAGGTTTAGGGTCTGTAGTGTAGCAGCATGCTCAGACTCAGAAAAGTCAATATGCAGACTATGATTTTTGAGTCATTCAAAATCCCATATACACGTGTAATAATACAAAAAACTCGCAGTCTCATCTTTCTCTGCCATGTTGTCTCCAGTCCATATGGATATTCATATTTTACAAGGACAATAATAGAAATAACAATAATAATTTCAATGGTTATTCAGTGTTTTTAGCAGTCACGGTTAGTTCAGACGTGTGACAGAGAGGAGCAAACAGACAGCAGACAGTTTTTATATAAAGATGAAACTAACTTATGATGACTTTTTTTTGTATGTTCCCAAAATGATTCTTGTTTAACTTTTAATCACAAAAGTTTCAACTTCTAAAAGCAAGTGCTGTAGTAGTAGATTTCAGAAACTAATTTTCTCAGAAAGACAGAGGAAAGCACCCTGAGTCACAGAAGCTACATCAGGACTTGCAGTGCAATACACCAAAAAAAGGAGGCACAACTGCAAATGGTGTTGAATCTTTAGTAAGACATGTAGTTTATTTTAGAAGAGTTGAATTGATGGTGTCATTCCAGAGTCACAGCTATTCAATCACATCAGTTTTCTTGCCGCAGCAGAAAAATCGGCATTTTTTCACGCACGTGGTGCGACTATGTGGAGTCAATCAAACCCTCCATCTTCCACCTGACAGAGGTGACACCATGAATTCATCACTGCTCCACAGCAGCGGCCAATCACAACATGCCAAAATATGCTGCATATTTATTCATAGACATCATGTTGCATATGAGTCTGAACACGAGCGGCCACGCTAAAAATAGCCCCAGCCCGGCGTGAGCGTGTTTGTGTGTGTGTGTGCATTTGGGATTTGCTTGGCTTGCTCTGTGTGTATGTGTGTGTGTACTATCTGTGTGCTGTGTTTCTTTGTTGTGTGTGTGTGTGCGCGCGTGTGTGTTTGTGCATGCGCTTGTGTAACGTGAGGGCAACCCAATGTGCAGTGACATTCTCTCCCTTAACAGCCGAGAGCTTGTGAGTCAGGCGGCTTCAGCTTCAGCCTGCCCTGTGTAGCCCAAACACAACACTGGCCTGTCTGCTCACAGGAACTGACAGGAGCAGAGAGAGAGAGAGAGATACAGAGAGAGAGAGAGAGATACAGAGAGAGAGAGAGATACAGAGAGAGAGAGAGAGATACAGAGAGAGAGAGAGAGAGAGAGAGAGAGATACAGAGAGAGAGAGAGAGAAAGAGACAAAAGAAGTGGACATTTTCATTTTATTCTATGTCTGTGTAGTATTGTAAAGGTACTAACAGCGATCATGTTTTCAGTCTCCAGAGAGTAGTTCTGTGTAAGGCAGACACACATGTACATGTATGGCTCAGTTTAGCTTGTAGTGCTACATAGAAATAGAAATAGAAAGAGATAGAAAGTATAATGAGATGTCAAGCTTCACCATCATGTGCACACATAAGTAAACAAGTAGCAACATATTTACAATAAGACTAGAATAAAAAACAACAACTACAAGAATTTACATAAACTGTACAGTAAATATAAACTACTGGCAATTCAAATTCCCATAAATAAATTGTGCCTCAGGCATGTGCAAACCCTGAAGGTGGACAGGCACACATCAGCAGCAGGTATGAGAATTAAAGTGGCTATGACTGGCAGTATGAATATATAGAGGTAGTAGTCTGTGCAAAGGCTACAGTGAAAATTATGAAATAAATAGGATAAGTGGTAATAAACAGATACATTTCTAACAGGCTGACTGTCTTTGGAGGTAGTGCATTATTTGTGTGCAGGCAAGTGCAAGCAAGTCAGTTCCTTATCGTGGATTGGAGTTGAGTATGGAGACAGCCGTTGGGAAGACGCTGTCCCCGAGTCTACATATCACACCTCTTGATTTTGTAGCACATTGTACATGTTGTACAAGCAGCTAGCACAGTGGACGTCTGCCATGCACAGAACTACTTTGAGGAGACTGAATGATGAATGATTTGTACTGTACATACATGGGTATGTAGAAGAAAATACAGTGATTGGCTTTAGAACTTTGTAAATGGATAAAAGCATCATCTCAACACACCAGGTGTCAAATACGGAGTCACACAGGTAGGAAGAAGTGCCTGTCAAGAAATCTGACAGAATTCAACAGCTTCAGTGTTGTTGTCAGGCCATTTCCAGCACTGGAATGTGTTTCCTACTGAACCTTCACAGCCAGGACAGCCTGTGCCAAGAGTAGCGACACACACACACACACACACACACACACACACAACAAAAACTGTGAAACATGCAGCATAGAAAACAATTAAGTTCAGTCTCTGTATCATCTCACATCTGACACTTATTGTGTGCATATGCATATACACACCAACACAAATACACACTCATGCTACACACACACATGGCTCCATACATACTGATGAGACACAGCTTTAGCCAGTCCCACAGCCCCTGAATAACAACAACAGCAATCTCAGCCCGCTGGCGTGACCGGTCCTTTTGGAGCGTCTTTGTTTCCAATTCACAGATTAGAGGCTCACTGAATCTGACCATTTTAGGCTTGGACACAGGCCAACTCTATTTCTGCCCAAGATGTGTATTTGTGTGTGTGTGTGTGTGTGTGTGTGTATGGCAGGCCATCACCACAAAGTTGTCCTTTCTATTTCTTTTCACCTCAACCTGGCACTCATACAGATGCTTCCTGAGGGGAAACACACACACACACACACACACACACACACACACACACACAGTGCTGTGTATTGGAGGAGTTAAGTTTATAGTTGCTGATGTCTGTCTTATCCGTTTCTTTGTTTTAAGCAGAGTGATTAAGTGATTGGTTTGAACCGTGAGTTGTCACATGGTAATTTCACACAGAATACACCCTGATGCGGTCGGTCAACAGTGTGAAATTCCACTTTCATATACAAACTTGTGCAGTGCATCCCAAGTCTGTTTGAGTTGTGGTCAGTTTGGTCCCAGAGCTCTGTTTAAAATGATACACGCATTGACCACTAGAGGCAGCAGCCTGATGTGAGTGGTTGGAAATGCAACCTGTTCGACAGGATCGAGTGAGTTTTCCTACTAAAGAAACAAAGACTGGATTCTGATGATTTAGAATTCACAGAATTCCCACATGACTCCTGGCTTTACTTAGACATTAAAAAGTAAAAAAAAAAAAAAAAGTGTTTAAAAACTCTTTATTTTATTTTATTCAGATGGAAAGAAAAACACACCAACGTACACCTCATGACTTTAGCTTTGAATGATGATGGTTCATTTGAAAGTAAGGAAATCAAAATCATTTCTATATTATTAGAATTATTATTATTATTATTCTATATATGAAATGGCATTAAATTTGGTTAAATGCACATCATGAGACTCTGATACTTGCTGAGGATTTGCAACTCGTTTTTTTTATTTTTCTAAAGAGAAACAATGCGTAGTACCAGTGATTTTTCACATAGCGCTCTCCTGTTTTCCTGACTGTTATTGACTTACAGCAGCTCCAGTCCAGTGCTGTATGATTGACGCAGCCAATTAAAAACGTATTAAGTCGGCCTGTCAGTTTACAGCACCAATCAAATCCAAGGAGTTTGACCAGAAATCTCCCACGTTGATTTTTCATTCAATCACCGATCATTTTGTTAAGATGACAGCATCAGAACATTTAACTCTTATTTCCTCACTTATTGGCTTCTTCCTGTAAGAAGAACATGTGCTTGCAATTCTAAAAGTGTCTTCTCTTCAAACGATATCAAGTGCAGCAGCAGCAGGAAGGAGTTTCCTTTGTGCAGCATTTCTTTCCAGACGTGTGTCTAACAGTCTGACTTGCAAAACAATGGCATGTTCCACCTTTGTAAAGAAGAAAGTCAGGTGCTTTTTTTTAATGCATTTTATGTTTTTACCAGATATTAGATTAGAAAGATGCAACAAAGTTTCCCAGCTAAACCTGAACTAAGGACATTGCGGTTCAGGTTCATGGTCACTATCACATGCAGTAAATGCATAACGGCATGCACAGTTTGAATCCTTTTCTCAGCCAATGACAATGACAAGTGTAACTTAAAGAAGCACTTACAAAATGTGAAATCACTGGATGGCTATTTCGGACAAATGCCAGCTATAAATAAAATCAAAAATGGACTTTGATATGAGGAAAATCACAAGTATTATATTTTTAAACCTGGAGACAAACTCTTTTCTTTTACCTTTGACCCTTTGTGTAGTTTTGGCTGCGTATCAGGCATCACATTTTTGATGCAGGATTTTATGCAACTGCTGTCCTCTGCCACTCTGGATAAAAGCTTCTGCTAAGTGCTTGAAACATAAATGTACATTGTAAGAATGTTTCGTCCTCATGTCAAACAGCATCGGTCACATATGAGCATCCGTCGTGATTTAGGATTAGTACAGCGGCTGATAGCCGAAGCAGCCTTGCATCAGTACTGCAATGATGTCACCCTCTCGTAACAGCACTAATCTTGTTAAACAGTCTGTGAAAGACTGCATGTCAAACAGTGAGTGAGACAAAAGCATTGCATAATCTCCGGATTTAGAAAAATCAATATGATTTACAGTAGCTGCTGCATTAAAGCCATTTCTGGACATGTATAATCAGAGTTAGGGTATTTGGTTGGGTTAAGTGCAGTCTGTAGCCTCTCTGAGGGGCTTTTTACAATATGGGATGAAGGGGGCAGAAAGTAAAAAGGGATAGACAGGCTGTTGTTAGTCAGTATTAGAGAGGCTGAGTCCTCGGTGGCCTCGGCTGAACGTTTAGAGAGGCCCGGCACAATGATTGGATTTGAGGCTTTCAAAATTAAATGGAAAATAAGGAGTTTTAAAAAATGTTTTGTCTGCACAAAAGAGGCAGCTGCATATAAACTATGACTAACCAGATCGATCACCTTGAAATGAGTGTTTCAAACAAGACAAAACAGCCCCAAACACACCAGTAAGTGAGCAGCATCTTGGTTATGGGCCGAGCCTTAATCTAACAGAAAACTTGTGGGGTGACATCAAAAATGCTGTTTCTGAGGCAAAACCAAGAAATGCAGAGGGATTGTGGAAGGTTGTCAAATCATCCTGGGCTAGAATACCTGTTTACAGGTGCCAGAAGTTGGTGGACTCCATGCAGCACAGATGTGAAGCAGTTCTCAAAAACAGTGGTTATACAACTAAATATTAGTTCAGTGATTCACAGCAATGCTAAATCCTAATGTTTTGGGTTTTTTTTTTTAAGTTTATTGAGTAAATATGTGAGTTTGTAATGGAAAATGCAGACACTGCTATTTCTTTTTTTAAACAGCCCAATATCATTTTTGCTTCATTTTCTGTAAAGTAATATTAAATAAAATATAGATTTTTCTTCATGTTTTGATGTAAAATATAATTTCGAACTTTACTCACATAAAAAAAAACAAAAAAAACTGCTATTATTTTGAACACAACTGTATGTTCACAATCGTGTGGCGCTGAGATGAAAAAGAGAGGGCTCAGTAAGTATGAGCAGTCCTTGAATCTCAGCTCACAGACAGTTAAATACTCTGCTGCAGGGATGTGTTAAAGCTTAAGAGCATCTAATTGAATATGTGAATGGAAGCATGGGGGGTTAATCACACTATCCAACCCAATCCTCTTCTGCTTCTTTGTGAGCATGTGCATATGTGCAGATCTTCACGCTGTTTTTCCTTTGACATATATGACCATCAAATGACTCACAGCCTGTAGATATAAACAGGTTAAATAGAGACAGGATGCAGGGTGATGAAAGCAAGACAAAGTACCATGACAACCTGATGAAAAGACACCCAATCATCAATGACTTTATGTCTGATCCAACTCCAAAAAAAAACCCTGAATTTAAAATCCCATCTATGATCCACTTTGCACTCAGTGGGAACTACTAATGATATATTACTATCCTCCTTATTGTTGTTTTCAACAGCACCTTTCAACTATTTTCAGCTCTGGAGAACTCTTTAAAGCCTCTTTAGAGTTTACCTCCAGACATGTTTAAACACGTAAAAAAAATACTCCGTTGTATCTGCACTGGAGGCTTCAAGCTTGTGTGAGTAAGTAAGTTGTGTACTACGATTGGCTCCAAACTGGTTGTGATGACAAAATCTGCTCGTATGTACGCGGTATACTTGGATTTAAGATGAGCCCAGAGAAACTTTCAGCTGATGGATATGAAAACAACACACCCCAAAGTGAAGCTCAAACAATAAGCAACACACATTCTGAATGGAGGACAATTTAAAAATTTTCCAATCTACATGTAGGTAGGTTGTGTCCACAGAGGAGGTGCTCTGTCAGTCATCGCTGTGTTAATAATTCCCAGTGTTAATGTACTGCTGCCATGGAGGTGATGATGAGTAGGCTAAGGGACACCAGTTGAAAATGAGTCTTTTGGCCTGATTTTTGCAGTGATGCCAGTAAATGTGCATTGTCCTTGCAAAAAATAAATACTAGTTCTATGAGGCAAAGTCTTAGCCAGAGTGCAACAACTATCCAGCAGACACACACACGGTCAGTTAGTCAAATCCCTGAGCTGTGTGTAAGATCAATGTGGATTGACCCAAGCGGAGACAGACAGCTCGTCACTCCAGGGGCAGAGAACCTAACCCCCCATCCCCCCTCCCCCCACTTATGTAATACCACAAGCATTACATAAGAGCCCTGTGCCTCCAATAGAGACACACTGAAAAAGAGAGAATCCTTACAAATCCTATACATCATCACAGGGATGTGAGGAGGCCGCTCGCTGTGTTTTAAGAGCAGCAGAAAAAGATGCCGCTTTATGCAGATGACAGATGGCTTTTCCTCCATCTATGACAAAGCATGCTTTAGCATCTGTTGTGATGTAGTGATACACACACACACACACACACACAGACAGGTCAATAAACAAAAGCTACTACAGCCCTGCTATCACGTTTACTTTCCTGCTTTGTTTTTAAGATGACAGGTCGATGAATTTTCTCAAGACAACACAGGCGACAGACTGACCTCGTAGTGATTTTTTTTTTATTGGCAGTGTCAGTGGTGTTTGTGTGTTGGCTTGTGTGTGTGTATATATATATATATATATAGCTGTCCTAATCCTAAAGATGATAGTTTAATGCATTGGGAGGGAAGCGTAGCACTAAGCCTCAGCCCCTGACAAAGTGCTATTTTGACAGTAACATTTAGGTTTAGTGTTTAATGCAAATTGTCTTTGCATCATGCATTTATTCTCTGAGCTGAGCAGCTTAAGATGGACACATGTGCACGCTATGTTCACGTTCACGTTCATGTTCATGTTCATGTTCATGTTTATGGCAGTGGGCATGAGGAGAAATATGCAAGTGCAAGTTTAAAATGTTTGACCCTGTGGCCTTATGACCACAGTTTAGTGCACAAGAAAGCATGCAGCACACACACACACACACACACACACACACACACACACACACACACACACAGACAAACAGCAGCATGTGTTTGCATTTACTTTCTACCACAAGTGCTTACAAGTGGGTGGTATTACCTAACACGTCGGACATTCGTCAGCAGGAAAAAAGGTATAAAATTAGAGAAAATGAGGGGGAAGCATGAAGAGAAGTTACACTATTTACAACACTTCCCTGTAAATCGCCCACTAACATCAGTGTTGAATAAATACAAATAAACAATATCTTTACAGCCACTCATAATGTCGGCAAAAAAAGAAAAAGAAAAGAAACCATAGAAACGAAAGGAATCACATTAGGTGGAAAAACACAAATAAAAGGGAAAGAAGAAGGAAAGACAGGAGGAGGAAAGTAGACTGTGAAAAACGACTGAAGTGCTGAGCTGCCCTCCGCTCTGTTCCTCTATAAACTGCTCCTCTAAGTGTCTGCAGCCTCAGGCCACAATTAGCGCCAGAGGTGCCTCAGTAAAGAGGGACACACCCTTGAACTGCAGTAGCTGGACAACTCACCACCTTACTGTCCTGCTTGTTAGGTAAAATTCCATTCAGCAACTTTGTTGTATCTTTATGAAAGTTTCAACTTTACTCAATCATACATAGGTGTAACCCCGTGTGACTTTTTAGATTAAATTTATTTACTTGAAGGATCATTCTGGATTATCGAAACGTTGGCCTTTTTGATCACCTACGTTGTACACTCACAAAAGTGAGTAGCGATGTCATCACAACAAAGATCGTGACACAGATGCCGTCGGAGGTAAAACACAAAGCGAGCAGATCTGAAATGCTGGTTGTCACAAACCAGCTCAAAGTCAGCGACAAGAAAGGGAGTCACACATGAATAACGTTCTAAAATTACATTTATTGTCACCTTTTTTTTTTTTTTTTTGTTGACAGCTAGGTCAGTAATGAATGCAGTGAGTCTAGTGTGTGATGCGTGCAAACAAAAACACAAATCCCTAACCAAACGGGTTGGTGGAGGCCTGGGAGGAAGAAATGATAAAGAGGTTAACAAGGAATCCACTTAAATAGGCTGAAGCCTCAACTACTCTGGTGTAGGCAGTTTCCTCACATCCTCTGTAACTGTGCCTGTAGGGTCCTGAGTCAGGAAGCCAAACCAACCAACACAAGCAGCACAAAGAGAGGGGGGGGGGGGGGGGGGGGGGGGGGGGGGGGTGTCACATGTTATAGTCCCTCATTCTAAATACAGTGGTGGAAGTGGAAATGCACATACTGTCTAGTACAGTACAGTAGATAGGTTTGGGGTTTGAAATCTGAATCAAATACTGAACCTGCTTAAAACAAATGCCCCTTTTTTTAACCCTAACACTATGTTGAATCTAATTTGTTGAATCTAATCTTTGTTGAATTCGACTTTTAATATTTGGAAGTTACTAATTTAGAACTATAGAGTTGATTAGTTTGAAAGAGTACTCCATCGACTGTATTTAGCACTTTATTGATGGACAATGGAACTCAACCTGTTGTGTTGTGTCAGACTGTGGTGTGTTAGTGGTTAATATAGCTTTAAGCTGCAGAGGTCTGCTAAACTCACGTCTTTCTAACTCCACAACCCCCAGATGTTTTTCATACTAAACTGGGGTCAAATGCCTTGCATGTGTAAACATATAAATAAAAAATAAAGATTTTTTTGAAAGATGACTTTGCTTAACTTGAAGATACCAAGTAATGAAAATAGCTTCAATAATCAACTGTGAACATAGTGGCAGTTTTCTCAGAAGGTGTCGGAACACAAAACAGAGAAGGAATACTGGACTTATATTTACTAGATGTTTGGTAATCATTTTACCATTTACCTTCTTCGCACTCCATGATCTTGTTCTCATATAGCTGCATTCTCAGCAGTTAATCTACTCATTACAATGTTGTTACAACAGGGAGAAACAGAGAGGTAAAACTATGGAAATAAGATCAAACAACAAAATGAGCAAAACACCACCGACCGTCTCTAACTAGCCTTTGTTTTACACCTTCATCATCTCCATCAGTTAAAAACCCAGTAGATAACCATGTCAGATGAAGACAGGACTACGGTTTCACTGTGACCCCAACGGGACAGATCCCCCGATCAATCACCCTCCTCTCCACAATGACAGGTTCACCACTGTGACAAGCTTTTAACGAGCTCTGGACGGGAAATAGGCTTTCTGTCGCTCTCTCCCTCTTTACACTCTGCATCAGAAAAAACTCTCCAAGGAGCCGCCCACCCAATTCCCCCAGGGATACGTCATATTCATGGGAATGTGTCTATATCCGACTCATGGAGCGGAGTGAAGTGATAGGGGGGGGGGGGGGGAAAGACAAAACAAAAAAAAAGGAGGAGGGGAGGTATAAATCAAGCTGCACAGGGAGATGGGGTCAACAGCGAATCACCAGGCCAGCATGTGAACACGAGGGAGAGACAGCATTCACAATGTGAATATGTGTGTGTGTGTGTGTGTGTGTGTGTGTGTGTGTAGGCCTGCATGTGTCCTTCTGAGCGAGATGACTGACAGCAAGAGCTGTTTTTTTTGTTACAGATGGAGACAACTACACACTAAAAAACTTGTTGGGTATGTGTTTGTGTGTGTGTGTGTGTGTGTGTGTGTGTGTGTGTGTGTGCTAGTTCCCGGATAAAGGTTACATGGTAATACTGACATTTAATCAGTGAGGCAGCAAACGTGGGCAGCAAGAAATCAGATTATGACCCGCGCTGACCTGGGACTCGTATTATACAAGATAGAAAATTCACTATAATCTTTCTTCACTGTCTCACCTGTGGATGATGAAGGGTGTTCGGTATGTGTCCAATATATTGTTCTGTCCGTGTGTTAATCCCTTATGTTGTTTTGTTATCAGAATCACTTTCATGGCTGTAGGGGAATCCATAGTGCATGTCTCGTCTCGTCAAAGGGATTTTTACAGCTCACACATCATAACATAGTAAACATCGATTTAGTGATGAGCAGGCAAAATAGACCCATGCACTTATTTATATACAGCAGTGTTCTGAGCTAAATGCTAATGTCACAATGACAATACTAGTTTAGCAGGTAATGTTAACAACCTTCGTTTATTGTGTTAGCATCCAAACATTTAGAATTAGCACAAAGTGCAGCTGTTTTGCAGGTATTTGGAGTATTTGATAAAGTTATTACAGTGCTAGATGAAAATTCATCAAAGTCACACAAAGTCAGGATCTGGGAACCATGACCGATTTATAGAAACTCATTAAGCAAATGTTGGCGTATGCATTTCACTGGACAGTTGAAAGCTCAACCTGCTGGGTGCACGAGATGAATAATAATGTGATCATAAAAGACATTAGGATTCATCCTCTGGGAACCAGATACACAATATCATAGCAATCCATCCAGTAGTGTTGAGATATTTACGTGGTGGCCTGGCTGACAGACACTGCTAATCATAGAGCCATGTGCAGCTAAAAATGTAATGATGCAATGCTGAGTCTGATTTAAAGATTCATCCATCATAGATGAGCACACTTGCTACATGTGCAGATGTGTGAAACTCATTTTTCTTGAGCCACCTCTAATTGTGTCCTGAGGCTGCAGGCAGCAGATCAGAAGGCAGCTTCAACGTGGACAGTTCAATGTCGTCTTATTAATTTGTGTTTGTGCTCACCTGTGTCTGATTGCACCTTCTTACTGAATCCTTCAGCAGAAGTCATCACACCTCATCAACCTTTTTAGTCTGACATACCCCCCCGCCCCCTCGCAGCCATATCAGATGGGAACCAGCACAACTTCCACTGGGCCCCTTCGATAGCTGGGATGGATTCATGAAATTGTTCAATACCACAGTGGCTGCGGTGGATCAATGGGTGCCTATGTGAATCCATACGAGACATTTTAACTTTATTATCGGATAAGAACATTGATATTGGACAGTTCTATAAAACTAATTGTGTTTTTGGGCAAGTTCAGTGGCAGAATTTTAAAAATGCAAGTCATGGTACTGCAACTGAAACACCTTTAATGTAAGGGAAAGATTGTAATTATGGATAATTAAAGGTCTGTGATACAAGCACCAAAAATGAAATTCTCAATAGTCAATCAGGTTTTCATTCATATTTGTACCCTCTGGAGTAGCAGAACATGGATTTTTTTCAACATTTTAGCTTTTTGTTGGTTTTGATCAAACTGGTTTTCACACAGTACTGTGGCTGGTATGATGTTGTAAAAGTATGTATACCAAAAAAAAAAACCATAAAAACCCCCAGCAAATCATGATTTCTATTGTGTTACTTCACAATGTTTCTACACAGCCCCCTGTTGTACAAGTATCTCTGGTTGGCAGGCACTGCTTTACCTAAGGCTTAACTGACAAATGTGTTTCATTTCATTCGTTTCTAGTTTCCGCAGCGTTCAGCATCATCAGTACACAGTCAGCACCCTCTAAACCCATCACATTCTTTGGTCAATTTGTCCATGACAAACAGTTCAAATGCATTGTATGTATTATCTTGACAATAAGGATGTATGTAAGGTATGTAGTTACAATGGCCCCGAGTAAATCGTGCAGTAAATCTCAACCTGAAGTCCAACTTTAGAAAACAAAAGCAGTAATGAGAGATGAGCTTTACTTTAACTGAGGTGCTCTTATGTACTGTGCATTGTGCCAGTGTGATCGGCTGCTCTGACAGCATGTGTCTATGAGCCTGCTGCTTAATTACAAACACATTTGTGGAGGTGGAATGCTTGTAAAGGAAAAAAAAACAAAAAAAAAACGGTTGTGAGCCACTCAGGGGAAACAAAGAAGAGAAGAAGACAGAGAATAAAGATGATTCTTTTCATGTTTCCTTTTCGGTGTTGAATTAATGTGTTTAAGTCGGTATTCATCAGTAAGAACCTACAGTGAGCGAAAACAGGCACATGCTTCCTCTTTCTATACATTCACTTATAAGAGAATGGCAAAAGAGCCGATGCTGAAAGGGTAGGAAAAAAAGACTATGAGTTCATATCCATAGATAATGATATAACCTGCACAGGCACTGCATGTGTCCATCCTTGCACCATAGTTCTCGCAATGATAGTGTCTATTCATCAGTCCATCACTTTTCTTGGACAGCTGTATAGTATTTAGTATTAAAAAACTAAAAACTCAAGTTCATGGTGATGCTATGAGAAAGGTTTGAGGATGACAAAAATATGAACATATCATCTGGGAACCATGAATGTCTAGAACATTTTGTGCCAGTCCCTCAATTAGATGGTTAATCAAAGCATAAGTGAAAACCTTGATTTCTGGTAGCACTTGAGGAAAACTCTAAATAATCACAATGTATCCTCTGGGGGCCTTGAAAACCTAATGGCATTTTTAGTTTTCACCAGTTTGGTGATTGATCTGTCCACCAGAGTAATGGTACAAGTATGGCTAGAAATTGAACCAGGGCAGTAATTCTCCACACTGAGCAGCATTCGTCCACTTCTTGCCCTACAGAATCTTTAGCTATGTTTTCCCATTTACTACATTTAAAACCTCCAGTGCACAGACACCGAGAATTGACTTTTCAGTGAAGTTTAGACATGTTGCGTCGAGCAGGAAAACCTTTGAAATTAACAATATTTAAATATTCGTAGATTGTGGATTTTAATGAGGGGGTAGTCTATGCCATTCTAAGTATTTTAATGTGATAATTATATGTTTTTTTTCTGTGAAAAAACTATTTAAGACACACATTATTGTGCCAATAACATAAACATATCTGGAGGGGATCTTGAAGTTGAACAGTTGACCCAAGCATTTATTGGCAATAGCAATAAAAATTTCCTTGAGCAAAGCTACATAGAAGGAATCCTCCATGCTGCTTCATTTACTCCCTGCACTACTGGGAAATCAGTTTCTGGGTTACAAAGAAATATATATATATATATATATATATATATATATATATATATATACACACACACATACATGTACATATACATATACATGTAGGTAGGTTGTGTCCACAGAGGAGGTGCTCTGTCAGTCATCGCTGTGTTAATAATTCCCAGTGTTAATGTACTGCTGCCATGGAGCTCCATCTCAACAATGCACTACAGCTGAGCCCTGCCTCCCTCTGCTGCTGCTCACTGAACTGGAGACAGTACACGCCTGTGTGTGTAAGTGTGTGAGTGTGTGAGTGTGTAAGTGAGAGAGAGAGACAGAGAGACAGAGAGAGAGAGAGAGAGAGAGCGAGAGAGACAGAGAGACACTGTACAAAATACAGATGTGAGGGATATAGAAGAAGAGTCACAACAATTGCGGCACTAACACAAACGACAAATAGTCATGACCGTAGGAACAATTTACACACTTGACACACACAACACATACGGTGCAAGTGTGTGTGCGTGTTCACTAGCGGTTACTGCATTTGAACAGTGAGCTAAACAATAGTACCAGAGCAAGAAGGAAGCAAGGAGAAGAGTGTTGATAGTGAAAAGGACATGGCTGTTTTTAATACAAGGCATCTGTGACCTCTGACACCTTAAGTCAGACCGTACGTCTTTCATTCACCTGGTGTAAATGATGCAGATTAAAAAATAACTTATTTTTTTTTATAACTTTTTTTTGCAGAAGTTGAAGATTTAAATTTAGGATTCATGGGCGTGATTTCTATTTCTATCAAACATGCAGCGTGTTCCGCAGTCCCGGTCCCATCTCGCTCAATGCTCTGCATCAGTTAATACCATGAAATCAACAGCACAATCCTTCTGACCAACAGCAAGATTATGTGCCCTCCTGACATGGAATACACTATCCTCTTTATAACATTATCGTCTGTAGAGCTTCATAAACCCCTTGCCCCAGCCCCCACCGCTACACATGCACACACACACACACACACACACACACACTGGACTGTAACATGTATTGTTTTTACACATGCACTGTCCGCACCCCAGTCCTCATGAAGACACATTAGCCCATGTTTTCATCGTATATATGACATTAAACAGAAATGAAACAGATGGGCCTGATATTAATCCCATCACACACACACACACACACACACACATACACACCGCCATGTTACTTTAATGTTCCTTTCATTCTCTGGCCTAACATGATCCTGCTTTACATCCACTCTCTGCTGCAAACCATGACATCACTCTGTACACCCAGCATGGGTCAACATATGTGTGTATTGTATCCCTGTACTCTGGCTGATATGCAGCACTACGAGAAGCTTTATTGCACTATTTGTCTCCTCGCTTTCTCTTGGCTGATGGAAAACCTACCATATGCAGGATGTGAGGGTCAAAATAAGGATAAGGTGTTCTGCAACGAATACACAGTCATCAAGTGTAGCAAGTATAGATGTACCTGTGTGTGTGTGTGTGTGTGTGTGTGTGTGTGTAGTGTGGGGTTATATCATGATATAATCCTCAATTTCTGGCCTCTAACTGTTGATATCTACACCACAGCAGCAGCAGCAGCGGCAGCAGCGGCATCCTGATAAAAAATGTGCTCGCAAGCTTACTGATTTTAGAGCATGAAAAACATTTGTGAGTAGACACCGAAAATAAACCAAGTTAGAGAGGAGAAACCAGGAGAGGAGAGTAGCATTTGGGGTTCTTCCATCTCAGCTCTTTCATAATCTCCCTTGACAGACTGTTCATAAATGTTGTCACTGCAATGTGCTTTTTGGCTGCCACAGAGGAGGAGTGAGCTGCCATGAAAGTTGCTTTGACAACTCTCAGCTGAGCAGAGGTAGGCGCTCATCAGGATTTCATAATGTTCACAAGGCAGAGAAAACAAGACGGCAATAAGTCAAGTCAGGTCAGTTTGTTTTTTTTATATATCGTGTCATAACATCATCATCATCATCATCATCATAACAAAAATTACCTCAAGGCACTTTTCATATAGAGCAGGTCTAGACGTAGTCTTGCAGACGAGCAGAGATTTCTGAAAGCTGGGAGATTGTCCTCAAGACTCTGGTTGAGCGAAGCGTCTGTGAGTCTAGTTCAGACCGTAAGCTTTAATTTAGCGAGAGACGACATGAGCAAGCACTTGGCGGCGACGGCGGGGAAACATTCCCCCTTTAACAGGGAGAATTCTCAAACAGAACTGGGCTGTAGGTGGGCGGCCATCTGCCTTCGACAGTTAATACAGCAAACACCTTGCACAGGCTTTTCCTCTACCAAAACTGCAACTAACAGTACAAAGACACCTTCTCCAAACCTCATCAACACTTCAATGCAAAAAAAAAAAAAAAAAAAAAGTAAGATGCAAAGCTAAATACTAAAGTCTAAACGTGAAATGCCATCGTTACAGTCATATAACTGGTTTGTTCCAATTAATTTCCCTGCTACAATTGTTGTTTACAGTTCTGGTGTCGCAAAATATTGTTTAAATTAAATTAAGTGCAAATGACGCAGATTGAAAAATGACAAATAACTGAGTGGGGTTGCCAATGTGTTTTTATATATATTGATTTGAGAGGAATTGTTTCACTAAAAATGACCTTATAATGTCTTGTATTTAAAAGAATAACTATAGAAAAAAAAATTGAGCTGATGTTTGCCAATGACTATTTTCAAAGTTAAAAAAAAAAGAAAAAAAAAGTGAAAAACAAAATTAAAGTTGGCCGATGGTGATAAAGGATTGATATATTATAAATAATTCTAAAATAACACGAAAACATTAAACTCGTCCCTTAGCAACGTTCAACACCGGTTTCTCCTTCATTTGGTTGTTTGAGCTTCGCCGTGCAGACCGATGTGTGTGCAGTGAGTTTTCACTTTCATCTGCTGAAAGGAGAAAGTTTCTCTGTGTGCTCCTTGAAAATCTGATTTTAAGTGGTGAGTGTGATTACAGGTTCGCCTGCAGGTGACAATGAGCTCAAATGCAAATCTCCTTGACAAAACCTTCCTATTCTATGCGCTTGTGCTCCAGTGTCCATGTCCCCGTCTCTCTCCTCCTGAACTCTCTGACGGCTCTTTAGTTTCCAACAGGAGAGTTGTGAAATGTAAACATCCCCTGTGGAGCTGAGGAATGCACAGTGGCATGCTGAGGCACAAAAGGCAGCCAAACACTGCTGCAAGGCCACTGGTATGCCAACAGCTGGCACTGAACACAACTGCTGACAGGAAACTATCATACGCAGATGGGGGGTGGGGGTAGGGGGGTGTAGGTGTGTCCAGGTATGAAGCCGTCATGCACACAGAGAGAAGTGAAAAGGTGCAATAATTCCTTCATGGTATGTGTTCTTTCTTCTCTAGTTACTTCTTCCTTTTTGTAAAATACACATTATTGCATAACACACATAGACACACACACACACACAATCCACTGGCAGGTGACACAGTTCACCGGTTGCCATGGCAGCAGGGGGAGGAGGGTCTATTCCCACCAGTGAAAAATTTGCTGATTTGCCTTAGTGTACAGCCATTACGCACACACACACACACACACACACACACACACACACACACACACACACACACACACACACACGTGTGATGTGGGTGCCATGTTAGTGCTCTCTCCTGAGCATTAGTTTGGGCTGGCTGTGAATCTGTGCGGGTTGTGCGGGCATCTGACATGCCAGCAATACATTCCTGTTGCAAAAGGAGAATTCCACTCAATTTTAGAATCTGCTGTAAATAATTTGGTATAATTAATCTAATATAAGTTTCTATAATGTTCTTAGATGAGCTAACTTCATGCTGCAAATTTTCAAACTATGTAGCAGGAAGTGTGATTTCATAGTGGGTAAATTAACAGTGATGAAAAAAATTGAATAGTTGAAGTGACCGCTATTGATTAGTGAGTGGAAACATTATTTACATTACATTACATTATACTGAAGACAGGTAAACAAGGAAGAAATGTTGGGCAAACAGCACCAGCAGCAAATGAAATCGTGAAATCATGCAATGAAAGATAAATAAGGGCTATAAATCAGTAATAAAAGCCTACATCTGACATACAGTAAGCCTGTTTCAAGTAAAAGCCATGCCATCAACACATCCTACATTCAGTCACATGTGGGTGGATACATCAATCAATATCACTCTAAATGCAGTTTCCTCTTGCTTCCATGGTTGATGTAGCTTGAGTTTACAGTTGATATGGTTCTGTGCAGGAGCTGTATGGATCTATAGCACCAAACAAGTGGAGTTTTAGGTCAGCCTCAGTAGTAAAATATTAGGCAGTTATCTACATTCATTTATAACTGAATATATATGATGGAAATCTGGTGATTGATTGGTAAGCATCTTGACATCGATTTCACAAGAATTTAAAGCATCTTTAATGTTTGTACTTGAAAACAGAGTACATTTTAGATCCTAACCAAGAGTATGACAATCTGATGATATATGAATGATATATCAATGATATTTCTTTCATTTTTTATTTTGTTTTTACCTCTAACACATTGATTTTTGTTGTTGTCGACAAATTTCATGAAAAGAGCTAAATCAGCAATGTCTGTCAATACTTCACTATGCATTTTTAAAATAAATAAATAAACTACAGTGTGTGTATTCATGTTACCAAATACGTCATACAATGATAATAGATTTATATACAACATATTTGTTAATGTTTGGATCACTTCATTGTTGGTTTTCATCTTTTTTTTTTGAATTATTGAAGACAAGAAAATAGAATAAGAACTGTGACTGAGTGGGACATTTTACTGTTCAAAAATAATACATTTATCAGTGAATGTATTGATCAGGCTCACTTGAGTCTTTAGTAATAAATCATGACAGTCATGCATTTTTACCAAACATCACAGTTACAGAACATGTGTATTGACTAGAATGTTTAACTAGTTAAACCAATAAAAACAACCCCACAAAGTAAAGTAGTA
The DNA here is from genome assembly GCA_036937835.1 of Pampus argenteus. NCBI lineage: Eukaryota > Metazoa > Chordata > Actinopteri > Scombriformes > Stromateidae > Pampus > Pampus argenteus. Next base: position 19,914,688 of record CM072871.1, on the reverse strand, counting down.
TTCCCCTTTAATTAACTAACTGACAGATATATTATTACATTTTGTGTGCGACTACATGTGATCAGTATCATCTACAAGCTTGATGAAAAAGCTGCGATGAAAACAGAGTGAAAAAATGTCAAAAAGGTTAAAAGGTCCTCCCTCAGAGGACTGTGTGTGTCTATGGTCACTAATAACAAGTCAAAGTCACTGGGGACGTTAGACTCTTCAGTAATTTCCTCAGAGGATTATATACTGACAAGAACAATCTCCAACACTAGGTTTTGCATCTGCAGGTTTGGTGTCCAGGACAGACCCAGGGGGTGAATTCAATAGCATAGAATAAAGAACGTCCCGCAGGGCTCCATACTAGGACATTTATCTTTTTCACCCAGTGAGATGTCTGCTTAAAACACAGCTACAGTCAATTAACATTGATTTTCTTTTGAGGAGGAGAAAAACATTAGAGAGAGACCACTGGGGCATGTTAGTATGTGTGTGTGTGTGTGTGTGTGTGTGTGTGTATATGTGTGTATGGAGGGTGATTTATTGGCTTTGTTAATACAAATCATCAACCGAATCCCCAGTCGGGTTAGACATCAGTTGTGAACAGTAGCATTTCCATTTCTCTAACCTTGAAGTATTTTCTAAATGTAGCGTCCAATCAGCTTCTGGACATTCATCACTGCTGTCATTCATCAGTCAAACTGGCTGGTCACTCTGACCACTAGCCACTGAAGATGGTAATTAATTGTGACATGTCAATGAATGTCACAGGGTGTAAAATCAAATTACAACCTAATTTTCACTCCGTGGTACTGTAGCTGTGTAGCTGTGGCTGAGTGATACGGCTAAAATCAATATTCCAGTTTACAAAAATATTTTTTTCTGATATCAATATACACCACAGTGTGGAAAATGTATGTTATAACATGCGTTTTTGAATTACACTTTGCTTTGAATCATTGATTTGAATAACACACTTCATATGATCACTGCAGCTACGACAAATTATTATTTTCATAATTGATTAATCATTTGTTCTTTAAAATGTTGTAACTAGAATTTCAGACAGTTCAGGTGACATATTCAATTCAGCCTAAAACCCAAAATATTCATATATGACAATGAAAAGCACAAGATCTCCATATTTAAGAAGCTGGAACCAGTGAACTTTTGAGATTTTTAATTGAACAATAACTAAAATGATTATCAACATAGATGAGTCATTTTCTGTTTGACTAACTGATTAATTGACTAATTGTTCCAGCTGTAATGATTATATTATCCTGATACAATAATCTGAGATCACTGCCATGTATTGACTTATAACTGTAGAGCCTATTTGTAAGAATTTTTGGTATGATCAGAAAAACACATTAACATATTGTTTATGCACTGAATATTAGTCAAAGGCTTATTATATTATATTATTATATTTTTCCTGATTGAAATCGTTATTTCATTCTCTTTGTGGTACGAGAACAAACCAAAGGCGCTACACATATGTGGATTCATATTTGACATTTTGAATGATACCCAGCTGGATTAATTACATCCATCCTCACCAGTTGAGGATCCATGTAGAAGACATGGAAAGAAAAGAGCAGCATTGTTCCTGTAATGCAGGGTCGATTTAGCTAGTTCTGGCTAAATAATGCTATTGTACATTAAATCACACTATTAAATCCTTAAAAACTTTCTCTCTAATAGTTTTGGTTTTTAAAAGATGGTAAAAAAAAAAAAGAAACTTTTTGGCTGCTTCAGCATGTTGAAAAATTCAAAGCTTGACAGACCTGGACAATTGCATACTGAAAGATGGATTTAGGTGCCGCTCAATTGTTTTCAAATCCATTGAGAGAGAATTCACTAGAGTGCACACACCATGAGCTTTGAGAGCAAAGGTTCTGGTGGAATTAGCATGTTCTGTATAAACAAATGCATTAAATGGTTCCCTTACAGCGAGAGGTGAAGCAGAGACTGATGCTCCAAACCTGGTCCTGCTAAAATGATAATCCAGGATCATTAATAAGCAAGCAGACTGCAGTAACACACACCTCACCAATGCTTATGAAATCCGACACCTTGTGTATAGCTGGCCACGCCATTATGGTGCTGAGTAATATGACATTTAAGCCTTAATCTCCATATGTGTCCGTCTGTGTGTGTGTGTGTGTGTGAGTGTGTGTGTCCCCATGCAGAGGAAAAGTAAGTGCAGCGGCAGACTATGCATAATATTACACCATTATGCAGAATGTGGTTCGACTCCCAACTGCACACGGAGGAAGAGACACAGCAGCAGGTGGCAGATTCAAACACGCACACACACACACACACACACACACACACACACACACATACACTATCGACGGTCTACCCAACAAGGATGAAGCAACGATCTGCTACAATTGCTCTAAATTATATCACGCTATTGTAAGAGTCTGTCTGAAAGGAGTGCCGTTCTGAGTATCAATGCAGCTCTAACACACACACACACACACACACACATGTCCAAAGTTTAATAATATGCCTACCTACACCTCTAAAACAATTTTTACTTGCTTCTACACATTGCTTTATTAATAAATAAATAAATAAATATAAATAAATTATAATAAATAAAATGATTATCTAAAAAAGTGATTGAAATTTTTATATTTTTTATTTTTAATTTTTTTTACCACTTGGCTCGGGCAATTGGACAAGCCCTATTGTTGAACCGGATAGGGTCAGTAAGATTTTGGTATTGGTCTCTGTACAGAAGTGAACCCGGCTGTTAACCAATAAAAAAAACATAACTCATCTTAAAACAAATCCATTTTTCTTTACATTTCTAGTGAGTCAGGAGTCAAAAGGCTAGCCGTTTCCACCTGCTGCCAGTCTTTATGCTAAGCTAGGATAAACACAGCCTTACTCCAGCTCTGTACATAATGCACAGACATGAGATTGATATTAATCTTATCTAAATCTTGGAGAAAAAAAGAAAAAGACATATTTCTCAAACTGTTCTATTGAGTACCAACCGAATTATTTAGTATTTACACACAACTAAACCCCATACTCTACAGTAGAGAGAATTTCAAAAGCACTAGTCACCTGCTTACTTGTGTGATATTTTAGTTTTGAGTTAAATTAGAAAATCAGCCAAGCAAATGTATTTGCAAAACCAGCACAGTTCCAGCAAATTCTATTACACTGTTAAAGAGAGGGGGGGAAGTTTTGGTTAAATTAAATAACACAAAATTAGCCCATTTTATTCCCCTCGATGATGTGTCTCCTTTACTATCTCAGATTATTTTGTGCTGGTGGGATTCCTTAACAGGAAATGATGCAATATGAAGTGACAGATATTGCCCACCTCGGCACCGTCCACACACACATGCACACACACACACGCACACACCCTCCCAGCTGGCCCACAGTCTATGACATGCCTAGTAAGCTTTCTTGGAGTGACAGATGGACCACAGGCAAGGAAGGGATGGCTTGGTAAACACGTTCATATAATCACACACACACACACACACACACACACACACACACACACACAAACAAAGGTGCATATACATACACACACACGTGGGAGAGAACACATGTAATCATCCCCAATTCAACACACAAGCTTCTCTTTTCTACATGAAGCTGGCATCATGCCTTCACCCACAGTCTGTGTTCAGGGCTGGAAATCCCCAGGGCTCCACATACAAGGGAAATGACATGACCTGCCCGCCTTTCACAACCTGTTTGTTCCTCTACCCTGCAAGCAGCACAGGCCACACAACAGCATCAGCTAACCTGCACCACAGATGTGTTACAATGTCTAAATCAATGTGATTTGTTGCCTGTAGATGCTGCTATAACTACCATCTATCCAAAACGTCATCAAGAGCAAGATAACACGGCTAACTAACCTGATCGGGAAAACGGCATCGTTATTATTACACATATTCATGACTCCTTGATCTTACACATTGGCATCAACATTAGCATCAGACTGGATGTTGACACCTCTGTAAGTGTGGACCGAAGTGGTAGACTGATAACCGACACTGCCATTCTTAGAGCCGCACCGCTTGGCTAAAAATATCAAAACCGAAAGAGCACTGAATTTATTGACCGCATTCGTGTTCCCCAGAGAATGACTGTTCCATTCAGGACTTTCATATTTTGGAAGCAGCGCAGACCCCACTGCTTTCCGCGCGAGCTTTTCCCGTTTCTATTAATGCTTTTTTTTTTTTTTTTTAACAAACTCCCTCCCTTTGCAAATCTACGACCATTTGATGTTTTCAAAAAATCCAATTAGATTTTTAGGTGCCTCCATTCTGCCAGAATTATCTCCAAATCGATTATCGCTCTGCCTTTAAGTTTCTTTTTCGCTTCAGTATGCAGTAATGGAAAAAGAGAGGAAAAAAAAAACAAAAAAAACATTAGGTAGATGATTAGCTGCATGTTAGAAAAACCTGCGCTACATATGCTGGGTTATCAAGCTGTACCACATTAGTCCAGGCAGCTGTTTCTCAAGTGATTTACAATGCATTTTTACATTTGGGACATGAGGCACAACTGCAACAGAATTGATGGTCTTGACTGGGAAATACAGGTCTAAAGACTAAATCCCCACTGGTGGCCCCACAAGGCCACTGCAAAACTGGCTCATTACACCCCACAATGTGGAAGTGTTTAAAGGAACAAGCAGTATGCTGACATTGTTTCTTTTCCTAGCCTTACCAGTAATGGGGCCTTAAAAATGTCAAATCTGCCGGTGGTGCCATGGGGTCATTACAATTAAAAAAGGTCGAGGCCCCTGGGAGCATAACTGTGCACGGAAAGTCTCAGGACAATCTATGCAAATAATATTATTGGAAATCTGGTGTGCAAAGTTGCAAGGTTATTTAGAAATTCGTGGGTCAAGCATCTCATTGGGAGGACAAAAATGAATCGGTTAATCCTCAGGAGAGGATGTACAGTATGATCTCTGCAAATTTCATGGTGATGTCATCAGGTAAAGGAAATGGATAGTGCCAGAGGAAAGGTCAAAAAATAAAAAAAAACACCAGAAAGATACGGTTCCTGTAGAGACTACAAGTGTTGAGTTTCTAAGTTCATTTCATCAACAAAAATCATTTTCTCACTGGTGCCGAGCCATCAAGTTAGATGTTGAGATCACTGATTGAGTGAGAACGTTTACCTGCCAGAGGATTATCAGTGTTTCACCCTCTTAGGAGCTTTAAAATATGCAGCAAATTAAATTTCATGGCAATCCATCCTTTTTTGAAATATTTCATACTGATGTGGTGGACATGACTGGCCACCCTACAAACCGACATTGCCTTTCCCTGAGCCATGCTGCTAAAATGGTCAAAACCACGACTAAAACCTGACACACACATTTTCGTTTAAAAACACTAAGAGTAAAACTAAAATCAAAATTAAAAATGTATTATGGCAATTAAAGTGAACTGTCTCAGATTCTCCATGATGTCAATGTTTCAACTTAGTTCGATTTTTTAGTTTTTACCCGTAATTAATTGAGAAAGCAGAGTGGAGAGAAACCAAAAGAGCAAACAAGCATTAACCCTTTAAATGATGTTCCATTTGTGCAACTGGAGTATAATTGGACTGTAACAACTCGGTTTTTTTTATGGTTAATTAAGATTTAATAGACAGAAATATAAGGAAAAGTGTAAGTGATACTGCAGGTCAGGAAGTGAGGAGACTCCACTGTCTGCTCGTCCACTACATTTAAATTATGACTGAGTGAGATTGAATTAGATGAGAATAGATAGAAGTCATGGAGGTTATTGCTACCATCACACACACACACACACACGCAAATACACACATTCTAATGAGGCAGAGAGGAGAAAGTCGGCAATTGTAAACATGATTATCTCTAATCCAACACAGTCCACTTTTATAAGACATGATCATAGCCGAGTGTGTGTGTGTGTGTGTGTGCGTTAGTGTTTGACCTCAGGAGGACCTTTCTATCTATTTCTTGAATTTGATGGGAAAATAGGAGGCAAAGAAACAGGTAAGAAAAAGAGGTGCCAAATATGCACAAAATTTTTTTAAATAAACAAACATATTTGTGCAGATGACATATGTATGTATGTGTTTATATGTGGATGTGAATTTCCTCCAGTGCCTGCTCTTGTGGAGCCTGTCTGGACAATATGGACAAAAATCAAATATCACAATACTTTTGACTAAATCCCTTAATATCGATATTGCAGTAATATTACAGGGATGACCACTGGTGCTTTCACAAAATATTTACACAATGATAATTTTTGATAAATATTCATCAGTAATGTGGATATAATGACTGAGTGGGTAAAGGCACATCATAGAACAGTCTGGTAACTTCAGTACATTACATCACTTTACTGTAACGCAGCCTTGGGTTTTGCTGCTGGCCCCATAAAACAGGCGATTTGAAGATGTCACATCATTTTTCATAAGTGTTTTCTGACAGTTAAAGAGTTCAGTCAGTTTGAGAAAATAAACAACTGAAAAATTGTGTGTGTGTGTGTGTGTGTGTGTGTGTGGGGGGGGGGGGGGGGGGGGGGGGTTTCCATTAGTTCTGTTACCCATGAACCTTGGCTGCCGTTGCTATGGAGAAGAAAGCCAGTCAGAGGCACAACCGTATCTGATTCAAAACATTTAATTTTTTATTTTTTTTTTATTATTTCCTGGCAACAAAACACAGCACCATAGTTGCCAAATTCTGACTAAGAATAAGTTAATTGATTTTTGCTGCAGATCTCAGTGTTCTTACTGCCATCCACATTAGGAATGTAGTGAACTTCTGACCTTACAATTTTTACTTCCAGAATCGCAGGAACCCAAAAATAAGTCTTCTTTTGCGTTTGTGAAAGTGCCAACATGAAACTAAAACGCATCCTGCCATGTTTCTGTATTCCCCAAATGAGCCCAAAGAAGTAGAAATTCCTCAGATGATTCAGGATTTTGAAGAATTTCACAAATCATTATTTAAGTCTACCTATAAACTATAGAGTTTAAATAATAATAATAATAATAATAATAAGACAAACCTGACAGTGGATTAATTAAGGGCCTTCAGATTCCATCAACTGATCCACGATGGTGATGGACCATCGACACAACATTCTTTGTAACATGCAGCTCACGATGCAAACATCGTCTCTATTAAGATGAATGTTGCTCACAACAATTCAATTGATTTGTTCCCTTGAGGGATCCGCACAGATCCCAGCTGGCCTGAGTCAATAGCAGAAGGAGCAACGTTATTTTGGGGAAGTTGCCGTCACGTGTCCGAGCTCCATTGTTGCGTATTTGCAGTGTGGGGCTGTCAAGCGAACGCCACTAAAAATAGCACCTAGTCCTATTTCCCCCCCAAACTGTTGCTGTGCAAACACACCAACAACAGCAAGAAAAATGTACCCCACCCCCCACCCCCACCCCAACGGAGGCATCCAAACATACTCCAGGAAATATCTTAGTCCCTTATTCCCCTGCAGGGCATTCTTTATGTCTTGTCAGTGTCACCCTCACAACTCCTCCACTTAAAGTATTTTCTTGGGCAGGAGCATGAAATAATTTCTCATTTGTCAAGTAATTCAACCTGAAACGAAGCATCATCGCACAACAAAAGCTAATCTTCTTTATTTCAGAGAGAGACGCTGTCATTTTGTTTTTGAGTCTAATCTCGCAGGAAGTTAAACAAATTAAACAAATCCAATTAACCACCCTGCCTGAATTTCCTCCGCTTCTTCTGAAAAACAATGAGACTGAATATTTGTTTGGATAGATACGTGCATGCACGTGTTACCACGTCAGCACATGCATCCATCCTTAGTGAGTGTGTGCTGTGTTTCAAAGTGTGTGTGTGTGCGTGCCAAGAATGCTGTATGATTTGAAATTGAACTGATAATTGTGTCTGTAAAAGACGCACACACAAAAAAGACAAAGAGAGAGAGAGAGGAAAAAAACACACACACAAAAAGAATCTGGAGACGGCGAGCGCTCCGGGGGGACGAGACAGCTAAACAGATGATAATGGAGTGACAGAGAGAGAGCGGTGAGGCATAAGGAGCATGATGTGAAGGCTCCTTTTAGTGCAGGAAAGCAGGAATAATCCCTATTAAGGTAATTAGTGTTTCAGGAGACAAAGCGTAATTAAACAGAAACAGGCTATAAACTATGTGCTGTCTAAATATAACTCGTCCGTACGAATCCAGTCAGACTGTACAATCCATCGTCTCTGCATCCCCAAAACTGCAGGAAGGAGGAGTGTGTGCACATGTGTGTGTGTGTGGACGTGTGTGTGTGTATACATGCGTGCATTAGATGGGGTGGTGGGGGTGGTGTGTTTACAATAAGATCAAGAGAATGCTTGGCAGGACGTCAGCCTTGTAAAAGCACCAGGATTCCACATGGAAAACACTCACACACTCCGCGCTGTGGGGAAAACACACACAGGCCCAGAGAGAAAACAAACATGTGGCGCGAGAGGTTTTTGGTACATGCTGAGGAAGAGACTAGCAGAAGGACAGGGGGGGGGGGGCACCTCAAGGTGGGCAGAGAGGATTTCAACCTGGGAGTTTTTGGGATTTTCATCAGCTTTCATCTTAATGTCAACATGCCCCTCACTTTCTCTCTCTCTCTGTGTTTGTCTCTTTAGCTCTCGCTCCTCACCAGAGGCAGTGCTGTTCATTTTTCATCTTCACTTCAGCTCCTCTGGAGACTGGCTGGTGTGTGTTTGTGTGTAAGGGTTTTTTTTTCTTCTTATTTCGCTGGACACCTGATTTTTTTCTGTTTTTCTACAAGAACCAATCACTCACTACCTCCAACAGACGACACCAAGAGGGCCATTAAGAAATCATTTCAATCTACTACTAAATATATATTCATTTGAACCTTTGAATTTGAAGCTCCTGACAAGTGGATTTGGAGTTTGAAAAGAAAAAAATGTCAACATTTGTATGTTTCAGCAAATCCAATATGTAGATTTGCAGTTTGTTCTCTATTTTAATACCACTAAAAACTCTATGTAAGAAAGAACTGTGTAATTTGATGCTAATTATATGGATAACAAAGACAGTGTTTCATTGGTTCCGATGAATAAATTGCATTAATTGCTGAGCTAGTTTAATCAAGACAGTCTTTCAGTCAGCGAATAGCAAAAATGCCAAATTCATCTGCTGAGTGTATGATGCAGCATATAGAGAGAAATGGCATTCCACCTCAACAGTCCAACCGCATCCAAAACCTCCACAATAACATAAAGAGGGTGTGTGTTATACAGACATGAGAGCCTCTTGATATAATAATTTAGCTTTAGTGAAAATGCTTAATACCCACATTGGCCTGAAGATACTGCAATGAATTTAATCCTGCATCTTGCTTGCAAAGACACAAACGGGTTCATTTGAACAGCTTCATCTCGGACAGTCTTACCGGGTTCGGTGCAGTTCTTTTCAGGTTCGGTGTACAGCTTAGACTCATTGTCATAGGCTTCTTGCAGAAGGTGACGACTCTCCCACCTGGCCTCCTCCTCCTCCACCAGCATGGAGCTAGAAACGTGATATCCTGACATGGTAAGAAAGAGAAAGAGAGAGAGAGAAGAGTAAAATGGTTAAAAATGGTTGCATGGAACTCTCATTCACTTCAAACAAAACCACCACACAAACCATTAGTGGCAGCTCTCTCCCTGGGGAGTTGGCTCAGTGAAAGACACTGAATGCGTCGCATAAGCATTCAAAAAAAACGTGGTTTCATGCAACACAGTAGAGGACGTTTTAAAATTCACTACTGATGAACATTAGCTATAGACTTTTTATTCTCAAACAATGGCCGTGAAGCTCGAGCCCAAGTTAATTGACATTCCTGAATACTCCGAACATTCCCTCTCCCCGCTGAACAAAGGGTGATGAGACATGCATCCTGTGTCACCACGTTTCTGCAGGAGCATTAGCACGGCAGCATGCTGGGCACTGCGAAGCCGATCATTCCAGCTCAGTCATCTGGGTCACGGTATCCTCAAGCGCCCCCCCCCACCTCTGTCCCATCTCCTCTCCCACCATGCAACAGGCCCCGACTTAAGGTGCAGAGCACGCCGGGCTTCTATAAATAGCACCTCGCTCGGCTATATTTATCAAAAACGCAGAAACATGAAATGCTTGCAACGTTTTGGAAACGGCTACGTCGCAGGCAGATGGGAGAATAGACAGGCAGTGAGCAGGAACAGGATTGGAGTGATGAGTGTAGCTGCTGCTAAGAGGCTGAATTATAAGTCAATTTCAGTTTTGTAGGCGTGTACAATTACAAAGAACAGGAACATTTTAGCGACTTTCAGCTTGTTGTTTTGGTTCAGTCACATCACTCCACAGGAAGCTGGCGCATTTAGCAGCTGAAGAATCATTTTACAGCCAGTGTGGAGCTAAAAGGAGATCGAATACCGGACTTACATTCGCACGATGGCCAGAGACAGGACCTGAACATGAACGCTAACGTTCACCTGCGTCTGGTTGATGTCTAAAATTGAGACAATACATTATTAACTCCGGAATATTGGCACGACTTTACAGATGGTAAAAAAAAAAATCAGCTAGCCATAGTGTTATATGACACCTTAAGCAAATCATTTTGTTTCTGAGACATAAGTCCCGCACAGCTTGAAATGTCTACAGGCAGAAACCCAAATCTAAGCCTGCCAGCACACAGCTGGGTGTACTGCATGTAAGCAAAACTAAAACGCAGCTCTATGGATGCTTTAATATTACAAAAACATAACCAATATAAATGTTCAAGTATCTAAAAATACTATTTGCGCTGATTCCAGGCTATAGGTTATCTGTCTACCTTCTCTAAAAACAGTCTGGATGTGAACACTGTTCACAGGGACCACATCACCACCACTGCAAACACCATTTCATTCACATCCATTGTACTGGGCTGCAGGTAGAAACCTCAAACCCGACACAAATCAAACTACAACTATCATGCATGGATACACAACACCAAACATGCAAGTTGGTGAACTGACCCTTTCATTTTAGTTGTAAAAAGAAAGGTGCTCTTCTTTCTTCAAAACACACACACAATACACATATGTGCACACTTGCTTACAGTGTTTATAGTTCGACAAACACAACCGAAGGCTGAAATCTGCCAAGCTGAATCAGCTCCAAAGCAAACATAAAGCTGTGATGCCTCTTGCCCTCTTACTGTATGCTCTTCCCCTGAGCCAGTGTATTCGTGTGTGTGTGTGTGTGTGTGTGTGAGAGAGATTTAGTAGAAGACACTGAACAAGTTTAAAGCTTGAAACACACTCAACATACGGCACAGGAATACTCTCTTTGTCTTATCTTTACTTAATAACTGGAGTCTGTGGTCCATTAGTTGGCACACACACACACACACACACAGCTCTCTTAGTGTTTTAGGTGTTTGGTGGTCCAGTGAAGCAGAATGCATCATCACTGGCGAGGTTGCTATGGTGATATGTGACGTAACAGATAAGACACAGGGGGATGGGGTGAGGGTGACAAGGGGGATTGGGGGGGTTGGGGGTATGTGTGACATAACACTGAGTAACTCACGCACACACACAGACACACACACACAATACTGACTAACCAAACTATAAGCACGTGCTATCAGGCATGCTGTTTGACTCCGTCAGTCACTCACACTCACACACACACACACACACACACAGGTAAACGCATCGTATGAGCAGCCGCGAGCTTCTTCACTGCAGCAGCTCCACGTGGGAGAGGAGAACGCGAGCCTTGTCAGTCAGGATCACGTGGAAATGCAGATTTTCCATTTCCATGTTAACGTTGATCAATTTCAAAGTCAAATTCAGCTTCTCATATTTACAATGTTCCTATGGAGAGCTGAAAAGCAGACTAATGTGTATATGTATTTATCCTCTATTGGGAAAGATGCGTGATGAACACAAGCACATACACCTTCATCTGGGATCATAGTGTCTTTTATTATTTTAGTGTTGCAATGTCTCCTTGATATCTCAGGTTTCTGGTATAACTTCACAATTACATTCAGTATTGATATTCAGTATTCCCAGTAGATGATTTGGGGAAATGCATTTTTTTTATTTCACTGTTTTTTAAAGTAACCGTCACATCCAGCGTTGCAGTTCATCATGTAACAGCAACTACCAACCCGATGTCTATCTGTCTCTATGTTTCATCACCTTCATCGACCTGATGTAACATCGGAAAACGTTTGGTCTGGTCAGAGAGAAAGACAGGTCGAAACTTGAAGAAGCTCCGAGTTGCAGGAGAGAGCTGTGGCTCTTCTGAAAGCAACTCCGGGCTTCAGGAACAACAGCTGGCAAGAGCAACGTTTCATGTTTGGGGCAGCAGTAGCTCAGTCCATGGGGACTTTGCTTGAAAACCGGAGGGTGGCGGTTCAAGTCCCACATGGACCAAAATATGGAAGGTGGGCTGGTAGCTGGAGAGGTGCCAGTTCACCTCCTGGGCACTGGTTGTCCTGCATGTGTGTGTGTCCGGGTTAAATGCATGTAAAATAAAAATAGAGTGAAAAAATAATTTCCCCATTGAGGGATGAATAAAAGTTAATCTTAAAGTTTAACACTGAGCTCAGCCAGCAGACGACTGTCTTAGATGAGAGTAGAACGTCTCTTCATAAACTGTATAAGAAACACACTAGGTTCTAGGAAGGAGACGTTAATTATAATCTGCTCAAAAGTCACCGTGTCCTCCAAGTTAGATACAAGAGGCTCAGCCGCAACCAGAATTCTGTCAGTAGTCTAACATCAGCTGCTTTTTAGCCTTAAATACTTTCACCGCTCACTCAAGAGACAGATCAGGCAACCTCTGAGGCACATTTAGGTTTACTCCACTCTAACTGCCCTGTGCTGGGACAGCCTCCAGCCACTCATTTAGTTTGCTGTTTGTAGTACACATGCTTATAATACGTGTACTTTGTGAACATGCATACAGTATATTAATATGCAGTAGATGGGAAAACACTTCACATAAATGAAAGGTGTTTTATGTTCTGGAGACGCCTGTGCGCCCGCGCCAACTGAAGCCCTTTGCTCTTTGTCTGCATTTATTAATAAGATCTGGTCTGAGCAGATTTTAACACAATTTCATGCCAAAACAAGCACCAAAAATCGCACCGCGCTGCCTAATCAGCACAAACACAGCCTCAGCTGCGCCCCTCCTCCCGCCGCAGCACAAACATGTCCGTCTGGTGCCAGAAAGTGACCGAACGGGAGCAGAAAATAGACTCGCACTTGAGGAAAACTGCATGAAGATGGCATTTGGCTGAGTGCTGGCATTGCACTGGCAGGGAAACATGAGCCCGCAGAGGTCGAAACAGATAATGATACAAAGGGTGACTAAATAACAGGTGAATGAGTGCGTGTGTGTGTTGATTTCCCTCCAGATTTCAGACAGTATGAAGTCAGCCAAGATGTGTAGTACCTGCAGGAATCTCTACCTCATAGATCTAGGCCAGCAGCGTGTTTATGTGTGTGTGAGAAGGGAGTGTGTATAGGGGAAAAAAAAAATGCTTCAGGGGAATCTGAAACACCAAGGGAGCTGCAATCAACCCCACAAATATTCTACCCATCCAGGTCTTCACTACATTTATGTATCCATTCCCCTCTCTGTCAGTAACACAGTGTCCTATATCGGCCAGAGTCCTATGTCTATAGGTCTAAGCCGACCCCATAACGTCACATACCATGCCCGCCCATCGCTCCTCACTGTCATCCTTAATTAGCTACTTTATCATCATTAGTGTCCCTTGGTGGACATGTGTGTGTGTGTGTGAATACATGTGAAGACTGATTGCGTATAGAGTGGGTTGTATGTGTTTGGTTTTCTGTACATTATATATTTGTGTTCAGGCTTATCACTAGTCTATTAAAGTCCTGTGTGTATGTACAGTATGTGTGCATGTGTATGAGTGCTAGCTACAACCCTTGTCCCTAGAGAGATAAGAATCAGGCCACGAGCACGTGGCTCCCGCTATACGGTGCAATAACACGCTACACGTGATACAGACATCCTTGGCTTCCCTTCATAGGACATCCAATATCTAGGTTACCGTTTTGTATTATTATAGAATGCATACATACATTAGTTTCAGGCACCCATGGCGAATGAAAGCTCTAATAAATCTAATCATTTTTTTTAACCCAGACGTCCCAGCTCTGACAGGGACACTGTCGCTTGCCTCAATGGCAGTCCTTCATAACGTGATGGATGCTGAATGAAAATATTTTACTGAACGAGCCATAAAGCTGTTGATGATAAGTAACCCTAATGACCCGGCACAACTATCAGCTATGATCACGGAAGATGATGTGATGAGTTCATGTGAGAAGACGGTGTGCCGCGCACCGTGCAGCGGCTGCGCGTGAAGACGTTTGCCGCTGCAGAGCAGACTCGCACACTCGTGTTGAATGTTGGGTTCATGTGTGAGCTGGACAAGAGAGGTGACACTTCTGTTTTTGTAATTAGATTACTTTTATATTTCAAATGATTTGAGATGCATCATCTCGTTTTCAAGGGAGTCCCAAACAAACACTCACGAAACAGAGAGAGACGGCAACTGGAAATTGAATTCAACTGAATTAATGCTACTGTATGCCGCATCGAATTGAAGCCAGTGTCAATATCTGTCAAAGAAAACTTGACTGATTGATCCTTCTGCTGTCTCAATACGCATCTGTGCAGGAGTGAGAGACGAGTACAGGAAGTGTAGATGCTGGTCGTTGTAGTAGAAGTTGTGCTCAGTGTCAAACGAACAATGTAACGTGCTACGGTCTATTTCTTTGGTCAGTATTGCAGCAGACACACAAAGACGGCCTAATAAAAAAAAAAAAGACTAACAAAAACAATAGGACTCGAGCTAATAGAGACTGAAACACTGTTCTGTTTCAGAGATAAGAAAACCTACTTCAAAATCCCACTGACACGTGTCACCTAGTTAATAACAAAAACATCCAGCCTCGGCACAGAACCTCTCTCTACAGTATGCCGCGTGGCTCGACAAGACAAGACAGACACGTCCTAGTTCAGACAAGCAGGCGAGAGACGTTCGTACGCAGCGAAAAACAAAACAAAACCCACACACACACGCGGCATCAGAGGGAGAACCACAAATCCTGACTGTCACGCTGCCAACTGAAATTCACAAACACACTACCTGCGAGCGCTCAGCTACATCCTCTCAATAGCTAACACTGCTGTGAACTGCATGTCACACACCTCACTCTCTCAGACACACACACACACGCGCCATCTAAGCCTTTGCCATGTGATTACCCATCAATAAATCAATATGACTATGAGTGGTTAAGAATGACATCAGTCCCTTGTGTTTTGAAGAAAGAAAAAGAACTGTATCTGTCTCTGCAAGTGAAGATTTTCCTGAGGGGACATATATATACTTTATACAGTATATTTACTCATATCTGAATTTATATGTTAAAAAAAAAACAAAAAAAAAAACAACAACAATCCCGTCAGTGGGTCTCTATAATTGTTGCTTAATGAACGCGACAGCTCGTTAATGGTCTCATTAGCTGACACCACTCCTGCTGTGAGTGTGTAAGGGTGCTGTCATCTATCGCCTCTCACTCTCGTCTCTCTTTCTGTCTGAAGAGTCAGGCCAGGCAGGAGGGCTCAGAGGAGCCTCCGTTGCCCGCAGAAGAGGGTCATATGTGGGGACTTGAGTGTTGAACACTCCCCTCTTTTCTCCCGTGGAGCTTTACCTATAGCTTTTCCAATGTGATCAGCTGTCTGATGTGAGCATAGAACGGCTTGTTTCAAATGAACTAAAAATGCTAATAATAATAAAAATGATAATAATAATAATAATAGGTTTACCATATACTGACTAGGCATCTGACAGTTCCATAGTGCTTATTTTGAATGTGCAAGAGATGCCAAAAGTTTACTGTCGGAAACTTTTTTTTTTTTAAACAAAAGTACTCAAAACAAAAGCTATTTTTATAGCATGAAGTCATCTTTGATAAAGGTAAAACTTCTGCGTTTTTTTTATCTCTTTATCTCCCCCCAAGCTGTAACGATAAAACTGATGTCTACCTGCAGCAAATTCAAGGCAAGTATGATCATGCGAGTGTGACTGAAGGGAGGCGCGATCAGAATTTTGATATCTTTGAAGCATCATCTGGAGGAGTTGATAGCGCAGACAAGTCGTGCTACAAACAACAATAATGCACTTGGTGTGTGTGTGTGTGTGTGTGCGTGTGTGTGTGTGTGTGGGTGGTTATGGGTGTGGGTGTGTGTTCAAACAAACCGGGTCATACAATATGTTGTCCAAACGACGTCTATCTAACCGCAATAGTGACGTCAGTGATGGATAATAACAAGAATGATTATTCGCTGTATGCTTGCAATTTATCAATTTTCATACAGACTCATACATTGAAAAGTGACACATTGATTGAAAATAGCTGGAGCTATAACATACATGATATGATATGCTAATGATGTCTGACAAGTTTTTACTTTCTTACTGATGAGGTCTATTCAGTTTGCAGTTGACAGCTATGCCAAGCTGTCCAAGCCAACGGTAACTTCACAAACTGAAAGGACTTCAACACCCCACGTTTAAAATGATGATACGAGATGTTTGAAAGTCTAACTGGAAGAGTCCATTTAAAGTAAACATCTGCTAACCCAGCTGAGTTGCCCGTGAACACCGTAAACAAGGAAATTATATAGTTTGGCCGAGTCACAGAATTCAATTAATCAGCTACAGCTGACTCATTTGAAATTGATGGTCTCTAAATTGTCTTTTAGCATACTATTAATAGCAGGAATCATAGCCTAAAAACCTAAAAACCTCTTTTAAAAATCTCAATTTCAATAAATAATATCCATTATAGTATTATTATTATTATATATAGTCTGTAGTACAGGTTTTCTAAACAATACACAATTGCTCTACTCATTTTGAGACATAACTATAAATCAGCACACAAGATCAATTTCCGAGACACTCGGAATCTTCTACAGACAGATATTAACAGGACACAGATATAACACATATGTATTTCAAGCACAAAACAGTCGAGGGGATGAATCATGACACAAAAAAAACAAGCTCATCCTGTTTTTGATTTTGGTGGAAATTCCTGTTTGGCATTTGAAAAAGTTACAGTGAGATGAGGAGGAGCGAATCATCTTCACTCTGATCCTGCTTTTCATTTTAATTCGACTCTTCTGACCTTTCCCGCAGACAAATATACTAAATCTGCTCTTTCTTTCTGGCCCACAGCAGATCCATGTCCCTTTGGATGAGCAGCTCATCCGGTATACATGTCACATATGATAACCCACATGATGTCAACACGATGTCACTCATGTCAGGGTGTGTGAATGTGTTGCGTAAGTGTCATGTTGCCTTTGCAAATCAAAACGCACAGGTCCGGAACCTGAAGAGAGATTTTCTTACAGCATGAATTCTCTTCCACACTGCAACGCAGCCCAAATAATGTATGAGCTTCAGAGCAGCAAAAACTAAAAAGTGTGTGTGTGTGTGTGAGAGACAGAGTGAGAAGATGGTCATCATTGTAGAAATGTTTTATGTGTAGAGATCTAACAAGCACACATACACACACACACACACACATTTCAGTACAAATAGTCTCTCCAGTGCTGAAACGACTTCAGACTAGATAGTTACGTAATCAGGGTGTATTTGCCCCAAATGGTCCAAAAATGCTCTGACCAGTTGAAGCCTAAAACATTTTTTTAAATAAATGTGTAAAATCTATGGGCCAAGTGGGAACTCGTGGGAAAAACACCACTTTGCATATTCAGCTGGCCGCACAGTGTGGAATCAAACCCAAAAGCTACAAAAGCTCATGTGACAGGCGGGCAACTTATGTTTGATTAAATAGGCGCTGTTGTTGAGTCCGGTATTTAGTTCTTATAATACATCCAAGCTCTATCCATCCATAATAGCTCACAATCAGTTTGCACGATTATTCAAGAGATGTATTCGTTCCACTGATGGTTTCAGTGACAGAGCACCATGCCTCCTCTGTGGCGCAGCTCGTACGCCAGCAGAGCTCATACTCCAGCAGAGCTCATACGCCAGCAGAGCTCGTACGCCAGCAGAGCTCATACGCCAGCAGAGCTCATATGATGTCATATCTTCTTAGACTTTATAGGTCTCTGTTCATCCAACTAAAATTAATTTGCCTTTTTTCTCTGCTTATGTACTCTGTAAATCACTTGTCCCGTATTCCCACTGGCCTCCTCAACAACCAACCTACCGTCCCCCTGTCTCGGTCTATTCTAGGACTGCCATTAACAGTCATTTTCATTATCAATTCATCTATTGATTATTTCCTCAATTACATGATTAGTTGTTTGGTCTATAAAATGTCAGAAAAATTGAGAAAAATGTCAATCACTCCCAATCATTTCCCAAAACCCAAGATGCTTCCTAAAATATCTTGTTTTGCCATCACCAATAGTCCATAACCTCAATATATTCAGTCTGGTATCATAGGGGGAAAAGCACAATTAGAAAATGAAACATTCATATTAATCTGAAATCAGAGAAACGATTAATCGACTATCAAAAATCAGAAATCTTATCAGATAAAGCTATTATTTTTCTGCTAATCGATAAATGGACTAATCATGGCATCTCTAGTCTATTCTAAAAACCACCTCGGCAGACATTCTTATGAACTACATGAATGCATCACTCAGCGAATATTATAATATACAATATAAGTTCTTTTCCTGTCTTTAGAACATAATACATTATATATAATAGAAGGGCTTCTGGAAGCCAGGCTGCCTATGAAACTGGCAGCAGATAAGGAGACAGTTCCACTCATTATCTTTCCAGCGAGGAGATGAATATCCTCAGTGTATTTATCTTTTCAATAGGAAAGGCTTTTCTAATCTTTACCATAATAAGCTTCTGTCCAACTGTCCATCTGAGAGTATGATTAATCTGATCGGAGTAATTAAAAGCTTAATGGGTTCCTCTGGCCCCGCTAAGTGCAGGTGAATAGCACTGTGATTGTGTTTGCATTGTTCAGGGGAACAAAAGGGCTCTGTGGGCTAATCGCTGCAGGAGAGCTCAATCACACACCAGCCTGTGTCATCGTCAGCCAATGAGAGCCACTCAGGTAATTCAGAGATAATGTGGGTTTTACATTAGTATTTTCCCTGTGTTTAGGGGCTAACAGTGGCAGTAAGATACGGTGGCATATATTCAAGAGTGTTGTTTATTAGTTCAAGAGGATACTATTAAACTGTTGTTAAATTAATCGCCAATGATTTTGATAATCCTTTAATCGTCCGGAGTCAAGAAGAGTTAAAGTTTTGAGTCTCTGATTCCAGCTTGTTAAATGTGTAGTTTGGCGTTTATTTAGTTCTATATGACAGTAAACTGAATATCTTTGGGTTTTGGGTAGTGATGCTCCGATCACCATTTTTTGGGCCTATCACAGATACCGATCACCAAAAAACTTGATCTGCCGATTGCCGATCACTGCCGATCAAAGAATGAATTTAAAATTTTAAATAATTAACTATAAAAAACAGTCAAAATCTTCAAATGTACAGAATACCTTTATTTTACTGTAGCCTTTGAGAACAATATCCATGTCACCAATATCAACAATATCCATGTTTCAAAATAAAAATATGAATTTTCCATTCAAAATTTAAAACGTCGCTAATAATGTACGTTACGTGATCGGCTTCCTGATCGGCATGTTTTTCCGATCGCCGATCAGGCTATTTTTAGACAATATCGGCCGATCAATCGGAGCAACACTAGTTTTGGGTAGATAAAACAACACATTTGAAGTCATCCTGTGCTTTGGGAAACAGTGATTTTTCCACCATCTCCTGACATTGTAAGGAGAAAAAGACTCACTTATCCGGAACATAATTGTTAGGTAAATCAATGATGAAAATAAATGTTAGTTGCACCGCAAAACAAACGTATGAACTGGATTTTACCAAGATTCTCACCGGGTTTTTTTTTTTTTTGGGGGGGGGGGGGTTAAGTAAATGTGTTGAATGTTGCCATTCTGTTGCGTTTTACAACACGTTTAGCTTTAAGCAGCACTCAGAGTACATCCTCACAGAGCCGCGAGCATTGCTGTAAGACTCTTGAGGTCTCGGTATTCTTAAAATGTCTCGCTTGTCATTTTTTGTATGTACAAACGGAGTGCCACATCCTGATGTCTGTAAGGACAGACTGTACGAAAAGTCTGCACTGCTTCCCCATTTGAATGACTATTGCCTCTAGCTGTTACACTCCTAATGCTGATGTCTTCATTGCCATTTTAAATCCTATCAAAAAAATAAATTGCTATGGCATGCCTTGATGTAATGGAAGGATGTCCTGTCTCTCCGATATAGGCAATGTTTCAGAAAAGGGAACTTTGGTCTGTAAAGGTAATTATATTACATGCTTTATTTGGACCAAAAGTAACAAAGGAAGTGTCCCATTCAGGGAAAATCTACCTTTGCTGAAACAGTATTCACAACAAAAACATCATCTTCTTTGCTTTGTGTGTTAACCTACCTTTGAATTTCTGCTCAAATGTTTGCTTGAGCCCGTCTCTTATATTACCTTGATTTTAATCTATAGCCACTAACCTACATTTTACTGCATTACAATTCACAGACCAGTACTGTCAGAAATCCCCTCTGGGGAAACCGGCGGACTGTTTCATTTCTAATGTACAAGGAGGGGGCTCTGTATAGAAGGAGAGAATGTATAGGGCCGGTTAGAGGTATAGCAGACCTTTGCCCAGCTCATCAATCAAATGCTTAATGAGGACTTTTACTGTGCTTCTCTAAATATAGCCGCAGGGGTCTACAGGTCAGCTTGAGACAGCAGCGGGACATATTTGGAAAAACCTATATGAAAATTTGACAATCCCGAGACTGGGTGAGTAGGAGAAACAACGAGAGGCAAGAATAAGTAAGAGTTTTTATTGCCTTTAATCTTCGCCTGTGCTTTGTACAACACGCCGTTTTGGCGTTTTAATGTGGAGGTATTTGGAAAAAACCAAACCGAAACTCCTGCTAAGGAGCTTTTGCACAGACTTTTAGAATTTAGCTGGCTTCGTGTAGCCGTAGGTTGAAGACTGTTAGCTTTCACTATTTTGCATGGACTTAGGAGAATTACATCCAGTAACAATGGATTATGCTGCTAGTCGTTAAACTGAGCCTGTCAATGGTGATTACTAACATACTGTAAAACAATCAGACAATAGACAATAAGGAGGAAGAGGAGATGAGAGAAGAACATGGAAGAATAAAGAAAGAGAAAGAAGGTAATGTAAGTAAAGACAACAGCAGGTCCACACAATCTACAATGGCCACACTCCTCCTGAGGGATGGACTCCTCTCTTCAACTCTTCCTCCTTTCATCCGTCTCTCTGAGCTGTGCAAAGATCCCAGAATACACATGGCGGGTGCTAAAATAGGCTTTGGGCTGAGTGATGAATTAGCCAGGGCGTATTTGGAGAGCAAGGGAGTAAAAGATGGAGAGAGAGAGAGAGAGAGAGAGAGAGAGAGACACAGAGAGAGAGATAAAAAATAGCTCCTAATGTTTAATCACAGCTAGATCTAATACAGTACATGGCCCACAGACAAACTTAGTGACCCTTACTCAGATTTGCTCATCCATCATAATCGAGCTCTCAATGTGTTTATGTGTCTGAGTATGTGTGTGTGTGTGTGTGTGTGTGTGTGTGTGATTTGATTACGAACACGTGAGAATGGGCTCCTGAGGGTGAGAGATAAAGCTGTTGTTAACAGATTGGGAACAATCATAAGACACGGACACACACATACATACATACACCTACAAATCTGTAATTCTTAAATCATTTGATAGTTCTACGACCTTTTTGCTGCTGGAGGTATAAAACCATTGCTCTGTTTACTGACATCAAACAGTTCCAATAGTTGGATCAATAAGAACTGACAGACTGGCGTTGTAGTCACGTTCCTGCGTCTATAGGACTATCACGGCAGTGGTGATGTCTTGTCATTCGTCTTGACAAGTGTCAAGATTCAAAACTTTTCAAGGACCCCTAATATGTCAGCAATCACTATATATTCAACTAGGAAGGTACAATCTGTTATTTAGTGAGATATTGGATGGTTTTTAACCTTTGGACAGAGTCAGGCTAGCTGTTTCCCCCTGTTTTAACTCTTTATGCTAAGCTACGCTAACTGTCTACTGCCTCTGGCTACAGACTTGCCACATGGATATATGAGAGTGGTATGGATTCTTTCATATAACTCTCAGCAAGAAAAAAAACCCCACATATTTCGCAAATGTTTTTTGCCTGGAGCTCTAGAAACAAATCAGTGCAGTAATGCTGGAGTACAACCATGACTGAGGTTTGTTTTATGTTACTGAGTTCATGGTACTTTAAGGTAACCGTATTAGCATGATTTATTGAGGAAAATTCACCATATGAATACCTAAAAAAGGGGGTTGACAAGGTCCCTCAACCAAATGGCCCTAAGATTACAAATAAAATATATCAAACAATTTTCATTATTGATTAATCTGCTGGCTATTGTTTGGCTAACAAGTTCTCCGAACCAATTTGAAAGGTTATAAGTCAATGTCGGTTCCAACTTGGTTCCATTGCCCCCAAGAGGCCAAAAGATCAATTATTGCAGGTTTCAGATGTTAATTGATTCAATTATGATTTAGTGATGCTTATTCCTCAAATAACCAAAAAACATTTATATAGTATATAATGTACACATAGTAAACCTGGGGCCAAGGGCAGTTGTCTGACTCACACATTTGTGATAGAAGCAAGTCAAATTTTCCAGAAATTTAATTGGAAAAAAAAAAAAAAAAAAACTTATCAGCAGATAGCTAACTCAGTATAAACAGAGTTACATTTGGCAGATACATTTCTACATTTCTACCTAATGTCACATTATTCGGTATATGTTGTTATATCAGGCTTCCTACTACCGTATTTTTCGGGCAATAAAGCGCATCGGATTAAAAGGCGCAATAAGCGAAAACAAAACGTGTGTCAGATAAGTCGAACTTTATTCAACTAATTTTAAAATAACTCTCAGTTGTAGGTTGACACAAAAATATAAGTTTAAGTGGTGCGATTTCCGCATCAAACATTCAACAGTCCGGATCCCTCTCAACATTGTTCAGTTTTAACACAAAAATACAAAACAGAGTTTAACAGTTGGGTGATTTTAGGATCCAACATGTCCGGATCCCTCTCGTCATTATCCGAGTCAGTCTCGTTGCTGTTCAGTGATGATTCTGGCCTCTGCGAGGCTCCTGACTCGCGGAGTAATACGTTATTAACCGTAATGTGTACAACATAAAATCGGTTCGAGGTTAGCAAACACAATCAAAGGTCATACATAAGGCGCACTGGATTATAAGGCGCACTGTTGATTTTTGAGAAAATTTTATGATTTTAGATGCGCCTTATAGTCCGAAATATACGGTATATGTAAAGTACATTAGTCTGGGTTCACTTGCAGCCTCAAAACACAGAGAGGTTTAGCTGCTGCTGCTGGAGGAGACAAGAGGCCACTTAATTAGCAGCCAGACAGCAGAATGTTTTGTATGAGGTACAAGAGCACACATGCACACATTCATCACTCTCTCTTCATCACTCTCTCTTCATCACTCTCTCTCTCTCGCACACACACACACACACACACACACACATATATACACAAACACTTACATCATTCTGAACTTAGTGTGACATTTTTCTCACTGTGCTTATTAAATCATTGCATTATCCTCATTATGATTTGGAATGCACAAAGACCAGCGTCACATTGTCCTTAACTCCCGGGAGACTGGTAGAGCAGCATCACCGCATGATCCCGCACTGCACTCCAGCATATAATCCAAAGTCTTTCCCCCCATGCAGTTCAAAGTGTCATGCAGTCAGTCTACTCGAGATGTTACACACTGGATCCGCTCTGCTGTGGATTCATTATTCATCTCCAGGCTTAAATTAAACATAGGCAGGGACTTCCATGAAATCAACAGGACTCTTATGATAACCTCATTATTTGCCAGAAGCCTGTGAGTACCTGTGTGTGATTGTGTACATGTGTATATATATATATATATATACATACACACACACACACACACACACACTTTTGATATGTGATTGTGTGTACACCAAAATTACATTAAAGAGCCAGGTGGTTCGCTAACACATCAAGCTAATCACATTGCATCTGGTAGTGCTCTTTGTTTTACGGAGCTAACGTTTACAAAAGCAACAATGACCTAACAACTCCACATGATGAACAAGTTAGTTATGATCAAAATTACAATGTGTAATGTGAGAGGGGTCGCTTGTAGTAACAAACCCATAGAGAATTATTGTTATTACCAAAAGGTGATTGATAATATGACAATGTTGTGTTAACAGTTTGTTCAGCTCACCCCCAAGTGGCCCTTAAAAAGTATCAATGTGGCTTTAATATAGCTAAGGTCAACAGTCATAGCACTTTCATTTTAATAACCAGTCATCAAGTATGATCTGCCAAAGAATTACATACACGAGATAAATTCTATTGTTGATGCAAGACAGATCCTGGTAGTCTTAACACAGCAAACTATTCTGGATGCTGAATCAATGTAAAGATGGGTTATATCTCATGATGAAGTGATTTCTAGTTTCAATGAGACCAGGCAAGGACAATCAATGTCCGTGAAAAGGCTATGAGTGAATGTGTCTGTATATGAGTGTGTGTTCAGGGGCCTCCTGCAGTGTTAATGCCTGGTATTCAACGACAAAAGCATGGCCCCGTCACCCACACAATCATACAATGGGAGAATAGGAGCTTTGAGTGACTCACACCTGCAGCTCATTGGTTCACTGAAGCAGAACTGGAAAAAAAAAACAGAAAGTGCTGACATCTCATCCAACCTACAATGACACTTTACTGCCTGTCTAGACCCCACACACCCTCATCTGAAAAGGTCTGATATGAGGGACCTGAGTATGGGCAAAATGGTACTGCCCTCCACTGTATGACAGGATTTTTAAATAAAAAAAATAGTGTATTGAAGTTAAAGGGTTGGTCATAATCCAATTTGCTTTCCAACTGTGGTCCGTGCAGTTGAGTCCACATGGTCTGTATTTAAATACAGGCAACTGGAACCAAAGTTACATACTAAAGGTTTTCAAAGTGCGATGCATGCTTCCACACAGGGTCTGAACATAAAAAAAAACGTATAACATAATATCTGAACACATAGACATGATACACATATTTTTAGATTCAGTCTGACTTATACTTCCTAAAGATATCATCTCAGATGCGTATATTTACATGCGTGTATGTATATATAGATAAGTATATATGTGAATCCCATTACGCCACTATCTTATGTAATAAAATCCAGCCCTTACTGCCGTTAATCAAGAAATCAAAAGGTGAAAGTACTTAAGATATACATAAACGAGTCCTATTTTTCTTACAATGATGTATGCGTGTTGATTCTCAGTGATACTCACAGTGCTAACAACCCTTTTCACGTTACAGTAAACCATCCCACTCACCGTTAAAATAAACAATTTCCTTAATGCACCTTTAAACGTGACGTCTAATCTCCTCCCCAGTCCATTCAGATCATGTAGTGTACCAGTTTTACACACCAGTGGCTGCATGCATTTGCATTTGGCCACAGCCTTGAAATAACACGAGTCGACTCTTGTCCATCATTCAGTCGGAGAAGAGGACCGTATGATTTTTAGCGATCAAACCCGGAGTGAAGACGGGCCCCATTAGGTGCTCGGTTTCTTACGATAACACTAAGCCATCTGTCAAAATCTGGACTCGCTGTCACAAAGCCTGTAAAAAGCAGCTTGTATAATGAAGTGCTACCATCGGATCAAGAGATGCGTATAACTGAGATGAGACAGAGCGAGAAAAGAGAAAAGGGGGAAAAAAACGAGAGAGAGAGAGAGAGAGAGAGAGAGAGAGATCCACATATTGCAGTCCCTGATGAACACCAGCAGGCCATTTGCACCTCATATTCTGACTGTTTCATTCATCACACACACACACACACACGCAGGCTTATGTCATGTCGCTACTGTACTCTCTTCATTTTACAGCAGTACATTGTGCAGTAATGTTAACACTGTTAAGAGGCTGTGTTTGTGTATGTTGGTAACTCATGTGCATGTATTAAATTGTGCACAAGTGCAGATGAAGGTCAGTTCATCCATGCTGAGCACAGTCACTCACAGCAAAGTGGAGAGATTAATATGTGACTGTGTGACATGTTTGTAAAAATGTTACATGCAACCTCAGCTGTGAAAAAACAAATAATCATTTGTACGATTATTACGGTTTGGTATGAAACCTTTTATACAGATGAAATGTGTCCATCACATCTGGCATCTGTGTACTTTTCTCTTCGATTTTTCTTAATCAGAATACTTCCAATGTCAGACATTGTTCAACAAAGTTGGGTCGCTTGTGTTTAGATAATTTAAAAGTAAGTAGATAATTTAAAGTCTGATGCTTTGTGCACAATTTCATTAGAAGTCAAAGGAAAGACACAAGTGGATATGAATCAATGCAAATTCATTCACAAGCATGAGTTGAAAGTATGAAATCCATGCTCACGTCAGGACTTAAAGAATCTAGCATTACTTCATAAATGTACAAAGACAGGAGGGAAACTGAAAACTGACTAAAGGGACATGACACAGATTTGCAAGAGACCAGTCAGAGGCTAAACTGCCATAACAACACGCTCACAAACTAGCTTACAGCCAACATCTGTACACTCCAGTCAGTACATGAGCTGTTTGAGATGAAAAAAACAACAATCCAGAACCGGGTTTACTTTAGACTGGGTTTACATTTTTCCAGTTACAGTTTCACAAAAAATAAGACTTATTTTACGTCTAGAAAGTGATCCACCTACACTCCGCGGCTAACTCACAACTAAAAGCCGCTTGAATGTGGATTTCTATCTGAAGTCTGACTATAAGATTGGCAGTAAACCGCAACCAAAGTCTTTGTGAAGCCGGCAGTTACATGAGAGACACTATGAAATTCACATATAACACCTTAGGAGGCCGTACTGGTTTGCTAAATGTAAAAAAGCAGTTTGCTAACACATGTACAACTTTAGCATGCTAACATTTAGCGCTATACTTCTTTATCACGGTCACCATCTTGGTTTAGCTAAATTAACGTTTGCTAATGAGTGCTAAACAAAAAAGTATTTTGGTCTTAACCCAAAGTACTGGACTAATTTAAACATTGACCTGATGGTGGCGCTAAATGGAAAGTCAGGTGACCGCCATAGCTATTACAATTCATATTCTGGGGCGCAGAAGCATCTGTGCTAAAATTAATAACAATCCATTCAATTTTTTTAAATAATTTGACTAAATTGGTGGAGCAACCAACCACCAACACCAAGTGTACCAATAGAAAAACAAGTTCGAAGATAAGGTATTAAAAACAGCAAGGTTACTTCCAAAACCTACATTATAAAGAAGAAAAAAGCCTGCTGCATTAAGAGTGGTTGAGTAAACTGTTGTTAACAGAAACAATGACGCAGATATGAGCTGGTGAGGCGAAACGGCAAATAAACAAGTCAACAAACGGGCGTGCTTGTGCTTGAGCAAACTGCGAACAGGCCTTTTGAAGACTGTGTGCTGATGATACGGGAGAGAGTAAAAGAAAAGGAAACTTCAGCCCCTACGAAGGGCAAAAGGGTTACAGCTACAGGGGTATGAAGCAAAATGATAGCTGAGTGGCACTGAGATGGAGGCAGAGAGGGACGGGATGAGAGCTTAGTGGCCGCTAGATGCAGAGGATGATTGAGAGAGTGCAACAGAGGAGGGAGAAATGGATGGATGGGAGAAGGAGAGAGCCTGTTTGTGTCTGTCTCAGACTGGGGGAGTGTTGCTCTCTGTTCACACAGACTGACCCAGATGCAGCTGAATTAGACACAGTCCTGTGTGTGTGTGTGTGTGTGTGTGTGTGTGTGTGTGTTTGTGGATGGCAGCATAGGTATGACAGCTGAGGAGCTTAAGGTGGAGAAATACATGCAGTATTCCAAGCAGAAGTCTCTCTGTTTTTGAGAATTAAATATGTAATAGTGCAACATACCGTATTTTTCGGGCCACACATGAGGCGCATCAGATTAAAAGGCGCAATAAGCAAAAACAAAACGTGTGTCGGATAATTTACAATAACTCTGTTATAGGTTAGCACTAAAATACAAGTTTAAGTGGTGCGATTTCCGCATCAAACATGCTCGGATCCCTCTCAACATTGTTCAGTTTTAACACAAAAATACAAAACCGTCGTTCAGAGTTTAACGTTTGGGTGATTTTAGGATCCAACATATCCGGATCCCACTCGGATAATCACGATGTTCCGGGATGTTCAGTGATGATTCCGGCCTCTGCGAGGCTCCTGACTCGCGGAGTAATACGTTATTAGCCGTAAATGTGTGCAACATAAAATCGGTTCAAGGTTAGTAAACACAAATAAAGGTCATACATCTGGCACCCTGGATTATAAGGCGCACTGTTGATTTTTGAGAAAATTTAATAATTTTAGATGCGCCTTATAGTCCGAAATATACGTTATATCATTTTACCATCATTAGCACACTGGTTATCAACAGTTAAATAATGGTCTTCGTACGGAACATGGCACAATCTGCCTCATTTTGACTTGCTTTAAGGACATTACATCAAAGATGGATCAGCCTGCAGTGTGTTTTTCCACCAAACCCAGACCTTGATTTTGTTGTCAGCACATTCAGCTATGTAAAGAACACAGTATTTAATAAGAATATTTCATTGTCATTTTTGAGCAGTGTATTTAAAGCAGCTTTAGTCTACCTACAAACACTAAAGAGCAGCTCCTCTCAGAAAAAGGGAAATACAACTTCACATTTCTCTACACAATCGTGACTCGTCTAACCAAACAACTCGGGGTAACTTCCATAAAAAGTCGCTGATTTCACTGTGAACAAAGACATGAGAAAGTATCAACCTACTGATGGCTTCCTGTGCTCATCTTCAAATGTTAACAGCACACAACCATGGCAATCTGCTGCCCTGAGTCGTGCCTCTGGAACCTTTTATTTTGAATATGTATTTGCCTCTATAATTAACCAGCTTTAATATAAACCTAAATATAGCAGTTTGATTGTTGAGCTTGTTGGGGGAGCTATGAGGAAGTTTTACTCAGAGCAGTGGCTGAAATATTGTGTGCATGATGAATAAAAAAAAACCTTTTATGGATTTGTGAAAATGTTTCTTAAACCATTATCTCAGAAGGAAATGAACTAAGCTAAGATAAGACATACCATGAGTAGAAAATAATACAATTCCCCAAAAAATGTCCCTCTAATTTCAGAAATACTGCAATGCTTTGGCCAACAACAATATAACACTGAAATACCTGAAACACTGGTTGCATACAGAGTAAATATTCTTTCTGTTGCCTCTGTTAGAATTTGGATTTAGATGAAAATTGCATTCTTGTCACCGTTGACAAGCAGCCGTCTCGTCTCGCGTCCAGCCGATCAAAATGTTTGGCTGTTTTGCACCGCTTACCTCCGCATCTCTGTCGGCATTCTCTCAAGTCTAACTAGCTAATTAATGAACCTGTCAATCACTTTAAAGGCACCGCCCAGGGAGGCGCAGCAGCCCATTTGTGGGAAATGTCACAATCTGCCCATTGGTGCCTGAAACTAAAGATTCAAATGAATTTAGATGAGCAGAGAAGAGTCCAACATAACTAACAGCCAGAATATCGTTGATTCAAGATATTGGGTTTCCTGTGATGGACAGTATATAGCTGCTTAGAAGTGATGGCTGATAATGTATAGTCTGGTAATGTATATTTGTTTGCTCTCAGCTAATGGTGCTTTTATTTGGTTTCTTTTGCAGCTAAATAGTCTTATATCAACTCTTACATCAACAGTTAAATGCAAAACATACGTTAATTCTAAGTTTGGAGTTTTAAAGAAAAGTCTGTTTGAGGTAGAGAAGGAAAAGTAGAACTACTCCCTGCCAGGGAGATGCACCTGGAAATGCACTAAATATGTCCCCTTTAACCTCTCTCCACCCGCTCTCTGACTCAGAACCACCTTTCACTCCAATCCTCTCATCTACCTCTGCATAGACGCTCTTCCTTCATCTTTTCTCTCCTTCCTTCGCCAACCCCATCTCACCCCTCACTTTCTCCCTCACTTCGGTCTACCCATCTGCATCTCCCTCATCCCGTTCCTCCTTCCATCACTGCCACCGCTGTCCTCGCTTGCTCCCACTTTTCTTTTTTTATATCAAACCCCTCCACTCCCACATCCTCCGCCCTCTCCTTCCCCCCTTTTCCCTCCACTCTTGTCTCTTTTCCTTTTTGTCGAATTCGGCTCCTCCACTCCAAGTCCCTGAGGCTTCGTCAGCGCAAAGTGCTCCGTCTGTGCTCAGCTCTCCCCTCCCCATCCTCTGCTAGCATGCAAAGAGAAGGGGACCCACCGATCGGAGCTTTAAGTTATGTAATGAGATCATCTGGAGACTAATGCTGTATACCATATACACCAAACACCCATTAGCGGCTCTCTATACCATGACCATTTGTCTGTCTTTCAGGTTTGTCACAGATGGATGATGGAGGGACTTTGGCTTGAGCAGCGAGGTTCAATGACATTAAAACCTGGAGATAATAGCAATGGCAACATGCGTCTGCTCATATGGGTAATCCTCCCTCATATAGTGCTTTTGTCATGGGTCTTGTGTTTTCAGGAGGTAATATGTGGATGGATGGATGAGGCTGAGGGATGCTGGTGAAAATAAGGACAGATGGAAGCCAAAGGGAGATGAGGAGATATCAGGGCAAGCAGAGAGGTGTGTGTGTGTGCACATCCACGTGTCAATCCACAAAGACATGGGGGAACGCAAAAAAACTCAACACGTTTGTGCATGTGTGTGTGTCCAAGACCTTGAAAGCCTCCCGAGGGCTGAGGACAGATCCTCCCATGTGGTAGTCCATGTGAAAATGCTGCCAGCTAGCACCCAACTACCTCAGAGAGCATTTCTGCATCAGTGGAGGTCAACCTGGAGAGTGTGTTCTAATGACGGCACAGTTTAGTGCTGAAACCATTCATCGATTAAGGTGCTCAGGTAGTAGAAGTGGACTGCCATTACTCACAGGGTTATTGGATTTAATCCCCGATTCCTCCCGTCTGTATGACAGTAAGACACTGAACCAACATTGGCCCTACCATGTATATGTAGGGGAAAAAAAGGTAACATAATGTGACATTAATTGTCAGTCAAAAGTGTCAAATATTTGCAGGTTCGAGATTTTTCCAGTGAAATATGTTCTGTCATTTCATAGACAAAATAATCAATAAAATGAACAGATCAGAAAATGCTAAAAAAAAAAATGATTTCCTTCCAAAACACTGGAAGAGTTTCCTTCCACAATCCAATTAATTTAACGTCTTACTAACTAAACCGTTTCACTCCTACTCCACCAGACAGTCATGCAATCGTCATCTTCATCGACATCTCACATGAAAACAAGAAAAGGCTTTTTTTTTAATAAGATCATCATTTATGAAACTCATTTTTTGTTTGGTTAAAATAGCTTCGTCCCGTTAGTCCTACGGGGCATTAAAAAACATCAACATATTCTCTATCTTTAAGACTGTGTTGTGATATATTTTGGTTGATGAGCCGTTTTAAGATGTTTTTTCTCTGCCTGCACATTCATTTTACTGTTACTTGAATGTGTTTTAGTTTACAACCTTTACCTGTGCAAACAGATAAAACTATCAAAACTGTTACTGAACTGAGAATTTCAATGTCATAAGATGAAATGTGGCACTGATGAATGAATAAATGACTGATTTCCAAGTTACATGTTTGAAATATCTGGCATCGTCATGATATAATGAAACACAACACGATTCCTGGCGGCGATCTTGTGCGCTGGTGCAATTTCTCTTCCCAAATTAAATCCAGTTAAAGAACGCTTTCCCCCCCCAGAGCTCGTCACTGAGTCAACGTCATCAGTTTTCAAATGAACAAACAGACCACCAGGTATCTACAACATGTTCAACACGTCTTCATCCAGCCTTCACTTGTCTTGTTTCTTACTGTAGCTTGCTGTTAAGTAATTCAGGAAACACAGAGCAGCATAGTCACTGCTACCATTTCCAGGGGATTATTAGTTACAGATGTTCCACAACAACAAGGCGTGTTGTTGTTTTGTTCTGTACAGTGAATGTAAATGTGCATGCAGTCATACAGTATTGCTATAGTAATTCTAATGGGATCTGGATGTTTCTCAGTGGTGACTTTACAGATCCTATGCTGTATAGTATACAATATCAGTTTGTGTTTGTCCTATAATTCCTCGTGTTAACATTCACTGACTGGAGCTTTGCTGTAAATTTTAACCTTCCTAAAAACCATCACAGTTGATCTCAATGTGTTGTTGAACACATTCAAAGTGAAAGAAAACAGAAGAGGAAATATTCCCTATGACTTTATGTTTTCTCTAAAAGCCATTTTGCATCCAAACAGCCTGTTGTTTGTTTGCCAGAAACTCCACATGACTGCTGCTATCTTCATGACAAAAAAAAATCAACCTGTAATGTGTCTTGTTTGAAAGTAAAAGGTCGAGACGTTTAAACTGCTCCTCACCTGCTTTCTGAGCCACAGTCTGGAACCCTACGACGAGCCCCAGCAGTACCCCCGCAAAACACATCTGGAAGGCGAACAACTCCTTTCGCTTTCTCCGCCTGGCTTTGCTCCTTCGCCGGTTCAGCATCACTACTCCTCCGACGGCCGTCTCCGGCATCCCTTCTACCACCACGCGGGCCATGGCGCTCTTCTCTCGGCGAGCGTTCCAGCGGAACCCCCGGTGGTGGTGCAAAGCTACGAGAGACTGAAGCGAGGAGGAAGAGACAGAGAGATGTGCTGTGTGGGCACTGAAGTTACTCGACGGGAGAAGGTATTACTGGCTTGTCGGTGGGTTTGTAAAGACAACCAGGGTGTTAAAAAATAGAGTTTCCAGTCAGAGTTTTCAAAATAAAGCGTATTGTAAAACGATTAGCGTTCGTGATAGCTAGCTAAAATGTAGCAACGGAGATTTTAGGATAATTAAAAACTGTCTCCAGAATTTTATCCTTAAACACATAGTAAAACTATATAGTATATATTTATGACGATGATAGCTGATTCATTCATATTTTTATATATAAAACTGACAGGAAATGTCAGGTATGTGTGATTCACACAAGGTTTTGCTCCAGTCTCTGGTTAAAGTTTGCTATTTTTGTAAGAAGCCGTAACCGTGAAAAAAAAGATGATGTTTTTAACGTAGGCATTTTGTATGTTATCAAGTACATGCTTTTACTTTGAAGATCTTGTTTCCGGTGGCCGTGTAGCTCTGGGCCGTTTGACGCAGTGTGAAGCTGTTAAGTGATAAGTTCCTCTCAACCGTTTATTTCTTTCACCGTGGTTGGAGGGCGGGCTTCCTGGCTAATTGACCCGGGCCAAGAGTGTGGTTTCTCGGCGTGGATGTTAGCGCAGAGCCGCCGGGAGAAAAAAGTGTGTGTGTGTGTGTGTGTGTGTGTGTGTGAATTGACAGAGATGTCTAGCAGTTGTTAATCAGTGTGGATAAGAGACATAAAATCCTCATTAATCATTAATTGACTTTTATGTTATGATATTTTGTCATTGTAATTGTGCTGTTTTGAAATGTGCGTTGTTTCCACGCTTTTTCTACAGCTTTACATGTAATGCGTTGGGGGGGGGGTGTCTTTTCCTCAGTTATGTTGTAATCAAACAAGATAAATGAATGAGACTCTTGGGAAATAATAAAGTGCAGCTATGAGCAGGAAGTGTGTTGTAATGATAACTTAGGTAAAGGGTCTTTTGAAGGGGACTGTCATTATGAGCGTTACCATTGAAAACACTCTAGCTGATTGGGGTCAAAGGTCGCACCCTCTGACCTCTTTATAGTGAAACATAAGACGGATGTTTTTACACCTGAAGCGGAACGGAGAGGAGGACGGACAGAAAAAATGGAAACAGGTGAAGACAGTCAATAGTTAGACACTTGATTGTCACATGACATCGAGCTGTCAGCACATCATGTGACCACGCTGCACCTTCCATGTCTCCATGTGTAAAGCACGAATCACTCCAGCTCTTCCATCGTTTCTTTCCCTCCCACAGAGGTGTGTAATGATGTCATCTCGGCAAGAGAGGAAACTGGAGACCCATAATGCCATGTGAGAGATAGTAGGCAGTGTGGCAATAGCGAATGAGCTTCCAGATTACACCCACAGCCCCTTGGCCCGTGCTCTCTCTCTCTCTCATACACACACACACACACACACACTCTCTTTCTTCATGACGGATTGGGTATAATCCTCATCCTGAGCAACAGCGTCTGACAGCCGTGATTCGAGACAATGACAATGACATATCAAGTGAACTGGATTAGGGAAGCAGTGAGGGATTTTTACCCTCCATCCTTTAGGGGAAAATCTCCAAACAGAGTTACATGTCAACAGAGAGTCATTTGTATTATGTGTGAGTGCAGAAAGGAACCACCCATCTCACGCTTCCTTTAAAAATGTCAATAGTAATTTCACAAAACCTGGAGTTCATGTCCTATTTTCCCCCAAACAGTCAAAGTTTGTGACTTTTAACGTGCGGGTGTTGATTATGCTCTATAATGATGCCATTTCATGAATGTTCAGCTCCTTTTGAACAGGTGGCATTCATCAGGTTGAAACAAGTACATTTTATCCCGTTAAGAAGTGTGTTGAATCCATTCTTTTAGGATTCAGCAGAGGAACAGGATAGTGTTCTTACAGGAGGCCAACTGTGTTAGCTTTAACACTGACAACAACTACAAACTCTCAGACAGCCGCTGGTTTCCTTCGTTTCAGCACAGTGTAAAAAAAAATTGAGTATAAAAGTTAACTCAGACTGTGTTTAACAAAATAATCTCAACTCAAGGGTCCATCAACGCTAAGTTACCACTTAGAAATATATTATTAAAACTTTTTAAAGCCCGCCAACAACTGATTTTTGATTTCATTCACTGAACAAAAACATGTTTGTTTGCTTTTGATCTAATAGGAGGAGGACATCAAGAGAATCGGATCACAAGTCTGTCGTACATTTTTGTAGTCGGCTCTCCGTCAAGCACACACACACATCGTACCTGTCCTTTCTCTGTGCAAACACTCCACACTGACACACACACACACACACTCCGTTTGTAGTGTGATGGTACACCTGTCTTTGATGTGTTGTTAGTCCAGGCATTGTCCTGTAAATCATTCCAGGATTCCATGTTTATTCCTTTCTACGTGGACCATTGAAGCTGCTCCTCGCCTCTTTTGATCATCAGGGATTTAGTTGAAACAGTTAAAAGGATTTTTTTCCCCCCATAGAAGATTGATTAGGTGTGTTTGAAATTCATTACATGAGACACAGAGAAGAGCCTCCCGCCCCGTGTTGTCTGTAGTCCAGACACCGCACAAATATTCATCATAAATAAGAGCTTAAAATATAAAAAAAATAATATTTACTCCTCAATTCCAAAGAGCAGCTGCAACATAGATAGGAAGTTGGACGAAGCAACAAGTGCTGAAGGTCTTTTCTCTCTTCTATCTATATATGCTTTGTAATAATTCTAGTCTTTTCAGAGAAGGGATTACAACACTCAATTCAAGAGATGTAATTAAAAATGTTACAGATAAATGGTTCATTAGGCTGTGTGTAAATGGGCTGAGGGTGCTTGTAAAGGTTCTTGAAAGCAACATTTAGCTGGAGGCAACAAGATATAGACCGTAAACGGGAACCTGTATACTGCGCACACGGCGTTGCACTCTGCATCCTCCAAACAACAATATCATTTACTGGAATTATCCTCTGATCTATATCCCACTTCATCCTGCTGCACGAACCAAGTTAGTGCAAGTGTGTGCATCCACGATCCACCGCTTTGCATTTGTTGTTATTTTTTTACTGCATAATGAATCATTTCTAGAGCCCATTTTCTGGATTTGCCATGTGTAGATCAGTGGATGCCAAAATGTCATTTTTATACAAAAGAAATATCAGTATTGAATAAACAGATTGTTATAAATTTGGAATTTGGAATTTTAAATATATTCATCATCCTTGTGGTTTAAATAGCCCTGTGACCTTTAGTCAAATTCACTGTGGAGTTTCTTGTAGCATCTGTAGTTTGTTGTTGTTGTTGTTGTTGTTGTTGGCTCTGTGTAGTGGGGATTCACATTTTTAATCTTGTTGAGCTATATATTGCTATGCATTTGTTGTGCTGTGTTCCTGTGCGTTTCACCTGAGCAGCACTATATACAGTATATGGGGAAGTCTAAATTCTCTGTGTGTAACAGTGTGAGTGTGAGGTGGTGGATATAGTAGTCGCAGCTTGTCCAGACAGGAAAGGTTATATTAAAGAAATCCTTGCTGCCCTCTGGATGAATAATCCTGTCCTCTGTAAGAAGATTATGGAGGGTTTTGTTCAGGTTTCTTGTTTATATTCCTACAGATGTGCACAAACATGTGCACAGAGGCTCTCACCACCGAGGCAAATGTGCTTACAGGCGCGCACACACACACACTGGTAAAGACACACTAGAATGCACTGATGGGGAGATTTTAAGTGCAGGTGCACACACACACGCACGTACAGATACATACATACAGATGTGGTGTGCATAGATGCTCACACACACACACAGACACATACAGACATACACACACCTGTTCACTCCCTAAAGCTTTTACCTGTTCCACTTTAGGACTTTGAGTGTTTTTGTGTGAGGAAACAGCTTGACAGTTTGATTTGATGAAGTATATTTCCACTAAAAATAAAAACACATAAGAAGTGGAAATGATGGGCTATCTGTGAGATCTGAGAGGTAGGCCTATACATCTCCAATATACCTTCACAACAATCCTGTAACACAGTCTCGAAATCAATGTCACACTATCATTAGAAAGTTTGTACAAGAATTTTCCAAGTTTCTTAAAAGTAAGTCAAACATCTAGAGCATAATGAGAAACAACTGTGAAGTTTGTACAATAATAATAATAATAAGTCCCTATGACCAAATAGCATAAAAACAGTGTTGATTCTGTGGATCCATATCCTTCCTCTGTGTTATCTCTCTGATCTCAATACCGCCATAAGTTTGGATTTTTCCTCTCTAGTTTGTAGTTATTGGGGAGATTTGCTAACATTTTGTCTTACTGCTGCATTTTGAACATGTTGTGTCATGTAATACCCAGTACAGACTGACTGCAGTGCAGTAACTCTGTAGGAATTTGGGGTTAGGTGGAAGATGGGAAATACATAGGTAGATTGTAAAGAAAAGAGTATAAAATATGTAAACTAAAACAACTTTGTTTTAAATATCTTGTGACGTAAAAATTAACAGATTTATTTATCAAGCAAGAAAACACTGAGAAAGTTTTCTTTTTTTTTTCATATTCTTTTCACATTTTTGTCATATTACCAAAGAGGTCTTGTTCTCAGTGTGGAACTAGCTCTGTCCAGAGTGCTGATCTGCCCTGGATACACGACTCTTATTCCTGTCAACAGTTATATTACCATTGGCCAGTAGTTACCATCAACCGGATCATTTACTACACCTCTAAGAATACACCGGTCTCTAACTGTCAGCTGTTTCCAACGGGGAGTCTTTTTTTTTTTAGTTAGTTATCATTGTTGCAACTGTTGTTTTTTGTTTTTTTTTCCTGCCATTTGAATCTATGGATGAATAAATACAGGAAAAACTATGTGACATAACCATAAAATTGTTATGTTTATGTAATTTTGCTATTTCATGTTGCTTCTTTTCACAAACACTGTGTTTATTGGAGGTCATTTTTTTTACTTCATTTCCAACTGTCTAAGCAGCAGCTTCATACACAGGAGATGCAGTTTAGATATATGCTCTAGGAGAGCATTCTGGGAAAAATAACAAATTATCATTATCATTACCTGCAATGCCTCATGATTGATCTGGGACTCTACAAAGATCCCTGCTCGCCTGGTATCTAGTCATGCAACCCAACAGGTTGATTTGGGGGGTAAAAAACAACTGCAACTGCAACTATCATTTATAAAAAGCTTTCCAGTAATTAAACCCCACTTCCTGTCTCCCCTAGCGCAGACCTGTGTGTGTATGTGTGTGTGTGTGTGTGTGTGCAGGTGTGTGTTTGGAGAATCAGGCTATGTACAGTTGTATAAGAAAGGGATGTTCCACATGTTTTTTGCACATGAAGAAGTCATGTGGCTATCTGTCTTTGCCTGTGTGCATGTATATATAAGAGGTGTAATTTGGTCCTCCTGTCAGATCAATAGTCTCGGTCACTGCTCTGCTCTCTCCAGCTCCACGCTGCAGCTAGGCTTTCCCTGTGGGGATTCTCCTCAGCGCTAATGTCTCTACTCACAGGGCTATTCCAGTAGCAATGGCTAGTTTGTTTTTCTCTATATTCGGAAAAGATTGCAAAGTCACTTCAAGGACAAAGAGGAAGAGGGGAGAGGAGTGGAGGGTGTGATGAAAGAGGAAAACAAGGTGGGGAGAGAGGTGAGGTGCAGAGGAGGGGAAAGGAGAGGTGAAGGGCAAAGGATGAATACAGTGACAGCGCCTGCAGCGGTGGGTTATTTTTAGCGCAAATTCAATTCAGTTCGGCACAATTGAATTAACATTTCATTTCATCTTTTACAAATACACTTTTTTTTTTTTGGTAGTGTGTTGTAGCGATCCTAAGTCCCTGGAATCACCACCCTGCAATCATTTAATATAAACGTATAAAGCGTGTGGTCCTGTGTCAGGACTGAATCAGCTAGTGTGCGCGTTCTTATGAATAAAATATACACAAATATACACTTACATCTTACATACATTTTTGTTCTTGGTTGTGTTTTCTGTGTTTCCAGTCATCTAATCACAGTGTTTTAGCTAGTTTTGGGGATTGGCCCTTGGCTTTTGTTTAATAATGTACTGAGGATGGCAGTTAAGTGCATGGGACCATCTCACTTCTGATGACTTTAAAGCCTTTAAACCACTACAGGTTGTGCCACAAATACTATACACACACAGAGAGTCAAACTCAGTGTGCCTTCAGTATGGAGAATTAGTTTATTAGAATGTAAACAAAGCAGTTCAGCCTGGTGCCACTGGTATCTGCTTACACAGTCATCTCCTTCTAACCTTGGTTACCATATCAACACTACTCAGTTTCTATCGGAACTATCTCCAGCCCCCCCACACAGCTGTGTGTCTCAGTGAGAGGTGACAGTGTCTTCTCTGGTTGTTATTTAATGCAGCCTTCGCTGTGACCTCAACAATCACGTCTGACTCAATGTAACTAAATCGATATCCCATAAGGATGGAAACCTAATGATGTAAAATTCCCTAACATCACTCTGGAGCCAATATGGGATCTTTTTTTT
This sequence comes from Pampus argenteus, assembly GCA_036937835.1. Classification (NCBI taxonomy): domain Eukaryota; kingdom Metazoa; phylum Chordata; class Actinopteri; order Scombriformes; family Stromateidae; genus Pampus; species Pampus argenteus. Next base: position 19,875,146 of record CM072871.1, on the reverse strand, counting down.
TTTTTTTCTTTCCAGAGCGCATTGGACAGCCATCTGACACCTTCCATCTGGAAGGGACACCTGGACTAAAGGATGCAGGGATGTAGGTGAAACAAAAGCAGGGAGATGAGGATGCATGTTTGAATAAATGAGCTTATTTAGTGTCAGGCCCATCTGTCTGGATGACCCTCATCCTCTCTCGCGTCACACTGAGCCCACCCGAGCCAAAACACAGCAGGAAGACAAACTATGAGCAACACACTTTCAAACACAGCTCTGCTTAGTGGGACTCTGACATCTCCGGGTTTACATAAATGTTTGGTTTACTGCCGTTGATGATGTTCAGACAGTGTGTGAAATACAGGGACATGATACTGCAGGTAGTGGGAGGGGAATCAATGTGAACATAGAGGAGTGATACATACTGTATAGGCCTTCTTTAGCTTCAGTGTTCACACACACCCACACACGCGCACACAGACACACACACGCACACACACATACATTAGCATTCATGAAATCTCAACACAAGTGGCATTAATACATAATGCTTTTGGTTGCTAAGAGGAGGGTGAGATGTTATCCATGTGCACATACCTGTAACCTACACAGGAATCTACAATGATATGCTCTCTCTATCAGGCATAGGCGGTATAGGCAAAAAAAAATTGGAATTTCCGCTATTCTTAAAACTAGTTGATATTATCATGTCTTAATTTAACTGTATAGCAAAGCCTATAGTAGTAATAATAATAATAAAGATATTTCCCACAACGCCCCCTTTCCCCTCCTCCTCCGACTAATAAGACTTTTCCTGATGAGTAAACAAACTCCAAACACGTCAAAACTGTCTGGTGCTCAGAGGAGGAAAAAAAGACAAGAAGGGGAGGAAAAAGACGACAAAGACAGAGGTCATATTACAGTAAAGATGATGTCATGATATTGATAACTTCATTATCCATTAGCATAATATAGTTAGCAGTTAATATTTTTTGCACCTTTGGCTATGAGTCTCCAGATGAGCCCATAGTACTAGATGCACTGCAAAAAATGGAAACCACTTTTTTTTGCTTGTGGATCCTGCCATCTCTTTACTTGATGAGAGATTTCAGAATCTTGGAGAGGTGAATAACATCTTTGGTGTGCTTCTTGATTTCCTGGAAGGAGGACCTGCTGCAGAAGTGTCAAACCCTAAGTACTGCTCTGACCCATGACAGCCAGCCGGACATTGATGGCACAGAACTTGAAAAAGAAATGCAGAATCTCCCACCATTGCCATAAAAAAATGTGACAAATATGAACCTTTGACCTTCCTGCATGAGAAGAAGCTGGTGGACTGCTTTGAGAATCTCTTCAACTCTTCCTGTTACAGTGGCTGCTGCCGAAAGAGGCTTCTAAAAGCTCAAACTGATTAAAACTTATCTGAGATCTGCTATGACACAAGAACGTCTCAGTGGACTTGGAATTATAAGGATAAACCATGTGGTCTCAAATCAGTTGTCATATGATAATGTTGTAGATGACTTTGCTACAACAAAGTTCAGGAGAGTAAAGCTGTAGCAGGTTATGTAAATTTAAAGAGGTGGTGTTGTTATATTTAAATAATTAAATATAAGGCAGTACTAAGAAACACCACTAGAGGTCTTTGTAAGATCACCTTTTTATAGATTTTTTTATATTGTTAATTGAATCCTTATAATTTTTTGTGCACATTGTTTATTTTTTATTATCTTATTTTGTGCAGTGCCTTATTTATATTGTATTTATAAGTTCATATGTGTCACTTGTTTCCATTTTTTACTTTGGGAGTATTTAAATCTAATACTTTATGTAAGCTATTTTTGTTATATTTCTACGGAGCCCCGTACATTTTATATAGTCAGTTCATTTTTATTTATTTTTGTATTTGTATCTTTAAGTATTTTGAATGTGCAATTTCTTTATTTAAATAAAATAATTTTTAACACATAGCTATTCAGTTTTTTTGTGAGTATATGTGGAATTTACAATGATGCAAGGGGTGCGCTACCTAAAACCTTGCCTAGGGCCAGATTGTAATCGGTTACAACACACACACACACACACACACAACCACAAACACACACTGTATTGATCCACCATTGAGAGTTTTTTTAAGATTCCATTAAATTGCATTCAGGTTGACCTTTATGATAAACAAGAGGCACTTGAGCTGTGTAATTTCATGTCATAGTCATGATGCCGTATTAAAATAACTGCTATGTCAATGATGTTGTTAAATATGTCAAACAATACACTATTTAGCACATATGAAGACACAGTAGTAAGTACAAGTACAGTATAAAACATCAGTTTGAGCTTCTATGAGATGAATGTGACCTTTGTGAAGTTAAATGTGCAGTTTTTCTTTGGACTGATCTGTTGAGTCAACTCTATTATTTTTATAGTCTTGTAAAAGCAGGCCTTAAATCACACAACAAAATGTGGATTAGTAGCTTAAAGAAGGTGTCATTGCATTGCTTTAGGCTGAGATGTCAGGCTGAAGCCTTTCTACACCAGACTGCAGGGAAATCCAAACATGTATTCTGACAGTCTGACGGTTGCCTCTGTTGTTGTCTTTCTGGAAATGTAACGGGAAATAAAAGTGGAGACAAGATATCTAAGATCATTTCTGTGTCCCTCATTAACCCACAGCATTAACAGTTCTATGGCTATGAGAATATTTATGGGACACTTTAAAAATGTATTGTTGTTTTATATCCTAACACTACAAAATCAAACACACATGTTAATTAATTCGACCAGGCCAGCACATTACCTACAGTTTGTTATGTATTCCTTGACATATATTAACTGTGAAAATTGATCATGTGTCAATTTTAAAATACTCCGTTTGGTCTGCAGCTCCACCCTCTGTGATCCAGAGATATAGCTCCTGGTTTCCATCATCGGGTTAGAACTGAAAGTTGAAACGTGCTACGTGCTTACAACTTAACTCCTTTGACTACAATGACCTGGATGAGTGAGAATCTACACAGAGACAGTTAGCCTAGCTTAGCATAAAGTCTGGAAGCGGAGGAAACAGCTAGCCTTTAAAGTGCACACCACTTAAATACAAATGCCTTCCAGTCATTTCTAAAACACAATAATTAACACGCTGTGTCTAATTAGCTTATTTATGTATACAAACATAAATGTAAAAACTACATTTCATGATTTTATCAGCTGCTTCCTGTGTTGATGCTAAGCTAGGCTAACCACTTCCTGACTCCATCTGCGTTCTTCACAGTACTTTCAATTTTCAAAATCCCACCATGTTGAACTATTTCAGTAAATGAAGGTGTTACTGGTGTGTGTGTGTGTGTGTAATGTTGTTGTTGAGTTTCTAGCCTGTTACTATGTAGGACAAACTATGTCTGCACAGTATTTTGGGAACGCTCAGCACAGCACAGACCCTGAGGCGTTAGTCGGAGCGTCACATCCTCAGGCAAGAGTTGGGAAAACTTCACTCTGTTTTTAGTAGAAGAATATGAAAGAATTATTTTGGGCTGATTTGAAATTTCACAGGGCACAATGTTTATTGAATATTCTGGGCTGCATGTTGTCCTTATTGTGCGGTACATCATTTAACATTAGCTTAAATGATTTCATCAAAATTAAAAAAAATTTTTTTAAAGGTCTTTGTGATTTTTGTTGTCAAACGTTTTCTAAAACTGGCCTGGAGCCTTAGAATATCTATCCCTTAAAAATGAACCATTCATATGTTTGCAGAAAAGCGACAGCTAAAAATAGAAAAGGCTGGAATGCAAAAGCCTACAGATTATAGCCGATCTGGAGCCTTGACTTTACGAATCGTGATGTCCTATAGACATATTCTGTAACAACAGACACACGCTGGAGTGAGAAGAACGTGTCACAAACAGATCAAAATACAGCGTGGCTTAATAATTTGAATACATCTCCCGCTGTGGTCGGAAAAAATTGCAAATTAGAGCAATAAGTATTGCATAAATGTTGTCAATCAACAAGCAATCCTGTCACCACATCACATCAGGCCTAGATGCGTAGCAGTATAACCAGTACAGTGCCTGTCAAAACTAGAGACGGTCCTCACCAGAAAAACAATAGTTTTTTTTGTTTATGTGTTTCTGACAAGCAACCTCTTGTGGCCATGTGACTGAAGAACAAAAGCAGAGGTTAGTGTGATGTTATTATAGCAAAAGAGATTCAGGCGGATGGGTTGGGACGACTTACTGTCTCCTACTAAAAGTCCACCTCGGTTTCTTACAGTCGTTTCCCTGAATTCACCTTGTAGCTTTTGTACCTAAACCTGACCAAACCTTAACCATGGAGGAAACAACTCCTAATTCTGTCCTCCCAAGAAAAACAAAAGCTAATGCCCCAAAACCACCTGAGTCACAAAGCCCTTTAGCCATAGTAATTATGACTCTTAGAGCAAAGGAACAGTATGCACGTTATGCTAGAGTGAATAACTGACGTGGATGTGTCACGAATCCCTTGCCATGACTGGTCTATGTATGTTAATGTCTGTTGTTTGTGTCTCCTGGTGGTGCTGGAGGGGACGGGCCCGGAGATAACTACCCACACCTGGAAGCGATCGCCACCTCACAGGCGGCCTGCAGTATTTAAGGAGCACACATCCAGTCTCTGCCCGATTGTTGTTAAGTATTCGTATGTAACAACCTTCTAGCTCGAAACTCAACTTTGAGCCTGTTTTTGCCTTCGGCTTGCCGTTTGAGTTTTTCCTCCACACTAACCCTCTCTCTCTCTCTCTCTCTCTCTCTCTCTCTCTCTCTCTCTCTCTCTCTCTCTCTGCTTCAGAAACCAGTCCATTGACCACAACCGTCCACCATGTGTGTTGATCTTTCCTGAAACTTACAGAAGTAGTTTTTGTGTCTAAATCTTACTAAACCTTAATCAGGAGGCTGTCGCATTGTAACGTTTTTATTTTTTAAATCACAATGTCATTCTTCTGGTACAGGTATGGGATTTAGAAAAATGCTTGACAACAATGTATTTTGTGGTTTAATTTGGAGGACTTGTTTCTACTGCATCATAATCCGCTTCTCTGCTGCTGCACACACACACACACACACACACACACACAGTTTTGCCAAAACATGGCTGAACTCAGATTCGGAGCTTTGACGTGTAGTTCTGTGGCCATGAGAATATTTAAGGGCACTCCATTTATTGTTGCTTTTGGCACTCCTTATTCTATACTCTAACACTAAAAATCAAACACACACTGTTATGATGTCGTCTGTGTTGGATCTTGGCACGTTTCTTGACCTGTGTGTGATTGGAGGACCGGGGGAAGGGAGCTTTGTATGTTGGTGTGTGTATGAACACATGACTGAATGAATATGAAAGCTCTGCACAGTGAAGACAGTGACAATGAGCTAAATACATTTCTGAGTGCAACTTTTTCCGTCCCTTCTCCAGATGAGGAAGTGACCTTACATTAATGTCATCTGATCTACGTCACTTCCCTGCTTCATAATTACTACGGCCAGTTGATGGCGTCTGTCACTCAAAAATAACTATAGGTTGTTTTTGGCCACTGAATTTACGAGCTATGGTGTCATTTTTCTTGAGAAGACAGGCTCATAAAACAAGACATAGCATGATAGGCAGTGAGCTTTAGAGGTGCTGCTACTGTAGGCAGAGTTTGGTACTTTCAGAAAGAGCCAGGCTGGTTGTTTTCCCCTGTTTCTGGTCTGTATGCTAAGCTAAACTAACCAGCTGTTGACTGTAGCTTCATATTTAACTGACAGATATCCAACATCTAACTCTTAGCAAAAATAATGTCAAACTGTTTCTTTACCACTACAGAGGTGACTATAAGAACCTCTGTGTGTGTGTGTGTGTGTGTGTGTCCAATGAATTTGCTCTGCAGCGGAGTGAAAAACCTCAGATGGACCCATAGTAGAACTTGCGTGTGTGATGGACCATTATGAGTTATGTGTATGTGTGTAGACACACACACACACACACAAACACACACACACACACACACATACACGTACAGACACACACACACAAAGCCGAATACATCAACATTGCATTCGTAAAGCACTCTCCTCCAAAGAGCAAACTCTATTAGCAGGCGCCTTCCCTCAGGACCGACACTGACTTCTCCTATCAGACTCTACTGTCCACACACACACATGCACACACACACACACACACACACTCACTGGTTGTGACAAACGGACACACGGTTCAAACAGTGTGTCTGCATGTGTTTTCAGTCAGTCACACAGTACAGATTATTTCTCATATATGTTTTTTAATATATTTTAACACCAGGTATAATAAATTACTATCAAATCAATTGTAATTCATGGTCTTGGTAATACTACAGTTTCCAAGATGATGTTCCTGTCTGCTGCAGGAACAGCAGCCCTCTTCCATGGTCGTGCTACAAAAACATTCCTCAGATTTTCTGCCACATCCAGCCTGATGGCACCTTGATGTAAAACGGAGCCTGGAGGCTTCTTAACGTCTTGGCAGAGGTCTTTTTTATTGATGCTAATTAAAACAACATCTCAGAGTTAATGTGGAAATGATTTATTGATCTTAAAGAGCTGCACAATCCCTTTAACCAGATATAAAATCTTAGATACATCCAACAGTGAGTGAGAACAGAATGTATATCAAAGGCAGTACAATACAGATATATATACAGTACATGCTTCTTTTGTCCAAAACTGTGTGTGTCATTTGCAGTCCTCAGTATTGATGGCCAGTGGTCAGTGGTGTGTGGGCCTCACCATAAAATCTTGCTCATAATTTGTATCCAACTGTATGATATCAAATTTGAGGGATATTAGATTATGAATTGTAGTGCTACAGCATAAATAAATGCAAGCAGTGCTAACTTGACTGGTTGGTTTGTAGACACTGTAGCAGCAGACACACTGAAAGAATTTGGTCCTAATATTCTGAAAGTTTTAGAATAATGTTGCAGGATGTCTTTGGTCAAAATCTTGAAATTGGTTGTTGTTGGACTGTCTCACATTTCCCATTGAAGGGTTTTTATTTGAATTTAGGGTCTGAGGACACAGGATGGTGAGGCAAATAGTAGTAGAAACAGTAGAAACAAAATCAGTTCTTTTAGAAAAGTACTTACACAAGCAGATTTACAATATCTTGTTTTTGTATATACGATGAAAACAGCTCAACTTGCCTCCTGGTCAAATTGAACCCTATGAGAAGATGATTATTATAACCCTTATTATTTCTCATGCAGATTACTATCTAATTGGGATTGTTTCCCAACTATATGTCAACAACAAGTTAGTCCTACAAGTATCGTCACAGCATACAGTTTAAGTACATGCTATAATCATTTTTGCTATAATTAAATATAACTTTAATGTTTAATGCAACAGTGTTTCTCTCCAACCCTTCTTTTCCCGAAGCTAGCAGGAATAGCTACAGTTAGCATACCTCACATTCAAAGTCTCATCAAACGAATTCCTGTAAAACGGATAGAAAGACAATAAAGCACAATCACTTCATTAAAATATTCATAAAACGTTAGAAAAGGAGACGCAGTGAGTTTCTATGCTGCATCAGTATAAAACATTAGCTTATAGTGTTAGCTAATCTACAGTATATTGTGGCTAAAGCCGCTATTTGACAACTCTGCTCTTTCAGGATGAGCTACCACAGGATTTGGTATAAATATAATAGCAGACTTTTTCTATATTGTTATACCTTTAGCCTCAGTCCCTCAATCCTTGTCTTCAAATGTCATCATAAATCTGTCATTCTGTCTTTCGGATCTATTCTTGAGCAAATTACCACCTCTCCCATCACAATCATGATCTTCAGGATATTCAGGAGATTCAGCTGCTCGCTCTTCATTTAGGTGGAATCCAATCGTTGAAGTCTTTCTTTGCTGCCAACTTCATGTTTATTTACAATAAATCAATCTTCATTGAACCATACGTTTTTGTTTTAGTCTGTTTTCCATTACATGACTTAATATTTACATTCATTGAGGACTCTTCTGATTTGTTCCTTAACCCATGCAGCCGTCCTTTCAATGGTATTTATCTTCTTGTCAGTGCCAGCAGGACCTGGATTTAGTATGGGGCAACAGCAAACATCAATTTAGTCTACTGTCCACTATAGTTATATTTATATGTGTTGTACAACCTATGGAATGAGACTCTCTGTCAGCAGCATCCTATTTACTTGAATTTTTCAAGCCACTGGGAACCAGTTAAGTATTAGTGTACTATTTTATTCTTCATACACACATTTTTCCAAGTGAGCGAACACTTGTGAACAAATTTGTTTACAACACTCCTTCAGCAAATCTTTACCAAAATCTCATTTATCATGTCCTGTATGGAAGCCAAAATGGATAAAACATGGAATAATATTTTTGTCAAAATGTCCACTAATTGTCTCATAATATTGATTTACCTGAAGTATTTTTATATATTAACCATGCGAGCTATGAACTATTGGATGGATTACCCTGACTTTTCAACAAGCACCATCATCAGGTCAAAATTTGAATTTGTCCAATATTTTGGTTTATTAACAAATACCTGGGGCAGCCATACCACCCTGAACACGCCCGATCTCGTCTGATCTCAGGCCTGGTTAGTACTTGGATGGGAGACCGCCTGGGAATACCAGGTGCTGTACCCCCTTCCCATGGGCCCACCACCCATGGGAGGGGTCTCAGGGGGGGAACCCCTTAGAAAAAAGGTGCCAAGAGAGATGGGCGGCAGTCGGAGACGGGGACCCTGGCAGTCCGACCCCCGGTTGCAGAAGCTGGCTCTGGCAGAAGTGGCTAGGGAGAGGGAAGTCTGGGCTTCCCTGCTGAAAATGCTGCCCCCGCGACCCGACAAACGGATAAAGCGGAAGAAAACGAACGAACAAATTTTCTGGACTATAAGCCGCTACTTTTTTCCCATACTTTGAACCATGCAGAGGTGCGGCTTTTCTATGAATTTTTCTTCAGCCCACAGGGGGTATATAATATTATTAATTATTACACCCTCAACCCCTCAAAATGGAAAACCCACGAAGAAATTCCTACGATGCAGCTTTTGAGTTGAATGCCATTGATCTGGTTATCCGTGAAGGAAACACAGCGGCTGCACGTAAGCTTGCCGTTAATGAATCTATGGTGAGACAGTATGTGATGAAGATTATCTGAGGCTGTTCAACTCCGACACTGAAGAGGACGACTTCAGTGGCTTCAGTGCACAGAAGAAATGAAGTGACAGTGGTATGGTGTTCATTAGTTTTAAATGCTCAGGAGGAAGAAAAATAGTGACTTGTGGCTTCAGTGCATGGGAGAATGAAGCGACTCTAATAGTCGCGCAGTTGCGCTTTAACAGTGTGCGGGAGGAAAAGGTGACAAAGTGATTTGGTGTTTAATGGTTTCAGCACGCAGGAGGTAAAAAAATAATGTGACTTAGTTTTAGTGAACAGGAGGAAGATGAATAAAACCATCAATGACTTTTCTGTTTTGTTTATCAGCACTTTTATTGCTACGTTTATTGCTACGTTTATTGCGGCACTGTTCAGTTCAGGTATATGAATAAACACTTATGGTACAAAATCTCTCTGTCTAAATAACTAATTTCTCAGCCTGGATATCGGCGGCTTATATATGACTAAATATATGTTTCATTCAAATCTTAGTGGGTGCGGCTTATATTTAGGTGCGCTCTATAGTCCGGAAAATACGGTAATGATGTTACAGCTGTACTTTGTGTTAGTGTTAATTAGTTAATGTGAGCAAGCTAACATGCTAAACTAAATGGTGTTGTAAAAATACCCGGTAAAACATACGTATGACAGCTTTGTCATTGTAAGCATGTTACCATGTTGACATTAGCATTTAGGTCAAGCATTACTGTGTCCAGGAAGACCTGTAGCCTCACAGAGCTGCTAGCATGGCTGTAGACTCTGTGTTGTTGTTTTTTAATCATTTCTAACTTTTCATCTACTTTTTAAATTTCCTGGTAAAAATGGACTTTAGTAATGCTGTGTCATATATATGTAAAATAATGAAGTTCAGTGTGTGCAACCAGTAAAACACTTACGACTAAATGCGTTCTCATCAGTGAAGTATCTTTGAAAGACGTGGACCATCAGTAGTGCATCTCTCCGACCCCACTCTCTTTCAAACAATTCCTTCCATTCAGATTTGAATGTGTCCTTTTCAGATATAATTGACACAATATCTATATAAAAATCAATAACAAAAAAAGTGTTTTTGTAAATTAAAAGAAGGCAACCAAAGACATGTACCACAATACATTATGAAAAAAGGAGAAAGTGAATTTATCAGTGAAATTATTTTCAGTGTTTTCTGTGTTAGGTGCAACTAACTCAAATATTAATTTCAATAAAAATAATAAATTTTAAATGACAGTTATAGAAACTATGTTGTGTTGCATGTAAAAAACACGGCACTGTCTATGATGCTTATGATTCGGTGACCTAGCATTCCCTAAGTAAACCTTACACAGAAATCCTGTTTTTTAATATGTTGTGGATTGCATCTATATAAATGCATTTAATGATCCCACTGATGTCTGCTGTCTGGCCAGAATTGTAAAAGCTGTGGAAATCTTGGATTTAAAAGATAAAACTTTTGTCACTCTGGGCAGATGTACGAGATCAAAAAAATTCTTCTGAAGATACAACCACTGCTAGATAACAGGTGAAATGTTTAAACGACATTACTTACCAAAGAGTCCACATTCTTTACGGAAGTATATTTGTGAGACAACCTCCATCACCTCCGCTAAGCTCTTTCCGCGCATTTCCTCTCTCAAAGTTTTTTCCACTTCTTTTCTCTTCATGTCTAGATTCAAATAATTTTTGTTTACCATTGTTATTAGTCTAAAGGACACTGATGTACATTAACATATGAAATCATAGTAGGTTGGGCCTATAAAAAGAACAGTTTGACATTTAAGTAAATATAAATACCGTACTTTATCTGTGTACGAAAAGTGTCTAACAATCTATCCATTTGAGTTTCACTCAAAAAAATCACAATTGTTAAGTTGTCAGAAAAGTCAGTAGGATGCATCCTCTGGAGACCATGAATTGTTTGCAAAATATTTCATGGCAATCCATATAATAGTTAATATTTTTAGGTGGTGGATCAAACATTTAACTGACTAAAATACAGACAATGGTGTAGAATGGTGTAAACATTGTAACTTTAGACTAATTTTGAGTTCAATTATGTCTTTAAATTAAACACATAAAATATACTTGCAGTAAATTATCCGGTCCATGCTGTCATCATCACGTGTGCAGACTTGCATTGGCCTTTCATTAAATCTTGCAACAACTTCCTCAACTTCCCATGACCTCCAGCACCAGATTCTGGAGAGGTATTCCACCATCTTCTTCAGATCCTCATCCACTGGTTCCTCACTAGCTACTACTTTTGTATGGTCCTCAGTTTCTGCTGTCTGCCGCGTCTCCTCCTTTGCAGCACTCTGACCTCTGGACAACATTTCTTTGACCATATTTAGCAGCTTTTCTACCTGAGTTTCAATATCACCCTTGACTGTCGTCTCACAATTGAAGACAAAGTACCTGTTCCCACATTTCTCCACAAGCCGAATGAGAGCATCCCCTTCACTCTCAATGTGCTGCTCAATACAGTACTTTCCGAGCCAAAAACCACTGGTGAAGACCAGTATAGTGTTTTGCCAGACTGCCTCACCTAAAGGCCTCATATTGTCTTCTACAATCTTCCTCTGTTCATTGGTAAATGAAGTGTCAACAGGGATCATGAGGAGGAAGGCTTGGCTACAGGAAGCCGGGTCCTGAGGGTTTTCTGTGGCCTTGTGCTGATCTAATGCCTTCATGATCTCAGATTTGACAGTACTGGGTACCAAATTGGCAGAGAAGAATTTCCACCATCCAGGAGTATCCACAACAGTCACCTTCAGTTTACCCATGACTCTAGTTTCTTTCACACATTTTTCTGACCTTTCATTCTTTTCAGGGATGTCCAAGATGGCACAGCCTACACGAGTTTTTGATGCAAAAACCCAGCCCAGCATAATGATGGTGACCTCTGATATGGATGTTTCTGAAAAAAGAATTATCTTAGATGGAGACACTTACATCAAGGAATTAAAATTTGAGTGGTTACACAATATTTGGCAGGAAATGTTCAGTTATTTGAAATAAGAATAATGATTGATTATAAGAAATAATTTGTATTGTATCTGATGACTGAAAGTTGTTGTTAAGGGCAAAATGCAATACATTTCTTTCTTCCATTCTTTCACTGTTAAAGGGGTATTTTTGGTGAGTGTTTTATTATTCAAATCAAGGGTCTAAGGACAGAGAATGTTGTATTGTTGTACAGATAAATAAAGATAAAAATGAGTATTCCCTAATAAACATGTACCAAACATTATGTGAACAAATGATTCCAGCAACACATCTGTGGAAGGTTTTGTTGGTCAATGCTACTTGTAAGGTTGAAGTAGAAACTGGGAAGGATATAAAAGTCTGTTGTCAGTACGTAGTACAAAAATACCTCTTCAGAAATATAAAAAAAAAGAAAAACATTTACCAACCTGCCTCATTCTCTCGTGTATTCTTCTCCTCGAATCGTATTTGTCTTCTAATTTCTGCTCTCTTTTTCACCTCATCTCTCCTTTTGTGAATTTTTTGCAGTACGTTGTCTTCAATTTCAAAATGTTTTCCTTCATTTTTCTCGACCAGAGTCTGAACCATGTCCAGAAGCTTTTGACGTAGAGGTTTCTCAGTGCTGTCCGATGCTGTCAAGTATCTTTGCCCGCATCTCTCCAGAAGTTGTGCCAAGTCGTCTCCTTCATCAGCAATGTACTCTTCAATGCGTGTATTGCCCAACCAGTCCACACAGGTAAAGAGAACAACAGTGTGGCTCCACACATTTTTTCCATAAAGCTCTAAGTGGGCCTCTACTGCTTTAGCGCAGGTATTTGTAAATGGCAAGTCAACCTCAACTAGCACAATGAAAGCGTGGGGTCCTGGTTTGCAGCATGTGACGCTGAGTACAAGTTCCTCCTTCACAAGTTGTGCTGTATCACACAGCTGGTAACCCCTCAACCACATAGGAGCTTTCACCAGCTGGATTACCTTGCCATTCATCTGCCCAGTACGTGTCACACTCTCAGCAGTTCTATGTCCCGATTTAAAGACTTCTCCTCCTAAGATTGTGTTTGCAACCGAGTCAACTCCATAATACTGTGATCCAACAAGTATGAGTCTCAGATCTGGTGTAATATCTGTGAATAAGCAGAGTACAATTACAGCCACACTTCTTCTACATACCACAGAATAATCGGACATTCCTTGGCTACATGTATATTATAGGTTGGACTCACCACAGGCCATTTCTTATTCAGCTGTTTCTTTGCACTGCTGTCTTGTTCAGTGTATGTTGTGGTGTAAGAATCAACTAGGGAACATTTCTTATTATCATCTGATATATAAGTGCAAAGGTTGCAACCGGTGCAACCGGTGCAACCGGTGTTATGGAATGTATGTCTCAATCAAAACAACTGACAGCACGCTCCGTCAGGCATGGTCTTGTGTTTGGTTTCACTATGTTCAGCACTGTGAGGTTTACTCTTATATACACTGCTAAAAAAAATAAAGGGAACACTCAATCAACACAATGTAAGTCCAAGTCAAGCACACTGTGAAATCAAACTGTCCACTTAGGATCAAATTGACAATCAGTTTCACATACTGTTGTGCAAATGGTATAGAAGTTGAAACTATAGGCAATTAGCAAGACACACCCAATAAAGGAGTGATTCAGCAGGTAGTCACCACAGACCACTTTTGAGTTCCCATGCTTTCTGGCTGATGTTTTGGTCAATTTTGAATGCTGGCGGTGCTTTCACTCTAGTGGTAGCATGAGACGGAGTCTACAACCCACACAAGTGGCTCATATAGTGCAGCTCATCCAGGATGGCACATCAATGCGAGCTGTGCCAAGAAGGTTTGCTGTGTCTGTCAGCATAGTGTTCACAGCATGGAAGTGCTTGGGTTTGGGTCAGTAATGGTGTTGGCTGGCATTTCGTTAGGGGGCCGCACAGCTCTCCATGAGCTCACCAGAGGTAGCTTGACTGCCATTAGGTACTGAGATGAGATCCTCAGACCCCTTGTGATATGCTTGTGCGGTTGGCCCTGGGTTCCTCCTAATGCAAGACAGTTCTAGACCTCATGTGACTTTAGTGTATCAGCAGTTCCTGCAAGATGAAGACATTGATGCTACGGACTGATTCCCAGACCTGAATCCAGTTGAGTACATCTGGGACATCATGTCTCGCACCGTCCACCAACACCATGTTGCACCACAGACTGTATGCCCAGGCATCGCAGGGAGGTCATACAGGCATGTGGAGGCCACACACACTACTGAGCCTCATTTTGACTTATTTTAAGGACATTACATCAAAGCCTGTAGTGTTTTTTCACTTTAATTTTGAGTGTGACTCCAAATCCAGAAATCCATGGGTTAATATCCTTTGATAATTTTTGTGTGATTTTTGTGTGAATATTTTAATCCATTCAGATCGAGGATGTGATTTTTAGTGTTCCCTTTATTTTTTGAGCAGTGTACTTCTAATTGCAGCAACCAGACCTTGAATTGTTTTCACATTTGAGGCAAGAGCCTTGACATTAGTGCCTAAAGTATGCTTGTCAGAAACAAAGGAAAGACATTGTTTGTCGGAACTTGTTCTTGAATTGGGAGTACCAGTAAGTGAAAAGTTAAACTTTGTCAAACAGTACATGTATCAATGTTCATTTGGCCCCCTGATTATTGTTTTAAGGATGGACTCACAGAACAATTGTGAATACCTCCTTTAAGATGTTATGTGAGTTTAAAACAAGCCAAGCACATACATGTTGGGCTTATCAGTCCATCAACTGTTACAGACATCTTTCAGATGTTGCTTGAAGTGCATTGCAACACACAAAGTAGCACATACACAGTTTCAAGGGTGTTTGTGTGAAAATAAGCCTCAATGTAAATCAGGTAGATTTGAATTAAAGCTCTGCGAAATGAATATATTTCCTCCATGTACTGAATTCTCTTCTCAAAGATGAAATCAATTAAACCTGATTCCAAAAGTGTTCCTTCCATCTTTAGAAGGTTGATAGGCATGTAAAAGGGTTGATGGGTGAGTAAGTCCTTATTAAGTATGAGTCACACAGTCACACTCCTCCACTTTTATTCCAGCTTTCCATAAAAGTGTGATTATATACCTGACGCACTGGGCCTGGCTGTAGAAGCCGTTGCTGTGGTGACCGAGTGTGTCCTTTGAGTGGATGAGGGTCCTGCGGTGAGAAACAGTGTTGTGCTGCTCTGGTTCAAGGCTACTTTCTGTTTCCTTAGAGAAACCTGCCACACATCTGAACACTGAACAGAGTTTACTGAGCCTCGTGGAGATGCTGTGGTTCTATATCAATGACTCATACTGTACATGATAGGAGATAACCCCAGCCTGCTGATGCTGATACAACACTGATGATAGCTGGCAATGGACAGTCAATGGTATGTAGCCCTGTTTCCTCTACAGTTACCATCTGTGAGGTAATGCAAAAATCTGAGCAAGGCCTGGTCTGTTTGGATTATTCCACATCATTATATGTAATGGTAGATACAGATACAGAACGGAGAGGGATGTTTGTGACTCTTCTATTGCTGAGAAATTGACAGGTTAAAGGATCGCTCCACTAGTTTTACACTTCAAGTTCACTTATCGTGAGTCTGGAAGCTGCAGTTGTATCATGTGGCTCTGGAGACAGATTTCATCAGGGGTTATTATGGCTACAGCCATGCTAGTAATTCTGTAAGGCTGTATGATGTAAATGATGTAAAAGTCACAATGACAATGCTAATGTTGTTAGTTGTTTACTGTGTTAGCTTGCTAGTGTTTGTTATTTATATCAGACTGATGGAAATGCCATGAAGGTCCTGATCAGGCAGGTAGCAAAACACGGGGAAATCTCTGTCTGATCGAGGTCTTAATTCTGCAGGTATTTAGTCATAAACCAGAGTCTTAAACATATTAACCTTTTGACCTCAAGTGTTTGAGGAAGACATCAATGTTAGCAAAATGACATCACCAGGGTCATCAAGAGACTTCATGCAGTTGATTGATTTGCACATTGATGTCTATAAAACTGAGAAAAATGTGCAGTAGATTATAGCCCTGTTGCCTTAGATGGTCATGTCAGTCTTCAGTGCCTCTATTTTCCTCTTTATGTGTTTGTAACAAATGCTATTCTCATTTTTTTTTAGACTTTGACTTGGACACATTTTACAACAGACAGTCTTCCATCAAGCCAAGGCCACTTCCTCTTTTGGGAGACAATAAATGTAGTACTCCGGTTGACGAGCAAACTCATCTTCATGTGTTTAATCAAGTGTCCATTTCATTCAGAACATTACAGTTCCAGTGGAATTTTAAGACTGATCCAATGTCACATACCGATATGCAAAGATTTAAACTTGCCCCAAAAGCTACAAACATATCTCCAATGTACTCGGACATGTGATTGAATATACTTGAGTAAATAAATGATGTGATTCATTATTTGACAGAAAGTGCTATTTATTAGCCATACCCACAGCACATATGTGGCACCACACTCCAAGTGAGCCAGGTTGTGCAGGAATGAATCAATTTATGTGACTATATTTCTCTCGATCATTTGGTTGACTTGAGAACTTCACAGCTCCTCTGTTTACTAGTTGGGATCTTTTTGTCTTGGGTCACAGGTTTTTGCTTTTGTACAAACAAGTCTAACCAAGTAAGGAGAAGCCGTCATCACATTTTTGTGTCATGGGAGAGGCGTGCCTTTGGCCAATCAGCTTGCTTGTAGTTTTGGCAGAAAGCCTGACCGAAGTGAATGTTCTGCTCAACAGAGAGATAAGAAGGAAGAGCTTGCACGATAAAAGACATTTACTATACATGCAAAGATAAATCTGTCAACAGTTTATTATTTGTTTCAGACAAACACAGCTTTATATCTGTGGGGTTTTTGATTTACAGAAGATATGTTGGAAACAAGAAAGATAATCCAACAACAAAAATAACATCACTGGTATGTAAAACATTAAAAAAGAGCTGCTGGTAAAGCTGCCCTGGCAGATTCATAACATTCCTGAAACTGGTTTCTGTCATGCAACAGAAGCATCCGAGGATGTCTGCCTGCTGGCTACCTACAGTACAGTACAGTCTGTTTGTTTTACTGCTGTGAGGTAGAATACAGCAAGTGCATTGCAAGTGCAATACTCGTTAAAGGTGCCAATGTTTGTGCTACATTATACTTGGGTTTCTGAAAAACCAGAACAGCATAGAGGATCCACAGTGATTACATACATAACCCAGTCAAGCTTGATGTCTGCTGTCGTCAGGCATAGATCCAGATCTCATTGTGATGAGTAAGAGAGAAATAGGACTCATAGCCAGCTCCAGCATAGGTGTGGGGATCAAAGGTTCTCCCAGCTTTAGCCAAGGCTTCACGGAGCATCTTTGCATTGTTGTGGCCTTTCTCAATGCTTGGAGTTCCACTGAATGTCCTTTTATAAGAAGACAATAACAACAATAACAGAACAAAAAGTTAGTTTCAGATTATAACAAATACTTTGTCAAAGTAATTCATTGTGGACATTAGGCTGTTGTGTCTCGTCTTCTTTATTTGTCTTTTTTTAATCCGTTTTGTCTCATTGCTACTTGACAGTTTGTGAACTGTTTTGAAATATAATTAAAGTGTTTAATGAAACCCCAGTTGAGTGCTGCTGCTGCTCACCTGACATCAGTGGCGCAAAAAGTGGGTATGCACTATATGCGGCGCATAGGGGCGCCGCGTTAGAGGGGGCGCCAAAGCGATGGGGGAACAATAATTTCGAGTCGGCATTTTCTGTATTTAACAGCTGTTTGTGTATGTGTAAATGATATGATCAATAACAGAGGGGCATGTCACTAATTAGGCGCCCCTTCGCTCCCTCACCTCTCCTCTCCTCCTCTCCCACACACACACACACACACACACACACACACACACACACACACTATAAGCGTTCCAGTGCGCGCCCCTCCGGGCACGCGCTGGCGCGGTTTTTTTTCCATTCATTTGAATCGCGTTGTCACAGCTAAAGATGGAGAGGCAGAAAAAAAGCTGTCCAGAGCACAAAGCAGAAAACGGAAGAGGGAGAAGGAGAAAGGTTTTGAGGGGATGAAAAAAAGCTTTTCGAGGTGGTTGAAAGACAGTGGTTAAGTTATGTCAGTGTATCAAGAGGAGGCTTGTAAATATTCAGGATAGCAAAGCTACTAGCAAAACGACAGGTCCAACTGTGGGAGGAAGGACTTGATACACGTTCTTCATTCTTTCAAAACTTCACTTTATTTAGATGTCAGGAATATGGTTTCATTTAGTGACGTTTTAGATTCGTTTCCAATGAGATATTATTGATATAACTGCCTCTGTGTCAGTTGATGTTTAATATAAGTTCCTACTTATTTTGTTTTTGGTTCCTACCTACCTGCATGTAAGTTAATGATGATGATAATTCCAGCACTGGTCATCATAAAAAGGAACCAGAGAGGCACTTTAGGTGCATGGTTTTCAATGTTATTGTCGACACAGTCCTGCAAGAGTTGTCTGACAGGTTTTCCAATCTTCAGCTTGTGTCTGAGAAATTTAAATTCATCACTAAAATGGAGCACATGACACAAGCTGAGCTGGAGGAATCAGTTACCAGATATGCCCTGACTACCTGTGATGTTTCCAGAGATATCATTCAAGAAATGTACCCAGCAAGCCGTCTACTGAAGGGTTACAAGGCTCTTGAGAAGTTGAATTTCCTCATACAGGAGAATCTTGATTTGGTGTTCCCAAATTTGACAGTAGCCCTTAGAGTATTCCTGACCATGCCTCTGACGGTTGCATCTGCAGAAAGATCCTTCAGTAAGCTGAAGCTTATCAAAACATACCTTCGTTCAAGTATGAGCAATGATCGCCTGACCCAGGGCACGACATGTAACAATTTAGTGGTAGGTAGAGGACTTATTTATGTTATTACATTGTTATACATTATTTTTTGTGTTTTATTGAGCTGATCACCTGCTGTAATACATAAAACAAAAGTCTGTAATAAAAGTCTAATATTTTATAAGTCCATGAATAAATAAGATGTATACACGTAAACATTGAAGGGGGGGGGGGGGCACCTGTAATGTGTCTGCATATCCCTCAGAAAGGAGGTAGTTGCGCCCCTGCTGTAGGTGATCAGTGCAGTGTAACAGTGCAGCGCAGTGAGACAATGCAGTACAACAAATGCAGTGAAGCGAAACAATGCAGTGCAACAAATGCAGTGAAAGTAACAATGCAGTGCAATAAATGCAGTGAAACGTAACAGTGCAGTGCGTAAAATGCAGTGTAACGTAACAATGCAGTGCGTAAAATGCAGTGTGACGTAACAATGCAGTGCAATAAATGTAGTGTAACGTAACAATGCAGTGCGTAAAATGCAGTGAAGCGTAACAGTGCAGTGTGTTAAATGCAGTGAAACGTAACAATGCAGTCCGCAAAATGCAGTGAAATGTAACAGTGCAGTGCGTAAAATGCAGTGCGATAAATGCAGTGTAACGTAACAATGCAGTGCAACAAATGCAGTGTAACGTAACAATGCAGTGCAACAAATGCAGTGTAACGTAACAATGCAGTGCAATAAATGCAGTGTAACGTAACAATGCAGTGCGTAAAATGCAGTGTAACGTAACAATGCAGTGCGCAAAATGCAGTGAAATGTAACAGTGCAGTGCGTAAAATGCAGTGCGATAAATGCAGTGTGACGTAACAATGCAGTGCAATAAATGTAGTGTAACGTAACAATGCAGTGCGTAAAATGCAGTGAAGCGTAACAGTGCAGTGTGTTAAATGCAGTGAAACGTAACAATGCAGTCCGCAAAATGCAGTGAAATGTAACAGTGCAGTGCGTAAAATGCAGTGCGATAAATGCAGTGTAACGTAACAATGCAGTGCAACAAATGCAGTGTAACGTAACAATGCAGTGCAATAAATGCAGTGTAACGTAACAATGCAGTGCGTAAAATGCAGTGAAACGTAACAGTGCAGTGCGTAAAATGCAGTGTAACGTAACAATGCTGTGCGCAAAATGCAGTGAAATGTAACAGTGCAGTGTGTAAAATGCAGTGTAACGTAACAATGCAGTGCGTAAAATGCAGTGAAGCGTAACAGTGCAGTGCGATAAATGCAGTGTAACGTAACAATGCAGTGCGTAAAATGCAGTGTAACGTAACAATGCAGTGCGTAAAATGCAGTGGAGCGTAACAGTGCAGTGTGTTAAATGCAGTGAAACGTAACAGTGCAGTGCGTAAAATGCAGTGCAATAAATGCAGTGTAACGTAACAATGCAGTGCGTAAAATGCAGTGCAATAAATGCAGTGTGACGTAACAATGCAGTGCAATAAATGTAGTGTAACGTAACAATGCAGTGCGTAAAATGCAGTGAAGCGTAACAGTGCAGTGTGTTAAATGCAGTGAAACGTAACAATGCAGTCCGCAAAATGCAGTGAAATGTAACAGTGCAGTGCGTAAAATGCAGTGCGATAAATGCAGTGTAACGTAACAATGCAGTGCAACAAATGCAGTGTAACGTAACAATGCAGTGCAATAAATGCAGTGTAACGTAACAATGCAGTGCGTAAAATGCAGTGAAACGTAACAGTGCAGTGCGTAAAATGCAGTGTAACGTAACAATGCTGTGCGCAAAATGCAGTGAAATGTAACAGTGCAGTGTGTAAAATGCAGTGTAACGTAACAATGCAGTGCGTAAAATGCAGTGAAGCGTAACAGTGCAGTGTGTAAAATGCAGTGTAACGTAACAATGCAGTGCGTAAAATGCAGTGAAGCGTAACAGTGCAGTGTGTTAAATGCAGTGAAACGTAACATTGCGGTGTGTTAAATGCAGTGCGATAAATGCAGTGTAACGTGACAATGCAGTGCGTAGAATGCAGTAAAAAGGTAACAGTGCAGCGAAACAAAAAACGTCAAAGCAGTGCAGCAGTGCAGTACAGTGCAGCAGTGCAGTACAGTGCAGCAGTGCAGTGCAGCAGTGCAGTGCAGTGCAGCAATGCAGTGCAGCAATGCAATGCAACAATGCTGTCGGAAAGAGGAAGTCAATTAAGTAGCCTACCCATAAAACTCCAAACTACCCCTTTAATTCCTATTATTCTTAACTTTACTAGTTTCATACTTACTGTGTGGCACATTTAAATTGATCACTCCTCCTATTAGTACTAAAGAAACTAGTATCACTAGTAAAATATTTATGTTTGTATAAGTTTGCTGAATGGGTGGCTGGAGTAGAGTTTAAAGGTTTGTATGAAGTATAAAATGTAATATCTGGTATGTGCAGAACCACGTGCTTCTCAGGGCTTCAAGACTCACTGTTTTTTCTTCAGTTCACAACAGGATATATTGAAATCAACACATTTACATCTGCTGTTACCCACATCCTGTTGTCATTTTACACTGACGGTAAAACTTGAGATGTGCTACCTTTTCATATTTATTGGAAATATGCTCACTGGATTGATTTTGGCTGCAGCACTCCACTGAGAATCCCACTGTTAGACCACAACCTCATTCTCAATACTATCAGCCTGTTGTCATGAGGTTTCTGAATGATTTAAACTTTGTAAGATTTGTTAAGTCTTGAAAAATAATATTTTGGACCGAGTGCTCAGTAAGAGCTTGATAAGTTATTCATTAACTCAGTTATTTCACTTAGCACTTGTTCTGCTTCATAAAGAATTCATTCACAAACAGATTTCATACTGTAAGATGATATTTTCCGTAGGATTGATTTGAATTTCAGTTCCTTATTCACCCAGTTCTGCTTTAGTACAACCTGTTCAGCACTTAAAAAATTTTTTTTTTTCCTTTTTAGGTTATGTGTTTCTTGAACTATATAGTCTTATTTTTTATACCATGATTATTAGTAATACATTTGTTTCTACAGTGGCCCTGAGAGCTCAACACACACACACACAAAACAAATGAAAATACATGTAACCTCTCTTTTCTTTCACTTTTTTCCCCTAATGTAATAGAGTAGAAATTGCTTACATCTTCATATTTGTATTGTTTTAAGAACATTCAGCAGCTAACTGCCTGATATTTCCCTGAGCTAACAGAAACAAAAAAACAGAGTTAAAAGAGAGTAAATATTGGACTTACACTCATAAGGTGGACAGAAACATGACTCCAAATGAATGATAATGTTGCTCCATATTTAACGGATGAGTAAATAGGCAACTGTTTGATTTATCAACTTAAAAGGTGAAGATATATTCGTGCCTGCTGCCCCCAAGTGGCCAAACAATCAGTTAATGCAGGTTAGAGGTGTCCCCTGGATTATTATTGACTGGGTGAACAGGGCTCAAGGATATTTTTGCTCCGAGGCCCTCCAGTGAGTTGACCTGGCTCTGGCTTCACGGAAGTAATAACACTATGTAACACCGGTTTTGTTATTTCCTTATGGCTAAGAAGTATAGAAAATGTCTAGTATTTCCTTCTCAAACTTTGTTTTTGTGACCTAGGCAATGATATTTTGAAATTGAGATATTTCCAATTCATTCACGTAGAGTTACAAAAAAAACAATGTGTTTATCATAAAAATATACAAAAGTATACAATACAGCCACTGAGCCCCAGTCCCCAAATATAGTCTCCCATCATCGCATCCCGTGATTCTTATGTTGTTGTTTTTTTCTCACTTTATGTGAATGAAAATATACAAATTCTCCCGTTTTCCCATTGGAAATGGGCCAATACTAAAATACCAGTGTCCTGGTCACAAATGCAAAAATCTGAGAATGACAGCAAGATACTTTTTTAGATATAAATAAAATAAATAAATAACACTACACAGGGACAAAAAAAACAAACACAATTTTGTTAGACAGTGCAATCTTTAATTTTGGGAACCCATTTTTGCAAATAATTTCCTTAAAAAAATTACAGTAGAACTTTCAAAATTTAAACACGTTTAATTGAGAATCACCAATTGTACTCAACATAGTGAAATCAGTGATCGTATCAAGTCTCCTGATTGGTCGAGTCTTTACAACTCCCTCCTCTGTGATGCTACAACCAGCCCTCCCCTCTTCTCTGTTTGCGGCTCACAACCGAGTCATCCGGCACACGGAGAGACGCGGCGGAGGAAAACGGCAACTTCACCTTGTCCTTTGAAAAGCCGCCACTGTCCTCACAGGGCGAGTTAGGTCGGACACAGCCGCGGGAGAAGGATGAAATAGAAACAGCTCGTTGGTTATTTTATTTTTTTTTAAACAGGTGTCAGTCCGGCGCAGTCACCTTTCGTCCTGCTGTATGCGGTTCACTCGTGCGTTTCGCGTGAAATGAAAACACTCCGCACGCGCCTGTTTCCGTCGCATTCACTTGTTGTCCACGAGCTGCCACGATGGTTAAATGTCCTGTTTAATGGTCGAGGTATGTAAGACCGTGACTTTTACAGCCTCACATGCTGACAAACGGGCTCGTACACACGGAGCTGCTTTGGTATACGCCTGGTAGCCCTAATAAAAAAAAAAATTGAATATGGGCCTAATGTTTATGGGAGAACTTAAAGTGTGTTTGCTGCTTAAAAACGAGTTTTCATTGACTGTATCGTGGTCCACCTTGTGTTTGCTATGGCGGTGTTGAATTCCTATATTTTTGATATTGTTGGCTATTCCTACAGTCGGTGGCGCAAAAAGTGGGTATGCACTATATGCGGCGCATAGGGGCGCCGCGTTAGAGGGGGCGCCAAAGCGATGGGGGAACAATAATTTCGAGTCGGCATTTTCTGTATTTAACAGCTGTTTGTGTATGTGTAAATGATATGATCAATAACAGAGGGGCATGTCACTAATTAGGCGCCCCTTCGCTCCCTCACCTCTCCTCTCCTCCTCTCCCACACACACACACACACACACACACTATAAGCGTTCCAGTGCGCGCCCCTCCGGGCACGCGCTGGCGCGGTTTTTTTTCCATTCATTTGAATCGCGTTGTCACAGCTAAAGATGGAGAGGCAGAAAAAAAGCTGTCCAGAGCACAAAGCAGAAAACGGAAGAGGGAGAAGGAGAAAGGTTTTGAGGGGATGAAAAAAAGCTTTTCGAGGTGGTTGAAAGACAGTGGTTAAGTTATGTCAGTGTATCAAGAGGAGGCTTGTAAATATTCAGGATAGCAAAGCTACTAGCAAAACGACAGGTCCAACTGTGGGAGGAAGGACTTGATACACGTTCTTCATTCTTTCAAAACTTCACTTTATTTAGATGTCAGGAATATGGTTTCATTTAGTGACGTTTTAGATTCGTTTCCAATGAGATATTATTGATATAACTGCCTCTGTGTCAGTTGATGTTTAATATAAGTTCCTACTTATTTTGTTTTTGGTTCCTACCTACCTGCATGTAAGTTAATGATGATGATAATTCCAGCACTGGTCATCATAAAAAGGAACCAGAGAGGCACTTTAGGTGCATGGTTTTCAATGTTATTGTCGACACAGTCCTGCAA
Source organism: Pampus argenteus (assembly GCA_036937835.1). Taxonomy (NCBI): domain Eukaryota; kingdom Metazoa; phylum Chordata; class Actinopteri; order Scombriformes; family Stromateidae; genus Pampus; species Pampus argenteus. The sequence goes on along the minus strand of CM072871.1, from coordinate 19,850,534 downwards.
GAGTTGTCTGACAGGTTTTCCAATCTTCAGCTTGTGTCTGAGAAATTTAAATTCATCACTAAAATGGAGCACATGACACAAGCTGAGCTGGAGGAATCAGTTACCAGATATGCCCTGACTACCTGTGATGTTTCCAGAGATATCATTCAAGAAATGTACCCAGCAAGCCGTCTACTGAAGGGTTACAAGGCTCTTGAGAAGTTGAATTTCCTCATACAGGAGAATCTTGATTTGGTGTTCCCAAATTTGACAGTAGCCCTTAGAGTATTCCTGACCATGCCTCTGACGGTTGCATCTGCAGAAAGATCCTTCAGTAAGCTGAAGCTTATCAAAACATACCTTCGTTCAAGTATGAGCAATGATCGCCTGACCCAGGGCACGACATGTAACAATTTAGTGGTAGGTAGAGGACTTATTTATGTTATTACATTGTTATACATTATTTTTTGTGTTTTATTGAGCTGATCACCTGCTGTAATACATAAAACAAAAGTCTGTAATAAAAGTCTAATATTTTATAAGTCCATGAATAAATAAGATGTATACACGTAAACATTGAAGGGGGGGGGGGGGCACCTGTAATGTGTCTGCATATCCCTCAGAAAGGAGGTAGTTGCGCCCCTGCCTGACATACACGGTGGCTTCAGGTATGCTTTGCAGTGTGACTAACTCATCAGTGTTTTCAGGCTTTGGTGTACCAGGAGGAACAAACCAAGACATGGACAGAGCAGAGCCATCTTCACCTTGTGTGACGCTCATCAGCCCAGGCCAGGTGTCAACAGGGATTTCATAACCTGGAGGAGAAAAACACATTACAAGACTGTAAACGTTGCGTACAAAACTTTGTGTCACTGCAGGAATGCAAACAGGTTTCACGGGAATGTGCTTGATCATGTTGTCAGCAGTTACAAAACTTTAAAAAGATTAAACATTTCCTGAATGTAAAAGTTGAACAAATTCAAATGTCTCCAAGGTGAAACCTATACACATTTAAACCTTTCTGAAATGTAAAACATTTTTAAACCTTTCTTGAAGTTAGAACTTCTACGAAAGTACATTTTTCTTCAATATAAAACTGTAAACGTGTTATTTCCATCTCCATCATTTTGTCCCCCTCTCAGTAATATATCTAATGATCCATTGATGAGATCTCAGCTTGATTCTCTCTACTTAAGCTACAAGGACAAGTGAATTTAAAACTATTGTTTCGTTTTTACTGTTGTAAGTATATATATATATATATATATGTCATTGTGAATCAAGAGAAGAGGACCGTTTGTGTGCGTTAAGGCTTGTTTGGAGCTCAACCGTAAGCAATGGAAGTTGCGGCGGACGGTCAGGAGAGGGTGCCAAAGCTCATGGCAAGCGCTGTAGAGGAAAGAATAAATTTCCTCTACAGCAGAATAAAACAGAATAAACAGAATAAAAAAAAAGAAGAAATTAAGGCTTTAGGCTTAAGAATGGGAGAAAAGGCAAGTTATTTCAGATTACTCGTAAAAAGAGGGATATTGAAATCCTAAAGAAAGACGGAGCTAATGTGGAAGTAATTAAAGAAGAAGTACTGTTTATCTTTGTCAAGTTTTATGGACAGTTTAAAGAGATTAATGCCGAGCTATTACCTCTTCTTGAGGATGAAGATATAAAAGAGGACCAGGACAACTGGTTTATGCACAAATGTGAAGAAATTAAGAACTTTTTCAAGAAACAGAGGACTGGATTGATAGGATAATGAGTTATCCTGAAGAAGAAAATGAAAATGTGGGTGACGATGATATACAACCAAGTGACAGCATCTCAGAGGTTATCGGTCACACATCCAACGGGAGAAAAACTGGCTCAATAGCAAGTTGCTCATCACAGGTTTCCAACACGTTCCACTCGCCTAAAGCTGGAGGCAGAACACAAAGAACTGCTAGCACAAGCTGCCTTTTTAAACAAAAACCAGGAAATTGAGATTAAACAAGTAACAGTTGGATCTACAGACCAAGATTGCTGCAAAAGATGCCGAGATAAAGGTTTATGCAGATTATGAAGATGGTCAAGAAGAAATAAATTAATATTACGAATCAGCACACACGCATAAAGCAGGCTGATCTCAAGTTAAAGATGAGGATGAGTCACATGCCTATGTGAGTTTTACTGCACCTATGAGCACACATTAGCCACCTCAACCTGGTAATGTTCATCCCAGGGCCTCAACACATGCAACTGTCAGCTTACAGCAACCAGTTCGGACCGCTACTGTTCGTGTCAGGGTTTCAAGGGGCAGCCAGTTCAGCAGCACCTAAAAATCACTTGCAGCAAGCAGCCACATCTGATGGCATTTGTAAAATAATGCAGCGGCAAAATGATATAACAGATGTTATATCAGATGTTAGTGAAGCATCAACACATGTCACAACTCCCAAGGAGAGATGTTCCAATATTCTACGGACACCCGCTCAGTTACCACTCATTCATAAGAGCATTTGAACAAATGATAGATGAGAGTAAGACTGCTAATGAACAAGACAGGTTGCTTTACCTGCAGCAGTTTAGAAGTGGAGAACCTTGTGAATTCGTTCTTAGTTGCGAACACATGAGACCAGATAATGGTTACAAAGAAGCAAGGAGGCTCCTCCAACAGTACTATGGGGACGAATTGAGAGTAGCCAACAGAGTCCCATTCATTAAAGAAGCTACAAAGCCATCGTACGTGAGTATGGCAGACAACCCTGCAGATCAGGCATCTAAAGAGTGAAGCGCTGAGAGTCTGCTACAGAGTAAGAACTGGATACAGGGACCAGAGTTCCTACTAAAGCCTGAGGACAAATGACCTGAAGGCCCAGACCAGCCTATTCACTTAGAAGAAGAAGATGCAGAGGTCAAAAGGTTAGGCCACGTGTCTCTTATACAAACAGATACAACATTGGATGCAATGACTCAGTTTGTACGTCACTTCTAAAACTGGCACAAACTCAAGAAAGCAACAGCTTGGCTGATGCGCCTAAAATAAATCCTGCTTAACATGAGGCAAAAAAGAAAAGAGCTTCAAGAAATAATTCAAAAATGTGACAACACCTCATCTAAAGCAGAGTCTTTGCTCCAGCAAGAGATGCTCAAATGCAAGCAAAGTCTTCAAAAACAAATTCTCACCACTTAAGATCTCACAGCGGAGTTGGAGTTAATTTGCATATGCCAGAAAGGAAAATATGTAAAGGAGCTGAAAGCCCTGCTGTACGGAAAGGGTCATGTAGCGTCATGATACCAAAGGCCTGCTCAGCGATTCAAAGAATGATTTCAGAGTGTAGCACATGCAAAAGACTACATGCTAAGGCAGGTGAACAAAAAATGACAGATTTGAAGATCGTTTACTCCAGATAAACCACCCTGGCGTGGATTTCTTCGGCCCATTTGAAGTCAGTAGAGGTTGCAGCAAAGTGAAGAGATATGATGTGCTTTTCACATGTTTAACTAGTAGAGCAGTACATAGCATATATCTATTTACATAGAGGTAGCACACTCCCTCCCCTCCCACAAACTTTGTTGGTGCTGAGAGGGAGTTGAAGGAGTCTCTGAAAGACCTGGACCAGCCCAAGATCCAAGAATCGATGCTAGGAAGAGGAGTTAAATGTATATTTAACACTCCTGCCGTGTCCCACCACGGAGGTGTCTGGGAATGCCAAATAAGAACAGTCGGGAAAGTCCAAGGTTCCCTGTTGAAATTCTGGCACAGGTGGACACAAGAGTATCTACTTTTTTTGCAAGACAAAAATGGAGTGCAACAAGGAGGAATTTCAGGCTTGGAAATGTTGTCCTAATTGTGGACTCATTTTCACCTCAGAATTCTTGGTTGATAGGAAAGATTGTCAAGATAATGCCAGACTCAAAGGGGACAGTCTGCAGTGTTCAGTGGGGATGGGGGGCAGGGGCTACAGGGGTCCTCCAGAGTTCAACAGTCTCACAGCTTCTGGGAAGAAGCTGTTCCTCAGTCTGGTGGTCCTGCTCTTAATGCTCTGCAGCCTCCTGCCCGAGGGGAGAGGGGCAAACAGAGCATGTGCGTGGTGAGTGGGGTCCTTCATGATGCAGGAGGCCCTTTTCCTGCACCTGGAGGTGTAAGTGTCCGTGGTGGTGGGTAGGCTGCATCCCACAGTCCTCTGTGCAGCTTTGACCACCCTCTGCAGAGCCTTCTTCTCTGCTGCAGAGCAGCTGCCGTGCCACACGGTGATGCAGGTGCACATGACGCTTACCACCACACATCTGTAAAAGGAGGTCAGGACTGAGCTCCCCAGTCCAGCACGCCGCAGCTTCCTGAGGAAGTAGAGGCGCTGGTGTGCCTTCCTAACCAGATAGGAAGTGTTGGTGCTCCAGGTGAGGTCGTTTGCAATGCTCACGCCCAGGTACCTGAAGCTGGAGACCACTTCCACCGCTGTCCCTCCGATGTGCAGGGGAGGGGGGAGATGTCTGCCCCTTCTGAAGTCCACGATCATCTCCTTGGTCTTCTTCACGTTGATGCAGAGGTTGTTTTCTCTGCACCAACCCTCCAGGTGTTCCTCTTCCTGCCTGTAGCCCGACTCATCGCTGTTAGCGATTCGTCCAACCACAGCTGTGTCATCTGCGAACTTCACGATCAGACAGCTCGGATGTCTCGCTGAGCAGTCGTGTGTGAGCAGAGTGAACAGAAGGGGGCTCAGCACACAACCCTGGGGGGAGCCTGTGCTGAGGGTGATGGTGGAGGAGGAGATGTCGTGGATCTTCACAGACTGCGGCCTTTTCGAAAGGAAGTCCAGCACCCAGTTGCAGAGTGTAGAGCTCAGCCCAAGTGTGGTCAGTTTCGAGACCAGGGTCTGTGGTCTGATGGTGTTGAACGCAGACGTGAAGTCCACAAAGAGCAGGCGAACATAAGAGTCCTTCTTCTCTAAGTGGGTGAGGGCTGTGTGGACCACAGAAGAAATGGCATACTCTGTGGATCGATTCTTCCTATATGCATACTGGTGTGGGTCCACAGTGACGTCGATGCAGTCTTTGATGTGGGCCATCACCAGTCTCTCGAAGCACTTCATGACTATCGGTGTGAGGGCAACCGGCCGATAGTCATTTAGGCCTGTCACTGTGGAGGTTTTGGGGATGGGGATGATTGTGGCAGTCTTCAGGCAGGTAGGGACCGCTGCTTGTTGGAGGGAGGTGTTAAAGATGTCTGTCAGGACATCTGTCTGCTGGTGTGCACAGCTCCTCAGCAGCCTCCTGGAGATGTTATCAGGACCCGTAGCTTTGCGTGGATTAATCCTCTGGAGGATTCTCCTCACCTCTGCTGGGGTCACGCTGAGAGGCTCTTCACCTGGTGGTGGAGTGAGTCTGGTGCTGGGGGATGTGTTTGGGTCATCAAAGCGGGCGTAGAAAGTGTTGAGAGCGTCGGGCAGAGAGGGTTCCCTGGGGCACTGTGCATCTCTGGTGCTGTAGTCTGTGAAGAGAAGCCGCTGCACTGTTGCGCGCCGCCATCTCTATATTGTGGAGCAACATATTGTTTCACATTGGAATATATTCCATTATATTGTCTGGTTTTTGATTGTCAGATGAGGCTTAACTATTATAAAATACATTAAGTTTTTATTATTTATTATATTTTATTATTGCTATTCAAAGAAACATTATTTTTCATAGTGAATTTCTATTAAAGATGTTTTCTTTATTACTTTCAGTTGATTCAGGAATAAAATCCTGTTATTGAATGAGCTGTCAGAGGAGGAAACGACACCACCACCACCATGATGGCAGAACCATAGTTTTAAAGCCTCTCTTCCTGTGGGGACAGTATTAGATGTAACAAGGTTATATTACCTCAAAGGTTTTCACATAAACCAGGAAAGTTTTCATCAAAGGTTCAATGAATGATATCAATGAATTCATAATGAGCATATCATCAAAACAGCGGTTATCGTAATAAAACATGAGGCTGTTATTAAAACTTGACGCTTTATCATTGAGTGACTTTTGGGAAGCTGTTGACCTGCTCATCGACCTTCAACACTGTACACGTTTATTTCGCCGCTAGATGGCGCTGGAGCTTCCTGGTGACGTCACCTTTGTTAAAGCCAAAACTCCAGTGAACCAATCCTCTGCCGCCGGGTGCGGTGGCGCGCGCCTGTAATCCAAGCTACCGGGAGGCTGAGGCTGGCGGATCGTTTGAGCTCAGGAGCTCTGAGCTGCAGCGGACTATGCCGATCGGGTGTCCGCACTAAGCTCGGTATCGATATGGTGCTCCTGGGGGAGCTCGGGACCACCAGGTCGTCTAAGGAGGGGTGCACCGGCCCAGGTCGGAAACGGAGCAGGTCAAAGCCCCCGTGCCGCTCAGTAGTGGGATCGCGCCTGTGAATAGACGCTGTAGTGCAGCCTGACCAATACAGCGGGACACAGTCTTTTCACACTCTGCACACTTTACAACAAACACCTGGCACACCGCACACCGTCACACACCACGTCTTTACACGTCAACACAGCTTCATGTCTCATCAATACACCTCACAAACCAACGCTCTTATACCTGTCACACACTGCCCCCACCTGGACAACAGCACCACTCACACACAATCAATCACACCAATCAATGCAGCACCACACACACTCACACTCAACTACAGGCTGGAACACGAGCTTTTACACTGCTGGAACACGCTTTCACATCATTTACTCAAATAAAATTAACAATACACCAATGTACAAATACTCCATTACAAGTATTCACACCTTTTATTTAGCACAAGTAAACTTTATTGAAATTAAACCGTGTGACAAGTTTGGAGGGAAAAGTCACATTTTAACTGAACAGATCTGTTACATTCTTTAAACCAGGCAGATGAAAATAGTGACGTCTGTACTCAGTGAATGAAACACATTTTCTGAGTGGTATAACAGAGAGGAGGGCATGTTTGATACCAGACAGAAACATCATCAAGGATTACTGTGATTTTATGTGCACAATAATACCTTTACTTGAAATATTGAAAAACTTTTCATTGAAGCAACAAAAACTCCCTGCAATGATGAAGTGAACAGGACAGAACATATTTACTATGAATGCTCATATAACATTTTAATTTCATAATAAATATATCACACAGCTCTGGTTGGGCTGGACTCATCTATAGACGCTTCTATTGACCAAATATTTTATTGCATAAACACTTGATGTGTGTACAATACACACAACAATGCATACAATATACACAACAATGTATACAATACACACAACAATGTATACAATACACACAACAATGTACACAATATACACAACAATGTATACAATATACACAACAATGTATACAATACACACAACAATGTATACAATATACACAACAATGTACACAATATACACAACAATGTACACAATATACACAACAATGCATACAATATACACAACAATGTATACAATACACACAACAATGTATACAATATACACAACAATGTACACAATATACACAACAATGTACACAATATACACAACAATGCATACAATATACACAACAATGTATACAATACACACAACAATGCATACAATATACACAACAATGTACACAATATACACAGCAATGTACACAATATACACAACAATGTACACAATTTACACAACAATGTATACAATATACACAACAATGTATACAATATACACAACAATGTATACAATACACACAACAATGTATACAATATACACAACAATGTACACAATATACACAACAATGTACACAATAATAACACCTGCAATTAATAGTGACTTTTCCCTCCAAACTTGTCACACGGTTTAATTTCAATAAAGTTTACTTGTGCTAAATAAAAGGTGTGAATACTTGTAATGGAGTATTTGTACATTGGTGTATTGTTAGTTTTATTTGAGTAAATGATGTGAAAGCGTGTTCCAGCAGTGTAAAAGCTCGTGTTCCAGCCTGTAGTTGAGTGTGTGTGTGTGTGTGGTGCTGCATTGATTGGTGTGATTGATTGTGTGTGAGTGGTGCTGTTGTCCAGGTGGGGGCAGTGTGTGACAGGTATAAGAGCGTTGGTTTGTGAGGTGTATTGATGAGACATGAAGCTGTGTTGACGTGTAAAGACGTGGTGTGTGACGGTGTGCGGTGTGCCAGGTGTTTGTTGTAAAGTGTGCAGAGTGTGAAAAGACTGTGTCCCGCTGTATTGGTCAGGCTGCACTACAGCGTCTATTCACAGGCGCGATCCCACTACTGAGCGGCACGGGGGCTTTGACCTGCTCCGTTTCCGACCTGGGCCGGTGCACCCCTCCTTAGACGACCTGGTGGTCCCGAGCTCCCCCAGGAGCACCATATCGATACCGAGCTTAGTGCGGACACCCGATCGGCATAGTCCGCTGCAGCTCAGAGCTCCTGAGCTCAAACGATCCGCCAGCCTCAGCCTCCCGGTAGCTTGGATTACAGGCGCGCGCCACCGCACCCGGCGGCAGAGGATTGGTTCACTGGAGTTTTGGCTTTAACAAAGGTGACGTCACCAGGAAGCTCCAGCGCCATCTAGCGGCGAAATAAACGTGTACAGTGTTGAAGGTCGATGAGCAGGTCAACAGCTTCCCAAATGTCACTCAATGATAAAGCGTCAAGTTTTAATAACAGCCTCATGTTTTATTACGATAACCGCTGTTTTGATGACATGATCATTATGAATTCATTGATATCATCGTCTTCTCTGATGTCTTGTATCTGATTTACATACAGTGGATACTTTCCATAATTTCAGTGGTTTGTATGATACAATAACACAGTGGCAGGTAAAAAAGCATCTGCAGCAAAACTATTTGAACCTTTGATGAAAACTTTCCTGTTTTATTTTGAAATTCTCCCTTCCTCTCGTTTCAGGTCACTTGTCCTTCCCCTGTGTGTCACCTGTTGTCAGTGGTGATCCCTGATTGTACCCACCTGCTGCCCATCACCCAATCTGTGGGTTTATATCCCTTTGTCTCATGCCGAAGTGTCATTAGTGCGACCACAACGACTCTCACTGCAACTTGAAACAGTTATTGTAGAGGTAGTCTGCATCTGCTACAGAGAAACTGATGTTTTTGAATATTAACCGAAAATGTCTCCACCATCTAAACTGCCATGTGTGCAGACCACTGAAAACGTGACTCTGAGGCAGGAGCTTCAGCTTCTTGCTCTAAGTAGATAAATAGACCAATGAGCTACTGCATGTGCATCTGTAATGTCAGACTTGTATTTAAATGTGTCAGTGTGTATTTCTGTTCTCAATGTATGTTTATTTTCGCAGTACAAAGTGGCTGATTCCACAGTGCCGAGACATGAAGTCAGTGCTGACTTCTGTTTGCGAGATTTCTCGTCGGGTTGGAAATCAGTCTTCTGCAGATGAGGAGACTGTCAGTGGACTCCAGAAGGCTTGAGGTATGTCAATTTTTTGGTATTGGCCTGCTTATTTAGTCCATGAAGGATATGAAGTCAGTGATGTGGTGCTAATAGAAAATGTGTAACAGGACCCGGATGCTGCACAGTCTCCTAAGCGGCCTGGTAACATTGTTAGTATTGGCTAAATTAAATCTACATTATGCACAAATCCTGCTGTGCTAATTGACATTTCTTTTACAGACGTCACAAACTGTCAGAACGCTCTATGCAAAGCACCTGGAGAAACAGATAGAGCTGGCTGATGTTAAAATCAGAATTAAAAAAAGAGAAGGTTCCAAGAAATGGAGCTGGATCTTGAGATTAAACGCCGGACACTCAGAAAACTGGACCTCGAAATCCAGAAACTAGAAGAAGTGAGTCTTTTAATGCACACAGTAATAATAATGATGCATTTTATTTTTAGAGCGCCTTTCAAAACACAAAAGGACACTATACAAAGATAAAAAAAACCAATAGAAATACAAAGATTAAAAAGGCAATACACAATAAAAAGCTGTAAAATATAAAACAAAGAAATGATTAAAAGTCAAAGTGCATAGGCTAACTGAAACAAATGTTTTTAGTCTAGATTTGAAGAGGGGTAAAGAGTCAATATTGCGGATGTCAGGGGGTAATGCATTCCAGTAACCACATCTGCAAGACAGTGTTTTAATCCTTGTTGCTTTTGCTCTCTCTTCTAGAATCCAAGCAACCAAGACAAAAGACTGCTAAAATATTTTTTTATAAAAAAAAAAACTAGAACATTGGTGTCTGTCCTGTCTTTATGAATGTAAAAGAATTTCAAAGAACCACCAGTGCTAAACAAGTGCTCACACAGGAAAACATATTTTATTAAAGTGGAAAAAATTTGCAATATATTGCTCCCTGACAAGGCCTGCTGTGGTGGGGTTTCAGGGTCCGCAAGGGGAGTCAAGAGGAATGACTCACAGGTGTATCCTTTGTCTCCCAGCAGCACACCAGAGTATTCACCTGATAATACAAAATATAATTAAGAAAACAGCAGCATTACACACACACCATGTCCAAGGTTGATGAAGATACTGCTGAATGATTTCAGCGCCAGACAAACACGTCTGATTGTCCGGCAAATGGTTCCTTTATTGAGGTTCTCTGCATCCCCAACAGAATAAAGGAAACTCCCACTCGCAAGATGGATAGATAGATATACTTTATTAATCCCAAAAACTGGGAAATTAAATTATTCATCTCAATGTGACGCAGATCATCTGTGGTACAGTGAGAGCATGGCTTCGTGCTGTATTTTTGTACAGGATGGCGCCACAGAGTCAAGTCGTGGCCAATCTCTGTGCACACTGGTCGCCAGCACAAATTGGTCATCCCTGCTGAGACACCAGGCAAGAAAGTAAGTTGAATGCATAAAGAACACATGTATTATTAGAATTGTAAATTATTTGTGTTTGGCCTAAAATAATTCCTATGTGTTGGAGCATGTGAGCATGCTGTTCTTCCTCGGACCCCTGATGCTGTCTGTGTCATTGCTCCTGGGAACAACCTGACGGCCAGCATCAACCTGAGTGTGCGGGTGTAGCCTTTCAGAGTTACCTGGCTGCAGCGTCTGGCCGACTGCACAGGTAGCGTAATAGATGTTTGTGTTTTTATTATTGAGACTGATGTGTACAGGTCAAGAGAATTTAGTAAGATTATTGTGAAGGCTGCCAGTGTTGTGTAAGAGGCGGCGAAAGAAGGTAAATGCAGTTTTGTTAATGATGTATGTGTTTGTCTATATGGTGACATTTTGTATTTATTTATTTTATTTCTGTATTTCTTTTTTTTTTTTAGGTTGTGACCTCAACATCTGTGTTAACTATCCATCCTGAAGCCCGTATCAATAACTTAGAGTTGGAAACAGACAATATCAATATTCAAACCTTTATTTTTATTAATCTCAGCAATTGTTCACATGATCACTTCTGCATTTCATAGAAAAAAGTGTTCGGTTTTCACCAGTCACTGACAAACCCTTGTAACAAGTCATGAAGTATGTTGAACCATGTTTGAAAAAGTCATATTCAAGAAAAATAAACTTTCATATTAAATGAATCTGATCATTTTTACCTGAACAGATCTGCTGCTTTAAACCAGGCAAATGAAAATAGTGACGTCTGTACTCAGTGAATGAAACACATTTTCTGAGTGGTATAACTGAGAGGAGGGTATGTTTGATACCAGACAGAAACATCATCTAATTATGATTTCTAATCATTTGTGTCCTAAAACCTTGATTGAAATGTTGAAGGAAGTATTTCTTCATTAAAACGTTTTATTAAAGTTTCTAAACTGTTAGTACAGGATTAGGTTGTCCTTGAAATATGAAGACCCAGAATACTACAAACATATGTTTCATAATAAGACTTTTCAAATTCTGACTTCACTCTCGTAGTACCGTAATTAGGACTTTCCTCACAATGTTATTTGGTTACATTTGTTTATTTTCATATTGTTCATATGCACAGTTGTGCTGCTGAATTCATTTCAAAGTCAGGAGGAGTATGGCTGCAAGTCCATTTCCTCCACCTGATCAGTAGCTCCAGATGTGTGGTTGTGGGTGGTGAAGCAGTTCTTGGAGGAAAATGAAGCTGCTGTCATGCCCTGATTTTTAGGTTTGTTGAACTTGAGGCATCTTGATTTGAGGAAGTAACCAGCAGGATAATGTTCCCACAGCATGTCCTGAACTTCATCACTGGCACTGTAGTACCTCCGCTGTTCAGCAATCATGCTCTCGATGGTGGGACGGTCTTGACTCCACCCTTTTCACTCATCAGCATTTCTGGGTTTAGCTACTGATCTCGGTTTTGAAGACACAGCTGTTTGTTTGGATGGTACATTAGAGGCGAGTCTCTGCCTCTGTTGGTCCATCGTGTGTCTTGGACTCTGTTGGTCCATCGTGTGTCTTGGACTCTGTTGGTCCATCGTGTGTCTTGGACTCTGTTGGTCCATCGTGTGTCTTGGACTCTTTGTCCATAAAATGTCTTGGACTCTGTTTGTCCATAAAATGTCTTGGACTTTGATCCCAGTATGTTTAAAATCCTGACTGAGGCTCTCATTGGAAATTCATTGATTTTGGATTTGGGATTGTTGGTCAGTTGATAGGAAACCAAGATGGCGCCAGTGTGTCCGAGTCGTCAGGTGTCATTGACTATTTTGTATTGTGTGTTCAGATTTGAGGCTGGACAGACGCAGGACGATCTGCCACAAGACGATCTGCCTCAGCCTGAAGAGCACAGGTCAACGCAGGGACGGGTGTTGCCTCCTACATCACAAAGAGAAATATGACAAAACAGATTAACAATAACATACATAGACATGATCATTCAACTACCGTACTATAACACATAAGCCACAACACCAGAGAGCTTTGCAAGGATCCTTCATATAACTTTACTTGCCTCCTGCTGCAGGACACGGGCTTCAGGATGGACAGTCAACACGGATGTTGAGGTCACAACCTAAAAATAAACGAAATAAAATCAAAAATGTCACCATATAGACAACACATAGGTACATCATTAACAAACTGCATTTACCTTCTCTTTCAACACTGGCAGACACAGAAGCTGTACGTATCATCACCACCTGCAAATTCAATTAAAATCAGAAACACCCTCCTAAAAAAACTAAATAACTTCACAATAACTTAACATGTAATAATTTTTCATTAATGGTTAACTGCTCAAAACACGGACATCCCCCACCACAACCACACGCGTAAGACTGAGGTCTAGGCGTGGGAGACACCGGGGTGCTGTGTGGTGGCAGCCAACAGCGACTCCATGAGGAGGGGGGTCCCCACGTCACTGAGGTGCACCTACAAAACAATGACATAAAAAACACATTAAGCGTTTTGACAAAATTAACTTTTACTGTCAAACATTTGTGTATTGTTATATTGGTCATACCCAATAATGTGTTGTACTTACACCATCACGGCACCAGAGCTTGCGGTCAGTAAACGTGAAGCGTGGTGATTAAACTTAACACCTTAAAAAAAGAAGAGAAAAAAAAAAGAATGAACATTAATTCTTGAATAATACGTTTCAAAAAGGCATATCAGAAAATTACAAATCATTCTCAGAACCCATCTGAGCCATATGTCTTATGTCATTGTTTTGTAGGTGCACCTCAGTGATTTTTATTTACAAACATACCGAGACGTGCTGCCACGCGCTGGAATTCCTGCCGGAAATACTCTTGGATATTCAAGTGTGGAAAGAAGTCCACAACGAACACCTAAATACTAAATAATAATGGTTAATATTAGTAAATTCTCTTGACCTGTACACATTAGTCTCAATAATAAAAACACAAACATCTATTGCGCTACCTGTGCAGTCGGCCAGATGCTGCAGACACCAGCCAGGTAACTCTGAAAGGCTACACCCGCACACTCAGGGTTGACGCTGGCCGTCAAGGTTGTTCCCAGGAGCAATGACACAGACAGCATCAGGGGTCCGAGGAAGAACAGCATGCTCAACCTCAGTCCTGAGCTGCTCAGCGCATCCTCCCCGAGTCGACATGACACCAAAGGAATAGTGATCCTCTGGCATCGCCACGATCCCGTCTGCAAAAGAACGCAGATGGGAAGCTGCCAATACACACAACTGTTACACATACTGAATATTTCACAGCGTTTCACTCCGTAGCTTTAAGCATTGACGATGTCAATAAATGCTAATAGAAAAAGTCTTAACTACCCAGTACGCTACTAGCTGCTATGTTAACTTATTAAGCAACATATGCGACAAAATATTGCAATGAATATAGTCTACACACACAATTATACACTTACTGTAGAGAGTGACTTGTCCTTGAATAATAATCCAAATGTGGTGAAAACTGCTTGTTGGTGAAGGTCTCAGCGAGAGAAGTGAAGTCTCAGAGTCTCTGTGGCAGCAAAGTCTCGTGTCTTGTGTAGGAGCTGTTGTTTCACACGTTTTATATGGTATGTTTTGATATAATTGGATGTATTTGCTGCTCCTTTTCTCTGTTGAACGTGTAACAACATAGTGGGATGTTGTGGGTCTCGTTTTTTTATGCGTCTTGCCTTCCTGTTTTATTTTGAAATTCTCCCTTCCTCTCGTTTCAGGTCACTTGCCCTTCCCCTGTGTGTCACCTGTTGTCGGTCGTGATCCCTGATTGTACCCACCTGCTTCCCATCACCCAGCTGGAGAGCAGCCGGGCGTACCTGCACATGGATGCACAGGTACAAAGAGCAGAATTTGGTTGACTGAAAGTGGAGGTCGATAAGTTAACTGCGACCTTGGATTTCGCAGTGGATGGTAATTACATAGAGAGTGTGTGGATAACTTTTGTTGAAATCTATACCTGCAATCGTTGTGAAATGAATGTTATAAATCAGTGCTTGTGGTACGCCCTGTTGTCTTAGGAGAACGACAAGACCATATGCAAGACTGTGAGGGACCGAGTCAGCCAGCAATGAGGACAACAGGTAGTTTTTTCAAAAAAGGATTTTTTAATTTACTCACAGTATGAAAAATCAAAATTTCCAAACAAAAGCATAAAGAACTGGGCCCATAAAAGAGATAAAGTTAACAAAACTGTGTAAATGCCAACTGAACAAACTAACAGAAGACAAAACAAACAGACCTTTCGACTAAACACAAGAGGGAAACTTATTTACTGGGTGATCGGCCCATACCAACACAAGAGGGGTAAACAAACACAAGACAACAGCCAATTACCAAAGGAAACCAGGAAATAAACATAATCCATACTTAACAAAACCAAGTAAAATTACTAATTGTCTCAAAAGGAATAAACAGTAAAGCACTAAATTCCCCCCCACATGATGTGCCGGCCCAATCAGCATCCTCTGCTACAAAATGGCTGAGCTTGTGGGGCGGATCCTTTTGCCCGGCATTCCCAGCTCCCAGCAGCAGCACCGGTAAATCAAAGAAAACAGATTACAAATTGTATTAAATGAAGATTGTACATTATTCATCTTATATTAATTTTACTCTTGTGCCACTTCCTCACGCAAATGTTGCACATCAATTTTTATTTTTTTTTAAGTTTCATGAATAATATGTCTTGAACTGTGAAATGTTTCATTTCAGGCTAGTGAATGAATTGAAAAAGTGACTGTTATTTGTATGTAGTTGGGTTTTTCACACTCAAAGACAAGCATTTGTCAACATTTTATTGTGTGAGAATCATTGACAGTTATGTAGAGCAGAATAATGAATGAATGTAGGTTGACATATTTTTGTACCTTGGAAATGTATTATTGCAACATGTACTTCAGTTTAGTTATTTATACTAAGTATGTCTAAAAGTCTTGATAGGTTTTTTTGAGGTTTCAGAGAAATTGTATTAGATGAGACGGAGTCAAAAAAAAGCAAGCAGTACAGCAAGTGGTGTCTTCAATGTGTTTTTGTACATTTACATGTAAATGTTATTGACATAGAAGTGTGATGTGTTCCATACTTTGATATTCCTTCAGACTTTTGTCTTCATGGGCTGTACTTCCTATGGTGAGGCCATGCTCCCACTCCACTGTATATAACAGAGATCAGTATCCCGGTATGGTCACAGAGCTACTGGTGACCTTAAGGTGAATATCCGCTTTTGTATCAGGTAAGCTTCATGCCGCTATTTGTATTGTATATTTTGGGTGGGTGTTTTAAACAGTTTATATATGCGAGTTGTAAGACCGGCACATTTATTGGTAAATTTGTTGCGTGTGTTTGGTTGAAATAAATAAAGCAAGAAATTTAAGCACAGTGACTCCAGTGTATTGTGTTGTACTTTGCAGTGTGGAGAAAACAAGGCAACAAAACATGGTGAGCCCTGCAAAAAGGATGAAAACTGAGGAGGACAACTCAGTCTCTGGATACCTGCATATCATTTCCAAAAGTGAAAGTAACTTAAAAAAAATAAAATAAAATAAATGCCAGGTACTTTGATGCGACATTGCAAAGTGGCAGAGTACCGTACCACCGGGTGGTGGTGGTATTTACACCAGAGAAGCATCACCAATATGAGCAAGCTGCTATTGCCAAGAAAGCAGTTACACTTACTAAAGTGAAGCGATCAATCAGTAAGTAGCTGTTATGAAATGATTGTGGAGTAGATTTGTGTTGAGGTGAGGAATTCCAGGAGCTAAAGTTTGTTTTGTGTCTGTAGGTTTCGCTGATCCAGAGGTGCATGATATCCAGCGGGCTAGAAGTGTCCCAACATGTCAGGTTTTTCCCCAGAGGACCCTCGGACGCCGGCCCCATGACAGTGGTGAGTGTTTTTGCACTTGCTCCCAGGCAACATGTAAGTGGTGCTTATGTGTTATGGAGCAGAATGTTAAAATTAAATATCCTAACCAAAAATATGTTGGAAACATTTGGCAACATGTTAAACAGTTAGCGACTTTGTCAGAGGTGGCAGTGTTTTTGTTTTTTTTATGGCAAGTTTTTCATTTGAAGTAATGGCGGAATTAGATTGTGATGATACTACAATTGTCTGCCAAATATTGAATAATTAAGTTTTGTAAAAGGCATAAACTTTACTTACATAAAGTTTAGTCAAGAAGTAACTTGTGGCAAATGTATAGATTGTATCTTTAAGGTAGTCAGTGTTATTATTTTGTGAATGAAGTGCAGAGCTGAAATTGTGTTTTCTTACAGTCAGACATTTTAATACAAGTTACTGTAGACAAATATGTTGTACTGAAATAATAATAAGGTTACATTTGTGATAAGATAGTTGATACTGTTTGCAAGATGTAGGAGTGTGTATGTTGTGTTTGGATTGCAATACTTATTTTGACTTATCTGGTTTGTAACAGGTGGCAGCAGTGCGGGTCAAGATTTTGCCTGGTGGAGCAGCATTGTCCAGTTGGATGGTGGCCCACGAGAGCTCAAGGAGTGTTGTGTGTGTGACAGGAGTGGCCAGACAAAGCTGACTTTGTGCGAGGAGAAGATTGTGATGGTCCAGGACTCTAAATCCTACCACATCACCAATCTGTCCACTAGACAAACTGACTGGTTTGGGAAATGTTGAGCTGGATGTCGACTCCAAACGAGCAGTTGTTCGATTGAGTGCGGGACAAACTGCAGCAATGTGAGCAGTTTCACCTCCACCCTACCACTCTGCGCGTCAGGCGTAACGCCGGCCAACGGAGTCTCAGCCGCCCGTTCAGCAACCCCTACCAAAGGACCATCCCTACCCGTCATCACTGGAGACTCCGCCAACGCTGGTAAGCCAAGTACCCCTTCAGCCAGTAACCGGTCCAACACCACGGCCTTTAACTCTGCTTTGACAAGAGTACCTGATGCGGCCACACCAAAATATTCGGCGATCTCACGTAGCTCGCTCTTTTTACACTTGTCCAGCTGTACAAGCGAAGGATTCGCCACAAACTCATCAATGTTAAATGCTGCCATACCCACCGCCATCCTGACGCACGCACACTGTAGTAAACGGCAAGCCCCATACGATCTACCAGCCGAGCCACACATTTATCGACAAGAGCAAACCCGTCTACCAGCAACTGACAAGATAGGTTTAATGTCGGAGGTCCCCACACACGCACACCCCAGCGCCTACCTAAGCAAAGCTATACCTGTCTATCTTCTGGAGCGCGCTGGGCTCGAGGCGACTTTAAAGGCAGAACTTCACTGACCGAAGCCGTGAAATGCCTACCCCCAACAGGGAAATGTATCCCCGCCCAGGATTACTCCGAAAATAAAAAAGGCAAAATAATAAATGAGTGCTCGTTGGAAGGATTGGGAAATCCAGCTGAACACTCCCCTAACCATCTGAGGAAAACCGCCGTGGAAAAGCCGCCCAGTGAACAACACCCCGACACTACCACCTCCCTGACAGCCACAGAAACAAAAAAAACGCTGACTCCACACAGGAGAACGCTACCGCTTTCTTACAAAACGATCCCGGACGAGCCCTCAAATATGTTACGTCCCCAGTTGGGCCAGGGGATGAGTGAGTAACATAAAATGAAATAACCGGGAGTCCTGACAGAAAACGATAAACAATGTAACCAAGAAAATAGGTTTATTTGCAAAATAAAGAGAACGAGATAACATAAGACAGACTCCTCCAAAACACGGGGAGCCGAAATCGCCAGCCTTTGCCGTGGCTCACTCCAGAACCAAGACGCACACACACAGCTACGCGGCTCCTGGATCAGATAGCTCACACACACACACATAGAGTTGCACTATACCCGTGCACAAACACGAAACGCATCGGGCCCGAGCGGCGAGTCTGCCGAAGCACAACTAATTTTTCTCAAGAAACCAAACTCCAAAAGTCACATTTGGAACTATTTTGGTCTTAAGCAAGGCACAGATGGCTAAGCAATAAGACAATGGCCGTCCACTGCGCAGGCGCTGCCACCAAGCTATAGGAGCCAAAGGAGGGAACACATCCAACCTCATAAAACACCTGCAGTGTCGTCACCCAGATTTATATGTCGAATACCAGATTAGTATGCCCTGTTTATTTTCTCACTGGCTAATATTAGGCTATATGCTCCGTGTACAGGCTGAGGAATGAAGAGTTAAAGAATGTCAAAGTATAAAGCACCTAGAAAATGCATAAAAATATAGATTTCACAGGGAATCAGTTCCTGTTAATTGTACTAAATTGATTATTTATATTAGTACAACACAAATTAAACTTGTTTTTTATTAGATTAGACATGCTTGTTTTCATTTCCAGAAATCTGTGTGAAATTAAGAAGAGATTGTTGTAGAGAAATCGCTGAAGTCAAAGGTCAATGGTGAGGTCAGGAGGGAAGAAAGTGTTCAGGAGCCTCTGATGTCTTATGCTGTATTATTTAATGATGCTTGGCCAAGGAGAAATAGACACAATCAGAATACACCTGAAGTGCTTGAATCGGTCTCGCATTCTGACAAAACTCGTGATGGTGGAAATACTTTAAACCCAAAGATCACACCCAAAATACTATACGCCCCCAGAATTAGTCAAAGAGAATGTCTTTAACCCTTGGAGGTGTTATTATCAGCATATTCCAGTCTGGGGACACAGATGTCCGCTTACGCAGATTGGAACAGCAACAGCAAGCTATCTATTATGACTAGAAAGGCAGCAACAGGCCTCTTTCGACCCTTGCCACACATATTGTTGAGGTATAGTGGCACCAGAAGAAAGACAAACAATTAATACTGCCAAGAACCACAAGGCCCATAGAAAATTCCATAACAGAGATCACAGCAGTAATGTAGACTCTGTCTATATTGTATTCTACATATTGTTCAGAATATTGTTCAGTATTTTGTTAAGTTAATATTTATAGAATTGAGCTACAGTTCAATTAAGTAGCCTTTGATATGCCTTTGCATAAGTTCTGTCCTTTAAGTTAAATACCTCAAAGTTTGACTAGACACACAAACACGCAGAGAAAAGGCCAGTGGATCTGTTGTGTGTTGTTTTTTTTTTCAATTTTAACTTTTTAATAAATGTTATTCATAAAAATACTTCTTTCAGTCTAATTCTTACTTCACCAGTATTATGTTTATGATGCACCAAACAACATTATAAGTAATTAATAAGTACTTATAACTTGTACAAATACATTGCAGTTCATAAAAATAATAATAAATAGGCAGCAGTATCGCGATATTACCCGGAACCGTGGTACTTTGTCTGGTATAGTATCGTGGTTACTCATTTTGGTATCGTGACAACTCTACACACACACACAGTTGTCACCCGGTCTCTGCCACACAGACCGACCGCAGGATGAGAGAGCGAGAGAGCTGGCTCCACCTCCTGCCTATATATGCCCAGCCCGCCTAATTGGCGACAGGTAACCCAGATTAGTCATCAGTGCCCAAAGGAAAAGGGGCAGAACCTAGAGGATCATAAAAAAAATGTTTGTTTTTTGAGTTTTGACAACAATGCAATTGGATTATGACCAACTTAATGTTCAAAATCTCAATCCCATAATGATCAGCTATTTTTAAAAGCTGGTCTTTAGTGTATTGGGTGAGAAGGTGTTCAGAAGGAGCTTGAAAAAACTCGTCCACCAAAGCCATTATCAAAACCCAGGTTTAAGAAATGAATAAAGCAAACAGCACAGTTTAATCCACTATACATTTCCCCAATTACTTTATGCAAAGCTGCATTTAGAGAAGCCATAAATCATAAGGAGAGTTCCCCCCCTAACCTTACCCAATACCAAAACTTAATTAACTAACTCAACCCTAGTCTTCTGGCAGTCACATGTGGGGGGTACTTATGCACACAAAACCAGTGAAGAGAAGGCGGCAACCAACAAGTGGCCACTTCCCCACAGCCACAGAGGTGCTCCCAAGCTTTGCTCTACCCACCGGCCTAGAATTGAGAAAGGTGAACCTTTTAAATAAGATCCATCCCTTATCCTATCCGGGGAAAAACCTATAACAATGGCTCTCCCTTGCCAGTTAACACAAAGGAAAAGCTGGAAGATATATAAAACGTAGTCGGTCAAACCAGTGGCGGCTGGTGAAAAATATTCTTGGTGGGGCTGATGTGACAATACATTTCTCTGCCTAGTCCAGTATAAGAATTCCAAGTCAAACGACGACTAAATTCAACAATGCTGTTTTAATGTCACCAGTTTCACAGATAAAGTAAATGAACTATTTTCAGTTGTATAAGGCTCCATTCATGCTTTCGAAAGGAAGGGTATCAAATACAATACAATGTTCTAGTTTCTGACAGAACTTTACAGCAAGGGTATGATCAGCTATAAAATCTGTACAAATCAACAGTGTGTGTGTGTGTGAGAGAGAGAGAGAGAGAGAGAGTGAGAGTGTGAGTGAGTGAGTGGTACATTTCTGTTTCTAAGCCATCTTAGGACCATTCGTGGCTTTTTTTTTTCTCTCTTTTTTTTTTAAAGAAATGTGGCTGTGTTGAATGAAGATTGCTAAAATTTGGTCAAAGATATTCATTTTGAATTTTTTTTAGAATAGAAATCTCAGTACTTTATTAAGCCTAAAATGGCTTAGCAACAGAAATGCATCCTAAATGGTTCCTAGCGGCAAAACGTGCCCCATTAACAACCATTAAAAAACACTTTTTTTGATCGCACGTTTATCCTAACATAAATTAATGCATTCCTTTATGTTAAGATTTCATTTTGGACCACTGGCTTTCAATTTCAAATCAAATCAAATCAAATCAAATTTTATTTATATAGCCCAAAATCACAAAATACATTTGTCTCAGAGGGCTTTACAATCTGTACAGGGAGTGACACCCTCTGTCCTTAGACCCTCGATTCGAGTGAGGAAAAACTTGCCCACCAAAAAACCTTTTAACAGGAAAAAAGGTGGAAGAAACCTCAGGAAGAGCCACAAAGGAGGGATCCCTCTCCCAGGACGGACAGACGTGCAATGATGTCACATGTACAGAACAAATCAACACACACATATTGTACACTCCACATATTGTACAATGAATAATAATGAATTACAGTTGATGATAAGAATAGGAGGATAAGGATAATTTGTAGTTTTTATATGTGTCCACCATGTGGCCCCCTTTTGACCCATTCAGCGCGTGCAGCAAAGTTTCACACTTTTTACTGTTTTCTGCGAAAGAAGTGTGTGCGCTTTTGATGTTGGATAATGGTGTGTGAAAAAAAAAAAAAGTGTGTGTGTGTGCATGTGAGAGTGTGTGTGTGTGTGTGTGTGTGCGTGTGTGCAACTTCAAAAGTATTTTTTCTTTGAAATTCACTCTGCGCTATAAACTAATTCAATAATAAAAAAGATGAGTAGTGAGAACGAAAACAAAATTGGACTTTGTTTAGGTTCTCGTTCAGGTTGTTTGTGCAGGTGCATTGCAAAAACATGCCGATCAGGAAGCCGATCACGTGACGTACATTATTAGCGACGTTTCAAACTGGCAAACACGTGGAACAGTGGGCCAACAGGTGCATCTCGACAGCACAATGACTTTTCCTGTCTGGACTTTCTTTAAAGTGAGTGAGGCAGATGTGAAACTTGCTGTATGCAATGTATGCAATGACGAAATACCAAACATGGATATTGTTGATATTGGTGACATGGATATTGTTCTCAAAGGCTACAGTAAAATAAAGGCATTCTGTACATTTGAAGATTTTGACTGTTTTTTATAGTTAATTATTTAAAATTCATTCTTTGATCGGCAATCGGCAGATCAAGTTTTTTTTGGTGATCGATATCGGTGATCGGCCCAAAAAAAATGGTGATCAGAGCATCACTAGTGTACACTGTGAAAGAAGCGCTAGAAATAGTTATGGAGTCTGACTGCGAGGATGGATCCTCATCCTCCGACTCTGAGACCGACACGGAGGAAGAATAAGAGGTCGAACCAGAGCAGCTGGAGTCCAGCTCATCTTCAGCTGATTTGTCTGAAGAAGGAGAACAAGAACCTGAAGTGACAGCAGAGGGATGGGCATCTAAAAATGGAAAGATTGTGTGGTCTGCCACAAACAACCAAACGCTGCGCTACATCCCTGCAGCCAGAGGTCCTGTCCCGAGACCTACGCGCTATGCTGCCGCCCGCATCTGGGACCCGATGACGAGCTTTTCTCTCCTGCTGACGGCCGAAATCATCCAGCATATCCTGGCAGTAACAAACCTCCACGGGAGATGAGAGATCACAGGCTGGCGAGACCTGGACACGGAGGAGCTGCAGGCATACATGGGCCTGATTATTTTGGCCGGTGTTGCCGAGATGACAAGCTGGCTGCCTTCCGCCAAGTATGGGACATGTGGACGCACCGCCTGCCGATGCCGTTTAATCCGGACAGGGACATCTGCGTTGATGAGCAGCTCGTCCCTTTCAAGGGCAGATGCCGTTTCAGGCAGTATATGCCCAAAAAGCCAGCCAAATATGGTCTCAAGATCTGGGCAACCTGCGACGTCAAAACGTCGTATGCCTGGAGGCTGCAGGTGTACACGGGGAAGGAAGGTGGGAGACCTGCTGAAATCAACCAGGGCATGAGGGTGGTCCTGGAGATGACGGAGGGGCTCCAGGGAAATGTCATTACATGTGACAACTTTTTTACCTCCTTCAGCCTGTCAGAGGAGCTGCTCCGGAGGAAACTGGCCTTGGTCGGCACCATCAAGCCCGAGCTACCCCCCCCACCTGCTTCAGGCAAAGGCAAGAGAGGTATTCTCCTCCTTGTTTGCATTCACGACAAACCACACTCTGGTGTCCTACATCCCCAGGCGGAGCAAGAATGTGCTACTCCTGAGCACCAAGCACCGTGATCCAGACGCCAGCGACGGCGCTAAAAGAAAGCCCACCATCATACTACAACCAGTGCAAAGGAGGTGTCGACAACCTTGATAAGGTATGTGCATCAGTTACGCACACATTCATTCATTCTTACTCTTATGTTCTTGTCTAAGCATTTTCATATAAAAAATAATCATGAGAAAGAATAATTGGATTATTTATTCATATTGTTTTTCTTGTTTTTTTGTTTGTTTTGTTAGGTTGTTGGCACCTACACCTGCAGGAGAAGAACAAATAGGTGACCACTGGCTCTTTTTCACAACCTGATTGACGTCTCCCTGTATAACGCCTTCGTCCTGTGGACATCAATGGAGCCATCATGGGAGCAGCACAAGGCCCACAAGAGGAGGCCTCCCCGCTCCTCAGCCGCTGCAGCACTCGTCACAGAGGTACGGAGTGATGCTGCTGAGGGAGGAGGGGCCTGCAGGAGTGGCCCGGATGAGGGGCCTGTAAGAGCGGCCTGCAGGAGGAAGTGCAGGAGGCTGTGCGATTTTTTTAGGAAGAGAAAAGTTGGCAGCACCTGCTGCAAATGTGAAAGATTCTCATGCAAGGACCACAGCCTAATAACATGCAGTCTCTGCTCTACTTGAGCTACACATATTTCATGTTCATATGTTCATTTCATGTTTAACTTTCGAAAATAAATGTTTTTTTCTGGTTCAAACTGATCTTGTATTTTTAATGTTTTTTTTTAGAACACAGAGTAAAAAGCATTTATTGGGGGAAAAAAAAATACTTAGTCATCGGAGCTGGTCTAGTAGAAATCATCAAATATCATATATCAATAACTTTAATCTGCCACTGCAAAAAATTGACCCACCTTAGGGCCTAATAATAATAATAATAATAGTTAGCCATTAGTCATTGAAATATAATTTATAGAAATTATTTTAGTTTTTGTTTTTTCAAATTAAAAAACAGCAGAGTTATGTAAACATACTGGCATTTAAGAAGACGACGCAGACCTTCAGAGGAAGAAGGGAAAAAACATCGAGTGGTGACAGTGCCCCATGTCTCAGTCCGCAGGAGGGCCAATGCACATCTCCCAGAGATGATCAGCTTGAAAGCTTGACGAATGCAGCATGCTCTGCAGCGAGCATGCAGAGATATATTTTATATTTATTAATTCTCCAACAAAATATTAATCGTGCCTTAGTTAAGCTTTTTGTGAGAGTGTAACAGCCAGGTATACACTTGTGGTATGTGTCAAATAATTTGGTGTTATAATTACACAAAATCTGTTTTATTTATTTCAATAGTTATTACTTGACATGTCCAGTCTCATGCGGAACGTTTAAAACTCCTGTACCCCGCAGATCACTTTTGTGGGTCCTTATAAATGTGTGTTGGTCTTTCACCTCTCCCCTTTTCCCGATCAATGAGCAGAGGTAAGCCGCACTGTGGCCAAGTTAGCCTGCCAACTTGAACTCATGTAGCACACTAAGGGCCAATCCCATTTCTATTTTCTACCCCTACGCCTACCCCTTAGCCCTACCCCTTGCCCCGTCAATGGGAGGGGCGAGGGGTAGGGCTGAAAAGCAATCCCTACAAAATGGGACACCCCTCCAACACTCGCATACGTCAGCAGTTCGCTCCGCTACTTATGACGTAACCAAAAGGCGACAATTACCAGAAGCAAACATTGAAGCACAATAACAAACCAGAAGCAAACCAGAAGCAAATATGCCTGCTGTTGTGACTCTGGCGTTAATAATGACATACCAGCTGTTTCAAAATATGTCTGAGAATCGGGGGAATGCCATGAGACGAAGACGTCTTCTCCAGTTGGCAGCACGGCTGGGTAACACTACGGTATGTAAAATGACTACAAATAACAAGTGACTGAGCTATGTTATGCTAACACCAGGCGCCGTTTTGGTAGCCTTCAGAGCTGTATGTTTTGAAAGTGCTTTCAATTGTATTGATGTGATACGGTGTTTGAGTCGTTTCAATTACTAAACTATTGATTGGAGTTGGCATAGCTTGGCAAACACAGTTGTAAACAATAGGCTAACGTGTAACGCTAGCCTCCTCCTGTAAACATGTAGCTTACATCCTTCCATTTGTTTCTTTCCAGGCGGCTAATCCGGTGAGGTATTGCCGTCTTGACCACAATATGCCCATTTTAAGGGTCTGGTTCAATGTTGAGGCGGACCTAAGACAAGACTTTCGCCTCAGCAGAAGGGCCATGCATGCTGTGCAAAGGCTGCTTCAAACGGAGCAGGACCATGGCTGGGGACGGGAGCTAGAAGTTCTCATCTACGTGTATTGGTTGGCGCATGGGCTGTCTTACATCGTGGTGGCTCGTGTATTCAACGTCCTGAAATCCACGGTGCACCGGGTCGTTCACAAAGTGGCGAATTACATCTGCAAAAACCTGCGGCGTGCTGTTGCCCTCCCCCAGGCTGCAGAGCTGGCTGCAGTTGGGCAAGGGTTTGCTCAACTGTCCGGTAGCCCTGCTTTCACAAATGTTGTGGGTGCAATAGATGGTAGCCATATTAGGATAAAATCACCAGCACGTCACCGAATTGACTATCTAAATTACAAGGGTTTTTATTCCATCAACATGCAGGCAGTATGTGATTCTACAGGAAGATTCCTGGATTTCTTTGTCGGGTACCCTGGGTCAGTGCATGACACAAGGGTCATGAAAAACAGCAGTTTGTATAAAGTGAGACGCTACCCTCCGCCAGGGTACATTCTCCTTGGAGATGGTGGCTACCCGTGTTTAGACACACCTATCTGCCTCATGACGCCATACAAGGAGCCAGTCACCGGTCCAGTACAGGGACGATACAATTACCGTCATGCAAAGGGTCGTAGTATTATTGAGAGAGCTTTTGGGGTAATGAAGACAAGGTGGAGGTGCACCCTTTTCAAAGCACTGGAGGTCAAGCCAACATTTGCTCCTCAGGTAATAGCATTCTGACATTGACGATGTTTGTGTAGAAGGGTGGAAGTTAGTGGCGCAGGTGGGGAAAAAGGTTTGGTCAGCTGGAGTTTAGTGCGTTTGGGCAGAAGTGGAGGGCGGGTGTTGATCAAGCTGTGTACAAGTACTTTGTGGCAGCTGACGATGGGGCTGAGTTGCGCAAAGACCTGCAGTAACATCTGTTGAGAGATGGCATCTGTGTGTTAGATCTGTACAAAGCGATAGTCTTGATCATTCAGCACAAGGAATATTTTGTAGTCGTGGATTGTGGGGAGTCAGACATAGGTCGGTCAGCTGTTGTTTTTAAACACGTGTTGGAATGATCTCATGATTCACTTAATGAATCTGAGGGAGTCGGTAGCTGCAGAGTGGTTTGGGGTCAGTAGTGTCTCTGTTGAGGAATGTGTTGCTGAAGTACAACTCTGCAGTGCTCCTGTGGTGGCCGATCCACAGGTTTTAAGTCAGCCCCAGGGTTGCGCTTCTGTTAGAGGAAGTTTCCATCAAGGCGACCCCAAGTTTAAATATGGTGGTGTTCAGTGAATGGCTGTTAGTTTGGTCGCTTTAGTAAAACACAGATTGTGTTTTTATGGCAGCCTGACACTCTAGCCCAGATCTCCTTTGCCTTTCGATGCTAGCGTATAGAGACAAGTTACTGCAGAGAAGCGTAATTATGCCATTAGTGGCACCCAGAAGCATCATTTGAAGTTGCGGTGTGCTGTTGTCCAACACGTGAGGAGCAATCCTTTGGCATATGAGGGTATTATAAGATGCGAGTATTCCTCCGTGTCAGAATACCTGAATGTGTCAAGGATGGGCTTTGTTGGTAGTTGGGCCACTGAATTGGAGATACAAGGCACAGCAGATTGTTTAGGTATTAGTGTTTTCACCTTTAATAGTGATTGCTGGCTTGAATACAGTAGCAAATCATTGCGTTTGTCAATTAGGCAGTGTATTTAGATAGTCGGCGGTAGTCATTACGAAAAAGTTGTCTGTGTCGGCCTCAAACACAGAACTGTTATTGTTACTGTAAGGTTACCACGTCTGCTTCTGGAGGTTATAGCTTGAGAAAGCGCAGTAAAGTTATAACAGATGTTTCTGCTGTTGGTAGCTTGAATCCGACGCATATGATTATACGAGAAAGAAGGTGTCTTAAAGTAAGAAATTGAATGTTTTGCGCCGATATGCAGGCATACGATAAGCGTAAATATCAGCAGAATGTGTATTTTAAGGACCTGAAGAAGCAGGCGAGTGTTGACAAATACAATAATCTTGCAGATAAAATAAGGCTTAAAGCCCTCAGTGCATTGAGATATCGTTGTAATGCATTGCTTAAAATGAAACTGATTGAAATTAATAAAAGTGAATATAGTTTAAGTAAGTCTCAGAGACAATCGGAAGGCTGCGAGTGTCAGGAGATATCGTGAAAATCCTGATCAGAGAAGTGATGTAAAGCTTCGAAGTATCAGGAAATATCGTGAAAATCCTGATCATAAGAGACATGTTGTAGCTGATGTTTAAGTGAAGCAGCCTGTAGAGAAAGAAAAGAGTAATGACTGAGTTTGCTAAGCAGAACTTTTTAGAATAAGTCAAAAATTCAATAGCAGCAAACTGCATAAAGAGGACTACTTGCATAAGTGTAATGGGCACTGTGACGAGCCATGTGTGTTGTTATAGACAGCTCGGGGCAAACTGTGGATTTGCTTCAGTTGCCATTACAAGATTAATAGAGGTGAGATGCCACCAGAGTGTTGGTCAAACAAGCTCACACTTGATCCTGTTCCTCCTGAATTGGTGCGTTTGAATAGTTTAGAGCAGCATTTGATAGCGTTGCACATTCCGTTCATGAAAATGTTAGCTTTGCCTAAAGGGGGGCAAAATGGAGTGCACGGTCCTGTGACCTGTGTTCCATCTAACATAGTAGAGACGAGTAACTTGTTACCGCGTTCCAATATGGAGGGGTCTTTGTTGGCAGTTAAATTAAAGCGCAAGTTGACGTATAAAGGTCATTATAAGTATCAATATGTTGATACTCTGCGCATTAAGCAGGCATTGCAGTATTTAAAAAGTACTAATAGTTATTATTAAGACATCGAGTTTAACGAAGCGTGGATTAACGATTTTTGCCGGGAAGAGGAAGCTGAAGGTCCCGAAGACAAGTGTTAAAACTGATGCAGTTGCAGCTGAGGATGAGCTTCTGCATGATAGACAGCAGCATGGTATGTTTCAGGATACATGTCTCATGCCTGTTGATATTGGTCAGGAGATGCTGGACCAGTATTTTGATGACATTTTGAACGTGGCTCCCCCAGAAGGCAATAGTCCTGTGAAGCTGCTTAGTGACGAGACGAATGAAGTAAAGTGTTTTCCGGCATCGTTTCCTCGGGGTGAAAACACTTACTGTGCGCGTCATTTGAATCGTTTGACTGTCGCGTTACTTTAACAATAGGATGTTACATGCAGACGGTAGGTTTTCGAGTAATGTTTAATATATATTTTTTGCGCAGTACATGTCCGAGGTGGATCAGGTCAAGTCACAGGTGTCTATACCTTTGCGTAAAGGTGTAGTGGGTCAAAGGTCCTACAAAGTATCTGACATTGCACAAATCGAGGAAGCTTTGAAACAGATGCTTGATTTTGGCGACGGTTATCGCTTCCTTAGGCCTATTAGAGGCACGCCGGCCTTTTGGCAGGGAGCACAGCGCGATCTTCTGGCCTTTGTGCGTCAGCTTGGCGTTCCGACGTGGTTTTGCTCTTTTAGTTCAGCCGATATGCGTTGGACGAACCTGCTTTACAGTATTCTGAAGCAGGAGGGTCAAACAACCACTGGGGAGGATTTACCGTGGGCTGAAAGATGTGAGTTGTTGCGTCGTAATCCTGTGACCGCGGCTCGTATGTTTGATTTTAGATGGCATTGTTTCCTGAAAGAGGTTTTGATGTCTTCTTCTCAACCGATAGGTAAAATTACAGATTACTTCTATCGGGTTGAGTTTCAGCAGCGAGGTTCTCCTCACGTCCACTGTTTATTTTGGATAGAGAACGCTCCATTGATTGATAACACTGATGAGGAGGTAGTTCAGTTTATTGATCAGTACGTGAGTTGTGAACTACCGTCATCAGATGAGGAGTTGCTGGACGTTGTAACCGCCGTGCAGCAACACTCAAAACGACACTCAAAGACTTGTAAAAAGTACAACACTGTGTGTCTTTTTAATTTTCCTAGGCCTCCTTCAGCTAGGACATTCATTAGCCGACGTCCATCTGAGGAAGACGAAATGTGCAAGTGTCCCGATCGATCAGAACCTGTAGAGATTTCTCAGTGTGAGAAATGTTCAGCTGAGAAGGCATTGAAGAAGTTACAAGCCAGGGAAGTTTTGATAAGGCTTAAGAAAGCTTTGTCTGATGAGAACAGTTCTTAGGATAGCGTCGAACAACTGTTCTAGCATTTGCGTATAACTCAAGAGAGGTTCGAGGAAGCGTATCACACCACCGTTCGGAGCACTCAGGTGATTTTGAAAAGGCAGGTTAATGAGGTGTGGATTACCCATTATAGTAAGCCTTTGTTGAAGTGCTGGAATGCCAATATCGACATCCAGTTTGTTGTCGATGCATATGCCTGTGTAGTTTATATCATTTCGTACATTTCCAAGGCCGAGAGGGAAATGGGTTTGTTGTTGGGCAATGCGCACAAAGAGGCCTCCAAAGAGGACAATCTAAGTGCTAAAGAAACTCTGAAGAAGCTGGGCACTGTTTATTTACATCATAGAGATGTAAGGAGGCTGTTTACAGGCTTACGAATATTCTTCTTAAAGAGTGCCCCAGGAATGTCGTGTTCATTCCCATAAGAAAGAATACGGTCCTCATGAGTTTGCCTTTAAGCTTTTTAAAAGAGAGGGCATCCTCAGCGCCATTACATGATCTTAGGGCGGAAGACATGTGGATGACGAGTATCACCGACGGGTACAAGAATAGACCTAGCGGCGGCGAGTTCGACGACGTGTTTGGCTAAGTTTGCGTCAGAGTATCGCGTTCTCAGTAAAAAGGAAAAATGTAGAACTATTAAATTAAAAAGTAATATGGGCTCTGTGAAGAAGAGAACACGGACACAGCATCCTGTAGTTGTTTTTACCGTATCGTGCGGACGCGCAGCTTAAACCTCAGGACTGGGTCACATTTGAGGAGTTTTACACAGACGGTTGCGTTAGATTTGGCGACGGCTCCGCCCATTCGGTTAAGTCGGTCGTCGATTTAATTAGATCTGCGTTTGAAGTCGATGCCGATAAGTTAGAGCAAGCGTAAGATCACGCAGACGACGGGAGCCTTTTAGAAGACGCCTGGTGCGAGCTGTGTCCAGAAGGGGAGCTGGAACGGTTAGAATGCATTCAGGAAGGCAGAGAGATCATAGCCGAAGTTGGTGAGCATGAAGGAAACATTCCTGATTTGGCTGTAAGTAGACATCAGGTTTCATGCTTGGAGAAGAGGAATAATGTCATGACCATAAGCGAGGGCTTGACATTGATTAGATCGTTCAACGAGACCCAGATGTCCATTTTTTATAGCGTTCGTCAGTGGTGTTTGGATCGAGTAGCAGGGCAAAAGCCTGAGCCCCTTCACGTATTTATTACAGGCAGCGCGGGGACAGGTAAAAGTCATTTGATCAAGGCTATTCAGTATGAGGCTACGAGGCTTTTGTCCAGAGTCATTCATCATCCTGATAGCGCGTGCGTTTTGTTGACGGCTCCGACAGGCATCGCCGTGTACAATTTAAATGCGTCGACTATCCATCACACGTTTAGCATAGGGAAGGACGTGCGTACACTCCCTTAGGTGAAGAGAAGCTCAATTCTTTGCGAGCTCAACTTCTGGATGTGCAGATCGTTATCATAGACAAGATTTCTATGGTCGATCATAACCTGCTGGCTTATGTCCACGGACGGTTAAGGCAGATCAAGCAAACGGGTGATTTTTCACCGTTCGGTAACGTGTGCGTGCTCGCCGTCGGAGACCTTTATCAGCTGCCTCCCGTTAAAGGGGAAACCGTTGTACAACGACGATGTCGCCGTGAACCTTTGGTCAAGTTTTTTTAAGGTTGTTGAGTTGACAACGGTTGTAAGGCAGCACGACAGCTCGTTTGCAGATTTATTGAATCGGTTGATAACTCTTACTAAAAAGACTCCAATGCTGAACAGCGATATAGAAGTACTGAAGCGTAGAGAAACACATATTTTCGACGAATTCGCAGGTAAATGAGCACAATGTTCAGCAGCTGTTTACAGCGTGTCCGGAGCGCAAGGTAATCGAAGCCCAGGACTTTGTCAATAGTAAAAGAAGTGGGAATTTAGAGTTCATGAGCGGCCATCACAGAAATGCATCTAACACGTGTTTAGAGGAAACGTTGCTGTTGGGTGAAGGCGCTCGTGTCATGTTGATAAAAAATGTTGACATTTCCGACGGTCTCGTCAACGGGGTATGTGGCACAGTAACTGATATTGCGTATCGCACTTCAGAGTGTAAATTTCCTTAGGTGGTGTATGTAAAATTTGACAATGATAAATTTGGTACACAGAGTAGGAAAAACAGTCCACGTATCCCATTAGTTGTAGCTGGCTCCACAGGTGTAGAACCTGTAGAAGAGAGAGCCACGAAAAAAGGTGGGTTGCGCCGTCAGTTCCCGTTAAAACTAGCGTGGGCTTATACTGCACATAAAACAGGAAATTAGTGTAGATGAAGCAGTGGTCTCTCTTAAAAAGGTATTTGCTCCTGGCCAGGCCTATGTAGCTTTGAGTCGTGTTAGGTATTTATCCGGTTTGACAATTATGGATTTTTCAGAGAAGGCCATATATTGTAATACCAAAATTAAGCACGCACTTGAAAGAATGCCTTGGTTTTCTGTCGAGTATATAGGCAGGCCTGACATGGAGTCAAACACGTTCTCTGTGTTTTTGATGAATGTGCAGGGTTTATCTGGACATGCTGCAGATTTGGCATCATGTACACAGCATTTGCAGCTTAACTGTATTGCTGTTACAGAGACATGGTTGCCGGCAAATTCTTTATTGGAAGAAGTCCAGATTAGCGGTTACAGTTTTCGCAGTCGTCCCCGAAGCTTGTCGTACGATAGCAGTCATCCAGCACTGTTAGAGCTACAGAGCCAGCAACATGGTGGCGCGGGTTTGTATTGCAGGGACGGTGTAGTGTGTCATTGAGGCACCGAATGTGAATTTAGAGTGTTTGGTTTGTGCCTGTGACAGTTACGATGTTTTGTTAGTTGTGATTTATAGGCCGCCATCGTATCCTCTCACATTGTTTAAGCATAATCTGAGGAAGTTGCTTAGCTGGTTAAATTGTTTTGATAAAACAGTTGCTGTGATGGGCGATTTCAATGATGACGTTCTAACATCTTCATCGGTTTGTGGCTGCATGGCCGAGGAGGGGTTTGTGCAAGTCGTGACACAACCCACAACAGAGAGTGGCACACTTAATGACCACGTGTACATAAAAAGCGCGATATATGATGTACAGTCAGTAGTGTTGCCAACGTATTTTAGTGACCACGAAGGCATTGTGTGCAGCTTTAAACTGAGCAATGTCATTGATGAGTGAGGGCATAGTTTTAGTATAATAGTTTTGTAATATAATATTGTAAAAATGTATAATAGTAATATATAAATTTGTATATAGTAATACTTTCTTATGCTTTGGTATTGTAACATAATATTGTAAAAATGCAAAATAATGATTAATAATGTTATATACATTTTTTATCGATTTGTTTTGTGATGTTGCTAATGTATAGCCCTTCTTCAATAGTTATGTACATTAGTTCCCCCTTGTTATCATTAATATAATTGTGTTGTTGTTGTAATTGTTATGGTAATGATTTTCCTTTAACATGTACTTGTAAACATATATCTCTACTGTCTCTTCTCTTTCCGTTTTGATTTCAACACAGCCAGTTGAGGTAGTTCTGTTCTTCACCAGAGTTTCTGCGTTTTCTCGTCCAGCAGGTTCGCGTGGTGCTTTACATATAAATTTAGATTTGAATTGATTTGATGGTATTCTGTCATTTTTGTCCCCCTTACCACTTGATTGTGTTCAGTGTTCGTAATGTTCACAGTAAAAAGGGTATGTTTAGCATCATGTTCTGTTCATAATTCTATCAATCATTGAAATATTGAGAAATTCTGTGTAAAATAGTAGAAAATGTATATTATTATAAAAGAGTATACAGGCTTGCCATTGTATTTGACATTTGTACCAGTTTACACCATGACTTAAAATTATTGGACTAATTATGGTTGTGAAACAGAGCTACAGCTATTTCAGCTGAAAGGAATTACAACAGCTACATCCATTACACTTTAATGTTTAAAAAAATGATTTTTATCATTGAGCAACAATGCACATGTGTGCATGGGAAAAGAAATGTGTTGTAATGAACAGAGACACACCCATGTAAATGTATGAGAGGAAATACAATTTCAAGCATAAAATGCAGCAAAGCATCAAGACCTGAACTACTAAACCAAGAGTAAGAAACTGCTGTGAGAAAAAATAAAATTGTGAAACAATGGTGACATTTGTACCTTAGGTGGCATGATGAGTTTTTCTCTGACAAAGTTTTGAAAATTACACCAAAGGTTATGTAGTCATATCCAGTGTAAAAATGGTATCAAACATGCAAGATAAAAAAAATAAAGATCTTTAATAATAATAATGATAATAGCACAATGTTAACTGGTATAACACCAGTAATGAAAATGCAATATTTAAGAAGTGGAACAAAGTTAACTCCTTTATGTGGAGAACACAAGTTAAAATGAGCTTAGTATAGTGATAATTTCAACCAAAGGTGAAGTGAATTGGGTGAAATCCCTAGGAGGAGTTCGTTTTCAGTTGAAAATGTTAAATCCAAAATGGCCAACTTGTTGGTTGGAGTAGACCATTGGTGCAAGAGACTTTTTTGTTCATCTCCTTAACCTACACATGTGTACCGATTTTCATGTTCCAACTCCATAGAAACCCTATGTGGAGGGTTTCCAAATCAGTGAAAGCAGTTGGTTGTCAGGTGAAAAATGTGTGTTGTGGCCGTGAGAGGCGTTCGTGCGTTTATGGCAAGCGGGGTCCGACGCGCAAAACTTTAGGCATCCCTACGAGCTACGCCCTATGGCGAAACGATGCGCAGAGCACAACTTAAGCTCAGCTAGGTCCGATGTTGATTTTTGCCGAGTTTGGAGTCAGTGGTGCGAGAGCCCTAGGACGAGTTTGTTTTGGCAAAAAAAACCGCCAGATTCAAAATGTCCGACTTCCTGTTGGAATGTCAGCGTCGGTCCAAGAGGCAACTGCTTGACATGTTTCCTGAGTTTCAACGCCGATTCGGAAAAAGGTTGCCTCTTCCTGCCATGTCAAACCAACTTTTTGAGCATGGCTAAGGGGTGCAAATGCCCGTCGAAGAGTGGCAGGAATAAAAATAATAATAAACAGCGCAATTTTAATAGGTCCCTCACTGCATTCACTGTGTGAGAGCGAGGGACCAAATTATAGACCTGTAAAATGCACAATTACACATGATCCTTGTGTAAAGTGCAGGTGACCGACAAACTGTGCCTGAATGCATTTGTTACTTCTAGGCTGGACTATTGTAACTCTTTGCTATCAGGCTGCTCTAATAAGTCTCTTAAGAGTTTGCAGCTGATTCAGAATGCTGCTGCACGCGTTCTGACAGGAACCAAAATCAGAGATCACATCTCTCCCATTTTGGCTTCCTTGCACTGGCTACCCGTTAAATCTAGAATAGAATTTAAAATTCTTCTCCTAACTTACAAAGCTCTTCATGGTCAGGCACCATCATATTTAAAAGAGCTCATAGTACCTTACCACCCCACTAGAACATTGCGCTCCCAGGATGGTGGGTTCCTTGTGGTTCCTATAGTGTCTAAAAGTAGATTGGGAGCCAGAGCTTTCAGCTATCAAGCTCCTCTTCTGTGGAATAAACTACCACTCTGTGTTCGGGAGGCAGACACGATCAACACCTTTAAGAGTAGACTTAAGACTTTCCTTTTTGATAAAGCTTATAGTTAGGGCTGGCTCAGGTCATCCCTTAGTTATGCTGCCATAGAACTAGACTGCTGGGGGACTCACATACTCTCTCGCTCTCTCTCATTCTCTCTCTCTCCTTATCTATCCATCTATCTAATCCATCTATCTATCATGTTACTAATTAAACTTCTTCCCCGGAGTTTCTGTGCTCTCTCGCCCAGCAGGTTCTTGTGGACTTTGCCTGCTGCTGTGGTCCTGCGTGGCGTCTACTGCATGTGTTGTCGCCGTATTCATTGTTGCCATATCCCCATTACAGTTTATAGTTATGTAATGATTTGCTGCTACTGTAATAATTCATCATTCATTGTAACCTATTCTTATCATCAACTGTAATTCATTATTATTCATTGTACAATATGTGGAGTGTACAATATGTGTGTGTTGATTTGTTCTGTACATGTGACATCATTGCACGTCTGTCCGTCCTGGGAGAGGGATCCCTCCTTTGTGGCTCTTCCTGAGGTTTCTTCCACCTTTTTTCCTGTTAAAAGGTTTTTTGGTGGTCAAGTTTTTCCTCACTCAAATCGAGGGTCTAAGGACAGAGGGTGTCACTCCCTGTACAGATTGTAAAGCCCTCTGAGACAAATGTATTTTGTGATTTTGGGCTATATAAATAAAATTTGATTTGATTTGAATGCATCCTGTGTGGACGCTGTGTAAAAGTCAGACTGCATCTCAACCTCTGCTGCTTTCATTTTGACAAACTAAAGTTTATGGAAACGCAACACTAAACCAAACTAAAATGAAGTGCTTCTTTAACTCGTTGGATCACATTTATCACACATTTCTCCAAAGGTCAGCAAAGAGCAAGTCGAAACTTCTCTTACAATAAACATTTTAAACCGTTTCAAATGTTTCCAATAGCTAGTGTTTCAAAGCAAATCTGAAATTTCGTTGGGTATAAACACTCGACTCATGTATATGTGCGATTGGCCAACAGGTCCTCATGGCAGTCATGGCCGCAAATAGACAACTACTGTAGGTGGGTTACACCGTTTTTCTTCCCACTAATTGCACTCTGAGGACAGACGCCAACTCGTGAGAAAGCCTGTGTGTCCTTATGTAAATATACAGACATGTAGCATGTAGCTTGAGAGCCATATACAGATGTCACTTGTTTCATATATGTCAGGTTTACTGCTGCATTACTACGGTGCTGCCACATCTGTAAATGTGGGGGCTGCACTAGATCACTGTAGGTGGCAGCAGAGTGCTTGAACACACATTTACCTCATGATGTTGATGTTATTAAAAAAAAAAAAAACATGATTGACATTGTTATGTCACAAAGAACAGAGTGACTGATGTAACAATCTGAGTGAGTTCTGTGTTGAAAAGATTCTGAAACATTTGCAAGCGCACATCTGAAGAGTGAAGACAGTCCTCTGAGTAGCTGACCAGTTTCAAACTGAAGCAAAAATGCCAAGAAAGACAAAGATCACGATGGACAACCAGAGTCAAAGACTCCCGATCGACAACCAGAGTCAAAGACTCCCGATCGACAACCAGAGTCCAAGCTGTCTCAGACAGAGACTGGTCCACCCCAAGGACAAAACCTCAACAATGTGGTTTATGCAATACCGACCCACTGCCATATAAATGGATCCAGTGCTGTTTTTTTTGGAACCAAGTCGTCCGTCTTCATCTTCTATTAACTTGCTCTGGAACTTTTTTTTCTTTTCGTCCGTCTCTGTCTCTCCTCGCTTGATACAGGAAGTACGCATGCGCGCAGGGGATTTTTCTGGGTGGGCGGGGCCGTATGCTGTGTGCTGTGAGGAGCACCAGGAGTGAGTGACACAGGCAAAACTCCCAGAATTAAATGATGACGATTAAAACATTTACGTGACAAGTACTCGATAGTCGCGATATACTCATTTCATACATCTCACGGAGAACAAGCCGCGATATATCGAGTATATTCGATATATCGCCTACCCCTACGCACCACAAGGGAGCTCTTTGGAATATTTGATGAATGTTTCAGAAGAGTTGAGCAACTGTCAAATGTGAACTGTCAAATGTGACTGTGTACACATACACACAGTCAATGAATCCAGGTGATCTCTTTGTGTTTGTGTGTTTATGTACTTGTGAATATGTACAATTGGGAATCTTACTCCTAAACTGGGTCTAAGCTTAGTTGGGATCATGAGACTTTGTGTGAATGAGTGTGAATAGATAAAGGTGTGAGTGTAGCTTTACATGTGCATTTAGTAAAAAGAGTGTAAAAAAGTGAAGGATTTAGAAAGTCAAGTATAAAGAAATCATCAGTCCTGAGTAAACATTCGTTGCGCACGTTTTTCACAGCGACGCCACAACATCCAACAGCATGTGTTAAATTACATACCAGTGGCCTCAGTTTCCACATCAGTAAATGAGAGACGCAAGTATTACATTAAAGGAAAATTCATATTACACAAATGTGGCCATTGTGATTCTGCCACATTTAGGAAAATGAAGAGTCACACAAAATAAAGCAGAATGTTCCTTTAACATATTAAAACTAGCATGAGGATTCTCAAGTTTTGAAACTTAAACTCTGTATAACTCAAATTTTATGACATACGGAACAAACATCTAATTACATTTTAACATTTTCAAGGCACAGAAAAAATTGGACCGAAATATTCTAATCTTTCAGGACCGTTGCAGATAATCTTAATTTAACATCAACTTTTCAAACTTTCAGGAGCCCAAGCAATAACTAATAATAAAAAAAACTTGACCTTGAGGTTAGATTATTTTGTCAAACTAGTATTTGCAAGGTTAAGAATGACTTGTCATTAACACAGGGTTTGTGGAGGTATCAACAAGTTAAATTTAAGACTATTAAAGACCTTTTTAAGACTATTATGAATCCCCAAAACACATTTAAAAGTGAGACTGGAGTTAATACAACTTTATAAAACATTAACTTCATAATCAAGCGATTTTTAAGACTTGTGAAAATCGTATTTAAGACACTTTAAGGCTTAAAATTCAGATTATTGGATTTTTGCCCTTTTAAGACCTTTAAGGATGGCTCATAAATGGTTATGAATTGAAATACAAGATAAGAGTTATCATGTGCCTACCGTTGTACAGACTCTGGTGGTGGGGGGCCATCTCCTCACCCGCTGCCCTCCTCTGATCCCCGTCCCTGCCAGGAGAGACACTGCTATACCTCCCCTTGCCGTGCTCCACCCCGGGGCTGTGATGATAGTGGTGGTGGTGCCGTATAGACTCTGGACTCCCCACGATCACCCGCCCTTTCCTCAAATGCTCAGGGGTCCCCATTGCTGCATGCGTGGCCTCAGGACTCTCACAGCCTGCCCCCCTGAGTCAACTGTCCGGTGTCTCTGACTCAGCTCTAGGCTGGACTTGGCCCACAGCCTGGTGATGCTTGGCCTGAACTGCAGGGTTTAGGGTGGGAGTCACACGGTAGCCTGGTGGGGGAATTGCCGTGTTGTTCCGGGCTGTGTCCTTGGACGAGGGTCCAGGTTAGAAAGGGACCCCTGGCAGAGGCAGCACAGGTCCCGCAGCTCCTGGTTGTCCTCCTGCAGTTTCTGGTTCACATGCTGGTTTACATAAGCACAGACACACACACACACACATACAGCAGCAGCACAGTGAGAGATTACACATACGCTGGCTGTGACTGATCATTGTGATGAGTGAGAGGGAAAATATTCCCATCATGCAGTTGTGTGGTGTTTCTTGCAGATCTGAAATAAACAAATCCATAGTTAATCTACAGAATATTAATGATTGACTGATATTGTTTGAGTTCAGCTTGGTGAGCTTTCACTGTTGCCAGTTCTCTCTAGTATGAAGAGGTTCATGAAATTATTGTCTTTGGGCTTTAGACTATTAATTGAACAACAAACTTTTCCAAAAAATGAAACTGATGGCTAGTTGCAGTTTCTTGACACACTGACAGAACTAAACACTAAACAATTTTACATCATGTGATGTCATTTTACACATCTTTCCACGCTATATTTATAACACATTTAACCAAATCATGACATCATCAATTTTGATGACAAGCAAAGAAACTCCTCCCAAACATCATCATTAGTCAGTCAGTAGTAGTGTCCTCCTTGTCCAGTCAGTATTTGTCCTACAATTTGAAAACCCCTGTTCTATGACCATCAACACCTTCAGAAAATGAATCTTTACTGTATGCATATAAACTACATAATGTAAACTTCAAAACTAATTTTACATAACTGACTAATTAAAAGAAAAAAAAACCTAAGGTTTTCAACTTTTCAAACTTTCAGGAGCCCAAGCAATAACTAATAATACAAACTATGCAAAAAAAAGTTAAAAAAAAAAATAAAAAACTCCTCAAATCCCTCATTGATGTGGACACCAGTCTGTAGTTTGAAGTGTGCCATGCCAACGAGTGAGAAGAGAGGCCATTCTTAAGTAAGGACCCGGGTGTCCTTACCAGACATGTCTATTTGTTGAGATGTGTTAGACAACTTAGAAATGTAGTCCCTTATTGAATACATATTGCATGGCATTTTATAATTAGTATGTTACTATAGTCCACTGGATTACAAAAAACAATAAAGTGAAATTAAGCCACACTTTGGACCACTTCTGTCTCTCGTGTTGTCCCTAGCGCTGGCTGCCTCTCGCAAGCGTGACGTCATAGTTTTGCAAGGCACATAGCAGTAAGGCATTACAGTAAGGGAAGTGTCAAAGATAAGATGATGTTCTGCTCACACTGGATGTGTCACTGGTCTCACCTCACCACAGGCGCTGAAATAAAAACCAAGACATTCTGCAATGCAGACACTGCACTGAACTCAAACTCTGCAATACGGTGTTATGCACTCAACAGGAAGACATTTTTTTAACTGTACACTACATGGAGAATCATTTCAGAATCTTATTTTGCCACCATACAGTCCCAGTCAGCACATCAATTACATTGATATTGATGGGGCTGTTCTTTTTTTAGTAGCTAATATATGTTACAGCTGACACCATCCACAGCATTACATTGCTGAGCGTTAATGCTAGCGCAGGTGCATGTTTCTCCACATTGGCATGCAAACAGCCTACTGACTATGCATTAAGTAGCTCATACAACCTCTTCAAAAGATCTTAAATATCCCTTAACCTACAGAAGAGTTAAATTGAGAATACGTGTGTATATAATAAATCATGTAAAATTACCTTTGAAGAAACTCCATTGAGGCCCCGAGTTCCACTGGATAGTGCATATTGAAGATGTAGAAACACATGAACATGCCAACCAGTGCCGAGGTGAAGCTCTTCAAGTTATCGATCATCGCCTCCTGGTCCGCTGCCACCGTGAAAGTTGCTGCAAACAATGGACTCTCTCCTGTGAAAAAAGGAAAAAAAAGCCATCAGTAAATCTACCCATTTAAATGTCTCTATTTACATGTAGGGCACACACGCATTCTATTGACTCTCACTTACCACATACAACAATGCATAGTGTGGGTGGCAGGTGTTCTGTCTCAACCTCCACAGCGATGCATGATAGTCCCTTGTTGATGTGGACACCAGTCAAGAGTTTGAAGTGTGCCTTCGTGCCAACGAGTGAGAAGAGGAGAGGCTTCTCTTCTTCAGTGTGTACCCGGGTGTCCTTAACAGACATGTTGTTTCTCTGACATACAAAAGTGTCTGAAATTAACTGTTATTTGTTTTTCATTCCTCTCATTTTCCAGGAACATGTTTTACATGTCTTTTTTCTTCTTCGTCTGTGCTTCCACATTCACAGGTCCAGATTCCCACTGAATACAGCCATAGGAATCTTTCCGTTGCTTTTTATTTTCTGGTACAGAGCTGGGATGATCCTCTTCTTACCAAGCGTTTCGTTTCTCTTGCAGTTATCAACTCTGCACTAAAGTTGTTTTGTTAGAGAATCAAAGCTGCTTCACCTTCTATGATGTCTTTGGATATTGTAGGACCATCTTCCGTGCTACTTCACTTAAGTGCTTCTTTGCTGGTATCTTGCAAGTGACTAGGATTTCAGCTGTAATATTGCAAATCACTTCCCTCCTTTCTCTGTCTCTGGGCAGATCGTGATTGTAATTT
Source organism: Pampus argenteus (assembly GCA_036937835.1). Lineage (NCBI taxonomy): Eukaryota > Metazoa > Chordata > Actinopteri > Scombriformes > Stromateidae > Pampus > Pampus argenteus. The sequence goes on along the minus strand of CM072871.1, from coordinate 19,808,756 downwards.
CTTCCTTACAACAGCTGGCAGCATGTTCCAAGGGGCTTGAAAATTGTTCGAAAGGGTGGAGTGATGGAGTGACCCGCAGTGTTTCTGGAGTTTGAGGTGTGCCTGGGCTTTTAAATGAGCGTTGAGAGGTAGAGGGTATGCTTGGACATGGAGTGACCCGCAGTGTTTCTGGAGTTTGAGGTGTGCTTGTGAAATCCTCCATGCTTGAAGTTGCGTCATTCGGAGCTGAGGAGACACCTAAAAAGCACAGAGACATACATAATGATGAATAGTAGACCAACAATGGCACTGATGCCAATATACTCATTACAGATTGAGCCTTGACTTTTAACATGTGCAATAAGCTTCCTTGCTTGAATGGGTCTGAGCACGCCTGCAAGGTCATTTGTCTGGACAAGCTGCATATTGTCAAGCGTTTCCACCCCAACGTCGTTGAGGACATCCATAATGTGTTGCAGTGTAGCTGGCGTGCTACACATTGGTAGTGCTTCTCTAACAAAAGTGGCTATGTCATCCATGTTTAAAAGGGGGAATAAATGACGAGTGAAATAAAAACATATTTGCAGGTCCAAAACACTGCGCTTCAGGGATATTATTTTCATTGCAAGCAGATTGTATGCAGCCAGTGGATAAAAATCAAGACACTGATCAGCATTGATGCAAAGCATATCCCTTGCTGATTGTCCAACTTTATAAAGCCCACACTCTGGCATGTAAGATGATGTGTGGCGTTTTCTTTCATTCGTATGAGTTCAAGTTGTCCAAATTCCACATATTCGTCATTCTTAAGACACAGAAAGGAGCCCTTTCTATAGCAAGTTTCCTGAAAGCACACTTATGTGGATATAAAGTCAGGTGTGACCAAGCTCACCTCAACAGCACTGTGTACCTTACTGCTGTTGCCATGCAAGTCATTTATCTCTTCAATAATCATCTGTATAGTGGATGAAGGAATGAGGTGTTTTGCCTGCAGTTTCATGTAAAACTGATTTTTGTGTAGATGGCTGTAATTAATATCATCTTGCATGTCCACAGATTCAGGGACATTTTCAGCTGTACTTCATCACCACATCAGATGCTGGCTCAGTACTCACCAACTCTACAGAACATGTAGCAGATACTTGCCCTGCTGTTGCACGTTTGTGGATCCTGGATATATGGGAAGTAAATGAAGACCTTACTTTATATGTTTTGCCACATTTAGCAAATGGACAATTTACCAACTCACTTTTGGAAAGATGTGACCTGAGATGTGCAAGAAGGTCTTTGAGATCTGTGCACTGTTTCTGACAACTTATGTTCTCACATGTATATGGTCCTTGCATAATGTCCAATTCTGACACAGATGGCTTGTTATGGTGTCTATAACAACGCGTTTTAAAAGCACTGTATTTGACAAACATTAATTAGCAATGCAACATGGACATTAGGCATTAGCTTCGTGTCTATGTAGCATTTGGTGGTCTACATCATAGACATATATACATAGACGCCTCATTGAGCTGGTTGGTCGTTGGTCGCGACACGTAAACGGCGCCGCCATATTGGTTCGGGCAGATCTGCCCGTAAACTAATACAAGCAAATGGACTGAACTTCATAAAGCGCCTTTCTACAAAGTTCTTTAAGTTAAAGTCTCTTATACACCCATTCACACACACACTAATATATCTGGGAAACAAGCAGGCACCAGAAAACAACGTATTTAACTTTTAAAGTGATGATTATAAATGTTTACTCCTTATGTAAGCACCAAACCAACGTATGTATTTTTCTAATGCTGAGTGTTTACAGCTACTAATGTGTGTAACACTGTTACTGTGACGATAAATATTGAAATATTTATATTTCACATTTAATCTGTGTCTATAATAACCAGATCCTGAAATGTAGATGTGACATGAGGGTTTTCTGAATAAAGAGCACTAACGTTTACATTTAACTGATTTTGATTAATCGTTTTATTTAACATTGATGAACGTATATATTGATGAACACACACACACACACACACACACATACATACTTACATACATACACACAAACACACACACACACACATATATGTATACACACACATATGAGAGAAGGATTTTTTTAGACATTTTTTTATTACTTCTCATTATTCTGGCATTTAGCGAATAGAAATAATTTTGGTAATCGTAACGGAGCTAAAACAGGAAAAGTTATTGTCTGATTTCATGTCAGACAGTGAGTGTCTTTTTATACAGTGTATGTAAACTTTTGGTTTCAACTGTATGTATCCCATAGTCATATTTATATCTGCACTATATTTATATATATCCTGTTCATTTGTACACACTCTGCACTTCTGGTCAGATGCTAAACTGCATTTTGTTGTCTATGTATGGGTTACTTTGTGCAATGAGAATAAAGTTGAATCTAATCTAAAATAAAATAAAGTGGTGTTCATGATAGAAGCAGTAATTAAACACACGGCGTTCATCAGTAAACTTGTTAAGAAGTTGATGACTTTTGCTGAGATGTCAATAAAACTTTCTCATGCATGCATACTGCACTTTAATACCATGACATCTGTTTTGTACTGTAAACCGCTTGGTACAATTCCACGCAGCACATGAATTAGGCATCCTCTCCGTTCGCTCCAATTCTCCGACCGCTCGACTTTGCATGAACCAATATGGCGGCGGCGTTCACGTACCATTAAGCGCTCAATGCGGCGTCTATGTATATATGTCTATGGTCTACATAACATTTTACTGATGTTACGGAAAGGCTACAGAAACGGCATGATAGGACCTTCAACATTTCGCGTTACATTAACAACTGTAGACAATAAAACACACTTGACTTGTTCACACCAGAGCTAAAAGCTCCATGTACACGTTTGGTAGAAACAATATATTATTTCACCGCTTAACATGGTAGCATGGTAGAACCAGTGTGGCTTTGCAATAAAAACCAAGTATATACAATACAACAATATATTATTAGCAAAACACGTAGTTATGTATTAGTCAGTACACGCGTCGATGTCATTTGCATGGAGTACCTCTGAGCAGCTGTGCTGTTTTTTGCTAGTTTGGACGGATGCTACTGACTAGCATGAAGCTAGTGTGCACGGTAGAAACGGTTTTAACGTGTACTCACAGTCACCAAACATACATTTCCACATGAAATTAATATAGAAAGTGTATTAACGTTACCCACCGTGTCCGCCACGTCTCTATCTGAGGGAACAAGGTCCACACGTCCGTCCGTTTTTGCTGCAGCTGGGTTCATGCAGAGTTCACCTCCAAACTTGGAAGCTGAGAGGACGTGAGAGGGGGGAGGGGTAACGGTGCTCCATCCTTTCAAAATGGTACAGCTGTAACTTCGTCTGCATGTGTCACCACATCAACATTTAGAGTTTAAACTAAGTATCACATTTAACACAGGATCAGGACTCATATGTGGGAAGAAATAAACCCAGAAAGCCTGTTAATGCAGTCTAAATGCACTTATTATATACACTCATCTGCCACTTTACACCTGTCCAACTGCTTGTTAACACTTCATTTCTAATCAGCCAATCACATGGCAGCAAATCAATGCATGTAGGTATGTAGACATGGTCAGGATGATCTGCTGCAGTTCAAACCCAGCATCAGAACGGGGAGGAAAGGTGATTTAAGTGACTCTGAACGTGACATGGTTGTTGGCGCCAGACGGGCTGGGCTGAGTATTTCAGAAACTGCTGATCTAGTGGGATTTTCACACACAACCATCTGTAGGATTAACAGAGAATGGTCCTAAAAAGAGAAAATGGTAGGGTCAGAATTTGGTGTCAACAACATGAAATGGATGCATCCTGCCTTGTATCAACTCTTCATGCTGGTGTAATGGTGTGGGGGATATTTCCTTAGTACCAATTGGGTATCGTTGCAATGCCACAGCCTACCTGAGTATTGTTACTGATCATCCCTTTATGACCACAGTGTACCCATCTTCAGCAGGACAACACGCCATGTCATAAAGCTTGAATCGTCTCAGACTGGTTTCTTGAACATGACAATGAGTTCACTGTTCACTCAAATGGCCTCCAGTCACCAGATCAATACAACACCTTTGGGATGTGGTGCAACAGGAGACTTGCATCATGGATTACTATCTGTTGCTACATGTTGTCATCTGCTGGAAGGATAAGGGAGCATGCGTTCAGTATGGAAAGACAAGGATTACTGTGATTTTATGTGCACAATAATACCTTTACTTGAAATATTGAACAACTTTTCATTGAAGCAAGAAAAACTCCCTGCAATGATGAAGTGATCAGGACAGAACATATTTACTATGAATGCTCATATAACATTTTAATTTCATAATAAATATATCACACAGCTCTGGTTGGGCTGGACTCATCTATGGACGCTTCTATTGACCAAATATTTTATTGCATAAATATTTGATGTGTGTACAATATACACAACAATGTATACAATATACACAACAATGTATATTGTCATATTTTTGTATTTGTCTATATTGTGTGACGACATATCACAACATATATAAGTTTTTATTGTTTATATTTTATTATTGCTATTCAAAGAAACATTATTTTTCATAGTGAATTTCTAATAAAGACGTTTTCTTTATGACTTTTAGTTGATTCAGGAATAAAATCCTGTTATTGAATGAGCTGTCAGAGGAGGAAACGACACCACCACCACCATGATGGCAGAACCATAGTTTTAAAGCCTCTCTTCCTGTGGGGACAGTATTAGATGTAACAAGGTTATATTACCTCAAAGGTTTTCACATAAACCAGGAAAGTTTTCATCAAAGGTTCAATGAATGATATGATATTTATTTCGCCGCTAGATGGCGCTGGAGCTTCCTGGTGACGTCACCTTTGTTAAAGCCAAAACTCCAGTGAACCAATCCTCTGCCGCCGGGTGCGGTGGCGCGCGCCTGTAATCCAAGCTACCGGGAGGCTGAGGCTGGCGGATCGTTTGAGCTCAGGAGCTCTGAGCTGCAGCGGACTATGCCGATCGGGTGTCCGCACTAAGCTCGGTATCGATATGGTGCTCCTGGGGGAGCTCGGGACCACCAGGTCGTCTAAGGAGGGGTGCTTCGGCCCAGGTCGGAAACGGAGCAGGTCAAAGCCCCCGTGCCGCTCAGTAGTGGGATCGCGCCTGTGAATAGACGCTGTAGTGCAGCCTGACCAATACAGCGGGACACAGTCTTTTCACACTCTGCACACTTTACAACAAACACCTGGCACACCGCACACCGTCACACACCACGTCTTTACACGTCAACACAGCTTCAGGTCTCATCAATACACCTCACTAACCAACGCTCTTATACCTGTCACACACTGCCCCCACCTGGACAACAGCACCACTCACACACAATCAATCACACCAATCAATGCAGCACCACACACACACTCACACTCAACTACAGGCTGGAACACGAGCTTTTACACTGCTGGAACACGCTTTCACATCATTTAATATATAAAAAATAAAATAAAAATAACAATACACCAATGTACTGTCTATGTTCCTGGTGGCATCACCTGCTGCTGGTGAACACTCGCTCATTCTACAGCTGAACTGATCAGTCTGCCCACAGCTCATAATGAAAGTTGTGTTGTCCCTTCCTACTTAGAAGATTAATGAGTGAAAGACAAAGACTGACAGACAAATACTCCATTACAAGTATTCACACCTTTTATTTAGCACAAGTAAACTTTATTGAAAATAAACCGTGTGATAAGTTTGGAGGGAAAAGTCACTATTACAGTTTTTTTCTGATGGCTTAAACACTTACATGGATTCTTATAGCAATTATTAAAACTATTAATATTTATCACAAAACCCTTCACAGAGTTTGCAAAACTGAAAGCACAAACATTGCTTTGCACTTAGTTTGTAATTTCGTAACACACACTTTGTATATGTGTAAATACAATTCACTGCACAGGACTCCTTTTGCAAAACTGTAAACACAGCTCCACTGCTTTACACTCAATTTCCAGATGATCTACACACTCCTATCAAAACTATACATATTTATGGCTATTTTTTACACAATTCTGCCAACTGTCAGGCCACACTTTCACATGTGAAGACTATTATTTATAATTACTTCACTTTGCAATCAGCCTGAGCACTATAAATAAGCCACAGGTAATGTGTGCAGCCATCAGTCAAAATGGTGTTGTTCACCATCATGCAACTCTGGGCCCAAACAACACTGCACCCACTCTTTCATTCCTGGACACCCTGCATGACATATTCACTCTCGTTCAGAGACCAGATCCGACCAGATATGTCATCATATGGGACAATGTTAGTTTCCACCGCGCTGTTCTGGTCCGCAACTGGTTTACCGATCACCCAGAATTCATTGTGGTCTACCTCCCCCTGTACTCTCCATTCCTAAATCCCATTGAAGAGTTTTTCTCTGCTTGGCGCTGGAAGGTTTATGACCGTCACCCCCATCAGTGCATAGCCCTTCTACAGGCAATGGAGGAGGCATGCAGAGACATTGACCAGGTGTCATGTCAGGCCTAGATACGACACTCCAGGAGATATTTTCCCCGGTGCCTAGCAATGGAAGACATTGCATGTGATGTGGACGAGATTTTGTGGCCAGACCCAGTAAGAAGACAAGACTGATTTTTTTCCCTCAATGATTGTCATTTTCTGTTTTATTTTTTATTTTTTATTGTGCCTTGACCTGAAAAACACACTTTATGTTTACGTATTTGGATGTGTGTAAATAAATATCCATTCACTTTGACCCCTGTGTGTTACTGTAAAAGGTACTGAAAACCGATATGCCCTGAACACAGGATAAGCAAAAGCCTGGAAAGACTGGACGCTTCTATTGACCAAATATTTTATTGCATAAATACTTGATGTGTGTACAATACACACAACAATGTATACAATATACACAACAATGTATACAATATACACAACAATGTATACAATACACACAACAATGTATATAATATACACAACAATGTACACAATATACACAACAATGTACACATTATACACAATATACACAACAATGCATACAATATACACAACAATGTACACAATATACACAACAATGTACACATTATACACAATATACACAACAATGCATACAATATACACAACAATGTACACAATATACACAACAGTGTAAACAATACACACAACAATGTACACACTATACACAACAGTGTATACAATATACACAATATACACAACAATGCATACAATACACACAACAATGTATATTGTCATATATTTGTATTTGTCTGTATTGTGTGACGACATATCACAACATATATAAGTTTTTATTATTTATATTTTATTATTGCTATTCAAATAAACATTATTTTTCATAGTGAATTTCTATTAAAGACGTTTTCTTTATGACTTTTAGTTGATTCAGGAATAAAATCCTGTTATTGAATGAGCTGTCAGAGGAGGAAACGACACCACCACCACCATGATGGCAGAACCATAGTTTTAAAGCCTCTCTTCCTGTGGGGACAGTATTAGATGTAACAAGGTTATATTACCTCAAAGGTTTTCACATAAACCAGGAAAGTTTTCATCAAAGGTTCAATGAATGATATCAATGAATTCATAATGAGCATATCATCAAAACAGCGGTTATCGTAATAAAACATGAGGCTGTTATTAAAACTTGACGCTTTATCATTGAGTGACTTTTGGGAAGCTGTTGACCTGCTCATCGACCTTCAACACTGTACACGTTTATTTCGCCGCTAGATGGCGCTGGAGCTTCCTGGTGACGTCACCTTTGTTAAAGCCAAAACTCCAGTGAACCAATCCTCTGCCGCCGGGTGCGGTGGCGCGCGCCTGTAATCCAAGCTACCGGGAGGCTGAGGCTGGCGGATCGTTTGAGCTCAGGAGCTCTGAGCTGCAGCGGACTATGCCGATCGGGTGTCCGCACTAAGCTCGGTATCGATATGGTGCTCCTGGGGGAGCTCGGGACCACCAGGTCGTCTAAGGAGGGGTGCACCGGCCCAGGTCGGAAACGGAGCAGGTCAAAGCCCCCGTGCCGCTCAGTAGTGGGATCGCGCCTGTGAATAGACGCTGTAGTGCAGCCTGACCAATACAGCGGGACACAGTCTTTTCACACTCTGCACACTTTACAACAAACACCTGGCACACCGCACACCGTCACACATCACGTCTTTACACGTCAACACAGCTTCATGTCTCATCAATACACCTCACTAACCAACGCTCTTATACCTGTCACACACTGCCCCCACCTGGACAACAGCACCACTCACACACAATCAATCACACCAATCAATGCAGCACCACACACACACACACATACACTCAACTACAGGCTGGAACACGAGCTTTTACACTGCTGGAACACGCTTTCACATCATTTACTCAAATAAAACTAACAATACACCAATGTACTGTCTATATTCCTGATGGCATCACCTGCTGCTGGTGAACACTCGCTCATTCTACAGCTGAACTGATCAGTCTGCCCACAGCTCATAATGAAAGTCGTGTTGTCCCTTCCTACTTAGAAGATTAATGAGTGAAAGACAAAACAAGACTGACAGAAGTGGAGTATTTGTTGCTTCTTTTGGTGTCAGAGAGGAAAACTTGCTTTCTGACCAAGATAAACCTTTATTTTATATAAAACCTCTGCGTTTGAGTCCCGGCCTGAAACTCTTCCGCTTTTTGTCTCTCACTCTCAGGCCAATCAAATCAATCTCACGCCTAATAAGTTACCCTATGATGACAAAATATGAGTTTCATGGTCACAAAGAACACATGTTTATTGATTTTATGAAATACTTACAGTTAACTTCCAGCAGCAGGATCGATATGTGCATCTCCAAATGGAGAGAGGTGCTGTGCGCATTTTACACACGTGGCACAGCACCGGTAACGTGACTGATGATTTAAAGCTCCCAACAGAATCAGTGAGGATCTGATCATAACGATTGTAAAAACATTGGTGACACGGAAGCCGTCCTCAGGATGAGTCCAGCTCAGATCGATGGTCTAATATGCATGGACAGGAATTACAGCGTCACTGTAACATCAGTTCAACTCTTAAGACTCAGTGTTCACAACAGAGTTTGAATATGCAAAAGTTTTGATGCAGCAAGCACGTGTGACTAAATACCTCCATAAAAGTGTGTTTAATCAAATGATCCCATCAGATATCTGCGACTTAACACCTGCAATTAATAGTGACTTTTCCCTCCAAACTTGTCACACGGTTTAATTTCAATAAAGTTTACTTGTGCTAAATAAAAGGTGTGAATACTTGTAATGGAGTATTTGTACATTGGTGTATTGTTATTTTTATTTGAGTAAATGATGTGAAAGCGTGTTCCAGCAGTGTAAAAGCTCGTGTTCCAGCCTGTAGTTGAGTGTGTGTGTGTGTGTGGTGCTGCATTGATTGGTGTGATTGATTGTGTGTGAGTGGTCCTGTTGTCCAGGTGGGGGCAGTGTGTGACAGGTATAAGAGCGTTGGTTTGTGAGGTGTATTGATGAGACGTGAAGCTGTGTTGACGTGTAAAGACGTGGTGTGTGTGACGGTGTGCGGTGTGCCAGGTGTTTGTTGTAAAGTGTTCAGAGTGTGAAAAGACTGTGTCCCGCTGTATTGGTCAGGCTGCACTACAGCGTCTATTCACAGGCGCGATCCCACTACTGAGCGGCACGGGGGCTTTGACCTGCTCCGTTTCCGACCTGGGCCGGTGCACCCCTCCTTAGACGACCTGGTGGTCCCGAGCTCCCCCAGGAGCACCATATCGATACCGAGCTTAGTGCGGACACCCGATCGGCATAGTCCGCTGCAGCTCAGAGCTCCTGAGCTCAAACGATCCGCCAGCCTCAGCCTCCCGGTAGCTTGGATTACAGGCGCGCGCCACCGCAACCGGCGGCAGAGGATTGGTTCACTGGAGTTTTGGCTTTAACAAAGGTGACGTCACCAGGAAGCTCCAGCGCCATCTAGCGGCGAAATAAACGTGTACAGTGTTGAAGGTCGATGAGCAGGTCAACAGCTTCCCAAAAGTCACTCAATGATAAAGCGTCAAGTTTTAATAACAGCCTCATGTTTTATTACGATAACCGCTGTTTTGATGATATGCTCATTATGAATTCATTGATATCATTCATTGAACCTTTGATGAGAACTTTCCTGGTTTATGTGAAAACCTTTGAGGTAATATAACCTTGTTACATCTAATACTGTCCCCACAGGAAGAGAGGCTTTAAAACTATGGTTCTGCCATCATGGTGGTGGTGGTGTCGTTTCCTCCTCTGACAGCTCATTCAATAACAGGATTTTATTCCTGAATCAACTAAAAGTAATAAAGAAAACGTCTTTAATAGAAATTCACTATGAAAAATAATGTTTCTTTGAATAGCAATCATAAAATATAATAAATAATAAAAACTTAATGTATTTTATAAAAGTTAAGCCTCATCTGACAATCAAAAACAGACAATATAATGGAATATATTCCAATGTGAAACAATATGTTGCTCCACAATATAGAGAAATACAGAAATATGACAATATACACTGTTGTGTAATATATTCATGTTGTCATCGTGATTGTTGAAATAAAACATTTTGAACTGATTATTACTGTTATTTCTCATTTTATTTAAAAACACAAGAAACAAAGAAACACATTTTAAAAATCTATCTAGTCTGTTAAACCTGCTGTGTCGTCTTAAATTTAACTTGTTGATACCTCCACAAACCCTGTGTTAATGACGAGTCACCTTGCAAATACTAGTTTGACAAAATAATCTCAACTCAAGGTCAAGTTTTTTTCATTATTAGTTATTGCTTGGGCTCCTGAAAAAGTTTGAAAAGTTGATGTTAAAGTAAGATTATCTGCAACGGTCCTGAAAGATTAGAATATTTCGTCGCATGAGGTCGTAGTTTTTGTGCCTTGAAAATGTTAAAGTGTAACATGGTAACGGGTCTCTCTAACGTGCTTGTCTTCGTCTGAACACTGCAGACTGTCCTCTTTGAGTCATTGGCATTATCTTGACAATCTTTCCTATCAACCAAGAATTCTGAGGTGAAAATGAGTCTACAATTAGGACAACATCTCCAAGCCTGAAATTCCTCCTTGTTGCACTCCATTTTTGTCTCGCAAAAAAGGTAGATACTCTTGTGTCCACCTGTGCTAGAATTTCAACAGGGAACCTTGGACTTTCCCGACTGTTCTTATTTGGCATTCCCAGACACCTCCGTGGTGGGACACGGCAGGAGTGTTAAATATACATTTAACTCCTCTTCCTAGCATCGATTCTTGGATCTTGGGCTGGTCCAGGTCTTTTAGAGACTCCTTCAACTCCCTCTCAGCACCAACAAAGTTTGTGGAAGGGGAGGGAGTGTGCTACCTCTATGTAAATAGATGTATGCTATGTACTGCTCTACTAGTTAAACATGTGAAAAGCACACCATATCTCTTCACTTTGCTGCAACCTCTACTGACTTCAAATGGGCCGAAGAAATCCACGCCAGGGTGGTTTATCTGGAGTAAACGATCTTCAAATCTGTCATTTTTTGTTCACCTGCCTTAGCATGTAGTCTTCTGCATGTGCTACACTCTGAAATCATTCTTTGAATCGCTGAGCAGGCCTTTGGTATCATGACGCTACATGACCCTTTCCGTACAGCAGGGCTTTCAGCTCCTTTACATATTTTCATTTCTGGCATATGCACATTAACTCCAACTCCGCTGTGAGATCTTAAGTGGTGAGAATTTGTTTTTGAAGACTTTGCTTGCATTTGAGCATCTCTTGCTGGAGCAAAGACTCTTCTTTAGATGAGGTGTTGTCACATTTTTGAATTATTTCTTGAAGCTCTTTTCTTTTTTGCCTCATGTTAAGCAGGATTTCTTTTAGGCGCATCAGCCAAGCTGTTGCTTTCTTGAGTTTGTGCCAGTTTGAGAAGTGACGTACAAACTGAGTCATTGCATCCAATGTTTTATCTGTTTGTATAAGAGACACGTGGCCTGACCTTTTGACCTCTGCATCTTCTTCTTCTAAGTGAATAGGCTGGTCTGGGCCTTCAGGCCATTTGTCCTCCAGCTTTAGCAGGAACTCTGGTCCCTGTATCCAGTTCTTACTCTGCAGCAGACTCTCAGCGCTTCACTCTTTAGATGCCTGATCTGCAGGGTTGTCTGCCGTACTCACGTACGATGGCTTTGTAGCTTCTTTAATGAATGGGACTCTGTTGGCTACTCTCAATTCGTCCCCATAGTACTGTTGGAGGAGCCTCCTTGCTTCTTTGTAACCATTATCTGCTCTCATGTGTTCGCAACTAAGAACGAATTCACGAGGTTCTCCACTTGTAAACTGCTGCAGGTAAAGCAACCTGTCTTGTTCATTAGCAGTCTTACTCTCAATCATTTGTTCAAATGCTCTTATGAATGAGTGGTAACTGAGCGGGTGTCCGTAGAATATTGGAACATCTCTCCTTGGGAGTTGTGACATGTGTTGATGCTTCACTAACATCTCATATAACATCTGATATTTCATTTTGCCGCTGCATTATTTTACAAATGCCATCAGATGTGGCTGCTTGCTGCAAGTGATTTTTAGGTGCTGCTGAACTGGCTGTCCCTTGAAACCCTGACACGAACAGTAGCGGTCCGAACTGGTTGCTGTAAGCCGACAGGTGCATGTGTTGAGGCCCTGGGATGAACATTACCAGGCTGCGGTGGCTGATGTGTGCTCATAGGTGCAGTAAAACTCACATAGGCATGTGACTCCTCATCCTCATCTTTAACTTGAGATCAGCCTGCTTTATGCGTGTGTGCTGATTCGTAATATTAATTTATTCCTTCTTGGCCATCTTCATAATCTGCATAAACCTTTATCTTGGCATCTTTTGCAGCAATCTTGGTCTGTAGATCCAACTGTTACTTGTTTAATCTCAATTTCCTGGTTTTTGTTTAAAAAGGCAGCTTGTGCTAGCAGTTCTTTGTGTTCTGCCTCCAGCTTTAGGCGAGTGGAACTTGTGTTGGAAACCTGTGATGAGCAACTTGCTATTGAGCCAGTTTTTCTCCCTTTGGATGTGTGACCGATAACCTCTGAGATGCTGTCACTTGGTTGTATATCATCGTCACCCACATTTTCATTTTCTTCTTCAGGATAACTCATTATCCTATCAATCCAGTCCTCTGTTTCTTAAACAAAGTTCTCAATTTCTTCACATTTGTGCATTAACCAGTTGTCCTGGTCCTCTTTTATATCTTCATCCTCAAGAAGAGGTAATAGCTCGGCATTAATCTCTTTAAACTGTCCATAAAACTTGACAAAGATAAACAGTACTTCAGTACTTTAATTACTTCCATATTAGCTCCGTCTTACTTAAGGATTTCAATATCCCTCTTTTTACGAGTAATCTGAAACTTGCCTTTTCTCCCATTCTTAAGCCTAAAGCCTTAATTTTTTTCCTCTACAGCCCTTGTCATGAGCTTTGGCACCCTCTCCTGACCATCTGCCGCAACTTCCATTGCTTACGGTTGAGCTCCAACTAAGCCTTAATGCACACAAACTGTCCTCTTCTCTTGATTCACAATGACATGTATATATATATATATATATATACAATTTATTATGTGCTTGCTAGTAACGGGTTGGACCCCCTTTTGCCTTCAGAACTGCCTCAATTCTTCGTGGCATAGATTCAACAAGGTGCTGAAATCATTCCTCAGAGAGTTTGGTCCATATTGACATGATGGCATCACACAGTTGCTGCAGATTTGTCGGCTGCACATCCATGATGCGAATCTCCCATTCCACCACATCCCAAAGATGCTCTATTGGATTGAGATCTGGTGACTGTGGAGGCCATTTGAGTACAGTGAACTCATTGTCATGTTCAAGAAACCAGTCTGAGATGATTCCAGCTTTATGACATGGCGCATTATCCTGCTGAAAGTAGCCATCAGATCAGTTGGGTACATTGTGGTCATAAAGGGATGGACATGGTCAGCAACAATACTCAGGTAGGCTGTGGTGTTGCAACGATGCTCAATTGGTACCAAGGGGCCCAAAGAGTGCCAAGAAAATATTCCCCACACCATTACACCACCACCACCAGCCTGAACCGTTAATACAAGGCAGGATGGATCCATGCTTTCATGTTGTTGACGCCAAATTCTGACCCTACCATCCGAACGTCGCAGCAGAAATTGAGACTCATCAGTTTCCTGTTCTTAGCTGAAAGGAGTGGCACCCGGTGTGGTCTTCTGCTGCTGTAGCCCATCTGCCTCAAAGTTCGACGTACTGTGCGTTCAGAGATGCTCTTCTGCCTACCTTGGTTGTAACGGGTGGTTATTTGAGTCACTGTTGCCTTTCTATCAGCTCGAACCAGTCTGGGCATTCTCCTCTGACCTCTGGCATCAACAAGGCATTTCCGCCCACAGAACTGCCGCTCACTGGATATTTTCTCTTTTTCGGACCATTCTCTGTAAACCCTAGAGATGGTTGTGCGTGAAAATCCCAGTAGATCAGCAGTTTCTGAAATACTCAGACCAGCCCTTCTGGCACCAACAACCATGCCACGTTCAAAGTCACTCAAATCACCTTTCCTTCCCATACTGATGCTCGGTTTGAACTGCAGGAGATTGTCTTGACCATGAATGACCTAAATGCACTGAGTTGCCGCCATGTGAGTGTATATACATATATATATATATATATATATATATATATATATATATATATATATATTATATATATATACTTACAACAGTAAGAACGAAACAATAGTTTTCAATTCACTTGTCCTTGTAGCTTAAGTAAAGAGAATCAAGCTGAGATCTCATCATTGGATCATTAGATATATTACTGAGAGGGGGACAAAATGATGGAGATGGAAATAACACGTTTACAGTTTTATATTGAAGAAAAATGTACTTTCGTAGAAGTTCTAACTTCAAGAAATGTTTAAAAATGTTTTACATTCCAGAAAGGTTTAAATGTGTATAGGTTTCACCTTGGAGACATTTGAATTTGTTCAACTTTTACATTCAGGAAATGTTTAAGCTTTTTAAAGTTTTGTAACTGCTGACAACACGATCAAGCACATTCCCGTGAAACCTGTTTGCATTCCTGCAGTGACACAAAGTTTTGTACGCAACGTTTACAGTCTTGTAATGTGTTTTTCTCCTCCAGGTTATGAAATCCCTGTTGACACCTGGCCTGGGCTGATGAGCGTCACACAAGGTGAAGATGGCTCTGCTCTGTCCATGTCTTGGTTTGTTCCTCCTGGTACACCAAAGCCTGAAAACACTGATGAGTTAGTCACACTGCAAAGCATACCTGAAGCCACCGTGTATGTCAGGTGAGCAGCAGCAGCACTCAACTGGGGTTTCATTAAACACTTTAATTATATTTCAAAACAGTTCACAAACTGTCAAACAGCAATGAGACAAAACGGATTAAAAAAAGACAAATAAAGACGATGAGACACAACAGCCTAATGTCCACAATGAATTACTTTGACAAAGTATTTGTTAGAATCTGAAACTAACTTTTTGTTCTGTTATTGTTGTTATTGTCTTCTTATAAAAGGACATTCAGTGGAACTCCAAGCATTGAGAAAGGCCACAACAATGCAAAGATGCTCCATGAAGCCTTGGCTAAAGCTGGGAGAACCTTTGATCCCCACACCTATGCTGGAGCTGGCTATGAGTCCTATTTCTCTCTTACTCATCACAATGAGATCTGGATCTATGCCTGACGACAGCAGACATCAAGCTTGACTGGGTTATGTATGTAATCACTGTGGATCCTCTACGCTGTCCTGATTTATCAGAAACCCAAGTATAACGTAGCACAAACATTGGCACCTTTAATGAGTATTGCACTTGCAATGCACTTGCTGTATTCTACCTCACAGCAGTAAAACAAACTGACTGTACTGTACTGTAGGTAGCCAGCAGGCAGACATCCTCGGATGCTTCTGTTGCATGACAGAAACCAGTTTCAGGAATGTTATGAATCTGCCAGGGCAGCTTTACCAGCAGCTCTTTTTTATGTTTTACATACCAGTGATGTTATTTTTGTTGTTGGATTATCTTTCTTGTTTCCAACATATCTTCTGTAAATCAAAAAACCCCACAGATATAAAGCTGTGTTTGTCTGAAACAAATAATAAACTGTTGACAGATTTATCTTTGCATGTACAGTAAATGTCTTTTATCGTGCAAGCTCTTCCTTCTTATCTCTCTGTTGAGCAGAACATTCACTTCGGTCAGGCTTTCTGCCAAAACTACAAGCAAGCTAATTGGCCAAAGGCACGCCTCTCCCATGACACAAAAATGTGATGACGGCTTCTCCTTACTTGGTTAGACTTGTTTGTACAAAAGCAAAAACCTGTGACCCAAGACAAAAAGATCCCAACTAGTAAACAGAGGAGCTGTGAAGTTCTCAAGTCAACCAAATGATCGAGAGAAATATAGTCACATAAATTGATTTATTCCTGCACAACCTCGCTCACTTGGAGTGTGGTGCCACATATGTGCTGTGGGTATGGCTAATAAATAGCACTTTCTGTCACATAATGAATCACATCATTTATTTACTCAAGTATATTCAATCACATGTCCTAGTACATTGGAGATATGTTTGTAGCTTTTGGGGCAAGTTTGAATCTTTGCATATCGGTATGTGACATTGGATCAGTCTTAAAATTCCACTCGAACTGTAATGTTCTGAATGAAATGGACACTTGATTAAACACATGAAGATGAGTTTGCTCGTCAACCGGAGTACTACATTTATTGTCTCCCAAAAGAGGAAGTGGCCTTGGCTTGATGGAAGACTGTCTGTTGTAAAATGTGTCCAAGTCAAAGTCTCAAAAAAAATGAGAATAGCATTTGTTACAAACACATAAAGAGGAAAATGGAGGCACTGAAGACTGACATGACCATCTAAGGCAACAGGGCTATAATCTACTGCACATTATTCTCAGTTTTATAGACATCAATGTGCAAATCAATCAACTGCATTAAGTCTCTTGATGACCCTGGTGATGTCATTTTGCTAACATTGATGTCTTCCTCACACTTGAGGTCAAAAGGTTAATATGTTTAAGACTCTGGTTTATGACTAAATACCTGCAGAATTAAGACCTCGATCAGACAGAGATTTCCCCGTGTTTTGCTACCTGCCTGATCAGGACCTTCATGGCATTTCCATCAGTCTGATATAAATAGCAAACACTAGCAAGCTAACACAGTAAACAACTAACAACATTAGCATTGTCACTGTGACTTTTACATAATTTACATCATACAGCCTTACAGAATTACTAGCATGGCTGTAGCCACAATAACCCCTGATGAAATCTGTCTCCAGAGCCACATGATACAACTGCAGCTCACAGACTCACGATAAGTGAACTTGAAGTGTAAAATTAGTGGAGCGATCCTTTAACCTGTCAATTTCTCAGCAATAGAAGAGTCACAAACATCCCTCTCCATTCTGTATCTGTATCTACCATTACATATAATGATGTGGAATAATCCAAACAGACCAGGCCTTGCTCAGAGGTTTGCATTACCTCACAGATGGTAACTGTAGAGGAAACAGGACTACATACCATTGACTGTCCATTGCCAGCTATCATCAGTGTTGTATCAGCATCAGCAGACTGGGGTTATCTCCTATCATGTACAGTATGAGTCATTGATATAGAACCACAGCATCTCCACAAGGCTCAGTAAACTCTGTTCAGTGTTCAGATGTGTGGCAGGTTTCTCTAAGGAAACAGAAAGTAGCCTTGAACCAGAGCAGCACAACACTGTTTCTCACCGCAGGACCCTCATCCACTCAAAGGACACACTCGGTCACCACAGCAACGGCTTCTACAGCCAGGCCCAGTGCGTCAGGTATATAATCACACTTTTATGGAAAGCTGGAATAAAAGTGGAGGAGTGTGACTGTGTGACTCATACTTAATAAGGACTTACTCACCCATCAACCCTTTTACATGCCTATCAACCTTCTAAAGATGGAAGGAACACTTTTGGAATCAGGTTTAATTGATTTCATCTTTGAGAAGAGAATTCAGTACATGGAGGAAATATATTCATTTCGCAGAGCTTTAATTCAAATCTACCTGATTTACATTGAGACTTATTTTTACACAAACACCCTTGAAACTCTGTATGTGCTACTTTGTGTGTTGCAATGCACTTCAAGCAACATCTGAAAGATGTCTGTAACAGTTGATGGACTGATAAGCCCAAAATGTTTGTGCTTGGCTTGTTTTAAACTCACATAACATCTTAAAGGAGGTATTCACAATTGTTCTGTGAGTCCATCCTTAAAACAATAATCAGGGGGCCAAATGAACATTGATACATGTACTGTTTGACAAAGTCTAACTTTTCACTTACTGGTACTCCCAATTCAAGAACAAGTTCCAACAAATAATGTCTTTCCTTTGTTTCTGACAAGCATACTTTAGGCACTAATGTCAAGGCTCTTGCCTCAAATGTGAAAACAATTCAAGGTCTGGTTGCTGCAATTAGAAGTACACTGCTCAAAAAATAAAGGGAACACTAAAAATCACATCCTCGATCTGAATGGATTAAAATATTCACACAAAAATCACACAAAAATTATCAAAGGATATTAACCCATGGATTTCTGGATTTGGAGTCACACTCAAAATTAAAGTGAAAAAACACACTACTTTGATGTAATGTCCTTAAAATAAGTCAAAATGAGGCTCAGTAGTGTGTGTGGCCTCCACATGCCTGTATGACCTCCCTGCGATGCCTGGGCATACAGTCTGTGGTGCAACATGGTGTTGGTGGACGGTGCGAGACATGATGTCCCAGATGTACTCAACTGGATTCAGGTCTGGGAATCAGTCCGTAGCATCAATGTCTTCGTCTTGCAGGAACTGCTGATACACTAAAGTCACATGAGGTCTAGAACTGTCTTGCATTAGGAGGAACCCAGGGCCAACCGCACAAGCATATCACAAGGGGTCTGAGGATCTCATCTCAGTACCTAATGGCAGTCAAGCTACCTCTGGTGAGCTCATGGAGAGCTGTGCGGCCCCCTAACGAAATGCCAGCCCACACCATTACTGACCCAAACCCAAGCACTTCCATGCTGTGAACACTATGCTGACAGACACAGCAAACCTTCTTGGCACAGCTCGCATTGATGTGCCATCCTGGATGAGCTGCACTATATGAGCCACTTGTGTGGGTTGTAGACTCCGTCTCATGCTACCACTAGAGTGAAAGCACCGCCAGCGTTCAAAATTGACCAAAACATCAGCCAGAAAGCATGGGAACTCAAAAGTGGTCTGTGGTGACTACCTGCTGAATCACTCCTTTATTGGGTGTGTCTTGCTAATTGCCTATAGTTTCAACTTCTATACCATTTGCACAACAGTATGTGAAACTGATTGTCAATTTGTTCCTAAGTGGACAGTTTGATTTCACAGTGTGCTTGACTTGGACTTACATTGTGTTGATTGAGTGTTCCCTTTATTTTTTTTAGCAGTGTATATAAGAGTAAACCTCACAGTGCTGAACATAGTGAAACCAAACACAAGACCATGCCTGACGGAGCGTGCTGTCAGTTGTTTTGATTGAGACATACATTCCATAACACCGGTTGCACCGGTTGCACCGGTTGCAACCTTTGCACTTATATATCAGATGATAATAAGAAATGTTCCCTAGTTGATTCTTACACCACAACATACACCGAACAAGACAGCAGTGCAAAGAAACAGCTGAATAAGAAATGGCCTGTGGTGAGTCCAACCTATAATATACATATAGCCAAGGAATGTCCGATTATTCTGTGGTATGTAGAAGAAGTGTGGCTATAATTGTACTCTGCTTATTCACAGATATTACACCAGATCTGAGACTCATTCTTGTTGGATCGCAGCATTATGGAGTTGACTTGGTTGCAAACACAATCTTAGGAGGAGAAGCCTTCAAATCAGGAAACAGAACTGCTGAGAGTGTGACACGTACTGGGCAGATGAATGGCAAGGTAATCCAGCTGGTGAAAGCTCCTGTGTGGTTGAGGGGTTATAAGCTGTGTGATACAGCACAACTTGTGAAGGAGGAACTTGTACTCAGCGTCACATGCTGCAAACCAGGACCCCACGCTTTCATTGTGCTAGTTGAGGTTGACTTGCCATTTACAAATACCTGCGCTAAAGCAGTAGAGGCCCACTTAGAGCTTTATGGAAAAAATGTGTGGAGCCACACTGTTGTTCTCTTTACCTGTGTGGACTGGTTGGGCAATACACGCATTGAAGAGTACATTGCTGATGAAGGAGACGACTTGGCACAACTTCTGGAGAGATGCGGGCAAAGATACTTGACAGCATCGGACAGCACCGAGAAACCTCTACGTCAAAAGCTTCTGGACATGGTTCAGACTCTGGTCGAGAAAAATGAAGGAAAACATTTTGAAATTGAAGACAACGTACTGCAAAAAATTCACAAAAGGAGAGATGAAGTGAAAAAGAGAGCAGAAATTAGAAGACAAATACGATTCGAGGAGAAGAATACACGAGAGAATGAGGCAGGTTGGTAAATGTTTTTCTTTTTTTTTATATTTCTTGTGGCGGCACGAGCTTACAAGGTTTGGCTACAGCCTTAACCAATTGAATTTTTGTCCGACAACGCCACCCTGGGAATTTCACCCAGAGATTTATTTATAATAATTGCAGGTAAAAGCACTCAGGTCCGTTTCACAAGGGAGGACAAAGACAGTGGCTCGGAGTGGTATACAAATATCTTTATTACAAGTTAATTTTCTTTTTAAAACTCCAACCTTAAAATCTTTCACTCTGGATATTTAAAAGAAGGGAAACCAACCAGGGCTGAGACCTACTATGGTGACTGGGTCCAACAGAACAGGGATTCCAGGGACACCACACGTGAAGAAACAAAGAAAACCAAAAAGTGCAAGCACAATATAAAGGGAAGGGCACCGTCACCGGGACACCAAACCACCACTACGTGGGCTCAGCACCTGGATGGGGGAGGACCAGAGACAACAGGTTAAGGAAAGAAAAACTAAACAATGCACTTAATCACAAAAGAAACAAAATCTGAATTAGATTGACTTATAAAGAACACAAGAAATTAACCAAAGTTTTAATAATGAAAATACAAATTAACCTAAATCTATAAATGGAGGAAATCACAATCTAAACTAATAAACAAATATACTCAAAGGCAGCAACACCACTTGCTGCACAAAACAAAAAAAAGGAAACAAACAAAATAATACAAAACAAACAACTAAACAACATTAAATGTCACCCGTTTCTCATCCATACACACGCACACACACACACTTAAAACGTGGCTGGGCCGCGGTTCTGACCGCCACAGCACAGTCCCAGACGAGACAACACAACCGGGGAGGTAAAACAGCTCAGTCCGGATGGTCCAACAAGACGGTCCGTGAGGCACACGATCTTGAGGTAAAACAGTTATCTTAAAGGCAACGATCCGCCTAAGAGCAATACCAGTAGGTAAAGCAATCTTCCAAAAAGGCAAAGCACCGGTGGGCAGAGCACCGGTAGGCAAAGCAGCAGTGATTAGTGGGTAGTTCGCTGCTGTGCGCCGCTGTTGCGCGCCGCTGTTGTGCGGCAGTCTTCAATCCTACAATTACAAAACACAGGATGAGTAACTTACGAGTGGCTGGAGGAGGAAGCTGAGGCCGTAGCGCTACATACCGGTCAGGCAGTCCCGGACAACACCGCAGGGAAGTGACGCACCAGCGATGAGCAGCGAGCAAGGCAGCAAGCAGCGTGCAGCCAAAACCACCCGATCGGACCTCTAGTAAACAAACATATTTGTACTGGACAGGCAACATGAGGGAGCTACAGCCGCGATAAACAGCCTACCTACCACACTGAAGGGGAAGTGGTGGGCGTCAGGACATGACGTAACCCGGACATCAGCCAAGCAAGAGGGGGACAGGTGCGTACTGCCCGCCTTTATGCGGCCGTCTGCCGCTGTGATTGGCCGAGGCTGCGCCACCAATAAATATTCCCAGGACCAAAGAGTGCGTCCTGCTACAATCCACCCCCAGCAACTGAATCGTCGTCCCGACGATGGAAAGTCCAAACACAAAATGCTTAACTCCAAGGCCTAAATAGTGCGACAACTGCATTAGACACAGGGGCAGGAGGATTAACCCCTCCTTGTTCGGCCCCCGCTGCAGGCCTTGGGAGATGGTGGACATTGGAATGGTGACCTGCAGTTGACCTGGCTGTCCGCCGCACCGCACCACTTGCAGCAAGAGGGAGAGAAGAAATACCTGTCACCACAGGAGCAGGATCCACAGACGAGGATGGTACGGAGGGGGCCAAGCCAGACAGTGGAACCTGCAGGCGAGGGGTGGTTTGGGTGACGGCTTCTGCCTGGATACAAGTGGGCAATGAGTTCTCAGGCCTCAAGACCAACCAATCACCATCACATGACAGCTCATCCTCTGACTGAGACTGCCGTGGAGGAGATGGGGGAGCAACCGCAGCACAACCTGGCGAATTGCCCCTTACCACAGCCTTTAGCAACGAGCGATGGACCTGTCTGGCTCTAGTTGGATCATCCCTAGGGGCGATTGTGTAGACCGATCCCCCTTCCCTCGGTGCCCTCAAGACACAATACATAACCGAAGCCCACTGATCTTGAATCTTGTGGCGGCCCCGTACACCAAGGTCTCGCAACCATACCAACTGGCCCTCCTGCAGGGGAACATCTCGCACATGCTGGTCATAGTTTTTCTTCCGGCGCTCGGCAGCAACCTTCAACCGCTCACGAGCTCCCTCAAAAGCGATCTGTAAACGAGTTTGGTGCTCTTGGACCCACTCATGGACATAGCCGCCCACAGGATCCTGAACTCGCCCTAGCAGAAAATCCACTGGGAGTCTCGGCTCCTGGCCAAACATCAAGAAAAAGGGAGACTCACCAGTGGCCTGATGCGGGGTGGTGTTATAGGCGTACAGGACCTGGGGCAGACAGAAATTCCAGTCACGCTTACGGGACACAGGTAATGTACGCAGCAGGTCATGGAGTGTTCTGTTGAAGCGCTCACACTGCCCATTCCCTGAAGGATGGTAAGGCGTGGTGCGAGACTTTTCTATACCATACAGAACACACAACTGCTGAATGAGAATACCCTCAAAGCTACGTCCCTGGTCGGAGTGTATCCGGGCTGGAACACCGAATTTTGAAAACCACTCGACAACAAGGACCTGAGCTACAGTGGCAGCTCTCTGATCACGGGTAGGGACAGCCCACGTGTACTTTGTAAAAACATCCGTCATCACAAGGACGTTTTCCATGCCATTATGGCTGGGCTCCAGAAGAGTAAAATCAATGGCAAGGATTTCGTTAGGCCGAGAGGCCAACAGGTGCCCCATAGCACTACGAGCTGCAGGTTGACTCACCTTCGCAACCTGGCACCTTTCACATGCCTGGCACCACTGTGCCACCTCAGCAGACATCCCTGGCCAATAACAGCGCTGGCGTAGGAGCTCCAAGGTCCTCTCGACCCCCTGATGACCATGCCCCTGGTGAACCT
Organism: Pampus argenteus; assembly: GCA_036937835.1. Classification (NCBI taxonomy): domain Eukaryota; kingdom Metazoa; phylum Chordata; class Actinopteri; order Scombriformes; family Stromateidae; genus Pampus; species Pampus argenteus. Next base: position 19,785,143 of record CM072871.1, on the reverse strand, counting down.
CAGTCAACACATTTGTTTTTAACGCTGCAGGCAACAACAACTGACACACAACCTCACCCCCATCTGGCCGAAAAACCTGCCGATACAAAACACCGCTTCTTTCGATCAGCCGATCCCACTGCCGAAGCAACACCAAGGCTGACTGAGACAACTGTTTACGCTCCTCCTTGTTGGGACGCAGTCCACGTGTCCAGAAAACCAAGACTTCCTGGATAACTGGGTCAGTGTGTTGGAGCGTGGCAATGTCCGAGGGGGGCTGATGGGGCAAGGCTGCAATAGTGGCTTGTGTCACATCTACCCTATCTATTTGTAGGGCCTGCTGCAAAGGCTTTGGGAGCGATGTACCCTGGATCATGGCCTGCATATCCTGTGGCTTAGGGGAATGCTGACGAGAGAGGGCATCAGCGTTCTTATTGCTGCGGCCTGAACGGTACTTTAGTTCAAAGTCAAACGATGCGAGCTGGGCTGCCCAACGCTGTTCGGTGGCCCCCAACTTGGCGGACGACAGGTGACTCAAGGGGTTATTGTCGGTGTAAACGACACATTTATGGCCCAACAGGTACTCCCTAAATTTCTCCGTCATTGCCCACTTGAGCGCCAAAAACTCCAACTTCATGGAGCTATAATTGCTCATATTGCGTTCGGTGGGCCTCAGACCGCGGCTCGCATAGGCTATGGGCCTAACCTTACCATGCTGTTCCTGTGATAAAACAGCTCCAAGACCACCATAGCTGGCATCCACCTCCAAAATGAATGGGAGGTTGAAGTCGGCATATGCCAAAACAGGTGCAGAGGTGAGACGAGCTTTCAATGCCTCAAAGCTATGGCCACACTCTTCCGTCCAACGACCAGAAACTGTCTGATCTACTCGCTTGGGTTTGAGACCTGCCAGCTCTGCCACCAGCTTGTGCAGAGGCGCAGCCAGCCTTGCAAAACCCTCCACAAAGCGGCGGTAGTAGCTGGCAAAACCAAGGAAAGAGCGCAGTTCTGACAGAGTGGCAGGAGATGGCCAACGTGAAACCGCCTCAACCTTGCTGGGGTCAGTGGAGACACCTTGGTCAGAGATGACATGCCCCAAGTAACGCACTTCCCGCTGAAAGAAGGCACACTTACTGAGTTTCACCTTTAGCCCTTCGCGCTGCAAGCGCCCCAACACCACACCCAACCTCTGCAGATGTTGCTCAATGGTAGAGGAGAAAACCACAATGTCATCCAGGTAGAGCAGCAGGGATTGGCACTGCTGGTCACCAAAAATCCGCTGCATCAACCGCTGGAAGGTGCTGGGTGCATTGCAAAGCCCAAAGGGCATGCGGTTCCACTCAAAAAGTCCAAAGGGGGTACAAAAGGCCGTCTTGGAACGATCAGCCTCTGCGACAGGGACCTGATTGTACCCACTGGCCAGGTCCATGGTGGAAAACCAACAAGCTCCAGTCAGAGCATCTAACGACTCATCAATGCGGGGCAAGGGAAAGGCATCTTTTCTGGTCTTACTATTCAAGAGCCTGTAGTCCACACACATCCGAATACTGCCGTCCTTCTTTCTGACCAACACAATTGGCGAGGCATAAGGACTGCTACTCTCCCTAATGACCTGGGCTCCAAGCAGCTGATTGATGTGGTCTTTGACGACCTCATACTCGGATGGGGGAATTCGACGATACCGTTGCCGCACTGGGACATCATCGAGCAGAGGGATCTCGTGGGAAATCAAGTCAGTGCACCCTAGATCCCCGTCATGGGCTGAGAAAATGGAGCTATACTGACCAAGAAGAGCCCTGACCTTATCCTGTGCTTCCTCAGGCAAATGACCCAATTCCACGGCCGCTACCTGATCCTGTACTGGTGCAGAAACTGACTGAGAGGCCACAGTAGCCACCACAGGTGGTACTTCGGTGACACCAGTAGGCAAACTTACCACACGTACCTCCTCTAAGGTCCCAACAACCGCACGGGGATAGAGCAACACATCGGAAGACCCCACATTCACGATGGGAATGTAGGCTGTGCCCTGTACCACAGACACCAAGGCAGGAGAAACAAGCAGCCCTGCAGGCAGGCCAGAGTCGAAAGACTCGAAAAGGACAGTAGTGCCAGAGTACTGCTCGGAGCATGTGGCCGCGACAACCTTCATCGTACCCCCTGGGATACGACACGCCTTTTTACCACGTACTCTGACTTTACCTACTCCTGGATCAGCTGAAACACTGGCTTCCTGACACTTCTGGAAGGCCTGCATGACAAGCTTGGGGGCCTCTGATACTACTGGCAGGTCGAACAAGGCCAGGCCATACTGCCCAAAGAGTTCCCCATAGCACCTACGGATGACATTCATCCCTAGAACTCCCGGAGCCTGCGAAGATACACCAGGGGGGTCCTTAACCACCAAAATTCCACAGGCTGGCAACAACTTGCCACAAAGCTCCACCTCCAACTCTAAGTAGCCAACATAGGGGATGGCCAAACCATTAGCTGCTCTAAGCTGTAACCAATGACAAGATTTAAGCTGCTCTTGGCCCCAGGGCTCAAAATGCTGGCGAAAAAAGGACTCCGTGATGGTCGACACCATAGACCCTGTATCTACCAGGCAAGAAGCCACAACTCCCCCCATGCTCACACCCAGATGGGGACAAGACGACATGAGTTTGGACACTTCCATGTCGCCTGCACCTGAAATTGAGCCAGTAACTGCCCCCTCCGAACTGTGGCTCTGCAGCTCGGTGGGTGCTAGTTTTCCGGCACCTGGGTGGAGCGGAACGGCCTACTGGACTGAGAGGGTGGCAAGGGAGGCTGAGTGTGAGCAGGACCACGGGCCCCATCGCACTCCCTGGCTATGTGACCTGGTTGCTGACAGCGTCTACAAATGATGGGACCACGAAAAGCTGCTCGATTATGCTGATGAGAGCTCTGTAGACGAGAAATGCTTTGAGTCAGTTGGTTCAACTGCTCCTGTTGCAACTTCAGCATTTCCCTCATCTCATGCAGCTCTGAAGTTTGAGGGGGGCCAACACCCAACTGACGACTGCCCTGGACCACACACTGAGCACCGAAGACAGCAGGGACAGAATTACTACGACCCCTAAAACCTCCAGGTAAACCCTCTCGTTCCCACCTGATCGCCTCACTCCTAACCTCCAGCAAGGTAGCGGTAGGCTGCCTGCGCACAAACTGTTTCAGCTCCCGACGAAGTGACCCATCCAGCACATGCTCTACAAACTGGTCACGCAGCAAAACCTCTGCATTGGGTACGCCACTGGGTGCACGCTGCTTTACAGACGCCATGAGGCCCATCAAAGCAAGTGAGAACTCAAGTAGAGTCTCTCCCTCATGCTGCCTTCGGGAGAAAAAGGCCTCTTGTAAAGCAACATATGACTCTGCACACCCATATAGCTCCTGCAACACCTCTATGATCTTAGCAGGGTCTAACCGCTCATCGCTGGGGCGATACTTAATTTCCTCACGCGCCTCCCCCTCCAGGTGGTCAAATAGAAAGAATGCCTGATCGGATGCAGACAAATGCCGTGCTCTCATACAAGCTTGCACCTCCTCCAGCCACTCTGCTAACCCTATACCTAACTTTCCCCTGAATGTGGGACATTTTCTGTCTCTGGACATGAAAATCAGCCTCTCCGTTAAAGGAGCACTGGCAGTGGACGAAGTAGTGGGTGGAAGCGAAACTGAGGGCGCTGTACTAGGGCCAGGCACCGCTGCAACCTGTTCCTGTCTCAGCCTGTCATTATCTGTCCTCAGCTGAGCAACTAAATCCCTCAGTTCCTGTAATTCTGACTCCATCACTAACTGTAATACAATTGCTATCCCTACCGTAAAGCTGAAACCAGGGGAAGTAGGTGGGCTCGACACAGGTCCACAAAACCAACTGCTGCTTTGCCTCAAAAGGAAGAAAAAGAAAGACACAGGTTAAACACAGACACTTAAATAACAGCCACGATTTTGTTAAGACAATAAAAGAAACAAACAACCCAAAACCGAACACACGTCTCTGCTCTCCAATTGTAAATCCTGCCGACAACGCCAGATTGTGGCGGCACGAGCTTACAAGGTTTGGCTACAGCCTTAACCAATTGAATTTTTGTCCGACAACGCCACCCTGGGAATTTCACCCAGAGATTTATTTATAATAATTGCAGGTAAAAGCACTCAGGTCCGTTTCACAAGGGAGGACAAAGACAGTGGCTCGGAGTGGTATACAAATATCTTTATTACAAGTTAATTTTCTTTTTAAAACTCCAACCTTAAAATCTTTCACTCTGGATATTTAAAAGAAGGGAAACCAACCAGGGCTGAGACCTACTATGGTGACTGGGTCCAACAGAACAGGGATTCCAGGGACACCACACGTGAAGAAACAAAGAAAACCAAAAAGTGCAAGCACAATATAAAGGGAAGGGCACCGTCACCGGGACACCAAACCACCACTACGTGGGCTCAGCACCTGGATGGGGGAGGACCAGAGACAACAGGTTAAGGAAAGAAAAACTAAACAATGCACTTAATCACAAAAGAAACAAAATCTGAATTAGATTGACTTATAAAGAACACAAGAAATTAACCAAAGTTTTAATAATGAAAATACAAATTAACCTAAATCTATAAATGGAGGAAATCACAATCTAAACTAATAAACAAATATACTCAAAGGCAGCAACACCACTTGCTGCACAAAACAAAAAAAAGGAAACAAACAAAATAATACAAAACAAACAACTAAACAACATTAAATGTCACCCGTTTCTCATCCATACACACGCACACACACACACTTAAAACGTGGCTGGGCCGCGGTTCTGACCGCCACAGCACAGTCCCAGACGAGACAACACAACCGGGGAGGTAAAACAGCTCAGTCCGGATGGTCCAACAAGACGGTCCGTGAGGCACACGATCTTGAGGTAAAACAGTTATCTTAAAGGCAACGATCCGCCTAAGAGCAATACCAGTAGGTAAAGCAATCTTCCAAAAAGGCAAAGCACCGGTGGGCAGAGCACCGGTAGGCAAAGCAGCAGTGATTAGTGGGTAGTTCGCTGCTGTGCGCCGCTGTTGCGCGCCGCTGTTGTGCGGCAGTCTTCAATCCTACAATTACAAAACACAGGATGAGTAACTTACGAGTGGCTGGAGGAGGAAGCTGAGGCCGTAGCGCTACATACCGGTCAGGCAGTCCCGGACAACACCGCAGGGAAGTGACGCACCAGCGATGAGCAGCGAGCAAGGCAGCAAGCAGCGTGCAGCCAAAACCACCCGATCGGACCTCTAGTAAACAAACATATTTGTACTGGACAGGCAACATGAGGGAGCTACAGCCGCGATAAACAGCCTACCTACCACACTGAAGGGGAAGTGGTGGGCGTCAGGACATGACGTAACCCGGACATCAGCCAAGCAAGAGGGGGACAGGTGCGTACTGCCCGCCTTTATGCGGCCGTCTGCCGCTGTGATTGGCCGAGGCTGCGCCACCAATAAATATTCCCAGGACCAAAGAGTGCGTCCTGCTACATTCTGAAGAGGTATTTTTGTACTACGTACTGACAACAGACTTTTATATCCTTCCCAGTTTCTACTTCAACCTTACAAGTAGCATTGACCAACAAAACCTTCCACAGATGTGTTGCTGGAATCATTTGTTCACATAATGTTTGGTACATGTTTATTAGAGAATACTCATTTTTATCTTTATTTATCTGTACAACAATACAACATTCTCTGTCCTCAGACCCTTGATTTGAATAATAAAACACTCACCAAAAATACCCCTTTAACAGTGAAAGAATGGAAGAAAGAAATGTTTTGCATTTTGCCCTTAACAACAACTTTCAGTCATCAGATACAATACAAATTATTCTTTATAATCAATCATTATTCTTATTTCAAATAACTGAACATTTCCTGCCAAATATTGTGTAACCACTCAAATTTTAATTCCTTGATGTAAGTGTCTCCATCTAAGATAATTCTTTTTTCAGAAACATCCATATCAGAGGTCACCATCATTATGCTGGGCTGGGTTTTTGCATTAAAAACTCGTGTAGGCTGTGCCATCCTGGACATCCCTGAAAAGAATGAAAGGTCAGAAAAATGTGTGAAAGAAACTAGAGTCATGGGTAAACTGAAGGTGACTGTTGTGGATACTCCTGGATGGTGGAAATTCTTCTCTGCCAATTTGGTACCCAGTACTGTCAAATCTGAGATCATGAAGGCATTAGATCAGCACAAGGCCACAGAAAACCCTCAGGACCCGGCTTCCTGTAGCCAAGCCTTCCTCCTCATGATCCCTGTTGACACTTCATTTACCAATGAACAGAGGAAGATTGTAGAAGACAATATGAGGCCCTTAGGTGAGGCAGTCTGGCAAAACACTATACTGGTCTTCACCAGTGGTTTTTGGCTCGGAAAGTACTGTATTGAGCAGCACATTGAGAGTGAAGGGGAAGCTCTCATTCGGCTTGTGGAGAAATGTGGGAACAGGTACTTTGTCTTCAATTGTGAGACGACAGTCAAGGGTGATATTGAAACTCAGGTAGAAAAGCTGCTAAATATGGTCAAAGAAATGTTGTCCAGAGGTCAGAGTGCTGCAAAGGAGGAGACGCGGCAGACAGCAGAAACTGAGGACCATACAAAAGTAGTAGCTAGTGAGGAACCAGTGGATGAGGATCTGAAGAAGATGGTGGAATACCTCTCCAGAATCTGGTGCTGGAGGTCATGGGAAATTGAGGAAGTTGTTGCAAGATTTAATGAAAGGCCAATGCAAGTCTGCATACGTGGTGATGACAGCATGGACCGGGAAATTAACTGCAAGTATATTTTATGTGTTTGATTTAAAGACATAATTGAACTCAAAATTAGTCTAAAGTTACAATGTTTACACCATTCTACACCATTGTCTGTATTTTAGTCAGTTAAATGTTTGATCCACCACCTAAAAATATTAACTATTATATGGATTGCCATGAAATATTTTGCATGGTCTCCAGAGGATGCATCCTACTGACTTTTCTGACAACTTAACAATTGTGATTTTTATGAGTGAAACTCAAATGGATAGATTGTTAGACACTTTTCGTACACAGATAAAGTACGCTATTTATATTTACTTAAATGTCAAACTGTTCTTTTTATAGGCCCAACCTACTATGATTTCATATGTTAATATACATCAGTGTCCTTTAATAACAATGGTAAACAAAAATTATTTGAATCTAGACATGAAGAGAAAAGAAGTGGAAAAAACTTTGAGAGAGGAAATGCGCGGAAAGAGCTTAGCGGAGGTGATGGAGGTTGTCTCACAAATATACTTCCGTAAAGAATGTGGACTCTTTGGTAAGTAATGTCGTTTAAACATTTCACCTGTCATCTAGCAGTGGTTGTATCTTCAGAAGAATTTTTTTGATCTCGTACATCTGCCCAGAGTGACAAAAGTTTTATCTTTTAAATCCAAGATTTCCACAGCTTTTACAATTCTGACCAGACAGCAGACATCAGTGGGATCATTAAATGCATTTATATAGATGCAATCCACTGCTACTGTTCTGCTGTACTAAGAGTACAACATATTAAAAAACAGGATTTCTGCGTAAGGTTTACTTAGGGAATGCTAGGTCACCGAATCACAAGTATCATAGACAGTGCCGTGTTTTTCACATGCAACACAACGTAGTTTCTATAACTGGTGAAAATGAAGCTATGTAGAAGTGTCATTTAAAATTAATTATTTTTATTGAAATTAATATTTGAGTTAGTTGCACCTAACACAGAAAACACTGAAAATAATTTCACTGATAAATTCACTTTCTCCTTTTTTCATAATGTATTGTGGTACATGTCTTTGGTTGCCTTCTTTTAATTTACAAAAACACTTTTTTTGTTATTGATTTTTATATAGATATTGTGTCAATTATATCTGAAAAGGACACATTCAAATCTGAATGGAAGGAATTGTTTGAAAGAGAGTGGAGTCGGAGAGATGCACATCTGATGGTACACGTCTTCCAAAGATACTTCACTGACGAGAACGCATTTAGTCGTAAGTGTTTTACTGGTTGCACACACTGAACTTCATTATTTTACATATATATGACACAGCATTACTAAAGTCCATTTTTACCAGGAAATTTAAAAAGTAGATGAAAAGTTAGAAATGATTAAAAAACAACAACACAGAGTCTACAGCCATGCTAGCAGCTCTGTGAGGCTACAGGTCTTCCTGGACACAGTAATGCTTGAGCTAAATGCTAATGTCAACATGGTAACATGCTTACAATGACAAAGCTGTCATACGTATGTTTTACCGGGTATTTTTACAACACCATTTAGTTTAGCATGTTAGCTTGCTCACATTAACTAATTAACACTAACACAAAGTACAGCTGTAACATTATTACCGTATTTTCCGGACTATAGAGTGCTCCTAAATATAAGCCGCACCCACTAAAATTTGAATGAAACATATATTTAGTCATCTCAAGTAGATTAAATCGATCGCAACTGGACTTGGTGATTTGTCTTTGAAGACGTTTAACCTCTCATCCAAGAGGCTTCATCAGTTCATGCTAGCTTGACTAGGCTGGGACTAGTCCTTTTTAAGCTAGCATGAACTCTTGGATGAGAGGTGAAACGTCTTCAAAGACAAATCACCAAGTCCAGTTGCGATCGATTTAATCTACTTGAGATAACTATGACCTGGATGAATGAGTGAATGAATATTCACAGGCCTATATTTAGTCATATATAAGCCGCCGATATCCAGGCTGAGAAATTAGTTATTTAGACAGACAGATTTTGTACCATAAGTGTTTATTCATATACCTGAACTGAACAGTGCCGCAATAAAAGTAGCAATAAACGTAGCAATAAAAGTGCTGATAAACAAAACAGAAAAGTCATTGATGGTTTTATTCATCTTCCTCCTGTTCACTAAAACTAAGTCACATTATTTTTCTACCTCCTGCGTGCTGAAACCATTAAACACCAAATCACTTTGTCACCTTTTCCTCCCGCACACTGTTAAAGCGCAACTGCGCGACTATTAGAGTCGCTTCATTCTCTCATGCACTGAAGCCACAAGTCACTATTTATCTTCCTCCTGAGCATTTAAAACTAATGAACACCATACCACTGTCACTTCATTTCTTCTGTGCACTGAAGCCACTGAAGTCGTCCTCTTCAGTGTCGGAGTTGAACAGCCTCAGATAATCTTCATCACATACTGTCTCACCATAGATTCATTAACGGCAAGCTTACGTGCAGACGCTGTGTTTCCTTCACGGATAACCAGATCGAAGGCATTCAACTTAAAAGCTGCATCGTAGGAATTTCTTTGTGGGTTTTCCATTTTGAGGGGGTGTGGGTGTAATAATATTATATACCCCCTGTGGGCTGAAGAAAAATTCATAGAAAAGCCGCACCTCTGTATAAGCCGCATGGTTCAAAGTATGGGAAAAAAGTAGCGGCTTATAGTCCAGAAAATACGGTAGTTTTACAGGTATTTGTTAATAAACCAAAATATTGGACAAATTCAAATTTTGACCTGATGATGGTGCTTGTTGAAAAATCAGGGTAATCCATCCAATAGTTCGTAGCTCGCATGGTTAATATATAAAAATACTTCAGGTAAATCAATATTATGAGACAATTAGTATTATTCCATGTTGTCTATTTTGGCTTCCATACAGGACATGATAAATGAGATTGTGGTAAAGATTTGCTGAAGGAGTGTTGTAAACAAATTTGTTCACAAGTGTTTGCTCACTTGGAAAAATTTGTGTATGAAAAATAAAAGAGTACACTAATACTTAACTAGTTCCCAGTGGCTTGAGAAATTCAAGTAAATAGGATGCTGCTGACAGAGAGTCTCATTTCATAGATTTTACAACACATATAAATATAACTATAGTGGACAGTAGACTAAATTGTTGTTTGCTGTTGCCCCATACTAAATCCAGGTCCTGCTGGCACTGACAAGAAGATAAATACCATTGAAAGTACGGCTGCATGGGTTAAGGAACAAATCAAAAGAGTCCTCAATGAATGTAAATATTAAGTCATCTAATGGAAAACAGACTAAAACAAAAACGTATGATTCAATGAAGATTGATTTATTGTAAATAAACATGAAGTTGGCAGCAAAGAAAGACTTCAACGATTGGATTCCACCTAAATGAAGAGCGAGCAGCTGAATCTCCTGAATATCCTGAAGATCATGATTGTGATGGGAGAGGTGGTAATTTGCTCAAGAATAGATCCGAAAGACAGAATGACAGATTTATAATGACATTTGAAGACAAGGATTGAGGGACTGAGGCTAAAGGTATAACAATATAGAAAAAGTCTGCTATTATATTTATACCAAATCCTGTGGTAGCTCATCCTGAAAGAGCAGAGCTGTCAAATAGCGGCTTTAGCCACAATATACTGTAGATTAGCTAACACTATAAGCTAATGTTTTATACTGATGCAGCATAGAAACTCACTGCGTCTCCTTTTCTAACGTTTTATGAATATTTTAATGAAGTGATTGTGCTTTATTGTCTTTCTATCCGTTTTACAGGAATTCGTTTGATGAGACTTTGAATGTGAGGTATGCTAACTGTAGCTATTCCTGCTAGCTTCGGGAAAAGAAGGGTTGGAGAGAAACACTGTTGCATTAAACATTAAAGTTATATTTAATTATAGCAAAAATGATTATAGCATGTACTTAAACTGTATGCTGTGACGATACTTGTAGGACTAACTTGTTGTTGACATATAGTTGGGAAACAATCCCAGTTAGATAGTAATCTGCATGAGAAATAATAAGGGTTATAATAATCATCTTCTCATAGGGTTCAATTTGACCAGGAGGCAAGTTGAGCTGTTTTCATTGTATATACAAAAACAAGATATTGTAAATCTGCTTGTGTAAGTACTTTTCTAAAAGAACTGATTTTGTTTCGACTGTTTCTACTACTATTCTCACCATCCTGTGTCCTCAGACCATAAATTCAAATAAAAACCCTTCAATGGGAAATGTGAGACAGTCCAACAACAACCAATTTCAAGATTTTGACCAAAGACATCCTGCAACATTATTCTAAAACTTTCAGAATATTAGGACCAAATTCTTTCAGTGTGTCTGCTGCTACAGTGTCTACAAAGCAACCAGTCAAGTTAGCACTGCTTGCATTTATTTATGCTGTAGCACTACAATTCATAATCTAATATCCCTCAAATTTGATATCATACAGTTGGATACAAATTATGAGCAAGATTTTATGGTGAGGCCCACACACCACTGACCACTGGCCATCAATACTGACGACTGCAAATGACACAGAGTTTTGGACAAAAGAAGCATGTACTGTATATATATCTGTATTGTACTGCCTTTGATATACATTCTGTTCTCACCCACTGTTGGATGTATCTAAGATTTTATATCTGGTTAAAGGGATTGTGCAGCTCTTTAAGATCAATAAATCATTTCCACATTAACTCTGAGATGTTGTTTTAATTACCATCAATAAAAAAGACCTCTGCCAAGACGTTAAGAAGCCTCCAGGCTCCGTTTTACATCAAGGTGCCATCAGGCTGGATGTGGCAGAAAATCTGAGGAATGTTTTTGTAGCACGACCATGGAAGAGGGCTGCTGTTCCTGCAGCAGACAGGAACATCATCTTGGAAACTGTAGTATTACCAAGACCATGAATTACAATTGATTTGATAGTAATTTATTATACCTGGTGTTAAAATATATTAAAAAACATATATGAGAAATAATCTGTACTGTGTGACTCACTGAAAACACATGCAGACACACTGTTTGAACCGTGTGTCCGTTTGTCACCAGTGAGTGTGTGTGTGTGTGTGTGTGTGTGCATGTGTGAGTGTGGACAGTAGAGTTTGATAGGAGAAGTCAGTGTCGCCATCACCTGGCCGTAGTAATTATGAAGCAGGGAAGTGACGTAGATCAGATGACATCAATGTAAGGTCACTTCCTCATCTGGAGAAGGGACGGAAAAAGTTGCACTCAGAAATGTATTTAGCTCATTGTCACTGTCTTCACTGTGCAGAGCTTTCATATTCATTCAGTCATGTGTTCATACACACACCAACATACAAAGCTCCCTTCCCCCGGTCCTCCAATCACACACAGGTCAAGAAACGTGCCAAGATCCAACACAGACGACATCATAACAGTGTGTGTTTGATTTTTAGTGTTAGAGTATAGAATAAGGAGTGCCAAAAGCAACAATAAATGGAGTGCCCTTAAATATTCTCATGGCCACAGAACTACACGTCAAAGCTCCGAATCTGAGTTCAGCCATGTTTTGGCAAAACTGTGTGTGTGTGTGTGTGTGTGCAGCAGCAGCAGAGAAGCAGATTATGATGCAGTAGAAACAAGTCCTCCAAATTAAACTACAAAATACATTGTTGTCAAGCATTTTTTTTTCTAAATCCCATACCTGTACCAGAAGAATGACATTGTGATTTAAAAAATAAAAACGTTACAATGTGACAGCCTCCTGATTAAGGTTTAGTAAGATGTAGACACAAAAACTACTTCTGTAAGTTTCGGGAAAGATCAACACACATGGTGGACGGTTGTGGTCAATGGACTGGTTTCTGAAGCAGAGAGAGAGAGAGAGAGAGAGAGAGAGAGAGAGAGAGAGAGAGAGGGTTAGTGTGGAGGAAAAACTCAAACGGCAAGCTGAAGGCAAAAACAGGCTCAAAGTTGAGTTTCGAGCTAGAAGGTTGTTACATACGAATACTTAACAACAATCGGGCAGAGACCGGATGTGTGCTCCTTAAATACTGCAGGCCGCCTGTGAGTTTCATGGTCACACAGAACACATGTTTATTGATTTTATGAAATACTTACAGTTACCTTCCAGCAGCAGGATCGATATGTGCATCTCCAAATGGAGAGAGGTGCTGTGCGCATTTTACACACGTGGCACAGCCCTGGTAACGTGACTGATGATTTAAAGCTCCCAACAGAATCAGTGAGGATCTGATCATAACGATTGTAAAAACATTGGTGACACGGAAGCCGTCCTCAGGATGAGTCCAGCTCAGATCGATGGTCTAATATGCATGGACAGGAATTACAGCGTCACTGTAACATCAGTTCAACTCTTAAGACTCAGTGTTCACAACAGAGTTTGAATATGCAAAAGTTTTGATGCAGCAAGCACGTGTGACTAAATACCTCCATAAAAGTGTGTTTAACCAAATGATCCCATCAGATATGTGCGACTTAACACCTGCAATTAATAGTGACTTTTCCCTCCAAACTTGTCACACGGTTTAATTTCAATAAAGTTTACTTGTGCTAAATAAAAGGTGTGAATACTTGTAATGGAGTATTTGTACATTGGTGTATTGTTATTTTTATTTGAGTAAATGATGTGAAAGCGTGTTCCAGCAGTGTAAAAGCTCGTGTTCCAGCCTGTAGTTGAGTGTGTGTGTGTGTGGTGCTGCATTGATTGGTGTGATTGATTGTGTGTGAGTGGTCCTGTTGTCCAGGTGGGGGCAGTGTGTGACAGGTATAAGAGCGTTGGTTTGTGAGGTGTATTGATGAGACCTGAAGCTGTGTTGACGTGTAAAGACGTGGTGTGTGACGGTGTGCGGTGTGCCAGGTGTTTGTTGTAAAGTGTGCAGAGTGTGAAAAGACTGTGTCCCGCTGTATTGGTCAGGCTGCACTACAGCGTCTATTCACAGGCGCGATCCCACTACTGAGCGGCACGGGGGCTTTGACCTGCTCCGTTTCCGACCTGGGCCGGTGCACCCCTCCTTAGACGACCTGGTGGTCCCGAGCTCCCCCAGGAGCACCATATCGATACCGAGCTTAGTGCGGACACCCGATCGGCATAGTCCGCTGCAGCTCAGAGCTCCTGAGCTCAAACGATCCGCCAGCCTCAGCCTCCCGGTAGCTTGGATTACAGGCGCGCGCCACCGCACCCGGCGGCAGAGGATTGGTTCACTGGAGTTTTGGCTTTAACAAAGGTGACGTCACCAGGAAGCTCCAGCGCCATCTAGCGGCGAAATAAACGTGTACAGTGTTGAAGGTCGATGAGCAGGTCAACAGCTTCCCAAAAGTCACTCAATGATAAAGCGTCAAGTTTTAATAACAGCCTCATGTTTTATTACGATAACCGCTGTTTTGATGATATGCTTGTGGAGCGGAGTAGCTCGCGGTGGAGATTAAAACCCTCGGAGAACTTAAATCAATTTAGCCTTCTCTTGGCGTATTTATTAGACGGGAGATATGCGGCGCTGCTGCCGTTCCGTTCATCACAACATAACTCTTCTTCTATAACATAATTAGTGCGGTAGGCGTCACGTCCAGGACGCACCACAAACAATACTGCCCTCTGCAGAACACAATGAGCAAGGGCGCACATAATGTTATTACACTTAACACCCCCACTCGAACTTAGCTTATTGTGGTACAGCTCAATAGTAGAAAATAAACAAAAATATTCTCCCTCTTGGCCTTCAGTACAAAAGTAAACAAAAATACATTTGCATATTCTTCTTGCACTTTAAGTGCCAAACAAATATTGTGCAAACTTCTGGAGTTTTAACTTTGTGGCTGGTTTTGTCATTAAATCTGCAACCATGTTATCAGTAGAACAATACTCCAAACAGATCTTCCCACTTTTCACAGTTTCACGGATGAAATTATACTTTATATCAATATGTTTACACCTTTGTCGGTTCACTGGGTTCCTAGCTAATGCGATAGCTCCTTGGTTATCATCAAAAACCTTGGTTTGAGCATATTGATATGTATCAATCCCTTTGAGAAGTTGTTGTAAATACATACACTCCTGTATGGCTGTGGCTAAGGCCATATATTCTGCCTCGCATGTAGATAGTGCTACTGTCGGTTGTTTTCTGCTCTTCCATGATATGAGAGAGCTTTTCTGACTAAGACTGACACAGTAGCCTGTGATGCTGCGTCGGTCTGTAACCTCTGCTGCCCAGTCAGCATCACTATGGACTATTAGGCCTAGTGCGTCTGTGTCATCCCTTTTAAAACACAATCCACGGTTTGTTGTCCCCTTTAGGTACCTGAACACATGTTTTACAGTGTTCCAGTGCTCTTCACTTGGTTCTGAGAAATGCTGGGAAAGTTTGCTGACCACGAAACTTAAGTCTGGTCGGGTACACGTGGCTAAATAAATCAAACTTCCCACTGCCTCTCTATACAGCCTTGGATCCTCCCATTTCTTAGCATTGTCGGTATATTCAAGCTTAGACTCACATGGGGTTTCTCGGGGCTTACAATCTTGCATCCCAAATCTAGAGAGAATTTTGTTGATATATCTCTCTTGTGTCATTGTGACTTGACCATCTGACTGTTTAAAATCTATCCCCAGAAAATTGTTCAGTTTCCCCAGGTCTTTCATTTTAAATCTTTCAGTAAGCATCATTTTGACACTTTTCACAACCTCTTCAGTATTAGCAGCAATAATCAGATCATCCACCCATACTATCAGAATCACTTTTTCGTTTTCTCTCTCTCTTATGTACAGACAGTTATCAGCTGGATTTTGTTTGAAACCATTTTCAGTGAGATATACATGTAGCATAGTATTCCAGTTCCTACCTGACTGCTTAAGACCGTACAGTGACTTCTGTAATTTGCATACTAACTTTTCCCCTGATTTTGACTCTATCTCGTAACCTTCAGGCTGTTCCAAATAGATCTCACAGTCTATGGGTGCGTGTAGATATGCAGTTTCCACATCCATTTGATGTAAGATTAAACCTTCCTGCACTGCTTTTTGCATGACAATTCGAACAGTGGTCATGTCAGCTGTAGGTGAAAAGGTTTCTTCATAGTCAATACCCTGTTTTTGGCTGTAGCCTTTTGCAACAAATCTGGCCTTATATCTGTCAGACCCATCAGTATCACTTTTGAGAGTATACACCCACCTAGCCCCCACTGCCTTTTTGTCTGGTGGCAACTGTGTGATTTTAAACGTGTTGTTCTTCTCAAGTGAATGGATTTCATCATCCATTGCCTTTATCCATTGTTGTGAGTTGGGAGACCTTATAGCATCCTGGTAATTTTGTGGCATGTCACAGATAGCTCTATAACAATAATCCACACATGTTACTAGTTTGTCTACTTTGTCGTCCGTTTCATAGTCCTGTAAATGCACTGGTTTTCTTCTAGTTCTAGTTGGATTCTTTCTAGTTACACACTCAGTGCTCAGCTGTTCACCTTCATCCATAGAAATGTCATCTTGACCACTTTGACTTGATGCGTTTCCCATTTTGTCATCATCATTCTTCACAGTGTCAAGTGTCTTGGGGTATAACTCCCTGTCATGACATTCAATGTAGGATCCGTGTGTCTGTGTTTCTTTTTCATTTCCTGACTTATTTGTGTTTGTGAATTTCACCAACCTGTGTTTTTGGACCTTTTCTGTGTCCGCATAATACACAAGATAAGCTGGGCTATTCTTATCGTACCCAATGAAAAGACCCTTCACACATCTGGGATCCAACTTCCCTTTCTCTTGTGTGTTGTAGGCAAAACACATAGACCCAAATTTTTGAAGTTTTGACATGTTTGGTTTCTTGCCTGTTAACATTTCATATGGTGTTTTGTTTGTGCGTTTACTGTAACACCGGTTCCTTACATAGGCCGCTGTCTGTACAGCATAATTCCACAACTTGTCTGGTAATTTGCTGTCTAACAGCATACACCTCCCCATCTCATAGAGCGTTCGCCACCCCCTCTCAGCCGTGCCGTTTTGGTGAGGCGAATAAGGTGCGGATGTCTCGTGCCTAATTCTGTTTTTGACTAACAGTGCTTTGAATTCCCTGTTGGTGTACTCTTTTCCATTGTCTGACCTTAGACATTTAATTTTCCCATAAGGTGCTGAATCTGCCAAGAACCTCTCTGTGGCACGGGTTGCATCACTTTTGGATTTCAGGAAGTACACTGTTATAGCACCTGAGTAGTCGTCAGTAAAAGACATAGCATATTTGTGACCCTCTATGCTTGGGGTTCTCATAGGACCCGCTAGATCAGTGTGAACTAGTTGTAAAGGCTCTGTAGCCTTACTGTCTGGCTCTCTATTCCTTGTCTGTGCAAATTTCCCTTTTGTACAAATTTCACACAGCTGAACTGGCCTGGCTGCACTGCCTCTTATTTCCATGCCCCTTACCACCTTTAGCAGTTTTTGAATATCCTCGTAATTGCAATGCCCAAGGATTTCATGCCAAGTCTGCATGTCGTGGCACACATTACATTTATCAACATTGACCTCTTTCTCAACAGTTGGCAAGTAAAACAGATTACCACTTTCATGAAAATCAAACCTGTGGTCACTCTTGGTGATCATGTGGCTGTCCCCTTTCTTGAAAGTGATTGTAGCTCCACGATCTGTCCCTCTTGCCACTGAAAAGATATCGTGTGGATAGGTCGGCATATACAGTGCATCTTTCAGTCGGGCTCTGTGCTGATGTCCATCGGTGTCTAGTAGGTAGATCAGCGCTGTTCCTCTGCGTAGAGCTGTCCCGCTGTACCTTGTCCCATCTGCCAGCTCGATTGAATGGGTATCGGGTTGAAATGAGCTGTCAAAGCTCTCGAACCTGGTGATGTCAGTCACAATGTGTGATGTCGCTCCGGCGTCCATCATGATCCCCTTTTTCTTCACTTTGGCTGGTGACCTCTCGTCGCTGGCATGCTTGGCCATAAAACATTGATCTTCGTCGTTAATGTCCTCTTCTTTTTCTTCAGCAACTTTCCTAGCTCTGTCTGTTTTCCCCTTTTTCCTGCATAGGGACTCAGCGTGAGTATTGCTCTTGCAGTAAGTGCACCACACTTTTTGGTTGCACTTGCTCCTGATGTGTCCTTTTTGTCCACACTTGTAACACGTCAGAGTGGCATCCTCATCCTTTTTGTGTGTTTTGGTGCCTTGTCTGCTTTGCTTTGAGCTAGTCTTCATCACACTGTCAGCAGAACCAGTCGCTCTCATTTTTTCAGACTCTTCATAGACTCTCAGTCTTCTCTTAAAGTCTGTGAATGTCACATTATCCTCATTCTGTGTGACATGGACAGCTAAAGGTCTAAATGAGTCTGGTAGTCCATTCAAAACAGTTGCTACAAGCAGCCCATCACTCATATCCTCTCCTGCATCACGAAGAGCTGAAATAATATTCTCAGACCTTATAATGTATTCAGTCACAGTTTCATCTTCGGCCATTTGGATGGTGGTCAGGGATGTGTACAGGTTGAGGATTCTAGGCTTGCTCTTTCCAGAGTAGTGCTCCCTCAATATTTTGAGAGCTTTCCTTCCATCTTCTGCAGCTTCATGTCTAATCAAAGACAGGCTCTTATCATCTAGTGCATTCACTAATTGAGCATAGCAGTCTGCGTTCTTCTCTGGGTCTGCAGCTAATGCAGCGTCACCCGTGGGCACTCGCAGAATAGTATCTTTTAACTTCAATATGTGTAAACGACTGAGAAATCTCGTTTCCCACAGATCATACTTTTCTTCTGTTCCGTCAAATATAATCTGCTGGGGCGTTCCCACTGCGGCCATTTTAACTATTTTCAAAGTTCAACTTATCTCCAGAACTCGGGTTGTGCGGCTTGTAGAGTCTCCGTGTCCTCACGTGGTAGACTCTCGGCGCCGTCTTCAATTAAACCCAGCTAGTAGCTTCGGACTAACAGTTCAGGTCTTCTGTTACCTCGCTCGTTGCTCTAGCCTTGCGTCTCTGGGCCCATAACCTGTGGAGCGGAGTAGCTCGCGGTGGAGATTAAAACCCTCGGAGAACTTAAATCAATTTAGCCTTCTCTTGGCGTATTTATTAGACGGGAGATATGCGGCGCTGCTGCCGTTCCGTTCATCACAACATAACTCTTCTTCTATAACATAATTAGTGCGGTAGGCGTCACGTCCAGGACGCACCACAAACAATACTGCCCTCTGCAGAACACAATGAGCAAGGGCGCACATAATGTTATTACACTTAACAATGCTCATTATGAATTCATTGATATCATTCATTGAACCTTTGATGAGAACTTTCCTGGTTTATGTGAAAACCTTTGAGGTAATATAACCTTGTTACATCTAATACTGTCCCCACAGGAAGAGAGGCTTTAAAACTATGGTTCTGCCATCATGGTGGTGGTGGTGTCGTTTCCTCCTCTGACAGCTCATTCAATAACAGGATTTTATTCCTGAATCAACTAAAAGTAATAAAGAAAACGTCTTTAATAGAAATTCACTATGAAAAATAATGTTTATTTGAATAGCAATATTAAAATATACATGTTATATATGTTGTGATATGTCGCCACACAATATAGACAAATACAAAAATATGACAATATACATTGTTGTGTGTATTGTATACATTGTTGTGTGTATTGTATACATTGTTGTGTGTATTGTATACATTGTTGTGTGTATTGTACACACATCAAGTGTTTATGCAATAAAATATTTGGTCAATAGAAGCGTCCATAGATGAGTCCAGCCCAACCAGAGCTGTGTGATATATTTATTATGAAATTAAAATGTTATATGAGCATTCATAGTAAATATGTTCCGTCCTGATCACTTCATCATTGCAGGGAGTTTTTGTTGCTTCAATGAAAAGTTGTTCAATATTTCAAGTAAAGGTATTATTGTGCACATAAAATCACAGTAATCATTGTCTTTCCATACTGAACGCATGCTCCCTTATCCTTCCAGCAGATGACAACATGTAGCAACAGATAGTAATGGCATTTTACTGCAGCACCAGTGAATAAAATCAGGAATTTCAGTGTCCTGAAACATACATTTAGCTCAGCAGAATGAATCTCGTGCCAGAATAATTGTGATGTTCAGATTCAGCACAGCGTCTTTCCTCCAGTTCCATTTAAAGAGTTCATTTACCCAAACTACTAAACAGTCTCACTTCTCTCTATTCATGCAGATACTTCTGGTTCTGTTTGTCCAGGTTTGGAGACTCTGTTCTTCACCACAATACAGAGGAGAGGAGATTTAATATTTACGTGATGAAAATATCAACAGCTTCAACTCTTTACTAAATAAGTTTCTAATAAATAGAGATGAACATATCTGCAAGGCAGAGGCTGGAGGCTGGACCTTTCTTCCAGAACATGCAGGTGGAGGCTGTAGATGCAGATTGCTGGATGATGCTGAAGGATGGAGGATGGAGGCTGAAGGATGGAGGATGAAGGCTGGAGGATGGAGACTCGAAGCTGGAGGATGAAGGCTGGACCTTTCTTCCAGAACATGCAGGTGGAGGCTGTAGATGCAGGTTGCTGGGAGGATGCTGGAGGATGAAGGATGGAGGATGGAGGATGGATGCTGAAGGATGGAGGATGAAGGCTGGAGGATGGAGACTAGAAGCTGGAGGATGAAGGCTGGACCTTTCTTCCAGAACATGCAGGTGGAGGCTGTAGATGCAGATTGCTGGAAGGATGCTGGAGGATGGAGGATGAAGGCTGGAGACTCGAAGCTGGAGGATGAAGGATGGACCTTTCTTCCAGAACATGCAGGTGGAGGCGACAAATGCAGGTTGCTGGGAAGAGGGTGGAGGATGGAGGATGGGGGCTGACAGTGTCGTGTAAAAATGTTTAGAGTCTCAGATTGAAGAAGTTAAAATTGTCCTCAAAATCAGTTTGCCCTTCAGGTAGGATCTGAACCAATCCAGAGCTGTGCCACTGATGCCCACCCACTGCTCCAAACGAGCAATTAGGATTTCATGGTCGACTGTCTCGAATGCTGCAGTCAAATCTAAAAGTACGAGGACAACACAGTGACCAGAGTCAGTAGCTAAAAAGATATCATTAAAAACTCCTAAAAGTGCTGATTCTGTGCTATGCAATGTTTTAAAACCAGTTTGGAAACAAGTTTTTTTCATTTAAAATGTCCATAAGCTGGTAAAAAAAACTATTAAGATTTTAGAGAGGAAAGGTAATTTTGAGATAGGCCTGAAATTTGTCAAAACAGTAGGATCGAGCCCAGGTTTTTTTTTTAACAACGGCTGCACAACTGCATGTTTAAAATTTGCAGGGACCACTCCAGAGGACAGACTGCTATTAATAACAGTGAGACAAGATGGGCCAATGGTGGGAAAAAAGTCCCTAAAAAGTCCAGGTGGGACAGGATCATCTGGAGAACCTGAGGGCTTCAAATGACCCACGATCTCCTGCACAAAGGACAGGGTCACAGGCTTAAACATGTCCAACACAGCAGAGCAGGGGACGAACACTGAAGGGTCAGAAGCAGGAGGTGAAATAAACGCTCTGGTAGAAGTGACTTTATCAGTGAAGTAATGAAGAAAGGCGTCATGAAGCGTTTAACACATTGTGAAACTGTATTGATACTGTCGATACTGTATCACTGAATACTGACACCTGCTGGATCTTAAAAATCCCTACAGGCAACCTCATTGAACTGACACTGATTTGATGACCAATTATATACAACAATATGATTTTAGTCATTGTAATTTTTATTCTATTATTTCATATCTTCATTTAAATTGAAAATATCTTTGATATTTTTAGATACAGTCAAATGATGTGAACATGTATCATCATGTGAAAATCTAAGTGAACGTGTTGTGAAAGAGGATGCTTGTGGACTCGGATTTTTTCATTTTTATAAAAATAAGTTTTTCCAGCGTTTTGAAGTTAAGTCTGTTATGTTTTATTTGATGCAACCTCTCCAGCTGTAGAAAATTCAACATTTCACCTGCAGAAAATAACATGAATAGTAAACTTGAAATGATTTTGAATTCAGATAGAACAAGTGGAAACTCTGAGAGGAACAGGATGAAACAACAAGGACATTAAAACAAATACCTTATTTTCTGATATGACATCAAAATGGTTTTGATGCAGCAAGCACGTGTGACTAAATACCTCCATAAAAGTGTGTTTAATCAAATGATCCCATCAGATATGTGCGACTTAACACCTGCAATTAAATGTGACTTTTCCCTCCAAACTTGTCACACGGTTTATTTTCAATAAAGTTTACTTGTGCTAAATAAAAGGTGTGAATACTTGTAATGGAGTATTTGTACATTGGTGTATTGTTAATTTTATTTGAGTAAATGATGTGAAAGCGTGTTCCAGCAGTGTAAAAGCTCGTGTTCCAGCCTGTAGTTGAGTGTGTGTGTGGTGCTGCATTGATTGGTGTGATTGATTGTGTGTGAGTGGTGCTGTTGTCCAGGTGGGGGCAGTGTGTGACAGGTATAAGAGCGTTGGTTTGTGAGGTGTATTGATGAGACGTGAAGCTGTGTTGACGTGTAAAGACGTGATGTGTGACGGTGTGCGGTGTGCCAGGTGTTTGTTGTAAAGTGTGCAGAGTGTGAAAAGACTGTGTCCCGCTGTATTGGTCAGGCTGCACTACAGCGTCTATTCACAGGCGCGATCCCACTACTGAGCGGCACGGGGGCTTTGACCTGCTCCGTTTCCGACCTGGGCCGGTGCACCCCTCCTTAGACGACCTGGTGGTCCCGAGCTCCCCCAGGAGCACCATATCGATACCGAGCTTAGTGCGGACACCCGATCGGCATAGTCCGCTGCAGCTCAGAGCTCCTGAGCTCAAACGATCCGCCAGCCTCAGCCTCCCGGTAGCTTGGATTACAGGCGCGCGCCACCGCACCCGGCGGCAGAGGATTGGTTCACTGGAGTTTTGGCTTTAACAAAGGTGACGTCACCAGGAAGCTCCAGCGCCATCTAGCGGCGAAATAAACGTGTACAGTGTTGAAGGTCGATGAGCAGGTCAACAGCTTCCCAAAAGTCACTCAATGATAAAGCGTCAAGTTTTAATAACAGCCTCATGTTTTATTACGATAACCGCTGTTTTGATGATATGCTCATTATGAATTCATTGATATCATTCATTGAACCTTTGATGAAAACTTTCCTGGTTTATGTGAAAACCTTTGAGGTAATATAACCTTGTTACATCTAATACTGTCCCCACAGGAAGAGAGGCTTTAAAACTATGGTTCTGCCATCATGGTGGTGGTGGTGTCGTTTCCTCCTCTGACAGCTCATTCAATAACAGGATTTTATTCCTGAATCAACTAAAAGTAATAAAGAAAACGTCTTTAATAGAAATTCACTATGAAAAATAATGTTTCTTTGAATAGCAATCATAAAATATAATAAATAATAAAAACTTAATGTATTTTATAAAAGTTAAGCCTCATCTGACAATCAAAAACCAGACAATATAATGGAATATATTCCAATGTGAAACAATATGTTGCTCCACAATATAGAGAAATACAGAAATATGACAATATACACTGTTGTGTAATATATTCATGTTGTCATCGTGATTGTTGAAATAAAACATTTTGAACGGATTATTACTGTTATTTCTCATTTTATTTAAAAACACAAGAAACAAAGAAACACATTTTAAAAATCTATCCAGTCTGTTAAACCTGCTGTGTCGTCCTAAATTTAACTTGTTGATACCTCCACAAACCCTGTGTTAATGATGAGTCATTCTTAACCTTGCAAATACTAGTTTGACAAAATAATCTCAACTCAAGGTCAAGTTTTTTTTATTATTAGTTATTGCTTGGGCTCCTGAAAAAGTTTGAAAAGTTGATGTTAAAGTAAGATTATCTGCAACGGTCCTAAAAGATTAGAATATTTTGTCGCATGAGGTCGTATTTTTTGTGCCTTGAAAATGTTAAAGTGTAACATGGTAACGGGTCTCTCTAACGTGCTTGTCTTCGTCTGAACACTGCAGACTGTCCCCTTTGAGTCATTGGCATTATCTTGACAATCTTTCCTATCAACCAAGAATTCTGAGGTGAAAATGAGTCTACAATTAGGACAACATCTCCAAGCCTGAAATTCCTCCTTGTTGCACTCCATTTTTGTCTCGCAAAAAAGGTAGATACTCTTGTGTCCACCTGTGCTAGAATTTCAACAGGGAACCTTGGACTTTCCCGACTGTTCTTATTTGGCATTCCCAGACACCTCCGTGGTGGGACACGGCAGGAGTGTTAAATATACATTTAACTCCTCTTCCTAGCACCGATTCTTGGATCTTGGGCTGGTCCAGGTCTTTTAGAGACTCCTTCAACTCCCTCTCAGCACCAACAAAGTTTGTGGAAGGGGAGGGAGTGTGCTACCTCTATGTAAATAGATGTATGCTATGTACTGCTCTACTAGTTAAACATGTGAAAAGCACACCATATCTCTTCACTTTGCTGCAACCTCTACTGACTTCAAATGGGCCGAAGAAATCCACGCCAGGGTGGTTTATCTGGAGTAAACGATCTTCAAATCTGTCATTTTTTGTTCACCTGCCTTAGCATGTAGTCTTCTGCATGTGCTACACTCTGAAATCATTCTTTAAATCGCTGAGCAGGCCTTTGGTATCATGACGCTACATGACCCTTTCCGTACAGCAGGGCTTTCAGCTCCTTTACATATTTTCCTTTCTGGCATATGCACATTAACTCCAACTCCGCTGTGAGATCTTAAGTGGTGAGAATTTGTTTTTGAAGACTTTGCTTGCATTTGAGCATCTCTTGCTGGAGCAAAGACTCTGCTTTAGATGAGGTGTTGTCACATTTTTGAATTATTTCTTGAAGCTCTTTTCTTTTTTGCCTCATGTTAAGCAGGATTTATTTTAGGCGCATCAGCCAAGCTGTTGCTTTCTTGAGTTTGTGCCAGTTTTAGAAGTGACGTACAAACTGAGTCATTGCATCCAATGTTTTATCTGTTTGTATAAGAGACACGTGGCCTAACCTTTTGACCTCTGCATCTTCTTCTTCTAAGTGAATAGGCTGGTCTGGGCCTTCAGGTCATTTGTCCTCAGGCTTTAGTAGGAACTCTGGTCCCTGTATCCAGTTCTTACTCTGCAGCAGACTCTCAGCGCTTCACTCTTTAGATGCCTGATCTGCAGGGTTGTCTGCCGTACTCACGTACAATGGCTTTGTAGCTTCTTTAATGAATGGGACTCTGTTGGCTACTCTCAATTCGTCCCCATAGTACTGTTGGAGGAGCCTCCTTGCTTCTTTGTAACCATTATCTGGTCTCATGTGTTCGCAACTAAGAACGAATTCACGAGGTTCTCCACTTGTAAACTGCTGCAGGTAAAGCAACCTGTCTTGTTCATTAGCAGTCTTACTCTCAATCATTTGTTCAAATGCTCTTATGAATGAGTGGTAACTGAGCGGGTGTCTGTAGAATATTGGAACATCTCTCCTTGGGAGTTGTGACATGTGTTGATGCTTCACTAACATCTCATATAACATCTGTTATATCATTTTGCAGCTGCATTATTTTACAAATGCCATCAGATGTGGCTGCTTGCTGCAAGTGATTTTTAGGTGCTGCTGAACTGGCTGCCCCTTGAAACCCTGACACGAACAGTAGCGGTCCGAACTGGTTGCTGTAAGCCGACAGGTGCATGAGTTGAGGCCCTGGGATGAACATTACCAGGCTGAGGTGGCTGATGTGTGCTCATAGGTGCAGTAAAACTCACATAGGCATGTGACTCATCCTCATCTTTAACTTGAGATCAGCCTGCTTTATGCGTGTGTGCTGATTCGTAATATTAATTTATTTCTTCTTGACCATCTTCATAATCTGCAAAAAACCTTTATCTCGGCATCTTTTGCAGCAATCTTGGTCTGTAGATCCAACTGTTACTTGTTTAATCTCAATTTCCTGGTTTTTGTTTAAAAAGGCAGCTTGTGCTAGCAGTTCTTTGTGTTCTGCCTCCAGCTTTAGGCGAGTGGAACTTGTGTTGGAAACCTGTGATGAGCAACTTGCTATTGAGCCAGTTTTTCTCCCTTTGGATGTGTGACCGATAACCTCTGAGATGCTGTCACTTGGTTGTATATCATCGTCACCCACATTTTCATTTTCTTCTTCAGGATAACTCATTATCCTATCAATCCAGTCCTCTGTTTCTTGAACAAAGTTTTCAATTTCTTCACATTTGTGCATAAACCAGTTGTCCTGGTCCTCTTTTATATCTTCATCCTCAAGAAGAGGTAATAGCTCGACATTAATCTCTTTAAACTGTCCATAAAACTTGACAAAGATAAACAGTACTTCTTCTTTAATTACTTCCATATTAGCTCCGTCTTTCTTTAGGATTTCAATATCCCTCTTTTTACGAGTAATCTGAAACTTGTCTTTTCTCCCATTCTTAAGCCTAAAGCCTTAATTTTTTTCCTCTACAGCCCTTGCCATGAGCTTTGGTACCCTCTCCTGACCGTCCGCCGCAACTTCCATTGCTTACGGTTGAGCTCCAAACAAGCCTTAAAGCACACAAACTGTCCTCTTCACAATTCACAATGACATATATATATATAAATACAATTTATTAGGTACACCATGCTAGTAACGGGTTGGACCCCCTTTTGCCTTCAGAACTGCCTCAATTCTTCGTGGCATAGATTCAACAAGGTGCTGGAAGTATTCCTCAGAGAGTTTGGTCCATATTGACATAATAGCATCACACAGTTGCTGCAGATTTGTCGGCTGCACATCCATGATGCGAATCTCCCATTCCACCACATCCCAAAGAGGCTCTATTGGATTGAGACCTGGTGACTGTGGAGGCCATTTGAGTACAGTGAACTCATTGTCATGTTCAAGAAACCAGTCTGAGATGATTCCAGCTTTATGACATGGCGCATTATCCTGCTGAAAGTAGCCATCAGATCAGTTGGGTACATTGTGGTCATAAAGGGATGGACATGGTCAGCAACAATACTCAGGTAGGCTGTGGCGTTGCAACGATGCTCAATTGGTACCAAGGGGCCCAAAGAGTGCCAAGAAAATATTCCCCACACCATTACACCACCACCACCAGCCTGAACCGTTAATACAAGGCAGGATGGATCCATGCTTTCATGTTGTTGACGCCAAATTCTGACCCTACCATCCGAATGTCGCAGCAGAAATCGAGACTCATCAGTTTCCTGTTCTTAGCTGAAAGGAGTGGCACCCGGTGTGGTCTTCTGCTGCTGTAGCCCATCTGCCTCAAAGTTCGACGTACTGTGCGTTCAGAGATGCTCTTCTGCCTGCCTTGGTTGTAACGGGTGGTTATTTGAGTCACTGTTGCCTTTCTATCAGCTCGAACCAGTCTGGCCATTCTCCTCTGACCTCTGGCATCAACAAGGCATTTCCGCCCACAGAACTGCCACTCACTGGATATTTTCTCTTTTTCGGACCATTCTCTGTAAACCCTAGAGATGGTTGTGCGTGAAAATCCCAGTAGATCAGCAGTTTCTGAAATACTCAGACCAGCCCTTCTGGCACCAACAACCATGCCACGTTCAAAGTCACTCAAATCACCTTTCTTCCCCATACTGATGCTCGGTTTGAACTGCAGGAGATTGTCTTGACCATGTCTACATGCCTAAATGCACTGAGTTGCCGCCATGTGAGTGTATATATATATTGAAGAAAAATGTAGTTTCGTAGAAGTTCTAACTAAAAGAAATGTTTAAAAATGTTTTACATTTCAGAAAGGTTTAAATGTGTATAGGTTTCACCTTGGAGACATTTGAATTTGTTCAACTTTTACATTCAGGAAATGTTTAAGCTTTTTAAAGTTTTGTAACTGCTAACAACACGATCAAGCACATTCCCGTGAAACCTGTTTGCATTCCTGCAGTGACACAAAGTTTTGTACGCAACGTTTAGAGTCTTGTAATGTGTTTTTCTCCTCCAGGTTATGAAATCCCTGTTGACACCTGGCCTGGGCTGATGAGCGTCACACAAGGTGAAGATGGCTCTGCTCTGTCCATGTCTTGGTTTGTTCCTCCTGGTACACCAAAGCCTGAAAACACTGATGAGTTAGTCACACTGCAAAGCATACCTGAAGCCACCGTGTATGTCAGGTGAGCAGCAGCAGCACTCAACTGGGGTTTCATTAAACACTTTAATTATATTTCAAAACAGTTCACAAACTGTCAAACAGCAATGAGACAAAACGGATTAAAAAAAGACAAATAAAGACGACGAGACACAACAGCCTAATGTCCACAATGAATTACTTTGACTAGGTATTTGTTATAATCTGAAACTAACTTTTTGTTCTGTTATTGTTGTTATTGTCTTCTTATAAAAGGACATTCAGTGGAACTCCAAGCATTGAGAAAGGCCACAACAATGCAAAGATGCTCCGTGAAGCCTTGGCTAAAGCTGGGAGAACCTTTGATCCCCACACCTATGCTGGAGCTGGCTATGAGTCCTATTTCTCTCTTACTCATCACAATGAGATCTGGATCTATGCCTGACGACAGCAGACCTCAAGCTTGACTGGGTTATGTATGTAATCACTGTGGATCCTCTACGCTGTCCTGGTTTTTCAGAAACCCAAGTATAATGTAGCACAAACATTGGCACCTTTAACGAGTATTGCACTTGCAATACACTTGCTGTATTCTACCTCACAGCAGTAAAACAAACAGACTGTACTGTACTGTAGGTAGCCAGCAGGCAGACATCCTCGGATGCTTCTGTTGCATGACAGAAACCAGTTTCAGGAATGTTATGAATCTGCCAGGGCAGCTTTACCAGCAGCTCTTTTCATGTTTTACATACCAGTGATGTTATTTTTGTTGTTGGATTATCTTTCTTGTTTCCAACATATCTTCTGTAAATCAAAAAACCCCACAGATGTAAAGCTGTGTTTGTCTGAAACAAATAATAAACTGTTGACAGATTTATCTTTGCATGTACAGTAAATGTCTTTTATCGTGCAAGCTCTTCCTTCTTATCTCTCTGTTGAGCAGAACATTCACTTCGGTCAGGCTTTAAGGCACTTTCTGCCAAAACTACAAGCAAGCTGATTGGCCAAAGGCACGCCTCTCCCATGACACAAAAATGTGATGACGGCTTCTCCTTACTTGGTTAGACTTGTTTGTACAAAAGCAAAAACCTGTGACCCAAGACAAAAAGATCCCAACTAGTAAACAGAGGAGCTGTGAAGTTCTCAAGTCAACCAAATGATCGAGAGAAATATAGTCACATAAATTGATTCATTCCTGCACAACCTGGCTCACTTGGAGTGTGGTGCCACATATGTGCTGTGGGTATGGCTAATAAATAGCACTTTCTGTCACATAATGAATCACATCATTTATTTACTCAAGTATATTCAATCACATGTCCTAGTACATTGGAGATATGTTTGTAGCTTTTGGGGCAAGTTTAAATCTTTGCATATCGGTATGTGACATTGGATCAGTCTTAAAATTCCACTCGAACTGTAATGTTCTGAATGAAATGGACACTTGATTAAACACATGAAGATGAGTTTGCTCGTCAATCGGAGTACTACATTTATTGTCTCCCAAAAGAGGAAGTGGCCTTGGCTTGATGGAAGACTGTCTGTTGTAAAATGTGTCCAAGTCAAAGTCTCAAAAAAAATGAGAATAGCACTTGTTACAAACACATAAAGAGGAAAATGGAGGCACTGAAGACTGACATGACCATCTAAGGCAACAGGGCTATAATCTACTGCACATTTTTCTCAGTTTTATAGACATCAATGTGCAAATCAATCAACTGTATGAAGTCTCTTGATAACCCTGGTGATGTCATTTTGCTAACATTGATGTCTTCCTCAAACACTTGAGGTCAAAAGGTTAATATGTTTAAGACTCTGGTTTATGACTAAATACCTGCAGAATTAAGACCTCGATCAGACAGAGATTTCCCCGTGTTTTGCTACCTGCCTGATCAGGACCTTCATGGCATTTCCATCAGTCTGATATAAATAGCAAACACTAGCAAGCTAACACAGTAAACAACTAACAACATTAGCATTGTCACTGTGACTTTTACATCATTTACATCATACAGCCTTACAGAATTACTAGCATGGCTGTAGCCACAATAACCCCTGATGAAATCTGTCTCCAGAGCCACATGATACAACTGCAGCTCACAGACTCATGATAAGTGAACTTGAAGTGTGAAATTAGTGGAGCGATCCTTTAACCTATCAATTTCTCAGCAATAGAAGAGTCACAAACATCCCTCTCCATTCTGTATCTGTATCTACCATTACATATAATGATGTGGAATAATCCAAACAGACCAGGCCTTGCTCAGATTTTTGCATTACCTCACAGATGGTAACTGTAGAAGAAACAGGGCTACATACCATTGACTGTCCATTGCCAGCTATCATCAGTGTTGTATCAGCATCAGCAGGCTGGGGTTATCTCCTATCATGTACAGTATGAGTCATTGCTATAGAACCACAGCATCTCCACGAGGCTCAGTAAACTCTGTTCAGTGTTCAGATGTGTGGCAGGTTTCTCTAAGGAAACAGAAAGTAGCCTTGAACCAGAGCAGCACAACACTGTTTCTCACCGCAGGACCCTCATCCACTCAAAGGACACACTCGGTCACCACAGCAACGGCTTCTACAGCCAGGCCCAGTGCGTCAGGTATATAATCACACTTTTATGGAAAGCTGGAATAAAAGTGGAGGAGTGTGACTGTGTGACTCATACTTAATAAGGACTTACTCACCCATCAACCCTTTTGCATGCCTATCAACCTTCTAAAGATGGAAGGAACACTTTTGGAATCAGGTTTAATTGATTTCATCTTTGAGAAGAGAATTCAGTACATGGAGGAAATATATTCATTTCGCAGAGCTTTAATTCAAATCTACCTGATTTACATTGAGGCTTATTTTTACACAAACACCCTTGAAACTGTGTATGTGCTACTTTGTGTGTTGCAATGCACTTCAAGCAACATCTGAAAGATGTCTGTAACAGTTGATGGACTGATAAGCCCAACATGTATGTGCTTGGCTTGTTTTAAACTCACATAACATCTTAAAGGAGGTATTCACAATTGTTCTGTGAGTCCATCCTTAAAACAATAATCAGGGGGCCAAATGAACATTGATACATGTACTGTTTGACAAAGTGTAACTTTTCACTTACTGGCACTCCCAATTCAAGAACAAGTTCCAACAAATAATGTCTTTCCTTTGTTTCTGACAAGCATACTTTAGGCACTAATGTCAAGGCTCTTGCCTCAAATGTGAAAACAATTCAAGGTCTGGTTGCTGCAATTAGAAGTACACTGCTCAAAAAATAAAGGGAACACTAAAAATCACATCCTCAATCTGAATGGATTAAAATATTCCTTAAATACTTTGTTCTTTACATAATCACAACAAAAATCACACAAAAATTATCAAAGGATATTAACCCATGGATTTCTGGATTTGGAGTCACACTCAAAATTAAAGTGAAAAAACACACTACAGGCTTTGATGTAATGTCCTTAAAATAAGTCAAAATGAGGCTCAGTAGTGTGTGTGGCCTCCACATGCCTGTATGACCTCCCTGCGATGCCTGGGCATACAGTCTGTGGTGCAACATGGTGTTGGTGGACGGCGCGAGACATGATGTCCCAGATGTACCCAACTGGATTCAGGTCTGGGATTCAGTCCGTAGCATCAATGTCTTCGTCTTGCAGGAACTGCTGATACACTAAAGTCACATGAGGTCTAGAACTGTCTTGCATTAGGAGGAACCCAGGGCCAACTGCACAAGCATATCACAAGGGGTCTGAGGATCTCATCTCAGTACCTAATGGCAGTCAAGCTACCTCTGGTGAGCTCATGGAGAGCTGTGCGGCCCCCTAACGAAATGCCAGCCCACACCATTACTGACCCAAACCCAAGCACTTCCATGCTGTGAACACTATGCTGACAGACACAGCAAACCTTCTTGGCACAGCTCGCATTGATGTGCCATCCTGGATGAGCTGCACTATATGAGCCACTTGTGTGGGTTGTAGACTCCGTCTCATGCTACCACTAGAGTGAAAGCACCGCCAGCATTCAAAATTGACCAAAACATCAGCCAGAAAGCATGGGAACTCAAAAGTGGTCTGTGGTGACTACCTGCTGAATCACTCCTTTATTGGGTGTGTCTTGCTAATTGCCTATAGTTTCAACTTCTATACCATTTGCACAACAGCATGTGAAACTGATTGTCAATTTGATCCTAAGTGGACAGTTTGATTTCACAGTGTGCTTGACTTGGACTTACATTGTGTTGATTGAGTGTTCCCTTTATTTTTTTTTAGCAGTGTATATAAGAGTAAACCTCACAGTGCTGAACATAGTGAAACCAAACACAAGACCATGCCTGACGGAGCGTGCTGTCAGTTGTTTTGATTGAGACATACATTCCATAACACCGGTTGCACCGGTTGCACCGGTTGCAACCTTTGCACTTATATATCAGATGATAATAAGAAATGTTCCCTAGTTGATTCTTACACCACAACATACACTGAACAAGACAGAAGTGCAAAGAAACAGCTGAAGAAGAAATGGCCTGTGGTGAGTCCAACCTATAATATACATATAGCCAAGGAATGTCCGATTATTCTGTGGTATGTAGAAGAAGTGTGGCTGTAATTGTACTCTGCTTATTCACAGATATTACACCAGATCTGAGACTCATTCTTGTTGGATCGCAGCATTATGGAGTTGACTCGGTTGTAAACACAATCTTAGGAGGAGAAGCCTTTAAATCGGGAAATAGAACTGCTGAGAGTGTGACACGTACTGGGCAGATGAATGGCAAGGTAATCCAGCTGGTGAAAGCTCCTGTGTGGTTGAGGGGTTACCAGCTGTGTGATGCAGCACAACTTCTGAAGGAGGAACTTGTACTCAGCGTCACATGCTGCAAACCAGGACCCCACGCTTTCATTGTGCTAGTTGAGGTTGACTTGCCATTTACAAATACCTGCGCTAAAGCAGTAGAGGCCCACTTAGAGCTTTATGGAAAAAATGTGTGGAGCCACACTGTTGTTCTCTTTACCTGTGTGGACTGGTTGGGCAGTACATGCATTGAAGAGTACATTGCTGATGAAGGAGACGACTTGGCACAACTTCTGGAGAGATGCGGGCAAAGATACTTGACAGCATCGGACAGCACTGAGAAACCTCTACGTCAAAAGCTTCTGGACATGGTTCAGACTCTGGTGGAGAAAAATGAAGGAAAACATTTTGAAATTGAAGACAACGTACTGCAGAAAATTCACAAAAGGAGAGATGAAGTGAAAAAGAGAGCAGAAATTAGAAGACAAATACGAATCGAGGAGAAGAATACACGAGAGAATGAGGCAGGTTGGTAAATGTTTTTCTTTTTTTTTATATTTCTGAAGAGGTATTTTTGTACTACGTACTGACAACAGACTTTTATATCCTTCCCAGTTTCTACTTCAACCTTACAAGTAGCATTGACCAACAAAACCTTCCACAGATGTGTTGCTGGAATCATTTGTTCACATAATGTTTGGTACATGTTTATTAGGGAATACTCATTTTTATCTTTATTTATCTGTACAACAATACAACATTCTCTGTCCTTAGACCCTTGATTTGAATAATAAAACACTCACCAAAAATACCCCTTTAACAGTGAAAGAATGGAAGAAAGAAATGTTTTGCATTTTGCCCTTAACAACAATTTTCAGTCATCAGATACAATACAAATTATTCTTTATAATCAATCATTATTCTTATTTCAAATAACTGAACATTTCCTGCCAAATATTGTGTAACCATTCACATTTTAATTCCTTGATGAAAGTGTCTCCATCTAAGATAATTCTTTTTTCAGAAACATCCATATCAGAGGTCACCATCATTATGCTGGGCTGGGTTTTTGCATCAAAAACTCGTGTAGGCTGTGCCATCTTGGACATCCCTGAAAAGAATGAAAGGTCAGAAAAATGTGTGAAAGAAACTAGAGTCATGGGTAAACTGAAGGTGACTGTTGTGGATACTCCTGGATGGTGGAAATTCTTCTCTGCCAATTTGGTACCCAGTACTGTCAAATCTGAGATCATGAAGGCATTAGATCAGCACAAGGCCACAGAAAACCCTCAGGACCCGGCTTCCTGTAGCCAAGCCTTCCTCCTCATGATCCCTGTTGACACTTCATTTACCAATGAACAGAGGAAGATTGTAGAAGACAATATGAGGCCTTTGGGTGAGGCAGTCTGGCAAAACACTATACTGGTCTTCACCAGTGGTTTTTGGCTCGGAAAGTACTGTATTGAGCAGCACATTGAGAGTGAAGGGGAAGCTCTCATTCGGCTTGTGGAGAAATGTGGGAACAGGTACTTTGTCTTCAATTGTGAGACGACAGTCAAGGGTGATATTGAAACTCAGGTAGAAAAGCTGCTAAATATGGTCAAAGAAATGTTGTCCAGAGGTCAGAGTGCTGCAAAGGAGGAGATGCGGCAGACAGCAGAAACTGAGGACCATACAAAAGTAGTAGCTAGTGAGGAACCAGTGGATGAGGATCTGAAGAAGATGGTGGAATACCTCTCCAGAATCTGGTGCTGGAGGTCATGGGAAGTTGAGGAAGTTGTTGCAAGATTTAATGAAAGGCCAATTCAAGTCTGCACACGTGATGATGAAAGCATGGATCGGGAAATTTTCTGCAAGTATATTTTATGTGTTTAATTTAAAGACATAATTGCATAATTTTACTCACTCAAAATTAGTCTAAAGTTACAATGTTTACACCATTCTACACCATTGTCTGTATTTTAGTCAGTTAAATGTTTGATCCACCACCTAAAAATATTAACTATTATATGGATTGCCATGAAATATTTTGCAAACAATTCATGGTCTCCAGAGGATGCATCCTACTGACTTTTCTGACAACTTAACAATTGTGATTTTTATGAGTGAAACTCAAATGGATAGATTGTTAGACACTTTTCGTACACAGATAAAGTACGGTATTAATATTTACTTAAATGTCAAACTGTTCTTTTTATAGGCCCAACCTACTATGATTTCATATGTTAATATACATCAGTGTCCTTTAATAACAATGGTAAACAAAAATGATTTGAATCTAGACATGAAGAGAAAAGAAGTGGAAAAAACTTTGAGAGAGGAAATGCGCGGAAAGAGCTTAGCGGAGGTGATGGAGGTTGTCTCACAAATATACTTCCGTAAAGAATGTGGACTCTTTGGTAAGTAATGTCGTTTAAACATTTCACCTGTTATCTAGCAGTGGTTGTATCTTCAGAAGAATTTTTTTGATCTCGTACATCTGCCCAGAGTGACAAAAGTTTTATCTTTTAAATCCAAGATTTCCACAGCTTTTACAATTCTGGCCAGACAGCAGACATCAGTGGGATCATTAAATGCATTTATATAGATGCAATCCACTGCTACTGTTCTGCTGTACTAAGAGTACAACATATTAAAAAACAGGATTTCTGCGTAAGGTTTACTTAGGGAATGCTAGGTCACCGAATCATAAGCATCATAGACAGTGCTGTGTTTTTCACATGCAACACAACATAGTTTCTATAACTGGTGAAAATGAAGCTATGTAGAAGTGTCATTTAAAATTTATTATTTTTATTGAAATTAATATTTGAGTTAGTTGCACCTAACACAGAAAACACTGAAAATAATTTCACTGATAAATTCACTTTCTCCCTTTTTCATAATGTATTGTGGTACATGTCTTTGGTTGCCTTCTTTTAATTTACAAAAACACTTTTTTTGTTATTGATTTTTATATAGATATTGTGTCAATTATATCTGAAAAGGACACATTCAAATCTGAATGGAAGGAATTGTTTGAAAGAGAGTGGGGTCGGAGAGATGCAGTACTGATGATCCAAGTCTTTCAAAGATACTTCACTGACGAGAACGCATTTAGTCGTAAGTGTTTTACTGGTTGCACACACTGAACTTCATTATTTTACATATATATGACACAGCATTACTAAAGTCCATTTTTACCAGGAAATTTAAAAAGTAGATGAAAAGTTAGAAATGATTAAAAAACAACAACACAGAGTCTACAGCCATGCTAGCAGCTCTGTGAGGCTTCAGGTCTTCCTGGACACAGTAATGCTTGAGCTAAATGCTAATGTCAACATGGTAACATGCTTACAATGACAAAGCTGTCATACGTATGTTTTACCGGGTATTTTTACAACACCATTTAGTTTAGCATGTTAGCTTGCTCACATTAACTAATTAACACTAACACAAAGTACAGCTGTAACATCATTACCGTATTTTTCGGACTATAGAGCGCACCTTAATATAAGCCGCACCCACTAAAATTTGAATGAAACATATATTTAGTCATCTCAAGTAGATTAAATCGATCGCAACTGGACTTGGTGATTTGTCTTTGAAGACGTTTCACCTCTCATCCAAGAGGCTTCATCAGTTCATGCTAGCTTGACTAGGCTGGGACTAGTCCTTTTTAAGCTAGCATGAACTCTTGGATGAGAGGTGAAACGTCTTCAAAGACAAATAACCAAGTCCAGTTGCGATCGATTTAATCTACTTGAGATAACTATGACCTGGATGAATGAGTGAATGAATATTCACAGGCCTATATTTAGTCATATATAAGCCGCCGATATCCAGGCTGAGAAATTAGTTATTTAGACAGAAAGATTTTGTACCATAAGTGTTTATTCATATACCTGAACTGAACAGTGCCGCAATAAAAGTAGCAATAAACGTAGCAATAAAAGTGCTGATAAACAAAACAGAAAAGTCATTGATGGTTTTATTCATCTTCCTCCTGTTCACTAAAACTAAGTCACATTATTTTTCTACCTCCTGCGTGCTGAAACCATTAAACACCAAATCACTTTGTCACCTTTTCCTCCCGCACACTGTTAAAGCGCAACTGCGCGACTATTAGAGTCGCTTCATTCTCCCATGCACTGAAGCCACAAGTCACTATTTATCTTTCTCCTGAGCATTTAAAACTAATGAACACCATACCACTGTCACTTCATTTCTTCTGTGCACTGAAGCCACTGAAGTCGTCCTCTTCAGTGTCGGAGTTGAACAGCCTCAGATAATCTTCATCACATACTGTCTCACCATAGATTCATTAACGGCAAGCTTACGTGCAGACGCTGTGTTTCCTTCACGGATAACCAGATCGAAGGCATTCAACTTAAAAGCTGCATCATAGGAATTTCTTCGTGGGTTTTCCATTTTGAGGGGGTGTGGGTGTAATAATATTATATACCCCCTGTGAGCTGAAGAAAAATTCATAGAAAAGCCGCACCTCTGTATAAGCCGCATGGTTCAAAGTATGGGAAAAAAGTAGCGGCTTATAGTCCAGAAAATACGGTAGTTTTACAGGTATTTGTTAATAAACCAAAATATTGGACAAATTCAAATTTTGACCTGATGATGGTGCTTATTGAAAAATCAGGGTAATCCATCCAATAGTTCGTAGCTCGCATGGTTAATATATATAAATACTTCAGGTAAATCAATATTATGAGACAATTAGTGGACATTTTGACAAAAATATTATTCCATGTTGTCTATTTTGGCTTCCATACAGGACATGATAAATGAGATTGTGGTAAAGATTTGCTGAAGGAGTGTTGTAAACAAATTTGTTCACAAGTGTTTGCTCACTTGGAAAAATTTTTGTATGCGGAATAAAAGAGTACACTAATACTTAACTAGTTCCCAGTGGCTTGAGAAATTCAAGTAAATAGGATGCTGCTGACAGAGAGTCTCATTCCATAGATTTTACAACACATATAAATATAACTATAGTGGACAGTAGACTAAATTGTTGTTTGCTGTTGCCCCATACTAAATCCAGGTCCTGCTGACACTGACAAGAAGACAAATACCATTGAAAGTACGGCTGCATGGGTTAAGGAACAAATCAGAAGAGTCCTCAATGAATGTAAATATTAAGTCATGTAATGGAAAACAGACTAAAACAAACACGTATGGTTCAATGAAGATTGATTTATTGTAAATAAACATGAAGTTGGCAGCAAAGAAAGACTTCAACGATTGGATTCCACCTAAATGAAGAGCGAGCAGCTGAATCTCCTGAATATCCTGAAGATCATGATTGTGATGGGAGAGGTGGTAATTTGCTCAAGAATAGATCCGAAAGACAGAATGACAGATTTATAATGACATTTGAAGACAAGGATTGAGGGACTGAGGCTAAAGGTATAACAATATAGAAAAAGTCTGCTATTATATTTATACCAAATCCTGTGGTAGCTCATCCTGAAAGAGCAGAGTTGTCAAATAGCGGCTTTAGCCACAATATACTGTAGATAAGCTAACACTATAAGCTAATGTTTTATACTGATGCAGCATAGAAACTCACTGCGTCTCCTTTTCTAACGTTTTATGAATATTTTAATGAAGTGATTGTGCTTTATTGTCTTTCTATCCGTTTTACAGGAATTCGTTTGATGAGACTTTGAATGTGAGGTATGCTAACTGTAGCTATTCCTGCTAGCTTCGGGAAAAGAAGGGTTGGAGAGAAACACTGTTGCATTAAACATTAAAGTTATATTTAATTATAGCAAAAATGATTATAGCATGTACTTAAACTGTATGCTGTGACGATACTTGTAGGACTAACTTGTTGTTGACATATAGTTGGGAAACAATCCCAGTTAGATAGTAATCTGCATGAGAAATAATAAGGGTTATAATAATCATCTTCTCATAGGGTTCAATTTGACCAGGAGGCAAGTTGAGCTGTTTTCATCGTATATACAAAAACAAGATATTGTAAATCTGCTTGTGTAAGTACTTTTCTAAAAGAACTGATTTTGTTTCTACTGTTTCTACTACTATTTGCCTCACCATCCTGTGTCCTCAGACCCTAAATTCAAATAAAAACCCTTCAATGGGAAATGTGAGACAGTCCAACAACAACCAATTTCAAGATTTTGACCAAAGACATCCTGCAACATTATTCTAAAACTTTCAGAATATTAGGACCAAATTCTTTCAGTGTGTCTGCTGCTACAGTGTCTACAAACCAACCAGTCAAGTTAGCACTGCTTGCATTTATTTATGCTGTAGCACTACAATTCATAATCTAACATCCCTCAAATTTGATATCATACAGTTGGATACAAATTATGAGCAAGATTTTATGGTGAGGCCCACACACCACTGACCACTGGCCATCAATACTGAGGACTGCAAATGACACACACAGTTTTGGACAAAAGAAGCATGTACTGTATATATATCTGTATTGTACTGTCTTTGATATACATTCTGTTCTCACTCACTGTTGGATGTATCTAAGATTTTATATCTGGTTAAAGGGATTGTGCAGCTCTTTAAGATCAATAAATCATTTCCACATTAACTCTGAGATGTTGTTTTAATTACCATCAATAAAAAAGACCTCTGCCAAGACGTTGAGAAGCCTCCAGGCTCCGTTTTACATCAAGGTGCCATCAGGCTGGATGTGGCAGAAAATCTGAGGAATGTTTTTGTAGCACGACCATGGAAGAGGGCTGCTGTTCCTGCAGCAGACAGGAACATCATCTTGGAAACTGTAGTATTACCAAGACCATGAATTACAATTGATTTGATAGTAATTTATTATACCTGGTGTTAAAATATATTAAAAAACATATATGAGAAATAATCTGTACTGTGTGACTGACTGAAAACACATGCAGACACACTGTTTGAACCGTGTGTCCGTTTGTCTCAACCAGTGAGTGTGTGTGTGTGTGTGTGTGTGTGTGGACAGTAGAGTCTGATAGGAGAAGTCAGTGTCGGTCCTGAGGGAAGGCGCCTGCTAATAGAGTTTGCTCTTTGGAGGAGAGTGCTTTACGAATGCAATGTTGATGTATTCGGCTTTGTGTGTGTGTGTCTGTACGTGTATGTGTGTGTGTGTGTGTGTCTACACACATACACATAACTCATAATGGTCCATCACACACGCAAGTTCTACTATGGGTCCATCTGAGGTTTTTCACTCCGCTGCAAAGCAAATTCATTGGACACACACACACACACACACACACACACACACACACACACACACACAGAGGTTCTTATAGTCACCTCTGTAGTGGTAAAGAAACAGTTTGACATTATTTTTGCTCCAGCCTGTAGTTGAGTGTGTGTGTGTGTGGTGCTGCATTGATTGGTGTGATTGATTGTGTGTGAGTGGTGCTGTTGTCCAGGTGGGGGCAGTGTGTGACAGGTATAAGAGCGTTGGTTTGTGAGGTGTATTGATGAGACATGAAGCTGTGTTGACGTGTAAAGACGTGATGTGTGACGGTGTGCGGTGTGCCAGGTGTTTGTTGTAAAGTGTGCAGAGTGTGAAAAGACTGTGTCCCGCTGTATTGGTCAGGCTGCACTACAGCGTCTATTCACAGGCGCGATCCCACTACTGAGCGGCACGGGGGCTTTGACCTGCTCCGTTTCCGACCTGGGCCGGTGCACCCCTCCTTAGACGACCTGGTGGTCCCGAGCTCCCCCAGGAGCACCATATCGATACCGAGCTTAGTGCGGACACCCGATCGGCATAGTCCGCTGCAGCTCAGAGCTCCTGAGCTCAAACGATCCGCCAGCCTCAGCCTCAGCCTCCCGGTAGCTTGGATTACAGGCGCGCGCCACCGCACCCGGCGGCAGAGGATTGGTTCACTGGAGTTTTGGCTTTAACAAAGGTGACGTCACCAGGAAGCTCCAGCGCCATCTAGCGGCGAAATAAACGTGTACAGTGTTGAAGGTCGATGAGCAGGTCAACAGCTTCCCAAAAGTCACTCAATGATAAAGCGTCAAGTTTTAATAACAGCCTCATGTTTTATTACGATAACCGCTGTTTTGATGATATGCTCATTATGAATTCATTGATATCATTCATTGAACCTTTGATGAAAACTTTCCTGGTTTATGTGAAAACCTTTGAGGTAATATAACCTTGTTACATCTAATACTGTCCCCACAGGAAGAGAGGCTTTAAAACTATGGTTCTGCCATCATGGTGGTGGTGGTGTCGTTTCCTCCTCTGACAGCTCATTCAATAACAGGATTTTATTCCTGAATCAACTAAAAGTAATAAAGAAAACGTCTTTAATAGAAATTCACTATGAAAAATAATGTTTCTTTGAATAGCAATAATAAAATATAATAAATAAAAACTTATATATGTTGTAATATGTCGCCACACAATATAGACAAATACAAAAATATGACAATATACATTGTTGTGTGTATTGTATACATTGTTGTGTGTATTGTACACACATCAAGTGTTTATGCAAAAAAATATTTGGTCAATAGAAGCGTCCATAGATGAGTCCAGCCCAACCAGAGCTGTGTGATATATTTATTATGAAATTAAATGTTATACAAGCATTCATAGTAAATATGTTCTGTCCTGATTACTTCATCATTGCAGGGAGTTTTTGTTGCTTCAATGAAAAGTTTTTCAATAATTCAAGTATTTTTGTGCACATAAAATCACAGTAGTCCTTGTCTTTCCATACTGAACGCATGCTCCCTTATCCTTCCAGCAGATGACAACATGTAGCAACAGATAGTAATGGCATTTTACTGCAGCACCAGTGAATACAATCAGGAATTTCAGTGTCCTAAAACATACATTTAGCTCAGCAGAATGAATCTCGTGCCAGAATAATTGTGATGTTCAGATTCAGCACAGCGTCTTTCCTCCAGTTCCATTTAAAGAGTTCATTTACCCAAACTACTAAACAGTCTCACTTCTCTCTATTCATGCAGATACTTCTGGTTCTGTTTGTCCAGGTTTGGAGACTCTGTTCTTCACCACAATACAGAGGAGAGGAGATTTAATATTTACGTGATGAAAATATCAACAGCTTCAACTCTTTACTAAATAAGTTTCTAATAAATAGAGATGAACATATCTGCAAGGCAGAGGCTGGAGGCTGGACCTTTCTTCCAGAACATGCAGGTGGAGGCTGTAGATGAAGTTTGCTGGGAGGATGCTGGAGGATGGAGGATGGAGGCTGAAGGATGGAGGATGAAGGCTGGAGGATGGAGACTCGAAGCTGGAGGATGAGGGCTGGACCTTTCTTCCAGAACATGCAGGTGGAGGCGACAAATGCAGGTTGCTGGGAAGAGGGTGGAGGATGGAGGATGGAGGCTGACAGTGTCGTGTAAAAATGTTTAGAGTCTCAGATTGAAGAAGTTAAAATTGTCCTCAAAATCAGTTTGCCCTTCAGGTAGGACCTGAACCAATCCGGAGCTGTGCCACTGATGCCCACCCACTGCTCCAAACGAGCAATTAGGATTTCATGGTCGACTGTCTCGAATGCTGCAGTCAAATCTAAAAGTACGAGGACAACACAGTGACCAGAGTCAGTAGCTAAAAAGATATCATTAAAAACTCCTAAAAGTGATTCTGTGCTATGCAATGTTTTAAAACCAGTTTGGAAACAAGTTTTTTTCATTTAAAATGTCCATAAACTGGTAAAAAACTATTAAAAAAGATTTTAGAGAGGAAAGGTAATTTTGAGATAGACCTGAAATTTGTCAAAACAGTAAATGAAATGATTTTGAAATCAGATAGAACAAGTGGAAACTCTGAGAGGAACAGGATGAAACAAGGACATTAAAACAAATACCTTATTTTCTGATATGACATCAAAATGGTTTTAATGCAGCAAGCACGTGTGACTAAATACCTCCATAAAAGTGTGTTTAATCAAATGATCCCATCAGATATGTGCGACTTAACACCTGCAATTAATAGTGACTTTTCCCTCCAAACTTGTCACACGGTTTAATTTGAATAAAGTTTACTTGTGCTAAATAAAAGGTGTGAATACTTGTAATGGAGTATTTGTACATTGGTGTATTGTTATTTTTATTTGAGTAAATGATGTGAAAGCGTGTTCCAGCAGTGTAAAAGCTCGTGTTCCAGCCTGTAGTTGAGTGTGTGTGTGTGTGTGGTGCTGCATTGATTGGTGTGATTGATTGTGTGTGAGTGGTGCTGTTGTCCAGGTGGGGGCAGTGTGTGACAGGTATAAGAGCGTTGGTTTGTGAGGTGTATTGATGAGACCTGAAGCTGTGTGTGACGTGTAAAGACGTGGTGTGTGACGGTGTGCGGTGTGCCAGGTGTTTGTTGTAAAGTGTGCAGAGTGTGAAAAGACTGTGTCCCGCTGTATTGGTCAGGCTGCACTACAGCGTCTATTCACAGGCGCGATCCCACTACTGAGCGGCACGGGGGCTTTGACCTGCTCCGTTTCCGACCTGGGCCGGTGCACCCCTCCTTAGACGACCTGGTGGTCCCGAGCTCCCCCAGGAGCACCATATCGATACCGAGCTTAGTGCGGACACCCGATCGGCATAGTCCGCTGCAGCTCAGAGCTCCTGAGCTCAAACGATCCGCCAGCCTCAGCCTCCCGGTAGCTTGGATTACAGGCGCGCGCCACCGCACCCGGCGGCAGAGGATTGGTTCACTGGAGTTTTGGCTTTAACAAAGGTGACGTCACCAGGAAGCTCCAGCGCCATCTAGCGGCGAAATAAACGTGTA
Source organism: Pampus argenteus (assembly GCA_036937835.1). Classification (NCBI taxonomy): domain Eukaryota; kingdom Metazoa; phylum Chordata; class Actinopteri; order Scombriformes; family Stromateidae; genus Pampus; species Pampus argenteus. The sequence goes on along the minus strand of CM072871.1, from coordinate 19,741,772 downwards.
CAGTGTTGAAGGTCGATGAGCAGGTCAACAGCTTCCCAAAAGTCACTCAATGATAAAGCGTCAAGTTTTAATAACAGCCTCATGTTTTATTACGATAAGCGCTGTTTTGATGATATGCTCATTATGAATTCATTGATATCATTCATTGAACCTTTGATGAAAACTTTCCTGGTTTATGTGAAAACCTTTGAGGTAATATAACCTTGTTACATCTAATACTGTCCCCACAGGAAGAGAGGCTTTAAAACTATGGTTCTGCCATCATGGTGGTGGTGGTGTCGTTTCCTCCTCTGACAGCTCATTCAATAACAGGATTTTATTCCTGAATTAAGTAAAAGTCATAAAGAAAACGTCTTTAATAGAAATTCACTATGAAAAATAATTGTGTCTTTGAATAGCAATAATAAAATATAAAAAATAAAAACTGAATGTATTTTATAAAAGTTAAGCCTCATCTGACAATCAAAAACCAGACAATATAATGGATTATATTCCAATGTGAAACAATATGTTGCTCCACAATATAGAGAAATACAGAAATATGACAATATACACTGTTGTGTAATATATTTATACAGAAAACCGAGAATAATATTTCACAGGTTTTATCAACCCACAATAAGCGAGCCTGTCTAATGATGAAGTAACAGCACCAAATTTACGTCTTACTGCCCCACTGCAGCCAGACTGCTTAGGGACCGCAAAAGTACAACGTCTCTCTTTCAATTTGTAATAACTTACTGCAAAAGTATCCAAAAAACATAAAATCCCCCACACCCTTTATTATCAAGGAAAACCATTTCAATTTTTTTAATGCACAAGTAATCAGTTTACATGTTTTTCATTCATATTTACCGCTTTTATTTTGTAATAACTTTCTTGTTTTTTTTTTTTTTTATAAATATCAACACCAAACCACTTCTCATGTGTTCATGAACTCATTGTGTATCCCCCACACGCTTTATTATTAAAGAAAACTCTTTCAGTTTTTAGTAATCAGTGTACATGTTTCATATATATCTATGCTTTTATTTTGTAATTGCGAGTTATCCGTTTGCATCTTCAGCAGGGAAGCCCAGACTTCCCTCTCCCTAGCCACTTCTGCAACCGGGGGTCGGACCGCCAGGGTTCCCGTCTCCGACTGCCGCCCATCTCTCTTTGCACCTTTCTAAGGGGTTCACCCCCTGAGACCCCTCCCATGTGTGGTGAGCCCATGGGAAGGGGGTACAGCACCTGGTATTCCCAGGCGGTCTCCCATCCAAGTACTAACCAATAAAGGAGTGATTCAGCAGGTAGTCACCACAGACCACTTTTGAGTTCCTGTGCTTTCTGGCTGATGTTATGGTCAATTTTGAATGCTTGAACTGTCTTGGGTCACAGGTTTTTGCTTTTGTACAAACAAGTCTAACCAAGTAAGGAGAAGCTGTCATCACATTTTTGTGTCATGGGAGAGGCGTGCCTTTGGCCAATTAGATTTGCTTGTATACAGAAAGTGCCTTAAAGCCTGACCGAAGTGAATGTTCTGCTCAACAGAGAGATAAGAAGGAAGAGCTTGCACGATAAAAGACATTTACTGTACATGCAAAGATAAATCTGTCAACAGTTTATTATTTGTTTCAGACAAACACAGCTTTATATCTGTGGGTTTTTTGATTTACAGAAGATATGTTGGGAACAAGAAAGATAATCCAACAACAAAAATAACATCACTGGTATGTAAAACATGAAAAGAGCTGCTGGTAAAGCTGCCCTGGGAGATTCATAACATTCCTGAAACTGGTTTCTGTCATGCAACAGAAGCATCCGAGGATGTCTGCCTGCTGGCTACCTACAGTACAGTACAGTCTGTTTGTTTTACTGCTGTGAGGTAGAATACAGCAAGTGCATTGCAAGTGCAATACTCATTAAAGGTGCCAATGTTTGTGCTACGTTATACTTGGGTTTCTGATAAACCAGGACACCGTAGAGGATCCACAGTGATTACATACATAACCCAGTCAAGCTTGATGTCTGCTGTCGTCAGGCATAGATCCAGATCTCATTGTGATGAGTAAGAGAGAAATAGGACTCATAGCCAGCTCCAGCATAGGTGTGGGGATCAAAGGTTCTCCCAGCTTTAGCCAAGGCTTCACGGAGCATCTTTGCATTGTTGTGGCCTTTCTCAATGCTTGGAGTTCCACTGAATGTCCTTTTATAAGAAGACAATAACAACAATAACAGAACAAAAAGTTAGTTTCAGATTCTAACAAATACTTTGTCAAAGTAATTCATTGTGGACATTAGGCTGTTGTGTCTCGTCTTCTTTATTTGTCTTTTTTTAATCCGTTTTGTCTCATTGCTGTTTGACAGTTTGTGAACTGTTTTGAAATATAATTAAAGTGTTTAATGAAACCCCAGTTGAGTGCTGCTGCTGCTCACCTGACATACACGGTGGCTTCAGGTATGCTTTGCAGTGTGACTAACTCATCAGTGTTTTCAGGCTTTGGTGTACCAGGAGGAACAAACCAAGACATGGACAGAGCAGAGCCATCTTCACCTTGTGTGACGCTCATCAGCCCAGGCCAGGTGTCAACAGGGATTTCATAACCTGGAGGAGAAAAACACATTACAAGACTGTAAACGTTGCGTACAAAACTTTGTGTCACTGCAGGAATGCAAACAGGTTTCACAGGAATGTGCTTGATCATGTTGTCAGCAGTTACAAAACTTTAAAAAGATTAAACATTTCCTGAATGTAAAAGTTGAACAAATTCAAATGTCTCCAAGGTGAAACTTATACACATTTAAACCTTTCTGGAATGTAAAACATTTTTAAACCTTTCTTGAAGTTAGAACTTCTACGAAAGTACATTTTTCTTCAATATAAAACTGTAAACGTGTTATTTCCATCTCCATCATTTTGTCCCCCTCTCAGTAATATATCTAATGATCCATTGATGAGATCTCAGCTTGATTCTCTTTACTTAAGCTACAAGTGAAGTGAATTGAAAACCATTGTTTCGTTCTTACTGTTATTAGCATAGCGTCTGTCTCAGATCCTACAGTAGATAATAAATTATGTTGCAGTGAGATTTCACACCACATGTTTCAGTTTCACTTGTTCAACACATCGCTAGTGTCTTGTTCAAATGATCCCCAGGCATCACAAAACTAAAGCACCTTTTGACTGAAGCAGTCGGTTTCAGATCCTGACATACCTGCTTCTTTCTGTTTCTGGCAGTAATTCTTCAGCCTTGAATATGCAGCGATCACATCGGTGCTCCCACTGCTTTCTACCTTGGTGGTGATCCAGTCAGTGGCAACATACAAACGCTCCTCAAAATCCTGCAGATAACAGCGACGTTAAACAGTTGTTTTTTTTTCTTTATAAATACACAGTCATTTTGTGGGGACCCGCCTCCCTTATGGGGACAACGATCAAGTGTGTGTGTGTGTGCGTGTGTGAATTGTTGAAACCTACCTGGTTTGTCTCAACCACTTTGAATTGAGGACATTGTTTCTGATGGCAAAAGTCTGGTGGCGTCCAATCCTGTCCTTTGCAAAAAGACACCAGGACAAGAGCCACGAGCACAAACAGCGGCTGTTCCATCCTGTTGGACCCTCTCAAAGCAACAGATGCAGCTGCAGCCAACTCAACTGAAGTTACCAGCTTATCAGGTCACAGAGACACTCCTACATTGTTCTTCCACTTGAAAGTCAAACAGGGAACTTTACTTTATCACAGCCACAACATAATGTGGTTTGATTTCATGCACATACTGTATTTCAAGCCAAAAAGCAACATCTTGGCAATGCTTACTATAAACAAGCTCAAGGCCAATATGATACAAGAGTGGGAATATGTGCACACTGTACAGATGCAGATGTACCGTATGTGTTATCTGTCTTTAGTTTGTTTCGTCAGCTCACAACATGTCACTACGTTAGGAGTTAACTGGCAGCAGGATTCTGATTTACAATTTTCAAGAAATTTATTTTTGCTTTATTCTGCAACTTTAATTTAACATTATTAATATTATAGTCAGTAGTAGATCCAGTGCATTGATGATATATTAATAACCGATCAGGCCAATTAATAACAGTTTTTTCTGTGTTTGGTCTCAAGTCACAGCTGAAAAGAGAAAGTGTTCATGTTTTAGTTTCAGATTTAGTGTTTGTTTACTGTTTTTTGTTTTTTTTTGTTAGTTGTGTTAGCAGTGTGACTTATGGGGATTATGAGCTTGGTCGATGTGTCAGTAGGTCAGTAGCTCATTCTTGGATGATGGAGGAGGTGAGGATGGACTGGAGGGCAGTGTAGAAGTAACCTTCTCCTTTGACTGACTGACTATAAGTATAAATAAGTAATAAAATGCACTAAATCTAAGAAAAAAGTGTAAATTAAATGTAAAATTATTAAGGATACATTTGTTCTTATACCTTCATTTTGGCGCTTGCCATAATTTAGCTTCTTCAATGTGGAAAACAGAGAATGTGAAGTTTCTTCATCCCTTGTCAGGGCTTTAATATGGCATTGAAATTGATTGATCTAATAGTCTTTCCACAGAACCCTCTTCTATCTGACCATTTTTTAATAACCTTTGAGTTCATATTACTGGATTTAAAGCCTTTTTGCAGAAACTCCTACAGCAGATGTTTATCTGACAGTGCCGCAGCCAAATTTTAGGAAATGATTCCTACAATATTGAATTCAATGCCATGTCTTAATACTACAGAGGACTTGTCTGCTTCCTTTAGCCCCTCACCAATAGATCAGCTTGTTAATAATACTACAGACTCATTACAGACAACTCTTGCACCTCTGAAAAAGAAGACAATAAAACACTATGCGTAATGCCAGAACAGCCTATTATTCTTCATTAATCGAGGAAAATAAGAACAACCCCAGGTTTCTCTTCAGCACTGTAGCCAGGCTAACAGAGAACCACAGCTCTATTGAGTCATCTGTTACTTTAGGTCTACTAGTAATGACTTCATGAGCATCTTTAATGATAAAATTATAACTATCAGAGACAAAATTCATCACCTCTTGCCCTCATCAGGCACTCATCTGAATTATGATACAGCAAGTTTGGAAACAGCTGTAAAACCTGATATATATTTAGAATGCTTTTCTCCTATCGACCTTCAACAAATAACTTCAATAATTTGTCTCTTAGACCCCATCCCAAGCAGGCTGCTTAAGGATGTATTACCTCTAGTTAGCCCTTCCTCATTGGATATGATTAATCTGTGTTTATTATCAGGATATGTAACACAGTCCTTTAAAATAGCTGTGATTAAGCCTCTTCTTAAAAAACCAACTCTAGATCAAGAGGTTTTAGCCAATTACAGACCAATATCAAACCTTTCATTCATCTCGAAGGTACTTGAGAAAGCCGTAGCCAACCAACTATGTGACTTTCTCCACACAAACAGTTTATTCGAGGAGTTTCAGTCAGGATTTAGAGTAAATCATAGCACAGAGGCCGCACTAGTTAAAGTTACAAACGACCTCCTAATGGCATCAGACAAAGGACTCATCTCTGTACTTGTCCTATTAGATCTTAGTGCCGCATTTGACACCATTGACCATCAGATTCTCTTACAGAGACTGGAATACCAAATTGGCATCAAAGGAGATTATGATTACTATATTTTAAAGGGCGGCCTTTAAATCATAGTAATCATAATCTTGGACCGATCTCAGTTTGTTCGTTTGCTCGTAATTGGACCCAAACACCTCAGAAACTGTCATTCCAGAGATTTAGCCTTAGATGGGATCACCCTGGCCTCCAGCTCCACCGTAAAAAATCTTGGAGTCGTCTTTGATCAGGATTTGTCCTTTAATGATCATTTAAAACAAATTTCGAGGATTGTATTCTTCCACCTACGTAACATCACCAAAATCAGACGCATCATATCTCAAGCGGATGCAGAAAAACTAGTCCATTTGTTACTTCTAGGCTGGACTATTGTAACTCTTTGCTATCAGGCTGCTCTAATAAATCTCTTAAGAGTTTGCAGCTGATTCAGAACGCTGCTGCACGTGTTCTGACAGGAACCAAGATCAGAGATCGCATCTCTCCCATTTTGGCTTCTTTGCACTGGCTACCCGTTAAATCTAGAATAGACTTCAAAATTCTTCTCTTAACATACAAAGCTCTTCATGGTCAGGCACGTAACTCCTTTTACCTCCTTACTGTCCAACCTAGCATACAAGGCATTGTAAGCCTTTGCCACCTCAACTTTCACCTTATGCTACATCTCCCTGTACTCCTGTCTACTATCTTCAGTCCTCTCAGTGTCCCTAACTTCTTTCTCTGTAACACTCCTGCACCTCCTCATTCCACCACCAAGTCTCCTTATCTACTTTCCTTACAGATGACACACCAAGTACACTCCTACCTGTCTCCCTTATCGCATTAGCTGTAGTTGTCTAGTCGCCTGGAAGCGTTTCCTGACCACCCAAAACGTATCTCAACTCCTTCCTAAAAGTCAGGTAACATGGTGGAACTTTTTCAGCTTCTACCATTTCGTCCTCTGCTCCAACTTTGCCGTCTTCATCTTCCTCATCACCAGAGTCATCCTACACACCACCACCATCCTATGCTGTCTGGCTACACTCTCACCTACCACTACTTTGCAGTCACTGATCTCCTTCAGATTACACCATCTACACAAGATGTAGATGTTGTGTTGATGATGTGTCCTACCTCCACTCTATGTTGCTGCCTCTTCTGAAAGAAAGTATTCACTTCAGCCATTTCCATCCTTTTTGCAAAATCAACAACCACCTGTCCTTCTGCGTTAGGACTTTACAGGACAATTTTGCACATATAGAAATAGCAACATTGCAGTAGCTTTAACCAGCCTCAGAAATATTAAACTACTTTTAATCAGCGCCACCCCACGATAGTCTTCAGGGAATTCATAAAGATAGAAGTGACAGATGTTGATAAATGGCATTTAGGAAAGGACAAAGCATTCTCACACAAAAATACTTTTGATAAAATAATCTCTATATTATTGAAAATAATGAGTAACAGGACGTGACATGACAGATGATGTTGACAGTCTCTGCCTTGATAAAGATATACCAGTAACTGACAAGTGTTAATGGCATTCATACGTACAAAATAGAATAGATACAGATGCCAGCCGTCTCTGTTAAATTTGCCTCAAATTCCCCAAATGTGCCTAACCCTAACCCAGGAAAGATGAAGGCCAGAGCTGTGAAAAAGACAAAGAACAGTGAAAATTTAAATGAAACTTTATTATAAATAGAGAACTGTCTGACAAATATATTTCACAGTAAAGTTTAGCAGTGAAGTAATCAGTTTTATTTTAGCAAACAAAATAAATACAATTAAGCAGTAAGAAAACTGATATGTTGACTGTTTCACACTCAGATTTAATCCATTCATACAAGTGCAGCATGAAGAAACACTCAGCAGATGTCGACATTATCATCAAACAGCTGAGTACAGCTGCAATTTCAATACCTGCTCAACAGATGTCGCTCCCAGTCTCACCATAGACTCTCATCCAATCAGAACAAAGGTAAATTGCACTGTGTTGCAATTGCAACGGTGTGTTTGCTTACCGATTTAAACAGTTGTGGTTTTGAAAAAATGAGCCAAAGATTCAGCAAATGTGTGTAAACATTTGTAAAGAAAAAAAATAATTAAAAAAATCGGTGTGATAAACTAGTGCAATCTGTGTTTGTTGTAACTTTTCAAAACTGCATTCTTTATCTCGTTTTATCACTGTATCTAATATCACATGTAATAACTATTCAACACGTGTAATAGCCAAACTCAAGCCATCTCATTTATGTTTTTACTCAGTTTCAACAGAAGATTGTTACAATTGAGTAACAGGACTGAGTTTTTAAACAAAGCTTTAAAAATAGATGAAATGTAGCCACTCGACATCAATTCTAATAACATGAGAACACTTAACACCTTCAAGTGCTTCACCAAAACTATCGTTATAAAAACATAATAACATATAAGACATAATTAAATTTTAAGTATGACTGACAATGACATTTTTTAGTCATACTTACAATATGATCGAAAATTTTAGAAAAGTTAATTTAGTCCTTCTGGACCCTGAAATGATGCTGATGCTGCTTCCTGTTCATCATGTTAACATGTCAGGGTAACAGGACACGACTAAAATGTCTATTTTTATTAGCATATTATGAATTTTACTATAATAAACTGTATTTTTTATGTCTAAATAGGAAATAGAGTCATACAATAATACAAGAAGAATTTAATTATTATATGTCATAGTGTAGTGTCCTATTCTTTCAGTGTTCTAGGTGGTTTTTGTTAAGGTTTTATATCATGTATCTTACAATTTCAATTAGAAGTGCGGGACACTTTGCTTGATAATATAATAAATTATACAGATACATTTCATGCACATTTATATTTAATGGGAAAGGGAGAGTCGGCTGAATGGCTCCACAGCAGATGGCGCAACAACACAAAGACACGTCAGGAGAGGGAGCCAGAGACACAATCTGTTCTCCACACTCACGCACCTTATCATCCTGGCTCTCCGGCGATACACCTGCAACCTCCCCCCCCTTACAGTCCTCCTCCTCCTCCTTCACCTCCTCCTCTATCTCCTCCTCCTGTCCTCTTCCCCGGCGGTCGGACAGCGGTAGTGCGCTCAGAGCAGCGGGAGTGCGCAAGGCTGCCGGCATGCACCTGGAGAGAAACCGCCCCGCCAAGCCGGTCAGGGGCTCAGCTGGAGACACAGCAGCATGCAGACTGGTGCTCTAACAGCAGGGATATAGCAGCAGATCACCGACAGGATATCGGGCTGCAGCATGGGCGTGGGAGAGAGGTACAGTCTAAGTGAAAGCGATGTAATTCCGTGGACCTGAGAAGGGTGGGTGGGGGGAACAACGAGCAACGCTGGGATAAGAGTTGTCCCGGGTGGATTTGAAGCTTTGGTTTGTTGTCTGCTTCTCTGAAATCCACCAAACACACTACTTTTTCCCCTCCCTCCGTCAACCTCCACTGGAGTTTAAAAGGATGGAGAAAGGCGCACCGCACCAGCCGCAGCTGCCCAAAAGCGCAGAGAGTCCGGCGGACGACATATCCAAAATACCCGACGAGGAGCTGCTCAAGTGGGGCAAAGAGGAGCTGGTGCGGCGGCTGCGGAGGGCAGAGGCGGAGAAGAGGAGCGTCATCGTGGAGCACGGCAATCTGATGCGGGAGGTGAACCGGCGGCTCCAGCAGCACCTGAACGAGATACGGAGTTTGAAGGTGAGATGGATGGAGACCCCCGGGGGGACCCCTGGGGCGCACCGAGGTTCTAGCTGTACTGACGTTTAGGTTTTAATGATGTTAAAAAGAATTGAACCTGTTGCACGTGAGATAGACACCATGATGCTTGCAGCTGCACATTGCTTTACAATACCCTCACTGAATATAAGATGGCATGTTGATGAAAGGCTCATGAGCAATTAAAGATATGAAATGTTCCCCATTTTGTTCCATATTGGAATGTGATGAAAAGTCATTTATGTCAAGAAACTGCAATTAGCCATTTCATGAGAGTATTTTCTTAATTACTTGATTTATTTTTTAAAATTTGTAATTTTTTAGAAAATTGTGAAGCAGAAGGGGACATTTTGGAATGTTTCTTTATGTTGTTGTTGTTCAATCAATAGTCTAAAGCCTAAAGATGAAAAACAGCAGATCTTCATACTAGAGAGAACTCAAACAATATCAATCATTAATATTCTGTAGATCAACTATGGATTCATTGATTTCACATCTACAAGAAACACCACACACACAAACACAACTGCATGATGGGAATATTTTCCCTCTCACTCATCACAATGATCAGTCACAGCCAGCGTGTGTGTGTAATCTCTCACTGTGCTGCTGCTGTGTGTGTGTGTGCTTATGTAAACCAGGACGTGAACCAGAAACTGCAGGAGGACAACCAGGAGCTGCGGGACCTGTGCTGCTTCCTGGATGACGACCGGCAGAAGGGGAAGCGAGTGTCGCGGGAGTGGCAGCGTCTGGGCCGCTACAGCGCCGGCCTGATGAGGAAAGAGGTGGCCATCTACCTGCAGAAGCTGAAGGAGCTTGAGCAGCGACAGGTGGAGGTTATCCGGGAGAATCTGGAGCTGAAGGAGGTGTGCCTCATGCTGGAGGAGGAGAGGGCTGCGGCTGTAGCTGGGGGAGGGGGAGGAGGAGGAGGAGGTGGAGTGGGTGGGCACGGAGGCCCCGGCTGCAGGAGCTCCATCGACAGTCAGAGCAGCCTGTCTCAGCTCGGGGGAGGTGTCCCTACGCCCGGCCTGCTGCGGGACGTCGGTGATGGGAGCAGCACCTCCAGCGCGGGGAGCACAGATAGCCCCGATAACCCCCACCACAAACCCCCTCCTCTGGGCTCCTCCATCAGCCCTGGACCTGGATCCAGATGTGTTTCCTCGGACCACCCTCACAAACCAGGAGATGTGTGTGAATCCACAGGCAGGAGGCACAGCTCCACCCCAGAGTACCACACCTTCCCCCAGTCCTGCCGCCCCCGTGGGGGGTCCCTTACTAACCTGGACCCTCGCGGCCTCCGAGGACACAGCCCAGAGAAACACAGCAAGTCCCCCACCAGGCTACCGTGTGACTCCCACCCGAAACCCTGCAGTTCAGGCCAAGCATCACCAGGCTGTGGGCAGAGCACGGCCAAGTCCAGCCCAGAGCTGAGTCAGAGACACCGGCCAGTTAACTCAGGGGGGGCAGGCTGTGGGAGTCCTGAGGCCAAGCATGCAGCAATGGGGACCCCTGAGCATTTGAGGAAAGGGCGGGTGATCGTGGGGAGTCCAGAGTCTATACGGCACCACCACCACTATCATCACAGCCCCGGGGTGGAGCACGGCAAGGGGAGGTATAGCAGTGTATCTCCTGGCAGGGACGGGGGTCAGAGGAGGGCAGCGGGTGAGGAGATGGCCCCCCACCACCAGAGTCTGTACAACGGTAGGCACATGGTAACTCTTATCTTGTATTTCAATTCATAACCATTTATGAGCCATCCTTAAAGGTCTTAAAAGGTCAAAAATCCAATAATCTGAATTTTAAGCCTTAAAGTCTTAAATACAATTTTCACAAGTCTTAAAAATCGCTTGATTATGAAGTTAATGTTTTATAAAGTTGTATTAACTCCAGTCTCACTTTTAATGTGTTTTGGGGATTCATAATGGTCTTAAAAAGGTCTTTAATAGTCTTAAATTTAACTTGTTGATACCTCCACAAACCCTGTGTTAATGACAAGTCATTCTTAACCTTGCAAATACTAGTTTGACAAACTAATCTAACCTCAAGGTCAAGTTTTTTTTATTATTAGTTATTGCTTGGGCTCCTGAAAGTTTGAAAAGTTGATGTTAAATTAAGATTATCTGCAACGGTCCTGAAAGATTAGAATATTCCTATTTTTTTGTGCCTTGAAAATGTTAAAATGTAATTAGATGTTTTTAGTTTTAGTTTCAAAACTTGAGAATAATGAATCCTCATGCTAGTTTTAATATGTTAAAGGAACATTCCGCTTTGTTTTGTGTGACTCTTCATTTTCCCAAATCTCTATGACGGAGCTCACCCATTGCATAACCCATAGAATCACAATGGCCACATTTATGGGTAATACGCCACGTTGAATTTTCCTTTAATGTAATACTTGCGTCTCTCATTTACTGATGTGGAAACTAAGGCCACTGGTATGTAATTTAACACATGCTGTTGGATGTTGTGGAGTCGCTGTGAAAAACGTGCGCAACGAATGTTTATTCAGGACTGATGATTTCTATATACTTGACTTCTTCTTTCTAAATCCTTCACTTTTACACTCTTTTTACTAAATGCACATGTAAAGCTACACTCACACCTTCATCTATTCACACTCATTCACACAAAGTCTCATGATCCCAACTAAGCTTAGACCAAGTTTAGGAATAAGATTCCCAATCGCACATATTCACAAGTACATAAACACAAAGAGCTCACCTGGATTCATTGACTGTAGCAATGGTGGAAAGTGTGTGAGGTTTGTGTGTGTGTGTATGTGTGTGTGTGTGTGTGTGTGTGTGTGTGTGTGTATGTGTGTGAGCAGGGGAACGTGGGTGATGCAACTCTCCAGGGTTAAATAGTGAGCTGGAGGTGTGTTCAAAGCAAAGGTGAAAACACACAGAACAGGTTACAGTCAGCATGCAGGCAGATATACTGTGTGTGTGTGTGTGTGTGTGAGAGTGTGAGCTGGTCCACTTGTTTTAATTAATTCACATCTGACAGTTGCTCAACTCTTATGAAACATTCAGCCCCCCCCACATGCAACTTTTAAAAGGCCCCGGTTTGACAGCAAAGGACACGTTGTTTTGAAGCAGCAGAGGAGATGTGAAATAAATACATTTGTGTAGCTTTTAAGCCCGACTTAATTCTGCTGTCATCAAATATTCCAAAGAGCTCCCTTGTGGTGTTTGTGCGTTAGTTGTTTTTGTGATTCTAAGCATTTACTTTGAGTGTGACGAGCATGACTGAATTAATGTGTTGTGTTCAGGGGCGCAGTGGAGAGTAAAACCGCCTCAATGCACTTTACCCATCTTATGAACTGTGGAAAAGAATTTAATTTACTGCTGTTTTTTTGGGCTGTGATGACACAGGAGACTTATTTAAAACAGGCAGTTCACTGGCTCTGTGTGTTTCTGTATCCGTGTCTTTTTTTTGTGATCATTGGCTGTTCATTTCTAATCGTATGCAGAGCTGAGAGGGACTATTACACTGCAGAGCTCCAGAGGCCTGCGTAAGGGAAATCTAGCGTTCATTACCCAGGTTCAACATGCGTCCTCCAGCTGCAGACTGAGGCACTGTGCATCCTTATAGCAGGAAGATATTGTCAAGGTTTATCAGTAAATGTAATGCTGTGATGTACAGATGGGTGACAAAGGAAAAGCTACAGCATGAATCACAGCTGTGCACCAGCAAAATGGCATTTTGCTGCCAGTGAGTGGTGTACTGTAACTGACAGTTTATGTAGCAAATTGAGGATTAAACAGGCGGTTTTTCCTTTCAGCAGTAAGTTCATGCGTAGGACAGTTGATTCTCATCCATCACATCTTCCAGACTGACTTCCTGCTTTCACCTAGAGATGTCCTGAGCTTATCCTCAGGATGGGTATCAAGTCAGATCTGGGCATATTTTAAAGATTGACTGAGATTGATTGATTAACTAACTTGGTGAAAGATTGATTAACTAACTTGGTGAAAGATTGATTAACTAACTTGATGGGGTTGTGTACTCAACTGTGAATGTTCCTGGTTTGTGTTACATAAATTTCAGTTTAGTTTCATTCATATCATATCAATAATTGAATAATTTTCCACTAAGACCCTCAGTATTTGGATTAAAGACGGAGTCGTGGAGGCCACACTAAAGCCTCGCCCTCGATTGACCTGGGCTTAAAACTAGGTGCTAACCTTCCTGACTGGGACCGGTTCGAGCAAATGCTTACCTCCCAAAAGGTGATATATGCAGAAGGATTGACTCACTGGCTTTGACCTTCGCTCTGAGATTACTTCGGTAAAACAAGATTTGGAAAATACAGTACAGAAAATACATGAATCTATCGATCAGACCATGCACGAGCTGGAGCGCGCATGCATTGACAATGGCACTGAGCTGTCCAGGCTGGACTCAACAGTGAATTCTTTGAAAGCCCAGTTGAAACTACTGAATGACAAATTCAAGGACCAAGAGGGAAGGTCGAGAAGAAATAAAATCCGCTTGATTGGTGTCCCAGAAGGCCTGAAATGCCCTTGACCGACCAACTTTATTGCGCAACTCCTAAAGGACATATTGAAGCTGGCTGAGATGCCGCTCCTGGACTAAGCCTACCATACTCTCCGCGCAAAACCTAAGGATGGAGAGATGCCCCGTACCTTCATCATCCGGCTCCACTACTTCCATGTCCGGAATGAAATTTTGCGGCGTGCCAGTGAGATGTCTCAGGTCTCTCCACTTCTCTACGAGGGGAAAAAACTTTTCATCTTTCCTGACTGCACTGCGTCTGTGCCTTTGCAGGGATAAGATATACTTTATTTATCCCTCATTGGGGAAATTCTCTTATTCTCTTATCACTCTATTTTTTCATACATGCATTTATACACACACACATTCAATGGCACAGACATGCAGTACAGGCATAGATGGCATATATACATGCAAAGTAGAGAGAGAGATGGTGGAGTGATGGGTAGCCCGCCAAGCCGGCGCCCAGTGAGCAGTTGGGGGGGTCGGTGCCTTGCTCAAGGGCCCCTCGGCAGTGCCCAGGAGGTGAACTGGCACCTCTCCAGCTACCAGCCCACCTTCCATATTTTGGTCCATGTGGGACTTGAACCGCCACCCTCCGGTTTCTCAAGCCAAGTCCCTATGGACTGAGCTACTGCCGCCCCCCAAGCGGCAATTTCACTCCTGCCCTGGAACAAAGTTTGGACTTCTTTTCCCGGCCGTCCTGAAGATAACCCTGCCAGGTATTTTGGTATCAACAAGGATACTATATACAATGTTTTCCTTTCAAATATGACGCTCATTAGTATAAATGTATAACCCAGTGGTGTGTCACATACCTCTGGCAGAGTTTTGGTTTAGGCTTAGCAGAGAGTTTTAAGTAAAAGATGGGTCATAAGGTCACCTTACTGCAATCTTTGTAATAGCCTTCCATTTGTCACTGAGTACACCTGTACACAGATCAGCATGTGCTATGGCCCAGAATAGCCAGTTCTGTCAGTCCGGGAGGAGGTTAAAATTTATATGTTGGAACTGTAGGGGTCTCAATCATCCTATTAAATGTAGTAAAGATCTCCATCATCTTCAGCACACAAGGGGATGTTGTCTATCTTCAGGAGACTCATTTAAAGGTATTAGATCATGCTAAGCTGCATGGGAGGTGGGTTGGACAAATTTATCTTTCCATGGTAAATCTAGTGGTGTTGCAATTCTGATTCGAAAGTCAACTAATTTAACTTGTTCTGACGTCCTCTCTGATGTTAACGGAAGATACATAATTGTTACTGGTCGATTGTGCAATCCTCCTGTTGCACTCGTTAATATTTATGGTCCTAATTGGGACAATGATATACTTGGAGGTGACCCAACATTAGATCGTTCCTCCACTTGAAATGCAGCAACTTCAAAATCAGCCAAAATCATTGAATCCTTTATGGATGTCAGATCCCTGGCATCGTTAATTCCTCAGGGAGAGCGTATTCCACTCTGAAGGCCTATTTACGAAGGGAATTATCTCGTTTTCAAGCTATGAAAGCAAACTCAGGAAGAAAAAAATGTCTGAAGTGAAGCAACGGATAGCTCAACTTGACAAGATGTATGCTACTTCATCACCCAATTTTATTAGAGAACGGCTTTCATTGAAAGCAGAATACGACGTTCTCACTTCTGTTCAGGTTGAAGACCTCTGGCTGAAATCTAGATCCACGTATGAACACAGGAATAAAGCAAGCTGACTACTTGCCCACTACTTACGTCAGACAGCGTCCTCTCACCAAATTAGAACCTCATCAGGTGTTACAACAGATCCCAAAATAATTAATGAACACTTCAGACAGTGCTATATATCTTTATATTCTTCTGATCAGGCGACCGACCCCTCTGCCTTCGACCACTTCTTTAGCTCTCTTAACATTCCTAGAGTAGCAAGTTATCGATCCATAAGTTTGTTGTCTGCAGACCTAAAACTTCTGTCTAAACTACTCGCCACGCGTCTTGAATATGTGCTTCCCTCCATCATCTCACCGGATCAGACAGGGTTTATTCATGGTAGATATTCTTTCTCTAACCTCAGGCAGCTTTTTAACATCTTGTACAATCCCTCCTCATCACTCACACTAGAAGTCTTAATCTCACTGAATGCAGAGAAGGCCTTTGACTGGGTGGAGTGGGATTATCGTTTCTATGCGCTGCAGAAGTTTGGTTTTGGCAATAAGTTTATTTTCTGGGTGAGACTGTTATACACTTAACCCACAGCATCTATTAGAACCAATAACATCCTCTCTGCACATTTTCACCCGGCAAGGCTGTCCTCTGAGTCCCCTCCTACTCACTATCGCCATTGAACATCTTGCTGTGGCCCTTCGGTCACACTCACACATCAGAGGTGTGCTCAGATATGGTGTTGAGCATACTGTCTCACTTTATGCGGATGATCTTTTAATGTACATTTAACTAAGGTCAGGCTGTCTAAAATATATGGTGATGTTGATCCCATCTTTGACAGATGCCGCCAGTACCTGGCTACCCTTTTCCATATGTTTTGGGCATGCCCCTCTCTGGATACCTTTTGGCTGGAGATTTTTAATGTTATCTCACAGATCACCTCACACCATCAGAGGTTACTGCCCTATTTGAAGTCACCCTCATACCTGCGGTACCTAAGTGTAAGAAGAGCCAGGTAGCTTTTATAACCCTTTTAGCTGGACACCTTATTCTCATGAAGTGGAAATCCCCGACACCACCAAGCTGTCATGTGTGGATAAAGGACATTTTTTACTTTCCTCCTTCAGCAGATAAATATAAACAGACTCTGCACATACATCATTCTGCACAGTGAAGCTCAAACATCCAACTGAAGGAACAAGAAAAAAAAAAACATACTCTGTAATAATCTAAATAATGATCTAAAACAACAGTTGTTGAATGATGTAATGCTCTTTGCGCTTTTATTGTATTAATCTTTATAATACTCACAGGAGGTTACAGTGTTTCAGTATTGTTTGTATTTAGCGCAGCGTCACAGACTGCACTGAATCTGCATCTTCTGTTTGCTGAAAGGTGAGCATGTCGATGCTGTACTGTGGGAGCCCAGCAGCCGCAATGATTTCTATAGTGCTGAGTGGAAGTGCTCTATATTACAGCTGAGGCCATGGGAAATAGCTTTGTACCTTACTGTAGGTGGACACAGGATCCCTGACTCAGCTATTACCAGGAAACAGTAGCGGCTGAATGTACTGTACAATAAGATGAGATGATGCATTTACTTTTTATGAATCTTACTACTCGATTATACATGCTTTAAGTAAAGGTTAAAGTGGAGTAAATCACAGATTTATTTTTTTTTTTTTTCCCCCGACCTGATAGCACTCAGGGGATAAAACTGTGCAGTTCAGTAAAAAATAGATTGATTTGACGCCCTGCTGACATGGAGCACAGTTTAAATTACGACATTCAGACACTGGACGTCACATGGAGCTGAAATTTTTGGCTGTAGATGACTAAATTAGAATCTTGTGGAACACTGTAGGTGGCGGAAACATGAAAGTTAATTTAATTTAATAAGGTGTCACTTGCTGTAACTTACCCTCATGAGTCCTAATGTAATGAGTTTTTATCATTTAAACAAAGCAAAAATATCTAGAAAGAAGAGATAATAGATCCAGTTGGTTAGAGTCGACCTCTGCACACATCTGATTCTTTATTTTGTTGAATAGAAAATTCATCTTCATCAGTCTATTTCTTCTTCTTCTCCACCCTGGAAGAGTGAAAAATAAAGGTTTATCTTATCTAAGTTTTCCTCTCTGACACCAAAAGAAGCAACAAATACTCCACTTCTGTCAGTCTTTTTTTGTCTTTCACTCATTAATCTTCTAAGTAGGAAGGGACAACACGACTTTCATTATCAGCTGTGGGCAGACTGATCAGTTCAGCTGTAGAATGAGCGATGTTCACCAGCAGCAGGTGATGCCACCAGGAACATAGACAGTATCAAGCTGTTCCACTTGGTAATATTGAGCGATGTAGTAAAAATCAGAAGGGGCTAGATTGTGGCTCTGAGTGAATCATTAGTAAGTGTGTTTACACCTACAAAGGAAGACACTGCTTCCAGATTCTCTGCATGTGTGTTTCACAGCATTTGGACTGATTGGACTTATCTGATAATGGATAAAACTTGTGACACTCTTGTGTATGCTTCTGAAATGTGAAAATGTGTTTCACCATCTTCTTTTCTTACTCTTAACATTGTAGTAAATTGTAGTTTGGACAAAGTAAAATATTTGATCACATCATCTGGGTCTCCAGGAAGTTATGACGGGCTGTACTGATATGTTGGTCAAAAGAAAAAAACATTTAAAATATACATATCATTTTAACATATAAGAAAATACAAACAAAGTTATTTTAGGAATTATTTTGTGCCTGTAAACACCTACACACCTAATAAAGTGGCCGGTGAGTGAATATCTCAATAGTTAATTATCAATAACTTAGAGTTGGAAACAGACAATATCAATATTCAAACCTTTATTTTTTATTAATCTCACCAATTGTTCACATGATCACTTCTGCATTTCATAGAAAAAAATGTTCAGTTTTCACCAGTCACTGACAAACCCTTTTAACAAGTCATGAAATATGTTGAACCATGTTTGAAAAAGTTATCTCATATTCAAGAAAAATAAACTTTCATATTAAATAAATCTGATCACATTTTAACTGAACAGATCTGCTGCTTTAAACCAGGCAAATGAATTTTCAGTTGAAACAATGTCAAAAAGGTTCTGTCTGGACACCTCCAGCAGCATGTAATAAACTTTTCGTTGTGGCTCTGCACCTCTTGTTGCTGCCCTGTTCACAGACAGTGTAAATCTTCATTAAGCTTCCACCATCAAGGGCCAGCACTTTTCCACATTGAGGTCATTAACTTCAATGGGATCTCTGCACTGCAGCCTTAGTGCACTAAATAATTGAAAAGGCCCTGTGTGATTTTCCTCTTTTATAGTACGACTGGTATCGATACATGCTGTTTCCAAAACTAATGCCACCCTCAGACTGTCTGCTTTAGTTTGACTGGGCTTGAATTTAACTGTGTGCTTTCATGTGATATGATGCATGTATATACAGTATAACACAGTGCAGAATGAGAGCTCAGTCTGTTATATGTAATCAACATTTTCAAGAAGTTCTGTGGCTGCTGTGTTTTCATGTCAACTGGGAACCATCACACAGTCAGAAGTACCATCATCAGCAAGTGAAGAACAGCGTCCACACAGGATGCATTCAGGCACAGTTTTGACTTTGATTTGTAGATGAATCCTTTACATCAATGGCTCAAGTTCCAAAAACACCGGATCCTACATTTCCCATAATCCAACTGGTACACCTCCAGTTTGTAACACAGAGTTTCTGTTGTATAAATATGTAGCCTGCAAGCCTCAAGCTGAGATGACGTCACTATAAAATCATCAGCGTGTTTTTTTTTTTTTTCTCCTCATATATGACAAAATATTATGCAACAATTTCCGCAGGCTGAGTGCATGACTAACTGTCATGCAAACTGATCGCATGTTTTGCAGCAGTGTTCATTCAGAAGCACACGTTTCTTTATATTATTGGTTTTGGTGAAGTTGTCCTCTTGAGGCCAGCTGGTGTTGGGTGGATATGTGCTGAATCAGATGGGAGGAATTAGTTTATAAAACTTTAAAAGATCGGCACACAGCCAGAACCCAAACAGGTTCCTGTTCAAATGACTTGTGATTTAGGATAAAGTCTTTGTTCTTGCAGACGAGGAGAACAGAAGATTCTGTGCGCTTCATTAGGAGCCCAACATCTCTCCTGATTGAATCATGCAGGGCTGAGATAATGACACGCACACACACACACACACACACACACACACAAGATTGCACATTACATATGCATACGAGCTTATATAAACACAAATGCATGTTGTGCACACTTTGTAAATGCACACAAGCACACACATGCAGTCTAATGTCGACACACTCCTTCACTGGTATGCTCATCAGCAGCATTCACACACACACACACACACACACACGCACTCACATTGATTCCTCAGGGGGAAAATGTCGTACCGATGTCCAGGGTGCTCATTAGATGGTTGAGGATGTGATAGGTTGTGACTCGTCTCTGTGACTGCTCCTCTCGTTCCAGGCGAGTTCAGCCTGGGAAGCGACTCGACTCTGTCCGATGCTGTTAGACTCATTTCACTTGTCTCTAAAGAGTGAGCAGTAGTTCCTAGTTATTTTGCACACTAATTGACCTGATTGACATGTTTTGGGTAAGAAATCACATCTCAGTTCAGCTGGATTACACAGCGGCCATATACATGCTGCTGGAGTCAGGTGATGGCGTCGCCAATCCAGCTTCGTAATCATCAAACTTAGACTTTCGCTGACTGGTTGATTGTTTGATTGTTGTCAAGAAATTGGTGTGTAGCCTGGATATCACAACACATTTATCCCAAATGAGAAAAAAACATATTCAACTGAAAAAACAAAAAAAACAATCAGCTCCAAGAAACATCTTGAAAATTATGACTAAATTATAGACCTGTAAAATACACATGATCCTTGTATCCCTGGAACACTGATATGTCTCAGCTAAGTGAAAACAGAGCAAAAGCACCTGCTGAATGTTAACATCTTACTGGAAATGACTCCTGCATCTGTAACAGCCTGAGAGGGTCATCAGTGTCTGCTGGGTTCTGCTGTTTCACCCTTCAGTCTGCCAGTCAGTGAGCTCTGATGTGTAAATGGACAGAATCATTCTCCATTCATTGTTTCCTATTAGTGTGGACGATTTGACACACAACATGCACTCTTGCCTGTTCAGGTTTTGTGGTTTCATGCTCTCTCTCTCTCTCTCTCTCTCTCCTTTCAGATAAGCCCATTAAGGCAGTGCTGAGCTAATTGAATTTCTCTCGTCCAGACTGAAATGAGTTTGATGTGTGTGTGTGTGTGTGTGTGTGTGTCAGTGCGTAACATGAACTTCAGCTGCTTTGGTGTCAAACTAGAATGTAATTTGTGCCCTCCAGAGATCCTGACTGTAGAGGAGGGAGTGCTGGAGATGGCTCTGTGTTCCTCTATCTTCCCGCTGACATTTTCCATCCACCACATCCATCCTGCACTCGCTCATCCTTCCTCCTCCTGTCATTTCCTTTTCTATAAATCATCCCCCTTCCCATCTTTCTCTCTCTCTATCTCTCTCTCTCTATAGTCTCTACATAAAGGTCCATCTTCCCTCTTGGTGCCATTTTTCATCACTTTGGTAATTCAGTTTTTTAATTCAGCAGCCTCTGTCCTGACCGCTGATAAAAGCTTAATACTGAATCAAAGGAATTTCTTTTACCCTGAAAAGGTGTTCTAACCTCACATTTTTATCCAGCAGTCTGATCCATCCATAAGACCAAACCTGAAACTCCAACGCCTCAAATGTAACTATTTCCTGTTTTTCTTTCTCATATGTGACAGTAGATTGAATAGCTTCAGGTCTTGGACTGTTAGTCAGACAAAACACAGCAGATTGAATACATGACTGTGGTTGCCAGGTCCAGAAACATCCTTTCTAATGTGACTTCTTTATTTCCTCATGTTACTATTGCTAGCAGCATCAGTGTTAATAGTCATATCGATTTTAAGACTTCTTGTCTTGTCTGAAGCAGAGCAAGTGTACCTTTTCTTCTCTCTTCTGCCTTCCATTCTGTCTATATATGGGTGGTCTGTCTTTGTCTAGCACACCTCCCTTTGATGGCTCTGTTTTATTGCCATCATTAACTGAAACTGCTTCTCAGAGGTCCTGAATTCTGTGACCATGTGTTTAAAAGCTACATTCTTTGCTCCTTGGTTGTTGCCTGCAAATGCTGTGCAGTAATATATAGCACCTACCTGTCAGGAGATAAAGTAGAGTCACCAACATGTGGTGATTTATAGGAATCTTAGTTATTTCATTGCATCCTTACTAAAATTTCAGCAAATGGCTGGCAGGATTTGTGGCTCTTACATCACGCTGTGTCAGTTTTGACAGGAAATGAGAAAGGCCTCTTTTGTCATCATTCATCTGCTAATGGAGCCAGAGTTAAACGGGCTCAATTCGCTGCCATGGCCTGTCACGGTGAGGTTTTCTACTGAGTGTAAAATCCCACAGAAATTAACCTGGTTCTATTCACATTTGCACATTTTCTACTGACATTAGCACCACATCAGCTTGAGTGGACACATACATTGTGTATAGTTTCAAAATGACCTTCCTCTCCTCCTGTGTGTGTGTGTGTGTGTGTATGTGTAGAAAGGAAAGAAGGTGTGTGTGGCACATGTGGTCGCTGAGTGTGTGCATTCTCAGCGTGCTGCTGTTTGTTTACAAGGGTCAGGTATGGTGTTCACCACAACAGATGGCCTGCATGCATGTTTATATGTGTGTGTGTGTTCATGACAGTGTCTTTGTGTGTGTGTGTGTGTGTGCGTGTGTGTATCAGTGCCCTCAGAGCAAGTGAAAACACAGCAGTTTTTGTTGGGCTCAGCTGGCTCACTCTCACATTACTGTGCATAGGCAGAAAGTATCTTCATGGTAAACTCAGAGCACACACACACACACACACACACACACACACACACACGGAGTCAGTCATTTACTCTCTATCAAGGGAGCACATACAACATTACGCTGCAGCAGCTATTAATAAATGTAAGCATCACACCTCTGGATACCTGCAGCTTTTTGGGCTGTCACTGAAATAAACCAGAAGCACAAACACACTCGGAGATGCTTTGACCGTTTGAACCGCTTAGGCAGATTTCGTGTTGCTTCGTCTGGTGCTTGAAATGTCAGATGTAGCATTTTCATATCGCTAAACGAAATTTCCATATTAAGTTGGAGATATTAGTGTATCACAGATAGTTAGACAGAACAGGGGGAGGGCATCACTCTTCCAATGCAAACTGAGTCTTTAGGCTTAAAGGGGTTTTTTTTTCTCACCAAAAGCGGGATTTATAGTTGTGTTTGAAAGGGTTACATCATTGCTTTAGAGACAACACATGTAGCTACTGCAGCTACAGCATGGCTGACGACCTGAAAAATGATTCTACATGTCAGGTCTACAGAGATACCACATGGCAAAGTGAATGAAGGCGTCATATGACTTGATTTATTTGTTCCATTCAATGGAAGTGAAGTAAAAAGTTTTTTTAAAAAGTTTTTTTTTTTTTTTTTTTTTTTGTCATGGTAACCCCTCATACTCACCATACCCACACAACACACATACAGCTTCAAAGATTTCATTTTTGTATTATAGGATTTTTTTAAATTTGGAAACACAACTGAGACTGAAAACTGAACCTTGTAGACATCGCTTGCTTCTGCATTTTACGAGTCAGATTATTGATAACTGAAAAGAGAGCACCTACAGTACCAGATGTACCCAAATGTTACCTCAAACACATGTTAAGTAGGGTTAATCAATGGCAACAGCTGTGAGAAAGACCCGCAGTAACAGTACAGTAATTCATGAGGTAAATCAAATAAAAAAAAAGTTTTAAAATAATGGAAACACAACTGCATAAAAACTCAATCTATAATATTTCAGGGTCTTTTGTCCCTGTAATAAAATTATTGAAATAGATAATAATAATTACCGGTATATAACTCTGGAGCCGACCTTCCTCCCATGATGCATTCCTGTCTCAATGGGGTCGAGACCTATCTGTATGACGATGCCCTCATCAATAAGGCTTTAACGGGATGAAGGAGATGCACTAAACCCTTGCTCAATAATCGAATAACCCTAATTCACCAGCAGTGAGACAGCACGTTCCTCGTAGCCATCATAAAAAAAATGATTGCTCTGAATCATGTTGTAATGACAGACATTAGCTTTGTCCTCGAGAAAATGACGGCAGACACAAAGGACTGGCTATAGATAAGAGGCAGTAAATGGCCGTAAATAACACAATATTGCTGTGTCTCATTCAGGAGCTGGATCCTCTGCAGTGTGGACATCTTAGACCCTGTTTCCTCACTTGTGTTTACACTCTGTTGATGAGAATCATTTGATTTTAGTTTTAGGTCTTTTTGACCCTTAAATGCTTTATCTGTGTCAACTTGACCTTCTGGTGCTCTGGGGGAGCCACCATTGTAATTTGTGTCCTTCGGAGAATCCAGCGCCTATAATGGGAATTAGCTCATAAAAGTTCAAACTTTGCTGAGTCCATCCCTGTGATAGACTGGAAACCTGTCCGATGACAGTGTACCCCGCTTCCTGCTCAGCCCCTCATGAGCCAGTACAGAATAACATGGATAGATACGATGAATAGATAATGGATACACGGATACATGGATGGATTTAGGAACCTTCCCCATTGGCTATAATGGCAGACCAGGACATCATAGCACATTTTGTCTCAACTCTACAAACAGCATGGTTGACTTGTACAGCCTGGCTGACTGGTAGACCATGTACAGCCAGTGAACATGGTCCACACCCCCTGATCACTGACAGTTGTAGACCCCCAGATTTACCCTCAGACCTCCAAAATCAAAGTCCCTCCACCAATTCACAGCTGACAGTCTTCCAACATGTGCAACCTTTTGCACCTTTAAGAACAACAGAGGCAGCACGTTGTAAATTCTTGAATAAAAGCAGTCATATAAATAATAAGTAATGTTTTTTATGCTACTTATCTAACTCTGTTTTCATTTACTAATGCATTCTATTGGCTTCTACTTTGCCATTTTTATAACCCAGTTAAGTGAGTTACTCTATAAGGCGCAGAGTGACACACAGTGACATACAGACTAGTGTGGACCTCGGTGCACGTTTCCTTATATAAGAAAACAACAACGTCAGACACTACCCTGATGAGATACGCTGTAGCCAAACACATTTAGGTTTCTAACCACATCTAATTCTCTTCCTTTTGTTTATTCATTCCTATCTTTGCCTCAATTTGTGGATTTCATAGTTACATCAAATCTGCCGCTGTAATCATGAAATTCCCCCACGGGCATCATTAAACTTACATCTGAGCTCATTTCATCTCCACCATGTGTTTCCTCATCCAGCACTGGTCTGTTAGGGTGAAGGTCCAGCAGGGCTAAAATGAAGGGAGAGTTCACTGGCTCTTATCCCAGTTTGGATGCCATGTGGAGTGGGGTTTGGAAAGGAAGCTTCTGACCCTCAATGCCAGCTAAGCCCCCACAATCTGTTCTCTCAGCTAGTGACAACTGTTTGCATGTGTGGCTTTGACCAAAAAAATAATAATAAAAAACCCCAAACAACTGTTGTGTGAATATGTCAGTATGGTAGTGTATGTGTATGTGACACCACCAACAGAGACAGAATGATTGTATTTAACAGAATAGAGGACTGTGGGACAACTGACAGTGTGTGTGACGCATGTTGACAGGCTGACGCAGGCTGTGTGTGTGTGTGTGTGTGTGTGTGTTTGAAGAAGAGTATTTACCTTGGTGATGTGTCATAACAGCTTATTGCCAAGATGAAGGTCACTGTGTCTTTGAGGATCACTGTGAGTAACTCTGGGTATAGCACGCACAGCCCTCTCTCTCTCTCTCTCTCTCTCTCTCTCTCTGCAGTCTATCTCAGTGCTGTTGTCTCTCGCCTTCTCATTTTTGGTTAAAAACAGATGACTCAATTAACAGACACATTCTATATTTCCTAAAAAGCATTTGCATTGATTTAAGATTACGTTCATGGAGACATACCCAGATAAGTGACAGAATGGGAACGTGGTCTTAGACTCTGTTTTATATGGAAGTTCAGGATTGCCGAAGATAAAAACAAGTAATTTAGTCAAATTGAATTTTTATTTTAATTTTATTTTACTTATCATTTTGGCACACATGGTGTGTTTGACCAGACTGCCATGCAATTTAATTTGAAGCTATAGCCCCCAGAGGACCCCTGTGACCACCATCAGCCAAAATTTTCCCCCTGATGAACATTGCTAAGAGAATGAGAATGATTCTGAAAGCTTTTGGTGACCCTAATCCTGACATAGATAAAATATCACGTAGTCGCATGGCATAATTTACAGAACACATTCTGTTTCCTAAAGGGATAAAACCCTTATTTTTTATGATTTTTATCTCTCATGACCTTTTCTCTCACCCTACATTTTTCGGCCCTCTACTAATAAGGATCTAAGAATAGCAGAATGGTCTCTAGGGGATACTAGAAAGTCTTAACGCTATTAAGCCCCTTTCAAACATGCACCACATTACATGAGTTGCATGTCACGTGAAGAAAATCACTTTCATTTAAAAACGGGCCAATAAAACTACAAACATCACATTAACAGTCGGACAGCAGCAGATTATATTTATCGTAAGATAGTTAATGCACATTTTGTCCCATCGTCTTAGAATAATTATGACAAAGTTTCTCAAGCATAAAAATAAAATCTTGAAATTGTTTGCCATTTAATTCAAATTTATTTCGCACAGCTCCAATAAAACTTTAATAATAATAATAACATCAGAAGAACCAGCGGCAGCTTTATGGAACATTTATGTAACGGGGACATGCTTTATGTTTGAGTGCCAGAAAGTCATTAAACAGATATATCAATTAAAGCCAACAATATGTATTTCATGTCTGAAAAGAGCCTTAGATGTGTGGCTTCCAAATAGACTTGAGTTGAAGCTTGCTCTCTTTTTGTTCTCCATCATAATGAAACAAAACTATAAGCTTAGTCTCACATTGTCTTCCCAATCCAGTTAACAACCATGGCACGCACACACACACACACACACACACACACACACACACACACACACACACACACACACACACACTGTTATAACCATTCTTGACTGTCCTCAACCTTCTGCTGCTTGCCCACATTGAATTACTACATACAAAATAATTATTATAGTTTTTAGGCTTGTGTTGTTTTGTATTGTCGTCACGCCCATGTTAATGCATGTACGCACAACATTAATATACTTGAAAAAGTCATGGCCTGCGGTGTGATGCTGAGCTCTGCTTTGTATTCAAATGTACTGACACATGATGTAACTTTCTTCCCTCGACATCAAAGGGTTAAACACACCTGCATCTGCGTCTCCCTGTGCAGCCCGCGGCCCCTCAGAGATGAAGGCGCAAACAGAGTGCGTGTCTTGTGTGTATGAGTGACAAGCAGAGATGGAGTAAATGTATCTGAGTGTGTTTGCGAACAGTATCTGTAAATGTATGTGAGTGCAGTTAATTCCCCCGGGGTTTCAAACACTGCACAGCGTCAGGATATTTTTAAGGCTGCGATCGCAGCCTGGCTGAAGTGGCAAAGCTGTGAAACAAGGGTGTGTGAGCGGGGAAGGTTCACTTCCTGTTATCACTGTCAGTCAGCTTTCCTGCTGTAGGTGTGTCGGTACAACGGAGTTGAGAATGCCTGAATGCGCTGCATTCAAGGTCATATGAAGCCTATTTAACACGCATGTACATGCCATGATTATAGTTTTTCTTTGTCAAAAGGAAAATACAACCACTGGGATTGCGTTACCATTAGGAAAAATTAACACATTAAGAGCCCATCACACAAAGTGGCACTGGAAGTGTCCTTTTGATGTTGCTAGGCAACTGCAAAGTCAGCTGCTGTCAAGCACGTGTTTTTCTACAATACACTGCATATAAAAATGGACGTAGTGAGGTGTGACATCACATCGCATTATGTCATCTTTTCAGTTTGGAGCCAGGATCTTCCAAATAAGGAGTGTGGGGGTGTGGCCTTTCATGCTCTGGAAACACGCCCAAGCTAATGCAGGTTTACTGGGAACACCGAGCACTGACCACCTGGGGTAACGTTAGCTACTTTAACTAAATTGTGCCAACAGGACAGATATTGTACACAAGTAACATTAAAGTTAAATATAATAACAAATAATGAGACAGTTGCCTGACTCAATCTGAGTCAATCAACATCCAAACGGCTGACATCAAAGCTACTATGAGCCTTCAGATCTTATTAATGGAGCAATAATTTTTAAAATGCACCAGCACACATATTAGATGGCCTGAATTTAGCAATATTAATAACAATAATGATAACATTTTTATTTCTATAGCACTGAAATGGTGAAATTAAAAGCATGAGTCAAAGACACGTAGAGCACCTCTATAAAAGTGCTTTTTGTAGAGGAGATTTGAAAGTGTGAAGGGAGGATATTCCATCATTTCGGAGCCCTGATTGAGGCCCCAAAATCAGAATCTTGGAGCATGAGTGAAGACACGCCAGATTAATTGATATTGATAAAAATCAATTGTAAAATTGAGAAGCAGCCAGGGGAAGGATGCCAGAAATGGGTTTATGTGATGTTGTCTATTAAAGATGATTGAGACCATGACGACTGAATATATGAAAACAAATATCGACATAGTATTTCTGTAGAGAAGTTTTAAATGGGATCGAGGGGTTTTTCGGAGCCACCATTGAACAGCCATCAGCAGCATTGCACTAAGGTACATAACTTCAACATCGGCTTCAGCCTCAAGCCTTGGTAGAAGCCACTTGGTTCTTACATGTCCCTATTTAGGCAGAGATAGAAGTCCCTCCCTTAAGTGTAACCTCACTGAGGTCCACTTCACCTTGACCTCAGTGTAACCACGTCCTGCTACATACCCAAACTTAACCATTTACCTCATTTCCAACAGCTGTAGGCAGCTGTTTCTGATAAACCCACTGTATACTACCTGCCCAGCACCTGATGACTGACAAGGGTAGTAACATACTGGAGCATGTAGCAGAACCACATCATTTTCTCTGGAGTTGGTAAACACCAAAACAGCAATTATTTGCTAACAAGTTGGCTGAACTGACTATGAAAAGGTGATGATAATAAGTACCGTATATGTTTAAAGCGTGTGTCCCAAAGCCGGAAAAATAAAAATCTATGAATGCAGTTTTAAACATTTTATTTTTAAGGCCTGCTCACACCAGCAATAAAAACAATACATTTTTGCAGAATCGGTTCAGTTCAATGGAATCGCTCCACAATCACTTGAAATTTGCTGACAAATCAATACAGTGAAAGAGCATTGAAGGGAGTAACATCTGTAACATCCCTAAAACCATATCCAGGGATGGTTAAGTGTATTTTCTATTGGGCACTTACTGATACCGATGTCTTTTTTATTAAATGAACATCTGATTAATAGTCGCTATCCTGTTCTATCCAGCCTGCTGTACTGCACACGCATGCATGTGTGTTTGTGGAAACCCTGCAGAAACACAGTTGCTTTGTTGCTAATGGAGGCAATATCACCAAGGGACAATTAACTTGACACTAGCGTCAATGCAGAGAGAGAGAGAGAGAGAGAGAGAGAGAGAGAGAGAGAGATGCAGTATGTGGGTGTATGCTCATGCTCATGGCTGAACAACACTCTAATTTCCTGCTAGAGGCTCGCAGGGTATATGTTTGTGTGTGTTTGTGTGTGTTTGTGGTTATACAGTAGTTCATGCTCCACTGGTACTTTCTTACCTCAGTACAACTCAATCCAGGAAAGCCTATTTACAGCACTTAGCACACACATTACATTCAGGAAGAGACAGATTACTAAGAGAGTGCGGCTGATGCACAATATCCTCTGTGGAGTCCAGGATTCACTAGAATACACATTGTACCTTTATGCATATGTCAGCAACTTTGTGTGAGGATTCATACAGCAGTGATGTTTGGTTTGAGCTAATTCAATGTGCTACCACAGCTGCTATTCACTCTTTCTTATATCAAAAATGAATCTTGGAACTGGGGATTTTGTGTTTTGTAATTTTAGAAATCCATTAGTTTGCACCTGAGACTAGTTAGACACCAGAAGCCAAGGTTCTCAGCAGCTGCAACCAGTATTATTTCTATTTCTGTTCATTCAGCAAGTACATGGACACATTTGGCATCAACTTAAAACATAAATGTGTGTGTGTCACATATTTTCACTTGATTATACACAGATTTGACAGTGCATCTACGTGTACTTAAGTAATGAGTTTATTCAGAGAAACCAGGTTGGTGATAATCTTGGTAATCTTGGATCCCACTTACATGCACTGTAGTAACACGGTTATTGTAAATCTGTCTATATCAATATCAATATCAATAACCAGTGAAGCGTGACAGTGTTTGAATTCAGTGTTCAGCAGTGGAAACACACTTATTTAGGTTTCTTCACGTGACTTTGTGTTAGTTTCAGTTGTAGCTTGAATTTGGATGGCATTACATTAAATACAAGAACATGTTGCTCTATGTAATGATATTGACTTTCATCCATCCATCGATCCATCGATCCCAAAAAAATAAATAAATCTATGAATTAAACATGTACAATGTACAAAGTACAATAAAGTTCATTTGTTCATTTGTTTGTCTTGTCTTATTTTAGTTGAATGTTGAATAATTCAGTTAATTGGGTGTAAATAGCGGTGGAGTAGCCAGAAATTACATCAGGTGATCAGCCATCCAGATGTAGCTCACTGATGTTTATTTGCTTGTGTGTATGTGTGTGTGTGTGTGTGTGTGTGTGTATTTCCTACCAGTAACCATGTTTGACACCAGAATTGAGTGAATCCAATTAGGTGAAACAAGACGCCTCTTTTTTACAGCATTCACTTTGTGATGTTGGCTGATAGAGATGGTACATTTTGGCTTAAATATGTTGCCTGCTGCAGGTTTACTATATAGTCTTAGAAGGAGTCTTAGAATATTTGGCAGGAAAGTCATTATGTCTTGATCTGTGGGTCTAGTGCATTATAGGATGGTACAGTACAGCAAGATCAGGGACACGCATATGCAAATGCATGTATGATAACACACACACGCACACTATGGTGAGACAGTCTGGGAGGTCAAGGGAAGTTAGGCTGAAGCTGGCAGCTTGTGTGGGTGTGTGCAAGTACAGGCTATGTATGTAAACGTGTGTGTGTGTGTGTGTGTGTGTGTGTGTGTGTGTGTATGATCAGAGGTCCTGTGTTAAGGACAGGCCTGCTAACTAGGCCAACAGCTGCTTCCCTGGCAATTCATCTCCAGTCAGCTTTGAAGCCATTTTTTCTCCCTATTATTTGAACACAGCATCATTTTGCATATTAATGGAGTTTATATTCTAGTACACAGACCGCCATATACATGCAAACACCACACACACATATTAAAAACTCCTTTGTAGAAGCGCGCACACATTCAAAATACAATAGTGCAGGTGTCGGCCCCGAGCCTGCTTTATGTGTTATGTATTCAAATAAATGCAGGATATTCACTGTTGTGTGTGTGTGTGTGTGTGTGTGTGTAGCAGCAGTGTGTGGTTTTGATTGTTTCTGCACCACAGAAATTAGACTTAGTTTAAATTCAGATAAAATGCCGCTCCGTCTCTGCCACCTATTGTGTGAGTGTGTGTGTGTGTGTGTCCTTTGATGGCCAGTTCTCTCGTTCAAAGAGATCTTTCATTTCTGTTCTTGCTATTCACCCTTTCTTCAAAAGAAAATCAAGAAACAAAATGCTGGAAAACACACACACACACACACACACTGTATTCTTCTCTCTTTCTTCTTATTCTCCATCTCTCCCTTCCTCCATCCATCATTCTCTCTGACACACACAGTGAGGTGCATTGAAGCGAAGCAGAGCACACAGCTGTGAACCAGCCCAAAGGCCTGTACTTCCCTCTGTGTGTGTGTGTGTGTGTGTGTTTCTCTGAAAGCCAGAGGCGTAAGCAGGTCAACATGAGAACGAGGAGAGTATAAGTGTATGAGAAAGAGAAAGAGAGAGAGGTGGTACAGTACAGGTTGATCCAAAAAACTGTCTGTGTTTGGCTTTAATTAGAAAAACTCACACATGCTGGAAAACTAACACACACACACACACACACATAGAGAGTGGTTAAGATGTGTTTGAGGGGTGATAAATGATCACAGTCAGTAGTCAGCTTCTCTTCCTCTCTGCAGCTGTTCTGCCTCATGCTCACATTAAGCTGGACTGTGTCACTGTTGTACAGTAAGCTCGCAGCAGTGTGTATTCTCCCGTGGCAGTCTTGATGTGTGTGTGTGTGTGTGTGTGTGTGTCATGAATATACCACCTACACTGTCCAGTCTTGACTGCTTCAGGGACACCTGCGGCAGACAAATCTGCCCCCTGTTATCTGAATTTTTTGCATTTTGATTTGGACACTATATTACTCTTAGACATAATAAATCAAAGCTAAGCTGGAGGATAAAGCCACAAATATGAATACAAAACACTGATAACAGAGAAACGAGAGCGCACTTTCTAGCATTTTACATGGTCTTCATCACTGATTCAGCACGCGTCGTTTGACATTTCAGGATACAACACTATCCTATGTTCCAAGCCTGGTCTAAAAGTTGCTGTTGTGAGGTTTATTGATGGATTCGACACTGGTGACGTTTGTTGTCTGCTCCTCTCACCTCAAGACAAACTGCCGAGTCTGTTTTCATTTATTAAACAACGGTCTGTGATTTTATTTCGGTCACTAAAATATGAAATATAAGTTCTTGGCTTAATCCTATACTGTTCCTTGACACGCCCAATGTTTGTTATTGGCGTCAAATGTGTAATATAACAACTTTGTCCAAATGTATAAATCCAGTTGACATTAAGAAATGTTGATGTGGCGTGTGGAGAGTGAAATCTCAGACATCACTGTCCCTCTGCTGCTTCCGCTAAAGAGCAGCTGGTAGTGGATCAGAGCCAAATTCTCCATCAATTTATATTACAGCTTCTCTTTTCGCTCATCAGTGTAATCATGCGTTTGGTAGACAGTGACAGTGCCCGGTTCTGTTTCCTATCGACTGTCGCGTCAGTCAGCTTCAAGTGTGATGCTGGTCACAGAGAACCGAAAGGAAAACCCGCAGCCGCTTCTTCGTTGTCAACACAGTAGACATACAGTTGTCTCGAATGCTGCATTCTCATAATCATTACAGCGGAGATGGAGCTGTCAAGGTTTGTAACTGACAGTGAAGCTCCTGTTTTCCCTGCACTCATGCAATAAGACGTTTTTATGTTTCCCTGGAAATAATTGCAATAAACTATATTACTTCAAGACCATTTTATGCCAGTGATATAAATATAATAGCACAACAACACAAGTACACCCTTTCAATGAGCAATTAACTCTTAATTCTTTTTTAATATCTGAAGAATAGTCTGACATTGTAATTAAAATGTGAAGATATCTGGTTAGTCGGGTTTGTCTACACATTGCATTGCAAACAGTGATCAGTAATGGGCTTTTGTTGGGTTTGGTAAAGGGGTAGCCATGTATCTATAGACTGTACGATAAGTCAATATATGGACATGATAATGTCAATAATTCAGTTATTGTACAATAATTCGATAATGTAATTATCATGACAGGCCTAGACTGACATATTGATGGTAGCTGTCACAAAAAGAAAGGACAGGGGAGGATTATGGGTAACAGGAAATGGTGCCAGTGCCTGCCCAACCATGGAAGGAAGTCTGTTTCCTTATGCAGAGTGATGTGTTACACTTGGTGTGTGTGTGTGTCTGTGTGTGTGTGTGTGTATTTGGAATAACTATCAGAAAACTCCATGGCTCATTAAAAGACTGCCAAGTCACATACAAACACTTTCTCAGACACGCACACACATACACAAACATACATAGCCATGAGTAGTGCCATTGATTGAACCATTGACTATTTCTATTGATTTCTTTTGCAGCTCTAATATCTGCTGGTTGCTGCACCAACTCCTGTAGGAGTGTAAAGCTTTGGGACAGGTGAGTCACACATAACTACGCACACACACACACACACACACACACACACACAAGCAAACACATGTACAGTAAGAAAGTTACAACCGTACACTAAATGAGACTGAGGAGCCGATATTTACTCTTCTTTTACCTCCACAGTTTGTATTGCAGGCTCTCTGCAATACAAGACAATATAGCTAGTAAATTGACCTGTATGTACAAAAATGGCGGATTGCCCCTTTTTGCTATTATAAAATAATATGGAGTAGTGCAGTGTTAATTAGTGGTTAATGTTTAAAGCTATAATCCAGTGTGTGGACACTTTTAATCAGTCGTCTTGTAACTGACCTGAAATCATGATATGGAATATGTACATAAAGATAGCAAAAACACATTTTCTATCTCCGTCTGACTGTTAAAGTTCCCATCAGCCTCAGCTGTAGCTTATTGTTAGTGCTAATTAGCACATGTTAGCATGCTAAGACTAAATGTAGCTACACACTAACATCAGCAACATTGTTACTGTGAGTTAGCATGTTAGCATGCCGGTATTAGCGTTTAGCTCAAGTACAGCCTCGTAGAGCTGCTAGCGTGGCTGTAGACTTTCTCAAAATATACAAAGATGTAAAATATATTTCTATAAATCGCACCTCTCTACATGTTAGTCTAAATGGACAATGGGCCCCAATATGGCCATTTACTTGAATGATGCACAAGCACAAGATGCCTTAAGCATATACCACATTTGCTTTGCCCACTGAATAGCACAATAGTGTTTTTCACACTGGCCCTGCACACAAATGCTTGCTTGGCACATAGTATACTTTATATTGAAATGACAATTTTCTATTTATTTTGCACATAAAACTTTTATGTTATGCAACATAAAAACTTAATGGATGGAAAATTCAGACTAGAAAAGTCATAATATAACTTGTTTGAAGTTCCAGGTGTCAACAGTTTATATTGTTTGTTTAGGTATATGGGAAAAATGGCAGGATGGTTACTACACATGCCGCAATGTAACCGCAATGTCCCCAGTTCAATTCTAGCCAGAGACCTGTTGCATGTCATACCTATCTCTCACCTTGTTTCCTGTCAATGCCAAAAAAAGGCAGCACTGCTTCCAGCTGCCTTCATACACCCATGGCAGTAAAGGACAAGGCTCTTTGTGTGTGTGTGTGTGTGTGTGTGTGTTTGTGTCAGTACGAGAGGTCACCCTGGCGTGACCTTTACTTTAATGCATTGGCTGCAGGGTGAGTGATGGCGCTGAGTTAATATTTAATGATGAAGCAGTTCTTAATGGGTGAATAAATCAGCCTCCATCTTTACCTGGACTGGACAGATCCCTGCATTCTGCTGAGCACAGGATCCACACACACACACACACACACACACACACACGCGCATATAAGTATGCAGTAACTGCACTGTTTCCCTCTTATCTTCCAGCTTTGATACCTCCTGACCATGACATGCCTCTTGATCAGATGCTGCTGCGACAACACACACCCCAAAGAGAGAAAAAGAAGGCTATTAGCAAGATGGATGGATGGAAGGACGAGTGGATTGATGCACAACTTGGTGGATAAATGATCGTGAAATTCAAAAACAAGCAGTGAAGGGGCGAGGGAGCAGACAAGTGATGCAAGGCGACAACGTGGCATAACACTGGGAACACCTGAACACTCTCTCTGCCCTGTCTGCTGCTGCTGCTGCTGCTGCTGCTATGCATTTCCTGTGGATCGACCTGAGAAAAGCATGAATGTCCTTGTTCCGACAGAGAGAGAGAGGCTCGTCCCTGCATTGCCAAAATGAAGAAAGGGAAAGAATATTAAGACATGCTGAGAATCTTTGTGTTGCCAACAAAATAGTCCTACCTCTTTGGAAAGACAGAGACCTTCTGTATATGGAAGAGTAACACTGGAGGTCACAGCCCTTTCTCTGAAAAATCACAATGCCAGTGATTTTAAAACTGTATAAATACCCAACATATGATAATAGTAATTGCTTTTTCAAAGTCTTTGTGGACCTAAAATTAAAGCACAAAAGGTGTTACTGAGTCATTTTAACTTTAAAGGAAGCTGTTTTATTAGACATGTTAAAGAATAATTCCAGTTTAATACAACTTGGGTCTTATTTTGGTAGTTTTGGCCATCATCATTATAATAACACTATACTCACCAAAATAATTGCGGAGCTTTCCATCTATGTGGTTTAGAGTTTAGTTTCGCTCGCACATTCCTGTTCTTACATTCATCGAAAGCTGCAACTGTTTAGGCAAAAACGCAGTTTTGAATACATATTTTAATAAAATGCCGAATTTCCATCCGGTTCAGTTCCACCATTGCAGCAGACTGAATATGTGCGGGGTTTAGCCTGTTGGGACTGTCATACAAAGCTAGACGTGTGATGATGTCATCTTGGACTCTGGGGAATTGGAAATTGAGAAAAAATCGACAGATTAATCATTAATAAATATTACTTGCGACAGTCTCAGACTTATTACTGTTTATTTATCGCTTTCAGAGCCACTTTAAAGCTGTGATGTAGCTGATATCACAAACCAACCATTTTCTGCTGACGCTGTTCTACATTAAAAGCTTTCCACCCACTAACAACTGGAAGGTTTTCAATATAAAACAATCAGAGGAAATGCTGAAAAAGTTAGTCTACACAACAATATATGGACCTATTCAGTGCTGTCAGTAGAATCTGGATATGAACCAGGGCACCAACAATATACCATCAAGCTGTCTTATGGAAAACCATGTAAATATAATAGAATATAATAGAAGTTCAACCAGGAAACTGAAAACCATGATGGATGTTTACAATGGACAGTTGTGGCAAAAAAAAAGCCCCATGTAACTTAACCAAATATAAAGGGTTCGGTTAAACTCCAGCTTGGGGAGTATAGTGTTACTGACAGGAATAATGGCCAAAATGACAACAATAAAAGCCAGATCATAATAAAGTGTAATTCTCCCTTTGAACATATAATCAGGTCGAAATTACAATTGCACAAACGCAGTTAATATAAATTGCTCAAATTTGACACAGCGGTTACCAGCACAGCTAGCGTTTACCTCCTGTCTGCAGAACATAAGCTAACAGAGAAGCAAACAAGTCCCTGTTGCCATATTTAGAAGTATGTAGCTTCTGTTTTTTATTTTATTTTATTTTATTTTATTTTATTTTATTTTATTTTATTTTATTTTATTTTATTTTATTTTATTTTATTTTATTTTATTTTATTTTATTTTGTTCCAGTGTAATTATGAGGCGTGTAGCCAGGGTGCTGTAATTTAAAGGGTTGCAGAGAGAACAAATAGAGCGAGGGGATTTAAATATGTTCATGTTCAGAGGAGAAGAAAAGGTTTGCTCATTTTTGTGCTTTTGTGTCCAGGTCCATTCCTATACCGACAGTGTTATTCTACACCTTGTGTCAGCGTTCAGTCATATATATATATATATATATATATACATGGTGCCTGTGTGTTTTCCACACTCCCAGGTACAGTATCTGGTCATGGACAACCATGTTATCACAGCATGTTAAAGAGATGAAGAGATGAGGAAAAGACGAGGGCTGTATAGTAGATATTAATAAAACGGACATTTGAGAGTCTTTAGCTTCTGTTTGAGGGGTGTACGGTTATACAGTTATATACAGTTATAAGAGGAATTTAAATAAAATCCTTGATGATCCTTGAATGATTGGACCGCTAGAAGTGCGCAGGGCTTTATCAGTAAGGAAGACAATGAGTGAATGAATTGGACCTTAGCCACAATGTTTTAGACATGAAAACAATGTGTTTGCCCACTGATATCTAAACACACATCACTTCATATCTCTCTCCGTATTTCTCTACTAGCTGCTACTACCAACAAAAATGGTCACGTGACATTTTTATTTTTATGTGACTGCTGATACTCACCCGAAGTGTAGGATGAATCAGCAAACATTAGAAACCATTTTACAGGAAGAGAAAGGACGGGGATTTTTTTTATGTAAAAATAACCTGATATTGATTTTTGTGACATATTTGGCATATAAGATAGAGAGAGAGAGAGAGAGAGAGAGAGAGAGAGAGAGAGAGAGAGAGATACATGAGCAATACAACACAGGGAGGCAGGAATAAAAGTGGGAAAATGATTCCATTTCACGGGGCCTTTAACTCTCAAAGTTATTTTCAGTTTTTCAAGATGATTAACATTTCTGGGTCTGAAATCATTTTATCGCATTATCTTCTCTATGATGCTACAGTGGGAAAGACTTCTGATACTATATTAAATATGGAGAGCTAACATTGGATTAGGGCTCAACAATATAAAAATATCTATTTGCAACTTTTTTGGGGGGAATTTAACTGAATTTGAAATGATTTTCAATAAATCACAGGCCTGTATGTGTTTCCATAGTTGACACAGTTATCTTGTTCCCACATCAGTTGATTCGGGTGAAATGATCCAGTTCCTGTCAAGCTCCTCTCAACGTCTGGAAGTCAACGTCTGAGTGAGCTTGATCCTCAACAGCAGACGCTACATTACATTTGTGGTGCACTTGCCCTTTTAATAAAATTTCAAATCAAAAGTAGCGTTACATTTACTTGAACATTCACAGAACCATCATTTAAGACATTGCGTAAGTTATAATGAAGAGAAATATAAATTGATCTTGTTCAAATCCTAATTTCAAAATAAAAACTTAATTTTTTTTTCATCCTACCATCTGATACGCCACTGGTTATACAAAGCATTTATTTGAATTAATGACAGATTTAAACACCTATTTGTACTGGATGGGAGTGGGCCTGTGTGGAGACCCTTTGGAATTAATGGATAAATGTTACCACATACACACTGCATTTGTGTATTGCTTTCACAGAGGAAAAGGCCCTCACTGAGAGCACAGACGCAGACAACTTCAAGGTCAACACTTACTGACTTAACAAAGCAGAACTCGAGGTCTGTGTTGAAAAGCTGTCCGTTCGACATCCTCCACTGCCCGTGTGTTCTGTGACAGGAAGCTCAGTTTCAGCAGGATTAGTGTTAGCGGACGATGTTAGTGGGATAAGAAGAAATAATCAAGATGTGTTGTCCTAATAAAAGTGATGATTGGATGTGCTACTTGGTGCATACACACATGCATTTATCCTGAATCCTTACTGTATAACCTCTTTACCTTGTGAGTTCTTCTTTTTTTTATTTTTTAGGTTTGGTGAAAGATATAACAAGACTGGAAGTATAATATATTATCAAAGACCATTATGTTTTTAAAAAGTCAAGAGTAGTATATCTGCTTAGTTTTATAAATATATAACTACAGTTATTATTTTTGACTTATTGGTATTATATAACTAATTACTATATCCAGAGATGTATGTAGAAACTAATAAACTGTGTCTTTATGTAAAAACTTGTGCTTAAAGTGCGTCTTTGTGCATTTATTTGCAACACACACACACACACACACACGCACGCAAACAACCACATTTCCTAAATCGGTAAATTATTTCTTTTATGCTTGCAGTCTGAACATGGAGGCTGATAATCCTCCAGCAGCAGCGACCCTTTAACCTCGTGTAATGTTCTTTACATCATTCTTGGAGAATTTCAAACACAACGTAATGCATTGCATTCTGGGACGTATGGCGTGCTAATAAGCTAACTGCGTGTCTTATCTTGAACGGCTGGATAAAATGCCATTTGTGCTACTTTATGATGATGACTCTCGCTGCTCTGTGGCAATGTCAGAGTTAGCTTGTGGAGCACACACTGCTGCCCCATCAATAACATCACTTACAGTGTGTGTGTGTGTGTGTGTGTGTGTACAGTAAGCACATCAGGCATTCTTTATTTATTCATTCCATTACAGCAGTTGTATATGTATATTTCTCTGGATGTGTGTGTGTGTGTGTGTGTGTGTGTGTGTGCTCTCTGTACAGTGAACAGATTGATTTGTGGCTGGAAGGCTGCCAGAGGAAATGGTCCCCTATTATTTATTAGGATGGCAACGGATCAAACAAATTTGAATATGAGCCACCCACGCAGCTCTCCTCCACACACACACGCACACACACGCGCGCACACACACACACACACACACACACACACACACACACACAGCAGAATGATATAGCAAACCTGTTTACCCATCACTCCCTCTTTCTTTTCTCTTTATTTCTCTCTCACAGTAGAGACAGTGATATGCTTATTAAGGTTTGTCACTGTCAGCAATACAGAATATACAAACTATCACTCTATCTCCCTTATACTACACTCACACATACACACACACACACACACACACAGTGTAACGCACTTGTAGCTTCCCTCTGCAATGCAGCAGTGCTGGGCTTCCTCTGTCAGTATGCCAGTATACCAGTCTGTCCCAGTTCCGTGTGTGTGTGTGTGTGTGTGTGTGTGAGTCACCCGGTCTGCTTATCAGTCTGTCTCTGTCCCGGTCTCACAGCACCCACACATCTCATCATTCCTTATAAGATAAGGCAAAAATAAGCCTTGGGCTTAAGCCGATTCCTTTTTCAGCCAATGCTTATGTGAATTATATTGTTAGAAATAGATCAGTGTAAACATGCATTATGTTGTTCCAAACTACACATTCATTCATATAGCCTGTAATTTACAGTAAAAGGTCTCAGTGTTATCTTAGTCACTGAGTGAGCTGAGAGGGAGGGTCGGGTCTCTGTTCAAACTGGGACAGGAAACCTGCAAACCCCTAATGGGGCCCTGATATGTTTCACATCAGCAGATTTATGGATGCCAATATTATCTTTAAAAAAAAATATCCAAAGAACACCAGTGATGTTGCTAAACTGATCACAAGTCATCATTTCTGTCTGTTAAAGTTAGCATGGCACGCTAAAATGATATTTTATATGTCGTAAAGATGAGCATTCTACCCATGGGAATCATAACTGTAATCATTTATTATATATTTTGCGTAGGACCAGATCCAGAGGGATGGAAGCAGCTGCTCTGAACCAGAACCGAGTTATTTCTACATACATTAAAATTCAAATTCAACATTGCGACTGGTCAAGGTTTGCAGCCTTTCTGTTTTTCATGAATTTACTGAGGTTGATATACAGTATAGGCGAGGACCATAAGGGAAGGCTTGATTGTCTTTTAAAGTCATAATACACATGCAGGCATAATTTTAATGTAATTCTGCATTACTGTCCACCCAAGACAAATGACAAGATCGGTCATTCATGTAAAATGCTATTACACTACTGCATTGTGTTTATGGCAGGAGCAGAGGAAGAAATCTAGTGATGTTATTATAGCAGAAAAGTCCACTTAAGGTGGTATGATGTATTACCTACAATTTTACAGTCATACTGACATAAGTAACTATAACATCATATGATACAATATGACACCATACAATCAGCATCCTAGAAATGATATTGGATATGGAGATTCTGCAGATCATTGTTTGCTTGCAGGGTTCAAAGCAGGAAGTAGTATAGTGCAATTGTTCTAGCGATATTATCTTATAACCCACAATACAGCAGCACTTACAACCAGAACATGAATTATTTCTTTTCACTCATGATTCATATTTGAATGACATCGCCTCCGTTTTTCCTTCCCTGTCACAAGTCTGTATATGTTGTATTTTATTATTTTATTTTTCTTATGCTTTTAAATCTCTTTAAATCTGAATCTTTAAGCCAGCCTTAGAGAACAAACACTCAACCACTACACCGCCGTATGGGTAACACCATAAACCAGGCATACATTCTATTACATGAAAATATGGAGCATGCGTGTTTAT
This sequence comes from Pampus argenteus, assembly GCA_036937835.1. Taxonomy (NCBI): domain Eukaryota; kingdom Metazoa; phylum Chordata; class Actinopteri; order Scombriformes; family Stromateidae; genus Pampus; species Pampus argenteus. The sequence continues at coordinate 19,700,429 of CM072871.1, read as the reverse complement.
ATCACACCATATATGATATATCACAATAAAATTCCATATTTCTGCTGCCACACAAATAAATGAGGGGTTTTTGTATATAAAAACATGCAGCAGGACCATGTACATTATGATATAATAAAATGTGACATGCCAACTGTCCAACTTAGATTTGAATGTAGTTTACAGGCCAAGTATGTAAGCCACTGATTTGCTTGGACCTCCTACTGCAAGCCCTGAGGCAGAGGGCCTATTTTGGGTTTTGGCATGCAGATCTGGAGAAGTGGGCAGTTTGATGTCATTTAAACTGCTTTCTTTCTTTCTTTCTTTCTTTCTTTGTTCTGAATGGGCAGTCATAAGTGAGCGATGGGCAGTGAGGCAGATAGTAAAGCTAAATGTAGGCATATCCTGTGCACATTTGTCCCTCACACACACACACACACACACTCCTCTCTGCCTCATTGACCCTGCTTGTTCTTACATAATTGTCCGCTGATCCGTGAACAACTGCTGGCTAACATGACCCCGTCATGATGGAAACAGACCTAAACTCTCCTCCTGTGCCGTGATGTGATTATCAGCGTTTCCACTGGTTTAGTCTCAGTAACTGGGCTCCACTAATCCCGGCTTGTAAAAAACACATTTCCCAGGAGCCACTGCTCCAAGCACCAATCATTTGTCGACGAGAAAACTGTTCTGACTTAGAGAAATGGTGTGCATCCTTTCTTCACATTTTATATCCCAAATGTCAAATGACGGGATGCAAAATAGACATCACCTTGCATTACGCCATATGAGATATTCTGTTCTTCTGTCCCTATGATGCAGGACAGATTCTCTCTGCTTAGGGGAGTGTGCATTTTGCTGTGTTTTATCTGTGTATTTGTATGGGTGGTTGTGTAGGCGTGTTAGACACAGCAGCTTGTCAGTTTGTATCAGAAATGTACACTGCTACAAGCTGCACTCTCTGCTACCACAACAGTAACGCTCCTAGAGAGATCCTCCTCAGATGATTAAAAGGTGGTCAGTACAAGCCCTGTGATTAAGTGTTCATTCAAACAGAAATGTATTAAGTAGATCAGCATTGCAGCTAACCAGTTACTTGTTAACTACTCGGCAACATGCTAGTGCTAGCCAGCTACAGTAGCCGGTCATCAAAGCTTGCTGCCAGCCTGTTAGCAACCATAGTCATGACATGTATCTGCAGAGTCACAGTGACTTCAAACCAGCAAACCAGCCAGTGGAAGGTATATGGCAAAGCAAACATGATAGATACTTCATTGAAGTTGATCGCACCATGCTAAAGCTCAGAGATGATTGGCTGCAACCGTTGACATGTGCTGAGGGGTTTTGTGGCCAACATGATCAGCCATATGAAGGAGGTGGAGATCGGGGTCCATGTTCAAAGACTGAAATTTCAGTGTTACAAATGTGAGAAAGCATTAGCCAATAGAGGGAAATGGCTTCAAACGCTGCAGCAGGTCTTCTAACTTCAGGCAGAGAGCCATATTCTAGCATGTCTGGTTACCTGCTTAAGTCATGCTTGCATGGCTGAAATTGCTAAGACACAAGCACACCAATAAAAATATAGATCATCTACTTATTTCTTATCAATGTACTTTCCATCGCTGCTCCATTGGTGTTGATCATTATTTACTATTATATATTGACTTGATCAAAAGAAGGGATGTGTAAATGTCTATCGGGCATCATACATTTAACTTAACAGGACACAATAAGGCCTCTCCAGAGGTGAGTGAGAGGTGAATTACAAGTATGTGAGGTATCAGATATGGCACCTTCACAGCAGAAGTGCAAGGTATCTTTTATCCTGAAGATTTGGAGTGGAGCCACAACAGGCTCCTGGAGGCTGGAAGCGGTGGGAAAACGGGGTTGAGGCAGGCTGGGGAAGAGGCAACGGGTACTGTAGAGAGACACAGAACCAAACACTTTCCCTGTTTTAAGACTTGTCTGTGTAACTTTATAGCCAAGCGTGACGATGCTCATTCCTTCCAGCTGTATTGAGATCAGAGCATTCATAGTGCAGACTGAATGAAAGCAGATATGAGCGACGTCGTGTGCTTAATCACACATTCACTCACTGTGATTGACTACACAGTGACACTGCCGCTACGGGATTATCCAGGACTGCAGATTTATTACTCAGTGAGATTGAAAAAACAAACAAACATCTAAATATTACAACCTCAGGCTGTAAAAGTAACCTAAAACCCAGAAATGTTGATTTAACAATAGTGATCACTGAAAACATTATTTAATATATTATTATAATATATATGATTAATCAGATTTAGTACCACTCTTTGTTAGGACTAACCTTCCCTTTGAATGAGAAAGTGCGTCCAAAACTTTGACTGGTACCATAAATTACTGGTCATTGCACTCTGAGATCAAGCTTTGCTTTTGCAAGAGTCAAGGCTAGAAGATAACACCAGCCACTGGCCTGATTCTTTTACAGGTTTATAAATGTATAGATTTACACCACTTTTATGCATCTTTTCTATCTTTAATAATGTCATGGACAGTATTGGGTAAGTTACTAGTAAATTATAATTAATTCCTGCTTACATATTACTTATTGTAAAAAATAATTACTACTCTGCAGCAAAAGTTACATTACGTGTTACTTTACTTTTGAACCATCAACTCCATCGAAGCCTCTATTAAACAACTCAGTAAACATCACCCTATTCCACATTCGGGTCAGGTTTCCACTGACTGAACCATTTATGAACCGTCTGATCACTCAGTTCTGTATTTGAACAGCCTCGTTCCTTCTATTTTTCTATACGGAATGATTAACCGATCTGATGAAAACCTCTTAAACTCTTGAGTAAGAAATGTTGGCATGAACTGTGGTGAAAGGTTTAGTTTCACACTGATACAAGTTCAGATGATTATGACTTTTTATTTAGCGCCATCATCAGATCAATTTTTCTGTTTGGTAAATACTTTGGTTTACATGCGACGCTTCATTCACACCAAATGTAGGTCATATAAAGGCATTAAACTGAGACTGTTTCATAACCAGATGAAAACTCCTTGCAGTTGCTTTAATACTGTCTATGTGTAAAGGGGACCTTCACGGATGCTATCCGCAGGGACCTGCTCACCTTCTAATCCATCCTTGCCTGTAGAACAATAAAAGGAACATACAGCACTCACTCACACACGTAGCAGAGCGCTCCAGCCTCTTACTTCATTAGGTCTACATAGAGAGATTATTCTTGGCAAAGGCTAATCTTTACTCTAGTAGCTATAATCGGCACCCCCTGACAATAGAGGGAAGCACTGAAGACTTATCACCAAGAAATGAGTCAAGCAATTACTGGCAACGGACACATGGGGAGATAACAAAAAGTCACACACATTCACACACACACACAGAGAAGTGTATGCACACACACAAGAATTCCTCTCTCTCACCCAACGTATGAATGACCTCACTTTCATCTCCACCTCCATCCTTTTTTTTTCCCACAGTGTCATTGGAAAGCGTGACCTCTGCATGTCTACGGGGAAAGTCATTACTCCTATAAATGAAATCCCATTGTTTTAATCTTTACGTTTTGAATCTAAAATTAAGTGTCAGCTGTGACATATGTTCAGTCATTTATGGTCTATTTTAACTCAACGCGTTATCTCACAATAGTCTCATATATTCCCCAACGACTGATGAAGTCTGGTTAGAAAATTCACATGTGCTCTTTCTTCTTTCTTCAATTTCTTGAAGCCAATATCTGTGTCTTGGAGAAAGGCACAATGAAGCAGACAAATCAAACAAGCAAACACAAACAAGCTGATCTGATTGGTTCGCCATCCTGAGCTCATCCTCATCCTGACGGCGGGTTTCGGCACGTGCAGTGAAAAATGATCGTCAAACCAAATGCTTAGAGGTAGGTGATATATGTTTTTATGTAGACGAGTTTCAGAGGTCTTCAATGATGTAAATATATCAGGGCGTGATGTTGTCGAAATCAAAATGTAGTCAACATGCTCAACACACAACACGTTTATTTTGGTTTGAGGTTCAGACAATGTAAAACCATCAACCACCAACCATCACTATCACAATCATTGAGTTTAAAAGTGTATGGATCATAGAAAAACCCCCTGTTGTTACTGTACAGCGGCAGTCGCATCCGATTAAATGAAGACCACAGCAGCTGACGCAGGGTTACATTAGATTACATGCAGTATGTGTCGAGGATCGTGTCACATGATTGAGATCATAGAGAGAGGTGAAACCTATTGACCCTGATACTTAATCCTGCTGAACGCAGACTGACGTGATGTAACACAACCACACACACACACATAGAAAAACAAAGAGAAGACACTTCAGCACACACAATACACCACAATGTAAACTGTTAACATTAGCTCTTCAGTTGGTCGTAAAACAATAAAACATAAGCACAACTCTATGCAAACCCATAGATACCGGTAAAGAACAAATGAGACACAGAATCAGACCAGAATATAACATGGTATTATAAACACACACACACACACACACACACACACACACACACACACACACTGTGGCTCTGTGTGTGAGAGCTAAAGAAAGACCAGAGTGTGTCTCAGTAGCTTTATTGCTTTCTCATCCTTCAGTGTCAGCCGGGGCACCGCTGTCTTGCAATTCTCTGGTCTGGATCCCTCAGCTGCACACTTAAGTCTGTGTGTAAATGAGTGTGTGTGTGCGCGCGTGTGTGTGTGTGAGGATATATGAGGACGACAGTGTTTAAGAAATCAGATCACAATCTGTAATGCCACTCTGCAGCGTTGAGAGACCGAGGGAAAAAAAAGAAAGATCAGGAGGGGCAGAGAGAAGAGAAAGTTCCTTTTTGTTCTGAAGAAAAATGTAGAAGAAGGTAAAACTGCAGAGGTCATGACAGATATTTGTACCATGCTGCAAAGTCAGCCAGAGAAAAGAGAAGCTAATTGATCGCCAACTTTAGAAAGCATTTGATGAAACCCAAACCCTTGTTTAATCAAAACCCTCTCTAACATAACCCTGTTGTATCTCCATTTCATCAGAGTCAACATTTGTCACTGTCCCTGCTTTGTTAGCACATACCATACCTTTCCTTCAAACAACAAAATTGGCATTACGTTGTTAAGGTTAGGGAGACATCATGGTCTTGGTTAAGTCTGCAGTGACTTGAAGAACGAGACATGACGTGTTTTTTGGATACTGAACCAAAAAAACCCATTCTGGGGTTGGTAAACTTTTTGCATTTTCCCATTGGTTCTGAAATATATTCATAAAAGCCACATGAGAACGTTGACTCTTCTCATTGGTCAGATATTTCTGTGGGCTCGAGATTGTACTCTCTGGCTAGCCGCTAGCAACTGTTGATTTAGCTCATCTGCATCCCAGCATGCATAGTGCGCCTCGTAGTCGGATCAGGTGGAGGTCTGTGATTGGACCAAGGCCACTTAAGTGTTGAGATGGGTCATAACTCATCACACCAAGGAGGAAATGAACCTAAGTCGGAGAAAATGCTCTTAGCTCATGGGTTTTGGTACAGAATGTGAATGTGAGGCTTGTTATTAGTGGTGACAAACTTGAATTACAATAGAAACATTTTCTCCCTTTGCCTTTAAATTTCAGAGATAAAGACAGAGGCAGAGTAGAAAGACTGCATTGTATTCACAAATAACCTACAATAAAAGTACCATAATCACTCATAAACCAAAAACACCCTAATAACTGCAAATGTGTTCCCAGCTTGGCGATGCAAATGTGAATTGAGCAACTCAGCTGAGCAACGCTCTGTTTACTCAAATCCAAGACGGATGAGCTAACGTCCCTTCTGCTTCTCCGCCACTATTGGCAAAACAACAGCGGCCTGATTGGGAGCACTGTTCATTTGCATTGGACACATGGTGGAAATGAGATCCCCATGGTGATGGATGGGCTCGGGCTCCCTGCTATTTAAACAGACTGACTGAAGACCCATGAGGGCACGTTCGCAGGCTGTACGCATTCCCAGTTTCTCCATCCACTTTACCCCCACAATCCCATCTCAAGAATTGTCACTGGAGTGGATTAATGTTGTGGTTCCCACACTGGTTCATGTTATGTTGCAAAGACTGTTTGGATGCATGTGGATAGCTCACACTGTTCGCTCACGTGTGGCTGTTTGTTCATATTTTTTTATCTTAAAATATATCTGTGACATTAGTATATAGGCCCAGATGTATAATAGATATACACACCTGTCATGACTGTGGTTGTATTCTGTTGTGTGTTTCAGCTGTGATCAGTTTTGCTCATTTAGCAGGCGTATCAATGGCTCTGACATGGTACAGGTGTGTATGCAAGGTAGGTGACGATCAGAACTGTCTGCTTGGTCATGGCAGCCATGTGAGACTGACTTCTTTCATGCCAAGATGGTGTATAACCTGCGTGGGGCAGAAAGTAGTCCCTCTAGTATACTGAACTAGTATATTGAAGTTAGGGAGGTAGATTAGGAATGAGATTTTTTTTATCATGTTAGAATCGTTACTTTTTTTGGTGTTGGCTTTGCCCAGACTCAATTTATCCTTATCTTATAATATTATAATATCCACACATATCCTCGCGTTCATGTTCTTTCCACTTGATCCTTTATTGTGAAGCACCTTGTAATGCCTGTGTCAATATGAAGCGCTGAATACGGAACCGTTGCCTATCCTTCTGTTTTCTTTGGCAGCTGGTATAGACTGATGGAGCAGGAGTGGAAATCGCTCTGTTAATTGAGACTCAGCAACACAGTTATTCTCTCCAACAAGAAACATCCTGCTGTATGATGCAGAACTTCTCATTTTGCTTTGTTCAGCAGACATTTAAACGGCACGGCTATCGCTTTTCTTTTACAACAACCCTGCCATTGAAAAAATGGGCATGACTTACTGTAGTGTATGGTGGAGCAGCAAAGGTTTTGGCAGTGAGAGAAAGAAGGTGTCTATTCCTCACTGATCCACTGAATGCTTATACCGTCGTGTTTTGTGCTGACCACAAGCTTTACAACCTGGAACACTTATCTGCTCTTTTTGCCTCCGTATTCTCCTCAAGGCATCAATGTGTTTTTAACAAAGCAGTACAAGACAAATAGTAGCACAAACATTAGCCGTTGTTAATGTTGTAGCCTGGTATTACTGTCGATAGCCCAGTAATGAGGGAATCCATTTCATTCAAACTGTAATCAATGAGTGTTGCTTGAATGAGGCCAGCGTGGCAGCATGCCAGGTGAGATAAATACCTCTGTCCTGGCTGCAGACTCTAAGGAGCTTAGAATGAGTGCATGTGTCGAGTTCTCCCGTGCAAGAGTATTAGCTGCACACAACTGCGCCCGGTCCAAAAGACGAAGGGGCTGTCGCAGTGCATTGATTTTATTCATCACATCTGTGCATCTGTTCAGTCACAAAGCTATTGATCACCACCGCAAAAAAACACTTTTACGTTCCTGTAACTCCATTGCTTGAGTCTGCACATAATAATGCACAGAGCGTGTACACACCAACACCCACACAGCAGTGCTGTGCGTTGGTGGCGAGCTGCAGGCTGAGAGAGGGCAGCGGAGGGCGACGCTGCATTTGAGGCGGACAAACACTATAATTAGACATTGCCGCATTAGCTTAGGTACACATTGTCAGGAGCATGCTATCAAACACACAGAAAGAGCTTTGCAAAGTCATAAAAAATAATAAAATAAAATAAGTGGAAGTCTGAATCATTGGTTGGTCAGACACTGTGGAGTAGTGATAATTATACTCAGCTGAGATTAATGGAAAATACCAAATGGCAATAGCAAATTATCATATTGAATTCCTATTTTGTTTCAGTTTCCTCATTTAGCCTGACATTGTGTTAGCACATATTTATGTTTGCTCTAATACACCTCTAGTTATGTATGTCTCTATGATTTCACTTTAAGTGAGATAACTTTTTTCTTTTTAATTTTTTTTCACAACAATCAGACAAGAATTATGTCAATTTAACATTTATTTCAGTAAATGACTACAACCATTTTTTTTATCATTCTTTATTATGGATGTAGCTAGATAGCTAGCTAGCTCTGTAGCATGGATGCATTAGAAACAGGAATCAAGGATGGTGTCCATTCACTTGAATGGAAATTGCACAGCCCATTGCATATGAAATAACGATGAATCATTTAAAGGGTGATAATTGATCTTGTATGTAGCTTGATGTGACAACAGTTTTACATCTCTGTTATAATGGTGCTCTACGGGGAAAATGCTTTTTAACGCTGCAGTACAATGAGTGGCCACTGGCTGAGTGGTGGCGCTGTATATATGCTAAACTGTGTGTGTGTGTGTGTGTGTGTGTGTGTGGGCTGCTGGCTTGAGTGCTAACCAGCCTTCGGTACTTACACAGGTGATTCCACAATCAATGCACTTAATCTCACCCATATAAATCAGCATACTGGGCATATGTGATTGCACTTCCGTGTGCGACTGAGTGGAATCCCTCTGAGGTTGCAATGACGTGAGTGCACTTCCCCAGCAGCACACGACTGACAAGTCATTAAAATATATTTTGGTCATGTCATTTAATGCTGCAGAGTAGAGGGAGTAACTGAGATGAGAACACAGCAAAGTGACTAAGACAGTAGGAAGCATGACTCAGCAGTTTCCCTCCTCGTTAGAAGTCTTGTGTGTGTGTGTTTGTATCTGTGTGTGTGTGTGTGTGTGTGTGTGTGTAGCTGTTAAAATGTTCAGGATGCTTCTCCAAACAGGGACTTCCTCTCACCTTGGTCAAGTTCAACTTCTAATGACAGAGCAAAGTTTTATTTTAAAACAACCTTTTTGAATGCTAATGAATTCATGAGTTTCACTCCGGTATTCTCTCTGAATACTGACTATTCTGACACCTTGTTTGCCTCGTCCTCTACTTTTCCTCCCACGTAGCTGTAGCTCGACTGTTTACCTGGTTGGTCCGGGATGTGACAGAGACGCAGAGTAGCCCAAAAAGATTCTAATGTGTGACATAGTTGATACAATATGGTAGCTGTATATCCAACATTTCCAAAGCCGTTCAACTGTATCAGTAGTCTTTGTTTTTCTTAACCATTCATCTATTTGTGAAAGTTTGCTTTTGAGCATGGAATGGACTTATTATTGCCCCTTGTGGCTGCTGAAGGGAATAACATCCACCATCCAGTACAAGTTTATTTCTTACCTATAAAGTCCTGAACTTAGTATCACATCAGTACAGGTGAGTCCCAAGTCATGTCCAAGTCCTAAGCTTTGTTATATTCACAAAAGGTCATTAGGATTATTTACCAAAATGTAATGCCATTCAATTAGCATAAATGCTTTCATTATTTAAAAATTATGAAAAATCATGTGATATTCTGGTGACACAGTTACACACATGCAATTTCTGACCCAAATGTTTTGCATGTGATCAGCTGTTTTGGTTTTTTTCCTGACCACAGCAGAAGTTTTACATCCAAATGGGGACGATCTGTATCATGCTATAGTCTTGCCTGCACTTCCAAAGACACTTTTCCACCCTGTTCACACCGTTATTATTATTTTTTTTTAAATCTTTGATCTTAGGGATAAATAATTAATTCATTGTATGTATCTTTTTTTAATTGTATTCTGCACCTGCAACATACATATGCAACGAATACAACACTGCCAGAGAAACTCTCATATCACACACAGTCTATAACAAATGACAAAAATACTGTGCATACAACACAGTATAACCGTTAAAAAAAGCGAGTACAACGAGCTGTAACCTCACACATCCCATCATATTACACCAGGGAGAAGATAATGCAGGGGTCACCATGACAACAAGCACGAACACATATGCTAATCTCCACACAGATTCAATAACTGGCGATGATCTGCGCTGTGTATTGAAATGCAGGCTATGGCTGCAATTAAAGATTATGTTGTGTGTAAAAATGAAAGGATACAGTTGTTCAAGCTCACAGTAAGAGATCTCCTCGAATTTAAGTGACTTCACTCTTACAGTCTATTCTTTCTAATGCTCACCTTGCAATTTGAAACATCCTACACATTCACCATCAGCAGCAGCTCTGCAGTCAAAGTGCACGGTCAGGTCAGTGTGATAACATATGGTGTGAAGACAGCATGCTGCATTTTACAGAGATAGAGAAGAAATGGGTTTGGGGATGTATCCTTTGGCAGTCTAAGCATAGCAGCAGAGATCTTCAGGTTGTTAATTAATGACTCTTGTTATTGAGTACCTGCATTGGATATAATCAAATGAATAAAACATCCTGTTCTGAGGGGAAAAAAAACAAAAACAAGCTCACGTATTGAGTCTTTCTTCACCAGTGTTGTCCTTTTATCTTCTGTCGATATTGTGGTGAAGGAGGATTCTTGTGACAGCTGTAGTATCTGTTGAGACATCTGGTTTGTTAAAAGGAACGCCACATCCTGTTTACTAAAAAGAACTGCCACATAAGGAAAAGTACAATCGGGTCAGAGAGGAAGGCCAGGTCAAGAAAATGATTGGTAGACCAAAAGGTTGATGGACCTTCTGGACAATAAGGTCAAAGGTGACATCTGTTTCCTTTCTTATTTATGACTGGTCAGGGTGACCTTACGGATGATTTTGAAGTAAAACTTTAAATATTGCAGGACAGGAGAAGTGAGGGAGAGTGTTTCATATCGCCTTCCAGTCAACACCGGGAAGCCTGTAAGATGCTGTACTTCTGCAACGTTTTGTAATATACCTTTAAAAGAACAAGTCAGTGTTGATGGAGATTCTTCAAACCATCTCTACATCATCGCAATGAAAAAAAACCAACCCATGTTATTTTTGATATATTTAATGTAGACTGGCAGTAGCCTCAATTCCATTCCAAGCCTTTCTAAAAAAAATGAAAGTCACAACTTCAAAGATTTGAATGCAAAACTTAAATTTTTTTAATATGTTTTAAATGTGGGGTTTGCAAACAAGACTAGAAGCCTACAGCCACACGCTTTGAGCACAATGTGTAGCATGCTAACATTTGCTAATCAGAACTAAACACAAAGTACAGCATTAGTTTAGCAGGTATTTGGTCATAAACCAAAGTATTGGACAAACTGATATTGTATGCTTATTGTATAGAGCTATAGAGCCACTAGCAAGGTTAAGATAAACAGAAAGCATGTTGTCAGTGAACGATTTGCAGATACGCTCAGAATTAAACTTTGTGACTTACCAGATGCGTTTTCTCAAAACTGAAACAGCATTATGTTTCTCTTGAAATGTGTTTGCTGTTGTAAATTTGCAGTAGAATTTTTGAGGAAGCCGTCATTGCATTAAGTCAAGCTCCAAAAATGCAAATGCAAATATATATATATATATATATATATATATATATATATATATATATATATATATATATATATTTAGAACTTGCGTCAGTCAGCGTCACATTATATATATATATTTCATAATGCAACTCAAAACCATCTATTGTGAGACCCTCACTACCTATCTCTATGTCAAGACAACCCTGATCACAAGAGGTACCTACGCTTGACTTTCAAACACACCACAATAGTCTCTTGCTGCAGTAAAATTAAGATGACTTTACCTTTGAGTGTCTTTAACCATCAAACTAGTTCACCGTCAGAATGTGACGCTGACGCAAGTTCTAAAGCTGCAGTGAAATGATCATTTAATGTCTCGGTGTAAAATGGATCACCAATAGTTTGCTCTCTCGAATTTCTGTTTAAGATGCACGTCGTGACCTCGTATGAGTCAGAGAGCTTTGAGCTGAATTTCAAACTCAACATTAGAAGCCCGCAAATGAGACCGATCCAACAGAATCGGATACTAAATCCCAACGCTGAAGTTAGCATAACTTAGCCACTGTAATGTCATTTTCCATTCGGCCCTATCGTGTCTTGGTCTTTGCAGTCAGCCACTGGGGCTCTTGTTGTTGAGTGTATAACACGAATAAAGCTGCAAATGTCTGCAGTTAAACGTTCCTCTGCTGGTGTCAGCTAGTCATAAATGTGTTGTTCACACATTATCAGGGATGCGAGGGCGATGGGGGGCAAACAGGTGAGATGTGAAGCAGAGGATAGTGAGATACCAACAAATGATGGCAGCTTATGTTATACTGTATGCACGGTGTGAATATAAAGGAGAACTCCTAAACAGCATGCCTGAGGTCTCAATGAAATGAAAGAGGATTATTTATTTTGCAGGTTCTGATCACAATATAAGCTCACGCCACGTCAAGAAATCCAATTGACAAACTTAACATGGTTTCCTTGATCAGCGTTGATTTTGGGGGAAGTACTGAGTGCCAACACTGGCACCAAAAAACAAAGGAATCACAGGTAGATCTCATACGGAAGGATTCATGCCACTATTATGTTGGTGTACAGGACGTATTTTAGAGAGATGTCCAGAAGAAGAGAAACAGACCACACAGAGAGAGATTAGACGAGGGCAGTGACAATAAAAACAACCGTTTAGCAGGCCAAGTCATGTCAAATCAAGTCAAGTCAAGTTAGTACTAGATTGTACTCAGAGACACAAAGACGCACAACTATAATATTAATAATAATAATGGTTAGATGGAGTATAGCCAGCATGGTGTACTCCATGTGTGCTTTTCCTTTTCCTATTTAGTTTCCTTTCCAAACTGTGTACAGAGACACACGCACAGAGACAGACAGACTCTGATCTGTAACTGAACTTCCTCGAGTCGACGCTCAACCACCTGAGACATTTCAAATATCCTTTCGTGTTTTCATGATTTCCTGTCTCTTGTACTGAAATTCTTTGAATGTCCTGGCAGGAAGCATTGGTGTGTGTTTGTAAGCCTCCTTGTGTGTCATTGCAGGAGTGAAGGAAATCAATAACATCTCCACTGATGACTATCGTAGGTTTCTGCCAGGAGGTGACGTTGTCCACCTGTGCCTCAGGGTCCAGGTGAAGTTCATCATCCTCCTTCCTGGACTTCTTGGCTGGGTATTGTTTTCGGGTTGCCACGGGTTTGGGGATGATCACCTTGTACAGAATGTCCTTATGCAGCTTCCAATGTCTTAAAGTCCAGACTTATAGCAGCAGGAATTCTGAACTGCAACTGCAGCCGCTCCCTGTAGGAATCCAGGTTTCAGGAATAACATAGTCCCCACCTTTCCACCTCTGTGCATATGCCCCCTTTAATGGCAGCTTCCCTGGAGACCATGGAGGGAGAATCGTCCTTCCTGTGGAGGTCCATATAGTGAGTGTAACCATTGGGAACCATTTGGGATAGCCTATTACTAATATTCTACAATATATATCCCGCAACTCATAAGCCCATGTGGATAATATTTGATCACGTATGTAGCCAACATTTTATATAACTAAAACCTCTTCTTTTATTAAGAGCGAGGTTAGTTTTTCTACTGTTATGGCAACAGTTCCACATGCTGGCATTGATTCATGGTAAAATTGAGATAGACTATTGCATCATGCAGTGTGGGGTGACAATATATCTAATTGATTTTTCATGTTTTAAAAGGACACAGGAAGATTTATTGCCTTTGCTTTGGCCATGAGAAGCCGAGCCTCGGGGGAATACACCCATACATCTTTTTTGGCCGAGGTCCACCTAAAGGCTCGGCCTGGCCACTTGCCTGTCGGTTACCGTGGCAACCTCATCCCCCATCGCTTCCTAACAAGCAGTGGGGGTGAGGGACAGTCTGTTGAATGTCCTGTTTTCTTTTAATTTTGTTTGTGTGTGCGTGTGTGTGTGTATTCTTCTGTGTGTGGGCGGTTATGTTTCTAGGATCATGCAACCAAGAATTGAGGAATATAGGGGGAAAGATACAGACATTTACTCGCTAACACAGTTTTACATTTAACGCAAATGCACGTATTGCATCAGTTCTTAGTTTTTTTGTTTTCCTAGTGGTGGTGTTTCTGTTATTCCTGGTTATCCCCAGCATGTAACACACAGCAGAAGACGATGGGTGGGCTTTTCTGTCTCCCTATATGTCCTTTTCTCTTCCTCACATATCATCTTTCTTTCCCCCCTTTTTTTTGTCTCCAGTAGAGCCCGGTCTCTCTTTCTCTCTCTGTGTCTCTGTAGCTTGAGGCCATCGTCGCAAGTTGTTGAAAACAGCCGGCGTCAACAGAGGCATCTGATTCCCAGATAAACTGCTGTCAGAAACAACGCTATATGAAATTACTGACAGCAGACACTCACAGATTATACACACTCTGACATAGCAGTGGTACTTTGAGGATTCCAATTCTATTTCAATGGAGTCAGTATAACATCGGGGGTTGCTTTAAATCTGTTTATAATGAGTCGTTTCTGTGAGTTTCTGCTTGTGTAACATGTTGTTTTAGCCACAGGAAACCCATTCATGACAAAAGAAAACCGAAGTTTTCAGAGAGAATTTCGAGCTAACTGCTAAAAAAAAAAATAATTTTGCTTTAATGGCATCATTTCCCTTTTATGAGGGAAATGCTTCAAGGACACCTGGTTCTTGAGCAGAGGAATATTCACATTTTATTTTAAAGTGTGAAAACGAGTACATCTAGTTTTGTTTTGTTTATAGAAAAATAGATATCTCATATACGAGATAATCAAATCTTGAGTTTAGCACTCAAACTTATGCGCAATTTGACCTGGCAAAGAGGAAAACATCTGTGTGCCCAACTGTGCCAAATGTAATCTTATCATTACATTTGGAAACAGGATGTTGAAATGAAATGAAGTAGAAAAATGAAATCTTTTTTTTTTTTTTTTTTTTGTATTGTAATTAAAGAAACAGATTAAAAATGAAATTGATAACTTGTATATAAACTGGGAACGGGTAGTAACATACATTTAACCAAATATGTCGCTAACTGAGCTGCTGACCACTGATGACCTGATGATTTACCGATCGCCATGTCCAGGATGCTCCATATATCTCTGCATCCGCTGAGTTATTTTTATGCCCAGTGGGGACGAACATGTTTCCCTCTCATAATGATTTATGTTACTTCATGCACAAATATCTAACATCAAAAATAGGCTTTTAAAAAAAAATCTGATTAAAGCACTGCAACATGAGAACAGTCTATATTGCAGAAATGGACTTTTACTGTGAGCGCTCATGACAATAGAGATGACACAGCGTCTGGGCTAATATGATGATGCACAGAGACAACAGGGGTTCCCTCCTTCCTCTGTGGCTAAAAGAGGGGACGCGTGCTGCAGATGAGCCCATCATCACAAGAGGAAGTCAGAATCAGCGTTGATGTTTGCTGCACACTGCGCTTAGAGCTGAATTAAACAGTGACTTGCACGGATGCCATTAATACCTCCTTCACACCTCTGTTACACCCATGTTGATTCTGTCTTTTGACAGAGCCAACCAACGGTGTCTGTTGATTGCAGTGTTAATGGCTCCACTGAGTTTAAGCAGCATAGTCTTTATAGGCCCACTTCTCAACTTCTCATTTATTTTCATGAATAAAAACATTTGAAAAATCACACGATGCTTATGTCCCTACATACTTACAGTCACACAAACCCTTTTTCAGACATGGAATATGTAACCCTTCTGGCTTCATCAAGCTGTTAAAGTGATGTTTGTTGTCGTCATTTTCAGATATATTCAGACATGAATAAAACAGTTGATGCCTGACAGAAGAACGGCGGTGGGTGAAAAATAATCACGGCAGGCTGCATCACTGACAGATTTCAAGAGCTACTTTGCTGTTGGAGTCTTATTTAATGACCACCGTGCGTGAGGGATGTCACTGACACGTTTTCCATTAAATGATATGATTCAACGTTATTAAAGAGAGAATTGTGATGCCTGCTGTATAAAGTCCCACATGCAGAAATGTTGAATGACAGGACATTAAGTTGGGACTCATTTAATTCCTATTAGCTCACATGCAAAGCTGGATATTCATTTATTCAGCAAACAAATGTGTCTCGTGATCACTTTCAACAGCGCTGATGTGTCTTTCAAAGTGTTTTCTTGTTGATTAAACCTATGTTGGGTAAACGTGACCAGAGATTAACTCCATGTTACATATATAGCTGTAATAGTTCTACTACTGTCAAAAGCTTTCAATGCTTCCAGCGTTTTGACAGAAATTCAGAGACCATTTAACAGCAGCGTGTGGTGTACAGGTGTACAGTATTACTCATGTCTTGTTCTGATGTTACTGTCTTCACAAGGATGCTCACACTCCCTGACTATCTGTCCTGTATGACGTGTACACCTCTGACCAGACATAAAAATGACTAATGGTAAACAAAGCAGTGTACACACACAGTGTACATACACAGCTCCAGGAACAAGGACAATACTGTATTGAAAGGGGAAAGAAACATTGTTTGATGTTGTAATCTCAGCACACTTGTAAAAGATGACTTGTGTTCCCCAATGTGTCGTTTCCAAGTCTAAATATAAATGCCCAAGTATTTTTAATTCATTTTTACATGACTATCTGTGATATTATATATACAGTATATAGTTTTCATTTTTCTGAATTGTTCAGTACTATAGCAACTAAATGACATCATAAAATAAGACATGCAGTAAGATTTGCATTACACGTGCAATTCGTGGAGATAAAGTAGAATATAAATAATAATTATGAAGGAAAAGATTTGAATTCCTGAAGCACGGAGCTGCGACACTAAATCAAGATGACCTTTCATTATCGTAGCAATGGCGCCAAAGCAACGACCTGGCTCCACTCGGTTTGTCTGTCGGTGTGTGCGGGTCGGAGGAAAGCTACCAGCCACGTATATTTAGCAGCATTTTGCTCATTTGGTGGATTACATGGAGGGCAGTGTATGGCTAACGGACAGGGATTATGATAGAGAAAGGTCTGTGCCTGCTCTCCATGCCGGTGACAGCTTTGAGAGTCCCAGGGCTCCACTAAAACTGATTTACAGCTGTTACACTTTGATAAGGGTGAGCGGTTAAAAATGAGCATAATTAATGTTAACCTCCGCGTCTCAAGAAGAAGAAAACTGAGGGTTAAGAAAAAAGAAAGAAGAAAGGTCTGTGAGTTAATTAGCAGCGGAAGGAAGGAACTCGTGTGACATGGCGATTAGCTTTTTCTTCTGGCTTCTGCGTGTATATAATAAAACCAAAGCTATGAAAACTAACGGAAAATTCTTACAAATATCTGGTTAAAGATTTGCAGAAATGCCTTGACAAATCATCCTTTTGTTTATATATATATATATATATATATATATATATATATATATATATATATATATATATATATATATATATTGGAATGGTGTAGTAGAAGATAGATATGACATCCGTTAGAGAAATACATTTTAATCAATAAATTAACCTGAGGGATTTTCAAATGCTTAATAATGACACCTGAAACAGTTGTCGTGTAAATGCAACAAAGATGTTGATCCATACAGTGTGAACATGAAAGTTGCAGGTCCCGTCTATGCAAAGGCTGATTAAAATGTGTGCTGGCTTCTGACTGTTTGATTATAGGCAATCCATATTAATATAATATCAAGACTGGCAAGTTTAGTAGATGTTGTCATTTTCACCGTCTCATAAACAGTTCCAACCATTTCAGTTCCAACACAACAGCTTCATCGGGACTCAGATGCTTCAGAAAGCCTTGTTCCTCCCATCACTAGAGATCAGTCCAGCCCGTGTGTGTGACACGCAATGTGCAGCAAATGAACAACAACTGAACACTTTGTTTGGCAAACTAGACACAGCAACGGTATATTCCCCAAGTGCTGGTAGCGTTTTCTCAACGCTTTCTTTCTTTGCACGGTGTAAATTGCACATTGAAGAAGGGCATGTTTTACAGTCTCAGCCTGTCCACTCTGACATATCCCATCAGGATGCTTCTTCATCACAGCCAGGCCGCTCCTCCTCCCCCAGCGCCTGTATACACAGGGTTGTATTGAACAGTGAGACCTGCCTTTTTCATCTCATACTTCTTCGCTACATTTGTGAAGCAGTTTTTGTATAAAGCATAAATCTCGTGTTATGTATTTATCCCTTCAGTCTTTCTTAGCTGCTTTTTTTCTGCAGTTTAATCAGATGTTTCATTACCTTTCTAATCCAACACGGGCAGACACCTACCTGAATCCACACTGCAACCAGTTTTATATATTCTGTATACTGACAACATTATTTCTGAGATTATATAAACTGTCTTTCGAATCCTTGTGATTTATTGACTGCTGCGAAAGAGTCACTTGCATATCACAGCCGTCTTTGCTTTAACGTCTTCTATCCGACAAAAGCTCTCAAATCAGGATGCTCTTACCTTATATGTGCATGTATATATATCACTGGGTATTATAAAAAAAAAAAACCTGAACTATTAAACTAAATAAATAGGTGATTAAACACACTAACTTCAACCTGCCAGCACCTAGAACAATTGTCTTTATTATGCAGTTATGCAGTATATATGATGTGAACACTAATGCCCCATATGTACAGTAGGTTATGTGCACAAGCATGAATGGACACGCTCTCACCAACATATAAAGTGCTCCAGTTACTGCTCCTATGTGGTGCATTATGTGTTATATACTGTCATCCCATTATGCCCCTCTGGGTCAATTTCAATTTATTTCCAGTGTTTGTTTTAACCTTTTTCGATGCACAGATGTGCGAGGCTACTGTACTGTGTATAGATCATGTAAGCAGTGTAAAGGAATGTCATCAATCAGAGTACAGTGTATTTAAATGTAAATACTCTCTGGGGATGGTTTGAACTCCGAGTGGGTAAAGACACTTCTTTAAAAGCATTCCAAATACTTTTACATCCACATCTGCCACATTAACAGGTGCAGACTGTAAAAAATATAACACATGTTATATAATATATAATACATTAATGTGGTTTCTGCAGCCTCCCTAAATCATGTCTTGTCACTTCCTCCCACCACCGCAAATATTTTAGTGTACAGATGTGAAACAGGACCATTTTTTTCCAAATGACTGATATGTTAATCTTCCTTTATCCCAATTCTCCCTGTAGCCCATTAAAGTTAGAGTAAAGCCCGTGACCCTGACAACGCTGATCTGTACCTACCGCCCCGCCCCCCACCGTCAGCTTTCCCTCCGTCTCTTCTTCTCCCTGCAGACTGAGTTATCAGCACCGCATTCTGTCCTGAGTTATGATGTGGTGTTAACCCTTGAACCCTGTCATGTGAAAGGTCACAGCGAGGGAATAAATAATCCCTTTCCACCCCCCACCCCACCTCCACCCTGTTGAGGATGATATTTCCAGTGGCATGTGGTCGATACATCATCCCTCAGGAGAAGATGGGGGCTTTTATGGTCAGAGGAGACACAACAGTGAGGTAACATGCTGGCATGAGAGCGCCAAACTACCTGACCCTATGCTAAGCCCCCTTAGTTACTGTTGCTATGTCCGTCAAGTTTTCCAGCTAGCACTGCACATTATATGCAGTTAACTCTGCTTCAGCAGAGTGGAGAAGTTTGACAGGTGTGTCATGCACATGGCTGCTGAGATGTGATTGGATAATTGTAGTTTGGGGGGAGGGGTTTAGCAGTCTCTTGTTGCAAGGTAATGCATTTCAGTTCAATACCTCTGCAAATTATGCAGCTATGCAACTTTTTTTTTGCACTTTTTTGCATGAGATTTTAAGACTTATTTAAAGTAATTTCCTAATCAAAATACTTCCAAGATAATAATGATACATGTCTGATGTATTTTTAACAAAAGCTCAAGTAAATCAAAAGTGAAACATGTTTCAGTGAGCAACTCTGTTTTCTCCTCTCTGTCCCTGTCCCTGAGAAGCCATTATAGGGCCTGACTGACATCACTTCTCCTTGCTGTGAAAACAAACAGCTTGTAAACAAGAGTCACAATGCAAACATCATCAGATCAATTCTCTCCAGCCTTCACGCTGACGTCACGAGCGCTCAGCTACAGTCTCATGTTATTTCCCCAATGAGAACAGAGGAAATTGCAGTAATGAACAAGGCCAAGCGGATCTCGGCTAGAACCTAAAAAGGCAGAATTATGGCTCCTTAATGCCTCAATTGCTTCATTAAATAGAGCCCACTAATGAGAGCGCAGAGAGGTGGTGTATTTGAAAGTAATTGAGAACACTGTTATTGATCCTGTGACCTTTGCCCTCTCACCTCATTGTTAAATATTGATCATCTTTTATGTTTGAAGAGGTGTTCTTATAGCTTTACCAATAGGAGCGTTCATTGTGTTCATAAGAACAAAGCACAGCAAGTGAAAGATAGCAGGACACGGTCAAGTAATTGTAAGGCTACAGTTGTCACTGCCGTTGTTGTGTACAGTAACCATGGTTACAGATGTTCTCGTCTAAGTGAAAATGCCTTACTGTTTGTCTTTTGTCCCTGTGTCTCTCATCCACTGGCTTGACTCCATTTATTTCCCTTCCTTTCATCATCAGAAATATCAATAATAAAAAAAAATTAGCTGCTGTGTTTTGCTCATAAACAAATCAAATACTACTTTGATGTCTCTTTATTCAGGAAATGACTCATGAGTGTATCCTTGACAGCTTTTGGATAATAATTTATTAATAAGCCTACTCATTTAAAAAAAACTAGCTAACACTCATCTGTTATGGCCTCACTCTGGATAGTCCATGTCAGGGGTCACTGCAGTGCATTGTGGGCTATTGATCGCAGGTAAGGCACTGTCCATCCATCTGTATGCAGATTTATAGGTTTAGATAATGAGGTCAAGAGCAGGGTCTAGGTGGTCACCTGTTTAATACTAATTCACAGGGCTCAAAGTGCTTCTGGTTTTTCTGGGAAAACGTATATTTACCTTCAACAGCGCCGATGTAAATTTATTGTGAATAAATGATGATGATGATGATGAATAATACACTAATCAAACTAGGGGAATTTATTATTACACAGGAGGAAAGTGCAACCTTTTAGTCTTTTTACGTCTTACTAAAAGCGGTGTGTAGTCGGGTCACATTTCAGATGTCTATGAGTTATTAAAAGCTCCACCAAATAGTCTGAACTTCTCACATGGTTTCATTTAAACAAATGTCCAAATAATCCAATATTATAGCAAAAGATTAGAGAAAGATTAGAGGAAAAAGTACAAAAAAAAAAAAAAAAGACAGATTTGTGTATCCGAAGTTCCTCTCCCATGATCTTATGACCCCTCCGATTTGGAAAAAAACAAAAAAACAAAAAAAAAAACCCAACAACATACATTTATCATCTATTATAAAAATAAAAAAACATTTATGAAAAGAAACACAATTTCAGGTGAATGTGCCTGCGTCTGCTAGTATAGTAGTACCGGTAGTAGTAATATGTCAATGTGGCAAATCTAAACTTCCTTTATTACAATAAGTAATTTTAATTTGCTGGCATTTTCTGTATCGTCTGCTTCATCATGGTCTCCTGGGCTGGGTTATAAGGAGTGTGTCCTGTCAAGCAGTCCTGGTCCGTTTGCATAGGATTTACCTACCAAGAATCTCAGCTGTGATTAACCTGTTTCTCAGTGAAGGCCATTTAATACTATGCTCACATTTTCAATCGCAGCAGGTCAAGTTTTCATTTCTCCAGAAATCCAACGGTAGAAAAGCTTAGAATAGAAAACCTGACAGCGTTAGCAAAGTAGGTATGAGGCAAAGGTGAGAGGTAAAAGCTCTCGTCTTCCTCGCTGTTCGGATGAGATAGAAGCTCGAGTCGCTCTGCGGGTGTGAAATAGGGAATGTACTCCGAACAGAGAGAAGTGAGAAGGAGGGAGGAGAGAGAGAACCAGAGGGAAGCTGATGTGTTAAAAGTGTGGAGCAGGAATGAAACAGGCTGGGTGAGGTGAACAGAGAGTATTCTGAGCTGTGAGAAAGAGTGAAAATGCAAATGTGAGAAAGCTGCCTAGGCTGCTAAAATGACTTTCATTTGCAATTAATTTGCAACAGCAAATAAGTTTTGGAGGAAAACAAACAATCGTTGGTCCTGTGTTTGGTTTGTCCGAGCAGCACCCCGTCCATGATAATAGTAATACGTTTCCTGGACTGAATAAAATGTCGCAGTTACATACACACAGTGTATTCAGCAGAGCTAATTAGTATATGAATGTTGTTTTTTTTGTAGTAGACATGCAGAAAGACAAATATGAATGCAATATAAATATGAAGCATGATAATACGGATTGTAGGAATACAGTAGACGTGATGAAGTGATGCAGAAATATATTTTGTAGGAAGACAACGACGCACAGAGGAGGGAAATAATTTCACAGAAAAGACAAAAACTGATATTCCAGCTTTGGTGTCTTACTATGTTACTATAAAAACCGCAGTCTGAATTTTCACACTTTGCATATATCATACATATACAGCAGCTTAGAACCTGTGGCAGCAGAAAACACTTTCACTCTTTAAATTACCCTCAAACATCATAACATTAACTGCAAGTGTTCAATACCCCAAACTGTATACGGACTGTATATAAAGATGGATGTAGCCAGGTGTGACAGCACTCATTGGTTGGTGTGTTGGAGCTGGTGTGAAGCCCAGAGTTGCACCTGTTTAAACTCATCAGTTCATCCTCATCAGCAAATCATTTTCTCACATTAAAGTGAAGCAAACTGTTACAAACATCATACTGTGTATTTCCATAGTAAACATCTGAACAGCGTTGTGGTAGAAAGAAATGGTCTGACATAATTATGTACTATCATAGTAAGAGTTAAGAGCAAAAAAACCCCGCTCAAATTAAATGGAAGCCTCAGCAAAAACAGAAACCGCCTGCAGCTGCTTTAAATCTGCAGCTGTATGACCGAAACATGTACCCACGCTATATCGCTGTGTAGTGCATCTGTGATTTCATAATAGGAAAGTGAAATGGCCCGTGGCTTGCTGCCTGCTGCAGGTATGCTGTGTTTTAAAATCTACCAACCTGACACAATAAACTATGCAGTTATCAACACCTGCTAGAGGACGGAGGTTATGATCGAGTGCAAATACTTATGGGCCCTCCTGCATACAACTATGTTTTTTTTTTTTTTACATTTTAGTATATGCACTATTCTCAAAAAGACTTCAGCTTGGGTGTGTGTGGAGATATAAAGGGAGAGGAAGAAAGCGAGACATAAAGAAATAACGAGAGGCTTGAGACTAAGATTGTTCCTGAGCTTCAACAAGCAGATGACTAAAGGCTATAACTCCTGCACCGATTACCCTTTTATTCTTTTACTGGGTTCTCATCTAGTATTTAAAGGGCTGATACTGAAAACAATAGTGTGTTTCCCTCATAACTCACTCAGAAGCGGATGGATGCCACAGTTTAAAGCACCGACACAGCGACGGGTAGAATAAATCCAAATATGATGAGTTAGATCTGTGCATGCTTTGTGCAATGGAAACAACAAGCTATGAACATAAAGTACTACATACTGTATTATACAGCTTTTAGATCAACCCATGACAGGTGCAAGTGTAAAGTGAGCCAAAGACAACCCGCCTCACGTTCATGGCTGAATAACATTCCTCCCCATTACAGTGATTGCTGTAAAATCTATGACTATTTTAAATGAAAAAGCCTCATCTTTTTACCTTTTTTTAAAATTAATTTTGCACAGGTGTGTTCAAAGGTACAAAAGAAACATTTATTCAGACATAATGAGCAGCATATAGAGTTTTTTTTCAGGGGAGGAATTTGACAGCACATTAAAATAATTACATCATCAATTACATCTGAAACAGTAGAACCTTTTCAGTTACATAAATCTAAAATGTTCTGCTTTGTAAAACACAGGGAAAAAACACACAAAACACTCACTGTCACTTCCACTCATTCATGGCAGTAACTACTTGAGCGTAATACTTTGCAATCCAACACAACCAAACGAGCACCCCATGTTTAAACACGGAAGTCATTGGTTTCGTTTTGACAGGTTTATCAGGTGGGGTACTCAAATCTTTGACTCAAGTAAAAGTAGTAAGTAGGACCATGTTTACATGATTAATATGAATATGAATATAGTATCCTATAATGTCTATATATCACCACTGAAAGAAAATCTTTTAGCTCGAGTCACGTGTTACATTTTACATGATAAACTGCTCTTTCTTCCTTTATGTATAGACGTCAATACTTAAATCCCTCATTGTCAGGTCTGACCAGTGAGAAGAATGACATTATTGGGGTAAATAATTGAAGCATTTTTTCCAGACGTCAGTCCCTAATGGCCTAAAGATGACAGCTAAAAGCTGCAAGGGATTGTGGGGGGGGGAAGGCGAGAGGCAGAAATACTTGTTAAAAGGTTACTGGTGTGTTGACCGAGACAAACAGCTTAGGCAGCACATCTGAAGGTTAATCTTGTCGAACGCGCATGTGTGTGTGTGTGTTCACGTGTACTTTACGCGTACACACGGATCTCGTGTGCGATAGACTTGTAAGTAATCTGATGCCATTCAGCCAATTTATGCTAACAGAAAATGACATTGGTGACAAGCTCCAATTGACAGAGCCGGGCCGCTGACTGGTGATGTGAGCTCTGGTATTGATCCATCCCCACGCATGCTGCCTGATGTCAGAGCTTCAATTCACTTGAAATTAGCTGGATGACACCTTGAGAATGTATCAGGCTCCAGGAATTGCTTCGGAGAGAGTGAGATCTTACAAGTGAAAAGCTGAATACTAAACACAGCCAGGCCCTCCGAGGCTCTAACCTGGCACAGAGTGAGCACACAGTGAATCAAGCAGCAACCACCACAGCTTGAGGCTGGAAGTAGTCCTGCTTTAAAGCGCCACCAACGGCTGCTAGATTGTAATATTTTCAGCGAGTCTTAATCCCTAAATTCAGGCCCTCTAATAAGTATGCTGGAGTTCATTTAGGAAATGACTGCTCTGTTAATAAGATTTGCAGACTCATAGTAGCTTTGATGACAGTGATGACTGACAGTAGCCCAAGTGTGCGAGTTAGCGTTAGCTTGGCTCCAATTGTCCTGGCTCCAAATGGAAAAGATGGTGCCGAATGTAAGCTACAACTCTGGGCAATGCAATAACGCTTCGTAGTCTATGTGTGTCTATATAGTGTGAATACCCCTGCTGCTGCTGCTGCATGTTTTCATGTATATTATTGGTTGTCTTTAAATTTAATAAGTGGTGCTTTTAATTTATCGAACACTTACCTTGAGCCACAGCTCTCAGAGAAATATTAGATATGAATCAGTAGTCCGTTATTCACAAACTCCTAAACTATTAGTCTTCTATGCTTCTAAAACCCATCAAATCTTTATTGTCTCCACTTGTCTTTGTGAAACTTTTATGACACTAGAGCAGTCAGTGAGCCGGCCCTCTTGGCTTATGAAATACCGTGGTTATTAAATGTGGGTTTATGCTGTTGTGACAGTGGTCGTGCTTGGCGGTCGAGCAGCGAGACGCATCTCGTGTGAGCGCACAGGGTGATAAACCGACCGAGAGAACAAAAAAACAAGATGAAGGATTGAAACGGAGACGGAGAAGGAGGGAGGCAGAAAGGGAGTAATGGCAGACGGAGACAAAGAAGCATTTTAGGCAGAGTGAGGACAACGGCGATCATTACTCACATCCTGAAACAGATATTTTAGTTTTATCACGTCTCCCTTTTGTTTGAAGCGCCTGTAGGTCTAATGGACCGTTATACAATTCTCCATTCTTTTCCACGTGTCAGTTTTATAGATTGCTGTTTAAAAGCCGTTTTTCTCGTAAATGGAAGTCCCACCAGTAACTTTATGTACACATTCATTTAGTCCATACAGAAGACTGAACAGTGGCAGGCATCAGTTGTCACACCTATTTGACATTATTTTTGTCACACCCATATTGTTGTCTTTGCCACACTCGAACATTTGCCCTTCGTTGTCGTATTGTTTAATCCACGTGCATCCGTGTCAACGTGTTTTCTTATATTCGTCCTTTGTTTTACCCCCTTTTTTCTTGTGTGCTCCAGCAATGTCATCAAATTATAGAGCAGTTGTCGTGGATAGTTAACGAATCTCTTTGCACTAGTCATTATTAACAGAGTCATCAGTTCAACATTAAACATCTGCAGAACTGCACCAGACTGGTTCGAACAGTACATTGCAAATACATTCTTTAGGCAGCCGATGAGCTTAAAGCTGCACTATTCAATATTCCATTTATATTAGCAAAGTATCAAATGGCCATATATAATGTGAAGGAAGTCGCTCATGACAAACCTATTGTCAGAGATTTATCACTTGACTGTCGTTCCCCTCAGCTCCATGGACCTTCAGCTTTACTGTTTTAGTTCAGTCTCACAGCTCTCAGCAAGCAACTGTTTTCAGCAAAAGAGTTGTGATAAACCCGAGACAGCAGGTGGAGCTAAAGAGTCCGATATTTTAGTCAGGAGTTGGTGTAGAACAGACCTGGGCACATATGGCTCTTTGGTTGACTCTGACCCCAATTAAGGAAATAATTGGAAATAACGTATTTTCTCATTCATCCTTGCACATAATAATGCAATACGTATAATAACATATCGCAATACGGGGCAGCTATACCACCCTGAACACGCCCGATCTCGTCTGATCTCAGAAGCTAAGCAGGGTCGGGCCTGGTTAGTACTTGGATGGGAGACCGCCTGGGAATACCAGGTGCTGTACCCCCTTCCCATGGGCCCACCACCCATGGGAGGGTTCTCAGGGGGGCAACCCCTTAGAAAAGGTGCGAAGAGAGATGGGCGGCAGTCGGAGACGGGGACGCTGGCGGTCCGACCCCCGGTTGCAGAAGCTGGCTCTGGCAGAAGTGGCTGGGGAGAGGGAAGTCTGGGCTTCCCTGCTGAAGATGCTGCCCCCACGACCCGACAAATGGATAAAGCGGAAGAAAATGAAACGAAACGAAACATATCGCAATGCTATAGCAGTGTGTATATAGGTATGATCGTTGACTTTATCTCTCAAAAAATGTCTGCTCATGCTAAAAAACAAAAAGTAGATGCTGAATGCAGGCTTTTCAACAAAAATTGGACTAGATAAGTATTTGTTTACTGAAGTCAGAGGTAAAGCCGTGTGTTTAGTTTGCGGGGAGCAGATTGCTGTCTTTAAAGAAATACAAAAACTTGACTGATGCTGAAAGGGCGTGAATATCGGAAGCTT
Source organism: Pampus argenteus (assembly GCA_036937835.1). Taxonomy (NCBI): domain Eukaryota; kingdom Metazoa; phylum Chordata; class Actinopteri; order Scombriformes; family Stromateidae; genus Pampus; species Pampus argenteus. The sequence goes on along the minus strand of CM072871.1, from coordinate 19,673,325 downwards.
TACTAGCTAAGCTGCAAAAGTAGCAAAGGCTTTTTTACCGAGCTTCACAAATCCAGGAATGAGGCAACCAAGACCAGTTTTGTGATATCCTTAAAAAAAAAACAACAAAAAAAAAACAGTGAGCCATTCTTGAAGGGGGGTTTGTCAAAGAGTACTTGATGGACTCTGCAGCAAGTCCCGCTGTCCAGGCGAACCGTGACCTGGAGGATCGAGGACATTGTGGGGAATCTGGAGCTACTACTACTACTCATATTTGTCCGGAGGTTAACGGACTCCACTGGAATTTCATCCAGTTCATCCCGTTTATTTCAGGGGGCCAAAAAGTCACAATTTGTTTCCAGACATCATTACAGATCATGGCATGCAAATAATTTTACCTGGTCAGGTTGTTGTGACTCTGACCTATTGATTGATGTTTCGTTTTTGACTACTAAAGTCATAGAAAGATTGCCATATTGGCTATAATTATAAGTTCAAATATGCAGTATTGGATCCAGTAAGGTTTCCCTCGTAATTATTTGTATTCCCTATTTGCAGTATGACTAATAATGATAATACACTTACGGTGGTAGATGAAAAAAATAAGATGAAATAAAGAACGGGGCTACATAACAGAGAAAAGAACAGACTAGTTTGGTCAAGATAAGTGAAATGTGAAAGTTTGCTTAGATTGTCATCCAAGCAAACTGAGATGAATTGTTTCAACGCAGCCGAGTAAAGGCTCAGTAACATTTCAAAGGAACTGTGGTGTCACGCAGATGCAAGTCCTCACCACCGTGCCTTAGATCTTTTCTTTACTTCCCAGCACCCCTCGTCTTTCTTCATACATTCCTCAGCTCTCGCTCTCTCTCATCTCTTCGCCTGTCTGCTTTCCGTTTCCTTCTCCCGTCTTCTCTCTGATTGACACTTTGCTTAGATGCTTTTTTTTTAATGACAAGCTTTCATCCAACAGCAAAGGAGGACATCCTCTTAGTCCAGACCTACCTTACTTTGTCTGTAGCATACACACACACAATCACAGACTAGAAGAGGAACATTTCCCTCATGTGGAAATCTCCTGTGGAGTCTCATACACTCACTCTTGATCAGTGTTGTTCCACTGTGACAGTGAACAGCTTTTGTATCTAAGTATAGATACCAGAAGTTTGCTTTTCAGATGAGGAAGCATCAGATGGTGGCTTGGCTGAGAATAATTAGTGTGAAGCTCAGAGATTCCTTCTGAGAATGATGCATCATGGGATACTACGACAGCTGCATTGAAAAACATCCTTCTCTGTTTTATGTCAAGTGTGTGAAGTTGATGTTGACTGATTCCAGTGGTTACTTTGGAATTACAGAATCAAAGTGTACAACATGTGTGTTCATGGTAATGAATGAACATGTCAACCAGTGTGGCTCACTGATGCATTCCGGCCAAGATTTTTGGCCAACAACAAAACTGGACTTGAGAGTTGATGAGCAATGTTGAACAGTTTGGTAAAACTAAGATACACTCCAGGAGCGTGTACCGCAGACAAACTAAAAAACATCACAGTGTCGCTGTTAGAAAATCGATCAGTCTGATTGTTGTCCGTGGATTTTATCTGGTGTTCTCTGGGGTTTTGCATTGTTTGAGGTTTGACTGAATAATGAATAAAAAAAACAAACAAAAAAAAAAAAAACCAGGGACACTAAAGGCCTACAATTATGAATAAATTGCATACATTAATTCAGTGACTTTTATATTACACATTTACTTCCCACCTGTGTAGATCAATAATTTCGAGTAATATAGTTAAATGGCAGAAAATTGATGGATGGATAAACCAATTGCAAAATAAATAACTATTTAAGTTGTTGTTAAGCTTTTGATAAGGCTAGCTTACTAGTATTTGCTATGATGGTTGCACCAGTCTCACCACCACAACAGCCTACAACCACATACAAAACACTTACAGTTAATGTTACTGTCAAGACTTTTCAATACCGAATCTTTTTTTTTTTTTTGATAGCTAAATTCGATACTTTTTTTTAGACTTCCTTATGAATTGTGTCTTTAAGACAGAAGCAATGAACAACTTGTTACTCAATCAAACATTACAAATGTCATAGACTGTAAAGTATCTAAAAAAACTCACTCTCAGCGGCCTTTGATAACCTCCGTGTCGAAACAGGAAGATGTAGATGACCCAGGAGGAAACCTAATCACCTACTCACACGTTTGCATTTTATACGTCCCTCCTCGTACCCCCTGGGAATCATTAATGCGTTAACGCAGCATTTTTTGCAAGCTTACACCAATTAGGCTTGATTGATGTGGCCGGTGTTACCACCCTAACTGTCGAGGTGGGTTAATGAGAGGGAGGAGCCCACCCTGCCTACCCCCATGCTGTCTGTTGAGCCGCAGGCAAAATGGCAGTGTGTAATGGATGATGGCATCTGCCTTTGATAATGGCACCAATATGGATTGTGTGTGTGTGTGTGTGTGTGTGAATAAGAAAAAGCATGCACGCTATCATCCGTATGTACTTTATGGAGCAGCAGTGGAACTAAAAGTGACACTGTGACAATGCCACTGCTTTTTAGCTTTAAAAATAGATACCAAGCCTGGGATTTACCAGGAATCTCGCTGTTTCAGAATCCCTGAGGTTGTCGACTGAAATGTCTTGTTGATAAAAGAAGCATCTTAATACATTGGGTGTTTCTATCAGCATCTTGTTGCTTTCATCTCACACCTGTTAATTGCAAACTCTCACTTTTTATCACTAAGCAACCGGCGTCTCTCATTTCACCATCATTCTAGTTCGCTGACAGCTGAGAGCTTCCTTCAACAGTAGCGCTGCTGGTTAAACCTGCATTCACACAACATTTACAGAGCGGGAAGAACCTCCTGTTATTCTCTTGAGCCTTATAGTCACACCTGTAAAGAATAAAAGAAGAAGAATTAAACATCAAGTTTGCTTTCTTTATCTAGATATAACTTCCAGTCATGGTGCCTTTGGAGTCATTTTGCCACAGATTTGTCACCACTTCTTAGCAACAACCTTAACCGCCAACAACTGGTCGTTCATGACAACGAGATGACGTCAGAATCATAGGTAGGATCATTCGTGTTTGTCTTCTGTGTCTGATATTTACAGCTTTTGACATTGATCTGTAGAAATCGATATCAATAAAATAAAATGTCACAACGCAGAAAACTACTCACACCATTTATTGAAAATACGTAAAATGTTAACAGGGCTTCTGCATAGCATATATATATATATATCCTACCTGTCAGCATTTTATTTTCCTGGGCCTTTGGTAAAAAGAGCTCCAGGGCTCTTCTATGGGGCCCATTGATACTGACACATTTACAAATGGACATATGCTCTCCCTGCAACCTGTTCCTCAGGTCAGTCTTCACCTAGAAATACAATATACAATAGACAATAAGTGGGGTGGGAGTCATGATGGTGAGGCAAGAAATCAATTAATAATGAATGGAAATCATCTTCAGATGGACTTTTATTTAACGTGAGACATTAAATGTGGTGTCAAATTATGGCATCATTTGAATCGATCAGCACCTAATTGTAGCATACTTTGGATTTGATATGGCATTGTATTTGATTTCTAATTAGACCACAATCGTGTAAAATGCTAGCTTTGTCTTTGTCCCTCACATGACGCTGCAGTTGGTGCAGCAACCATCTACGTGTTGTTATAATTCTCACCAGTGTCAGTCAGTCAGCCTGGAACTGCTCACACGTCTCTCGTTGTCCTCATCTCCTTCCTACACACTCACTCAGCTTTTGACAGATTTGCAGCTGTGCCATAGTGTTTCCATTTCTTAACTACTGATTTAACTTTACTCCGACTTGGAAATGTTCTTACATTCACCTTCTGACTTGTCTTTATGGTTTCGCCATGACTCACAAAATATCAGACCTTCCATATAGCCCCTTAACTATACACAAGTGATTCCCATTTAACTTCAATCAATGTGCTGCATGAGTACTTAGGACTATGCAGACATGTATTTTATATTTTTAATGAAGCCAGATCACTTGTAGAAAGGTGTTTGACATTAAAGGCCATTTTGGTCTTGGTCTTAGTGAAGTACTTTGTACTGTTAGTAGTTTGTCTATCTCAGAGTGAGATAGAGATCCCACTACATATGGAACAAGAGACAGAGAAAACAAACTCACACTCACAATCACACTTTATGCAAAGATTTGAAAACGTGAATACAACTTTATAGGCATTAATACATCAGTCTGAGATGCCCAAATAAATGTATCCTTGGTTTAGTCAGTAAATGAGCTTTTTGAATTTAATCAGTGTCAGAGTCTGCCTCATTGTGCCCTTTTCCACTGAGAAAAAGAACTAATGCAAAGAGCACAGAGTGAGACTGAGCTGCTGAAGCAGAGTGCAGCCAATCAGACGAACTTGCCCTTTAAGCAGACAACATCCTAATCTGAGCGGGTACTATTATCCAGTGATCCAGGAACCGCTGCCACCTTCTCTCCCCCAGGAAGGAACACCAATCTGGGCTGCAGCTTGGTAGGAAAAGGTGAGGTTGTGGATAAAGAGACAATGATTTATTGTAGATGGGGCTGGTTATATATATATATAAATAAATATTCATATTTAAACCTTGCGGCTGTGGCTGTTTTTTGTTTTTTGTTTGTTTTTCTTTTTAAAGGTTGAGGTCATTAAAATTACAACCATACCATTTTAGGAGTGTAAAGGCATAAAGGCATATCATAACATATGACACACTGACTTGAAAGCAAAGCAGCATTTTTTTCACCGGTGTCACTACAAGACAACAAGCATGGAAGCTACTTAAAATAAAAAAAAAAAAAACAAACCGCTGGATTTGTTTTTTCAGTCTGGTCTTTTGACCACATGTTATTAATGAACCAACATTTTACCGTGTGACACTTATAAAACATATTAAAAAAAAAAAAGTCTTATCTTCCACCACATTCTGCTTTCTGCGTCTGTCTCTGTGCCATAAAACGTTGCTTGGTATTCATTTGTGGAATGAATGCATCTAAACAGCAGCGTTGACATCAGCTGCTGCATAATGTCCAAAGAAATGCATAATAATGTCTTCTTTACTTTAATGAGGACATCCTTTTGTGGATATTTAGATTTTCAGGATACATAGATCTAATTCATCTGCATCTTTCTTACATCTCCTGGACGTGAGGCACTGCTCGTGATGTAATCAATGAATTCCTGGGCAGTAATGATTGGATGAGCAGTGTCAAGCAGCCTGCCGGGTCTTGACTGTCAACATGAGAGCTCGTCTTACTGGTGAGGAAAATGTCAGCTCTCGAGGACTCCGGCCTGAAGACACGTCTCATTCACTTCATAGATTATTTTTTAGAGCATTTCTGCCTCACCTGACGGCTTCGTTGGGAGCGTGACGGGGGCGCATGGGAATAAGGAAGAGCGCGTGGATGAAATGTGACAAACGCCATGGGGCCGGATCTCATCATGCAGTGTTCTCTGCTCTTTTTTTTATGTATGGATGAAACTGAAAGAACAAGCTGAAAGGCCTGAAAAGCAAACAGAGTGTCCACTACTACTGTAAATAGATCTAATGCTGCATCTGAAGGCACCGCAGCAGATGTGGTTTTTATTTATTTATTTATTTTTTATTGAGGAAATAAAAAGTGTCTTCTCTGCTCCATATCACATGTCTCTCTTCCTCTATGCATGACTGACCCATGAGCAGCCGCAGCATTTGAATGCCACCGTTTGTCATGATCACCTTCTTCTCAAGCCACTCAGTGCCATGCTTGACTTGACATCAGAATGTTAAGTGTCTCTCGAGCAAACACACACACACACACGCAGGCGCGCGCGCACACACACACACACACACACGCCGGAGATGGAGATCTACAGTGTTTTAGCAGAAGCTATGTACGTAATGACACATGATATATGATGACAAGCTGTTAGAGGTTGCAAATTAACACTGTGATAAAGATTGATATGAATAAGTTCTGTGCATTAAGGATATTTTTCTTATTATCAATAATTCCCTGAGTCTCTGGTACAATCAATCCCATTCATTCCTACAATTTTTGTTTGTACATTTTGCAAAATATGCATATTTCCTTTCTGGCATAGAGTTAGATGAGGAGATTGATACTGTTCTCATATCAGTCCATCAAATAGAAGGCTGCAGCCACTTAGCATAGCTTAGCTAAGCACAACGACTTGAAACTTGGTGGAAAAGTAACAAAATGCACCCAGCGGCACCTTTAAAACTCAACATCAACCCACTATATCCTATGTGTGTTAATGATTTTTAAAATCTTTTGTTGGCATTGAAATGCACTGTATACGCGGTCATATTGTTGTGGATGGTTTGGAAAATAACTGGGTTTATGTTTATAACGTGCTGTGCCTGGCCGCCGTATTCATGACGTCTGAGAGACGGGAAGCACACACTGATCGAGGAGCTTCTGTGTTCATCAGTCAGCTGAATGACGCCAAGCCCTTGTGGCTATGGGACAGTCAGTTGACGGGCTGAGTTCTAGTGCTGCTTCCACCAAATCCTGATCAGTTCTGAGCATGCCGACTGCCAAAATAACAGACCGTGTGCAGGCAGTATGGGCTCTATGCTGGCGCTGTGACGCTGCTGGTCTCAGCCAAGAAACTGGTTATTTGGAAGGTCGAGGAAGAGAGAAAAAAAAGCTGAGATGAGTGCTTCTGGACAGTGGAGTTAATATTCAACAAGTAAAAAAATAATAATAATTTACCGAGCACAGCTGATCTTGGTATGTCTTTACCAACTTTATGTTATCTACTAACACTTTTGTTATCTCTGCGACTTTTGTCATCCGATCATGCCAGGACGCATTAACTTTTTAGGCTTTGAGATTGGATCTTGCGCACATTGGGATCTGATCAGCTCCAACAGATGACTGGTGGTGGCCTGGCTCACGCCGAGTTGGAATCTCAGTGGGGTGCGGACACACACACACACACACACACACACACACACACATACACACACACACACACACAGAAAGTCGAGATGGAAGAAAACTGGAGCACAGCTGAGACCTGCTGTCTTCTAACACACTGTGGACCATTACAAAGTAAAGGAAATACAGAAAGCTCTGTCTTAGACCAAGTGACATTTTAGATATATCTGATCACTATCCGAACAGGCAGGCACGCATTGAAGAGTCAAGTGTGGACACAGCTGAGTTCTGATCTGACATTTTGGAGGTGGTCAGGTTTGCATCATGATTGGATGCAGCCACGTGTGAATTTAAATCTGTACAGTGTGACCATGTTCATAAGGAAGGTAATCTACCCAGCAAGTTGAAAGGTCACCTTCCTGCTACATGACATGTTTCTTCTTTACCGTCCACACACACACACACACACACACACACACACACACATTGTGTCTGGAGACACAAAGTGCTTTATAAACTTACTATATATTCACATATGCCGAATGCTTTCCCCTGACCCTTGAGACGTACTTTGACGTGTCAAAGCGGTGGTGTTCAGAGCTGGAGTTAGCAGCACCTATTAGCACACGTCTCAAACTCACTTTTTAAAATGTGTTAACATTTATCATCTGTGGAGTGGATTAAAGAGTCTAAGAGGCTCCTATTTGAAGTCTGGCTTCAAACTACGCCATGCTGTGTCTCACACAAAGGCCCGCAGAAGGACATTAACAACATCAAGGCACGCTTGAAAGAGCTTAATGAGTTGCAGAGAAAAAATATTCCCAGACATGTTTTCACACTGTTTGGATGAGGACCCCGGAAGCATTAACAAGTGTACATTTGGTACGTGTTCAGCGACTGTAAAGACTTCTCTTTTAAAAGTTTATAGACAGCTCTCACCTGTGGCGTTGCTATGTAAAAGGCCGCTGCTTAAAGCGCCACAAAGCTGCAGCACAAGCCGAATGCTAATGTTGGTGTACCCGTCTGCTCTAATGCAATGCAAAACCTTATATAGAGATGTGTGTATTATTTCAGCCTTAACCAGCCCTGAACAGAGGTCTGTGTAGAATAAATCTGAACATATCTGATCATTATGTAATGTATCTTTTATTTCTTTGTATTTTGTTACCATCTGTCCTGAATAAAGTCTGAATTGAATGGGATTAATCTATACTAGCACAGAAATGAAACTTTAAACTCTGTATTTATGAAAGTATCAAACTTCTCATCGCAGAAAGAAAATGAAAATGTTGAACTATTCCTCTATGGAAGTTAAGAATCTCAATTATATTTAAGCACCTGGAGGTCATGCTGCACGGGCCAGTCGATATAAAATAGTAACGAGATGGAAAAAATTAGCAGAAATTTAGAGTGATGTGAGAATCCCTTAGCAACCCTAATTTCAAATAGTTTGCGCTACACACACACACACACAAATACACACACACACACACACACAGGAAAGTTCGTGTGTGTCGTTTATTGTTTATCGCTCTGAGGCAAACAGGACGAGCTGCTTCGTCGTTGTGAGGACAGGAAGTGCTTTGGACTTCTGAAGGTGCACACAATCCCTAAAACGACTGCTATGACCCAGATCTGGTCAGATATTTTTAACCTCCTTCGCTGCCTTTACTATAATATAGCCTAGTTACAAAATAGAAGCAGGCAGAGAGCAGACCATAGCGTTGTGGATAGTAAGATATTGACAAATCACTCAGTAACCTTTAACAATGGCGTTACTGACCCATTTTTGCACTAATCTGCTTGTGACATATCATGATAACAGTCCATCTACTAACATTGTAAATGTGTCCCTGCCTGAAGATGTGCCGGCAGGTTTCAATCACTGAACTGACACCAGGGATCCAGGCCAGGTTCCCCCTGCTTCCAGTCTCTATGCTAAGCTAGGCTAACCACTTCCTAACTGTACTTCTCTACTTAAAGGGAAACGCCATTGTTCAATGAATGTACATGACGGCGGGATGAATCCTCTCATCTCGCTCTTGGAAAAATGCAAAAAAGTGGGACTATTTCTATTTGTAGTCATATCAGTGTATACAGTGGAAAGCATTTTGAAAGAAGCTTTTAGGATAAAGTAATAACACGGGTTCAAAACCTTGGATGACCCTTGTATTTTAAGTTTGTTTTTCTTCTTTATTAAACTGAATCCATTTTTCCAATAAGAGCTTTTTATTTTTATTTTTTAAACAAATTATTCAGTGCTACAAAATGCATTTGGGTAAAAACTCAAAACTTATCAACAGCACTGCTTCAGTAGAAAACATGACTGCAGTAAACAGTGTCTGAACAGGCCTCTGATAATTCTGCTTTAATCGACTTTACATTCTGTCGCTGACTTGGCCGTATGTTTGCCGGTCCATCTGCTCCAATCACTTCTATGTGTGTGTGTGTGTGTGTGTGTGTGTTACGCCATGTGGATGAGTACCAGAAACCAACATGCACTGCTTGCCGCTGGATTCAGGCCCACAGCAATCAGAACATTTGGTGAAATGCTGTGACGCCATATGCGTTCCACCACATCACGTGAGTTTGCACTTGCATTTATTATTCGCTTGTGCAAACGTGCCTGCGTCTTCACAGAGAAATGATGTCATCAGCCCCTCTCCACACTCGCGCGCACACACACACACACACACACACACACACGCACACACACACACTACATAGTAATACAGTTCGATTCATGCACTACTATTATGAAGGGCAAATGTGGTTCGCAAACATATTAAGAATTGTTAAAATATTCCAGTTCCTATGATGAAAATGTATTTTAATGTTGTATTTGTTAAGTCTTCTATGAAAGGCTTAAGATTTTCCCCCAAGACTGCGGTAGTCAGGCTTAAATGACACCAGGCTTTCCCATCATACATCGGGACATTAGACAGGCAGCGGCATCATGTCACAGAGGTTATGAACCCTCACAGATGGTTGGTTGAATTCGGAGGCGGAACGGAGGATTTCCTGTCTGTTCAGCCAGTGAAGTGGGAGCTTATCTTGTTGTTTCACGGCGTAGTTTCACGCTCAGACTGCGGCTCGCTGTTATGTTGTCATATTTCATAATATTGGCTAATAACTGTCTTTATCTTACGTTATATATATATATTTGTTATGTGTTTGATCAGCACAAATATGCTAATATGTTACTAATAGCCAGAGCAACCACAATTAAAAGAGGCCCCACATTTAGTGCAGCATTGCATTCGATGCAGCAGAATACATATGACTTACAGGCCACTAAAGTGTATTCAATACTAAAAGCTGGTGAGATTTAGTTAATGCAGTGTTTGTTTTTTTTGTTCCCTTAGTTATGGTTAATATTAATCTTTACCAGAGACTGAGAACCATAACAGACAACATGGTCATGATGAATTATGAGGTATTTAAGGCTACAAAGGAGTTTGATGCTTTGCAAAGATGTTGCAATCTCTAGGGGGGTTTTTTTGTTTTTTTTACTGAGGGCCGCAAACATTTTGTGGATATTTACTCAAAGTATTGATGTAAATGAGCTCAGCTGCAGTTAAGTAAGAGCTGATGCATGTTGAGCATGTCTGGAAAGGATCGGACTGTGTGGAGTACTGGTTCAACTTGAATACAAAGAGTAGAAGACACTTTTCAAACTGTTAAGTGTGTAATCTGAGTTAAATATATATAATGTTCAACAAAAAGATGAACTGATGATTTGAAAGAGATATTGGTAAAATAACCACTTAGACTTATGTTAATTAGACTTAAGCAGATAATACAATAATCTATGTATTTAAGCATAACTGGCTGCCTCAACCATAACATGCTGGACTGGAACTGACGAGCCATTAAAAGTCAAAAAAATATGCAAGAGGGACGTGAGGCAGAGCAAAGCCGTGAAAATTAAACTGTTGCATTCCTGCTTTTTTTGTATTGTGTTATTGCGCTGTCATGTGTCTCTCTCACACTCCCTGTGTGAGTGTGTGTGTGTGTGCGTGTGTGTGTGTGCTTTGGATGGTAAATTTTTTTATTTGAAACAATCCAGCATTATGTTCATTCCAGTTCAAATCCAATCATTGCTTTTCTCCCAATGCAATAAAAAGATGCAATCAAAATGAGAGCAGCTGAGTAGCAGCACTCAGTCAGATAACACAGGAGCTACGATAATCTGCTCTCTGCAGCTTTGTTATGTTCCAGCCAACTACTCATCTCTCCCCGCCCCTCTCTCTCTGCCTTTCAAGCTTCTTCTGAGCTCCTACCCAGACTGAAGACTGAGGAGATAATTGGCCCGTGTTGACCGCGTTAATAACGGTCAAACATATCTCGTCGTTTCAGTGCGTCCCCACAAATGTCACATTCCAGAAAATGAGTTTTTAATGGGCTGCACTGGCATGCGAACGGATGCCTCCACATTTAAACGCCTGTCACCTTTTCATTCACTACTCGGAGTGTAGAATTAGGCACTTAGTGGCCTCAGTGTGATGTAGTAGTCACAGAAGTGACAGAGCTGGAGGCATCCTCTCTATAAACCCGCATGTGCTCCCTGGAGTGTTGGAGGCATGCCTGTTGATGTTGCATCTGATTTGTCAGTGATTAAGGGAAATGTAATCACTTAGCCCTTGTGTCTAATCTCAGTTAATTATAGTGTATACTATGTACAATGTCACCGTGCAGCCATACGATAATATAATGTATTAGGCGTCAGCTGAAAGGTAAACCATCTCATCAATTTAAAGAATCAAGGTCATATAGTGTTATTGATATGAAGTGTCTGAAAGCAGGTGCCAAAACAGGGCCTGTAGCTCCAGTACAGGCCCAGGTGGAACACTCGTTTCCTGTAGACGTCAAGACAATCAAGTCAAATAGAATGAATTATTAAAATAAAAAACAAAAAAGGTAAGTCAGTAAAACAAGACAGAAATAAAACACTTGTGTAGTCTTTTCAAATACTTAATGCTGGTGTGCCAGTCAGAACTGTGCCTTATAATAAACCTATATGGGAAATAAAACTATATTCAGACTGTTTGCAACAACATTACAAAGGAAGCATGAAACATAAACGTCATTATTTTTTACAGAAGTGGAACGTTTTGAGGTAATGAATTACTCTAATGCAGGAAAGGTTTTTGACGTGACTGCAGGTGATCATTGTTCATCATTTCCTTCATTCTCCCACTTGGTTTATGCTAATATCTAAAAATATAATAAGTTGCTATCATTGGCCATGGTGTTTGTGTCTTGACGGCTGGTGTAGCATTTGATCAACATGCTGCTTTAAAAAATCAGTTCAGCTTTTTTTTTTTTTTTTTTTTATTGACAATCAGTGAATGCGGTAAATATGGAACCAATCAAACTGCATCTTATAGACGATGCAGAATTGATTGCACATGGACAGTCAGACAGACTGTCCATGTCAGAAACATATTGTACATCTGACCTGTAAAGAGAGCATTGCTTACATCACTACAGTGCTGTGGATGAACTAGTTTAACACAGGATTTCCAGCCAGTTATTCCTCTATCACTGAGGATCACCCCACCCAGGAAAAATGGAAGATTCTTCCTGGGCAGGGGGTTTCCATGGTGACCAACCTTAACTTCTGATGCATCGAGCTTACATGGCACACACACAAACCCACACACACAGACACACACGTGTGACAATGTACACCACAGCAATACCACTCCATTAGAGCAGAGAGATCGTGTAGAGAACAAGTATACAGTAATACAGACCACACACACACACACACACACACACACACACACACACACACACACAGCTGTCACACCATCTCCATCACTATTACTGCTGCTGCTAACACACACCCATGTTGGGAGGCTGTACCAGGTGATTGTATTCATTTGTAGGTGTCTCTATTTTCATGATGTGCGTATTAATTCTAAAGCAGGGGCATTCCTCACACACTCTAAAGGACGCAGTAGAGGGAGAAGGATTTTCTATTACCACTCTCTACATCACAGGCTAAAGCAGGCAGATTCCTAAGTTCTTCATCTTCCCGGAATTCCCTCAGAATTCCCTCCTATTCCATCGGCTCAGAGATTATGTCATCGCTTAAGACGTGAGAGGAGCGAGGCCTCCGCAGACGCACACACACGGGTTATTCTTAATAGTCTTGCTGCCATCTTGTGATACTTGGTGGGTATTACAGGCTAGAATTTCTAGAAAAAAACCCCCAACAATATTGATATTGAATATGCCAGTGCATCACTATCTGGATTCATCAGTTTCCCTGGTATTTATGCAGAATTCTTGAATTTGAAAAAGTGCTGTGTTGCTCTGCTCACATCTGTTTCAATACTTAATTATCATCATGGTTATCAAATTAATCAATCAACGAACGAAATATCTACTTTCTAAATAAGATAAAAATGGTTAGCATTAGCTAAACACCAACATGCCGTCATATGGAGAGTGTTAGAAAATGACACATTTTATATCTGTCCTGTGTAACTAACATAGTTAATATCCTACTGTCTGCACATGCACATATACATATACATTCTCGTAATCATATTATTCTTTGAGTTTCCGCATTCAGTCTCCACAATGCAAAGCATCTGAATGCCAACAGTGCATTGGTCATGTCAAAACTGTGCATAAAAGCGCAACACACAGATACCAAATAAAGGAAGGAAATGATGTCATATGTGCTGATTGAGTAAACTGCTTTCAGGTGTGCACCTGTTCCAGGCAGCAGGCTGGTAGCTGTGTGCGAGCTGCTGTTTGTCCAGCAGTCAACCAGCAGCAGTGGAGCCAAGCTGGTTTTTGTTCTCCCAGTGTTGGCTTGGAAATGAGTACCAGGTAATGTTTCTTAAAAGTTCTTTAAGAATTCATAATAAGCTCAAGGTGTTCCTTTAGTCAGGTGTACCTACTAAGGTAGGTGTACTTAACATAGGCCAAAGAAATACTTACCAAACAATCCCATATTCCATACTTTGAGTGGCTGCTTTGTGTTTTTGCCTTGATTAAAATCTATGTACTCTAATTTTCTGGTTATATGGCAGCGCTGCTGATTTCAGGATATCTTCTGACAAAGTGTTGCGCTTCATTCGGAGCCTCACCCGTAAGAAGCCACTGGAACCAGAGGGAGAGGAGTCCAACTTCTGTCGATGCCTGACCACCTTGGACCTGGTGGGACTGGGTGTTGGCAGCACACTGGGAGCTGGTGTCTATGTGCTGTCGGGTGAAGTGGCCAGGGATGTGGCCGGCCCCAGCATCATCATCTCTTTTCTGATTGCGGCGGTGGCGTCAGTCTTTGCGGGGCTGTGCTACGCTGAGTTCGGAGCCCGTGTTCCTAAGACGGGTTCGGCTTATCTTTATAGTTATGTGACTGTAGGAGAGGTGTGGGCGTTTGTAGCCGGTTGGAACCTGCTGCTGTCCTACGTCATCGGTAACAGAAAATGCAAAAATTAATAACATGCAACTGATTCTGACTCTGTTTGCTAACATGTTCACCTTTATAATGTATCAATATACTTTTTTACAGCTTGTTGCACTTCGATTTATCTCCATTAATAAAATGCATTTTTTTTTTTTACTTTTTGTCTTATCAGGAACATCAAGTGTAGCGAAAGCTTGGACAGGAACCTTTGATGACCTGATAGACAATGTTATTGCTAAAACTCTGGAGAAACAGACACCCATGGATTCACCTGGCTTGGCTCCATACCCAGACTTCTTTGCTGCTTGCCTGATAATGTTGCTCGCTGGTAATATCTGCAGTTTACTGGTCAAGGTTGTGATATAACAAAGATAAAAGATGTTCTGCAAGCTTAAATTCATTCACAATGTTTCACTCTTTTTTTTTAATTGTAGGAATACTTGCATATGGTGTGAAAGAGTCTGCGGTCCTGAACACTGTTTTTACTGCAGTAAATGTAGCTGTGTTGCTTTTTATCGTCATCTCTGGCTTTATTGAAGGAGACATTCAAAACTGGCGCATCAGTAAGGAGACCATCCTGAATGCAACTCGAGAAATGGAGTAAGATTATTATTCCTCTTATGCTTGTGATAATTTGGGATTCAACTATAATTCACTGACGTACCTGTGGGTTAGTTCATCCAAATTACAATTTTTTTTCTGTTTTTTACTTGTGGCATCTACATTCAAGAGTGGGTAAAGTGGGTCATGAGTCGTTGGTTATGTTTAAACTATATATTTGTTTGTACAGGAACCTGACATTGGCACAAAATGAAACCGTTGACTTGGGTGTTGGCGGCTTCTTCCCCTTTGGCTTCGATGGCACTTTGGCCGGAGCTGCAACCTGTTTCTACGCTTTTGTTGGGTTTGACTGCATTGCCACAACAGGTACTCTTGACTAGGCAAAATATGACTAGAATGCAATTTGAACACTTTCATCAGCTGGATCATCTCTCAGGTCATCTTCTTTACTTTACCCGAGTCAGGAAGTGTAACGCTGATCCACCTGCTCTTTCAGGGGAGGAGGTGAAGAACCCCCAGAAGGCTATACCTCTTGGGATCGTCGTGTCCCTGCTTGTCTGCTTCTTGGCCTACTTTGGCGTGTCGGCGGCTCTGACACTTCTGATGCCCTATTATCTACTTGACACCCACAGTCCTCTACCTGTAGCTTTTGAATACATTGGCTGGGAGCCTGCAAAGTATGCTGTGGCTGTGGGATCCCTTTGTGCTCTTTCAACAAGGTACAGCTATGTAGAGTGCTGTCAAAATCTTTTTTTTTTTGTTATCGTTATCATAAATGTGTTAATAGACTATGAAAATCAGCAGACCCTGCACAAAGTTGCATAAATTGCTCATCTTGATACTGTCACAAACTCAGTGGCTCAGTCGGTGACAAAAAGAGGTAAACGCACAAAGTTGCTCAATTAAATTTAATGTCAACTTAAGATAAAATATGATTAGTAATATTAGTAACAATTGCAGTGTGTAGATGAGTGCATGAAGAACACAAAACCATGACCTAACAGTCTGCTGGAGGCCTGTGAGGAAGAGAAGGGTTACAAATTAAGCCATTTAAGAAAAACGTTAAGTCCAGTTTACTGAAGTGTAGGCAGTTTGCAACTCTGACTATTGGCTTCTGAGCCAAGAAACCAAACCAACCACACAAGCAACAGAGAGGGCGTGACTATACTATATGACTATACCAATTAGAACTGTTAAATACTTTGAGATAGGTTACAGGGTCAAGAACTTCTACTGATCCCTATGGAATTGGTCATGGTTTAAAGTCCTATCTTTGGAAGTGGATTATTATTTTTTTTTCCGTTCATGGCCCAGCGTTGTAAAGGCTCCATGAATTCTAAAATATATGTCAAATATATCAGTATCAGGTTTTTTTTTTTGTTTTTTTGTTTTTTTTTAAATCAAAATCCCTGTATTCTCTCTTCCTGTAAAACAGTCTCACATTTTTGACTCATCCTGCACTCAGGGGTGTATGCAAAAGTTCATCCAATCAAATGTGACTTTGGTCAACACACATTATCAGAAAGAGGTGATGATCTTAATATATTATTTGGATGCATCGGTGTGTCTTTTGTTTAGTGGGGTAAATAATCAAGGATTTTTTTTCCCCCGTAGTCTTCTCGGTGTGATGTTTCCAATGCCAAGAGTGCTATTTGCCATGGCAAGAGACGGCCTGCTTTTTAAACCACTTCGCTACTTGAGCTCCAGGCAAAATCCTGTCTTCGCCACATTGTCTTCAGGAGCTGTGGCCGGTAAGCCAGTTAGATTTAGTGATTTTTTTATATACTTAGAAGACCAGTACCTCTTACAATTACTCATATTGGGAAATCCTACACTGCATGATTTACATCCATCCAGGAAGTAGCGTGTCCTGTATGTAATGAGTTGGAAAAATAAGGGTGTGGAGGTGAGTGGGTGTTGCCATTTTCTGATGGTATCAATGTCTTATATCAATATGTTTGGTCAATAACGTGTATATATTTGGGTGTCCTTGCAGCTTTCATGGTCCTGTTATTTGACCTAAAGGCACTGGTTGACTTGAGTTCAATTGGAACCATCTTTGCCTACACTCTTGTTGCAGTGTGCGTTCTCATATTAAGGTATGTGCAACTGTTTTGACTAAATGTAAACGCAGCCCCTCGATTAAAGGCCACAGTTGTCACATTTCTAAGTCAGTTTTAATACAATACCCTGCATTTATTAAGGCGTTGTTGTAACTGTTCTTCCTGTCCATACTATGTGGAAGATCCTCCTCTGATCCAATAGAAGTGATGGGAGACCAAATCCCCAGTCCTCACTCTATACATATTCTTTATTAAAATGTGAACTATAGCCTAAAAACTTCTTCCTCTGTTATCCCTCCCTCCTCAGATACAAAGAAGACAGCGGTTTTGTCCATAGAGCAGAAGAGTTTACAGTAATGGGGCTGTTGAGGCCTCCCTTAAGGCCCACCCACCGCACCTCTAAAAATGTCAACATGGTCACCATCATCATTTGTAAGTAATCCTTTATTGTTGCTGCTGTTCTGGCACCTACTGAGCAGCCGTGGCTTGGTTGTCTCTAACTGGCACTTCCTGTTGCCAGCCATTCATACTTGTTTGCCATCAGAGCCACTTCTCGGACATAGACCTAAATGCACAACACATTTTTGCTAATAGAAATGTGTGTGCCAATTATTAAGATTTGTCTCACTGCTGATTTGTTCCCAGTGTTCCTGGTGATCATTTTGAGCTTGGTGTTGTCCGAAACCGTGCATTCCCTCCGGAAACGAGAGTTGTGGAGTGCGCTGCTCGTCTTTTTCCTCGTGCTGACACTGGTCCTCGCTGTTGTTATCATCTGGAGACAGCCGCAGAGCACAGCTAAAGCTGCTTTCATGGTAAACTTGGAGGGGTGATGATGGTGGACACTGTCAGCTTTAAATGTAGGATTTCATGCATCTTGAGGATTTGAGCCTTTACAGTCCCAGTAGGGATATGTGTGGGTCAGTTAGTGGGCCTTGATACGGGGATGTTGTAGGGCATAGAAAGTTTACAGAGCAGAAGTGATGCACCCAATGAAGAGAGGCCAAACAAGGTTCAACTAACTCTAAATGACTGCTGTTAAGTTAATGGTCCAGACCAAGAAATAGTCCAGCACATCACCCGTTGTAAATTGTCATTTTTAAACTCGGTAGAATCTGGTAATTGGTGATTTCTTTGAGGATTCTGGACGTCTGGTAGATTCTTACCTTTTTGGACAGAGTTGGGCTAGCTGGTTTTCCATTTCCAGTCATTATGTTAAGCTAACCAGATGCGGGTGGTAAATCAAATCAAATCAAATCAAATCAAATCAAATTTTATTTATATAGCCCAAAATCACAAAATACATTTGTCTCAGAGGGCTTTACAATCTGTACAGGGAGTGACACCCTCTGTCCTTAGACCCTCGATTCGAGTGAGGAAAAACTTGCCCACCAAAAAACCTTTTAACAGGAAAAAAGGTGGAAGAAACCTCAGGAAGAGCCACAGAGGAGGGATCCCTCTCCCAGGACGGACAGACGTGCAATGATGTCACATGTACAGAACAAATCAACACACACATATTGTACACTCCACATATTGTACAATGAATAATAATGAATTACAGTTGATGATAAGAATAGGTTACAATGAATGATGAATTATTACAGTAGCAGCAAATCATTACATAACTATAAACTGTAATGGGGATATGGCAACAATGATGACGGCGACAACACATGCAGTAGACGCCACGCAGGACCACAGCAGCAGACACAGTCCACAAGAACCTGCTGGGCGAGAGAGCACAGAAACTCCGGGGAAGAAGTTTAATTAGTAACATGATAGATAGATGGATTAGATAGATGGATAGATAAGGAGAGAGAGAGAATGAGAGAGAGAGAGCGAGAGTATGTGAGTCCCCCAGCAGTCTAGTTCTATGGCAGCATAACTAAGGGATGACCTGAGCCAGCCCTAACTATAAGCTTTATCAAAAAGGAAAGTCTTAAGTCTACTCTTAAAGGTGTTGATCGTGTCTGCTTCCCGAACACAGAGTGGTAGTTTATTCCACAGAAGAGGAGCTTGATAGCTGAAAGCTCTGGCTCCCAATCTACTTTTAGACACTATAGGAACCACAAGGAACCCACCATCCTGGGAGCGCAATGTTCTAGTGGGGTGGTAAGGTACTATGAGCTCTTTTAAATATGATGGTGCCTGACCATGAAGAGCTTTGTAAGTTAGGAGAAGAATTTTAAATTCTATTCTAGATTTAACGGGTAGCCAGTGCAAGGAAGCCAAAATGGGAGAGATGTGATCTCTGATTTTGGTTCCTGTCAGAACGCGTGCAGCAGCATTCTGAATCAGCTGCAAACTCTTAAGAGACTTATTAGAGCAGCCTGATAGCAAAGAGTTACAATAGTCCAGCCTAGAAGTAACAAATGCATGGACTAGTTTTTCTGCATCCACTTGAGAAATGATGCGTCTGATTTTGGCAATGTTACGCAAGTGGAAGAATGCAGTCCTCGAAAGTTGTTTTATATAATTATTAAAGGACAAGTCTTGATCAAAAACAACGCCAAGATTTTTTACGGTGGAGCTGGTGGCCAGGGTGATCCCATCTAAGGCTAAATCTCTGGAATGATAGTTTCTAAGGTGTTTGGGTCCTATTAGGAGAACTTCAGTTTTTTCTGAATTTAGCTTCAGAAAATTGTGGGTCATCCAATTTTTTATGTCCTTAATGCATGCTTGAAGTCTAGTCAAGTGATTGGTTTCATCAGGCTTGATCGATAAATATAATTGGGTGTCGTCAGCATAACAGTGAAAGTTAATTGAATGATTCCTAATAATGTTCCCTAAGGGAAGCATATATAAACTGAAAAGAAGTGGCCCTAATACAGAACCTTGTGGGACTCCATGAGAAACTTTGGTTTGCATGGAGGCTACATCATGAACATGAACAAACTGAGAACGGTCTAGGAAATATGACTTAAACCAGCCTAGGGCGGTTCCTTTAATGCCAATTTGGTATTCCAGTCTCTGTAAGAGAATCTGATGGTCAATGGTGTCAAATGCGGCACTAAGATCTAATAGGACAAGTACAGAGATGAGTCCTTTGTCTGATGCCATTAGGAGGTCGTTTGTAACTTTAACTAGTGCGGTCTCTGTGCTATGATTTACTCTAAATCCTGACTGAAACTCCTCGAATAAACTGTTTGTGTGGAGAAAGTCACATAGTTGGTTGGCTACGGCTTTCTCAAGTACCTTCGAGATGAAAGAAAGGTTTGATATTGGTCTGTAATTGGCTAAAACCTCTTGATCTAGAGTTGGTTTTTTAAGAAGAGGCTTAATCACAGCTATTTTAAAGGACTGTGGTACATATCCTGATAATAAAGACAGATTAATCATATTTAATAAGGACGGGCTAACTAAAGGTAATACATCTTTAAGCAGCCTGGTTGGGATGGGGTCTAAGAGACAGGTTGACGACTTAGATGAAGTAATTATTGTAGTTATTTGTTTAATGTCGACGGGAGAAAAGCAGTCTAAATATATGTCAGATTTTATAGCTATTTCCAAACTTGCTGTATCTGGAATCAGATGACTGCCTGATGAGGGCAAAAGGTGATGAATTTTGTCTCTAATATTTAGAATTTTATCATTAAAGAAGCTCATGAAGTCATTACTAGTTAGGCTTAATGGAATAGATGACTCAATAGAGCTGTGGTTCTCTGTTAGCCTGGCTACAGTGCTGAAGAGAAACCTGGGGTTGTTCTTATTTTCCTCAATTAATGAGGAATAATAGGCTGTTCTGGCATTACGCAGAGCCTTCCTATAAATTGCAAGATTATCTTGCCAGGCTAGGCGAGATTCTTCTAGTTTAGAGGCACGCCATTTACGTTCAGATTTACGTGCCTCTTGCTTTAATTTGTGAGTGTGCTGGCTATACCATGGTGCTAACCTCCTCTGTCTTATTGTCTTCATTTTCAGAGGTGCAATAGAGTCAAGAGTTGTCTGTAATGACTCTGTAGTATTACTAACGATCTGATCTATGTGTGAGGGGCTACAGGAAGCTGCTAAGTCCTCTGTAACATTAAGACATGGCATTGAATTTAATACTATAGTAATTGTTTCCTTAAATTTGGCTACAGCACTGTCAGATAAACATCTGCTGTAGGAGTTTCTGAAAAAAGGCTTATAGTCCAGTAGTATGAACTCAAAGGTTATTAGAAAATGGTCAGATAGGATAGGATTATGTGGAAAGACTATTAGATGATCAATTTCAATGCCATATGAGAGTATAAGGTCAAGAGTGTGATTCAGACAATGAGTCGGTTTGTTTACACTCTGACAGAAGCCAATTGAGTCTAACAAAGAGATAAATGCAGTACTAAGACTATCACTATGGTTGTCAACATGAATATTAAAATCACCTACAATAATTACTTTATCTGATTTAACGACCAAGCCTGATGCAAATTCTGCAAATTCAGATAGAAATTCAGAATAAGGACCTGGAGCTCGATATAATATAACAAATAATATTGGCTGTAATGTTTTCCAGGTTGGGTGAGTCAGGCTAAGAACGAGACTTTCAAATGAATTATAATTTAGTTTAGGTTTAGGATTAATGAGTAAACTAGAGTCAAATATGGCTCCAACTCCACCACCTCGACCAGTACTTCGAGGAATATGAGTATTACAATGACTGGGGGGAGTGGATTCATTTAAACTAACATATTCATCCTCCTGCAACCAGGTTTCAGTGAGGCAAAGTAAATCAATATCATAATCAGATATTAATTCATTTACTAAAACAGCTTTAGAGGACAAGGACCTAATATTCAAGAGTCCACATTTAATTATCTTGTTTTGGACTCTTGGAGATGTTGATTTAATATTTATCAGGTTTTTATGATTTACTCCTCTTCTGTTTGTTTTATCTTTAAATAATGCAGGTGGACGGGGGACAGACACAGTCTCTATACTAGATGATTGGGTGGGCAGCTGCTCTAGTGGAGGCGCAGAGAAGCGTGTAAGACTGCAGCTCTGCTTCCTGGTCTCAACTCTGGATTGTCATGGATTTGATCGACTAATAAACTTGACCATGTTTCTAGATATAAGAGCTGCTCCATCCAAAGTGGGATGGATGCCGTCTCTCCTAATCAGACCAGGTTTTCCCCAGAAAGGTGTCCAATTATTTATAAAGCCCACATCATTATCTGGACACCACCTCGACAACCAGCGGTGAAATGACGACATGCGGCTATACATGTCATCACTGGTTACATTTGGTAGGGGACCAGAGAAAATTACGGAGTCCGACATTGTTTTTGCATATTCACACACCGATGACACATTAACTTTAGTAACTTCCGATTGACGTAACCGGGTGTCATTACCGCCGACGTGAATAATAATTTTATTATATCTCCTCTTATCTTTAGCCAGCAGTTTTAAATTAGACTCAATGTCGCCCGCTCTGGCCCCCGGGATGCATTTAACTATGGTCCCCGGTGTCGCTAACTTCACGTTTCTTAAGATTGAGCTGCCAATGACCAGAGTTGGCCTCTCAGCGGGTGTGTCGCTGAGTGGGGAAAATCTGTTTGATACGTGGAGTGGTTGGTGGTGTACCGTAGGCTTCTGTTTGGGGCTATGCCTCCTTCGAACAGTCACCCAGCCTCCCGGCTGCTCGGGAACTACCGGGGGACGGCTAGCTACAGCTGCCTTCATGGTACCGTCATGTTTAGCTTGCATGAGTAGTATTTAAAATTTTGCCATCAAATTAAATAAACCCATTCCCTAAAATGTTTTAACTGTTACTTCAATATAAAGAACCAGTCATGAGTTTTGTTTGTTGTAGGTTCCCTGTCTCCCCGTAGTCCCCGTTTTAAGTGTCTTCATGAATATCTATCTGATGGTTCAGTTGGGAGGAGAAACCTGGATCAGCTATGCTGTTTGGATGGCAGTGGGTAAGGACAAGCTAGTTTCCACTGTCAAATAACCAGCATAATGTGCGGTTGGAGGGTTCTAAATGAACAAAAGTGTCATTTATAAACCGTTGTTACTTAAACTCGCGTCTCTTTCCATAGGCCTGATCATCTACTTTGGCTATGGGGTTCGTCACAGTGTCCAAAAACAAAGGCTGCGGGAGTCTCGTGCCCAGCTAAACATCACCAATGTAAACCGTAACGTTGTGGATTCCGCTGCTTGAGATTGTCTGTTGAATCGTGTGACGTATTGCTGTCCACTTGCATGGATCAAGCTGGTCACAAACTGTAGTTTAAGCTGATCAAGGAATCACCTTGAAATCTCGTCAGTATTTTATAGATCTGAAGTTATCTCTTGATGCATGTTTTAATGCTAACAAATGCTTTGTCAAAAGTATGCAAAGAGTAATGTGATGTACCTAAAAATGTATATTAGAATGTGATGTTAGAAATACCCTGTCATTTTATCCATTATGGCAAGACTATGCAATCATGGACATTGTTTTGTAATGCCAGTCTTAGACAATGGCAAAACTTTTAAATGTTGCTCTATATTGTGAATTTAATTTTAGCACTTAAGAATAAATTGTAATTTGTTATAAAACCTGTGTGGATAATGTTTTTTTTTTTTGTTTTTTTTTTTAAATTCCCTACATTCATTCACATCACTTTATCCTTGTATGCTCCTTACTTCTCATTGTATGTTATGTATTAGTAAATAGTTTGTTGATCCCCTGATTTTTACTCTAGCACCATCTGGTGGTCAGTTTTCACATATCCAGTGGAAAAACCCAAACATCTCAATGTGTGGCACAAAATATTGTATAGATATTAAGGCCAAACATTTAATTTGTCAATGATGACAAATTGCCTGCAAAGTTAATGACATTCTCATCAGCCCATGTTTAAGGCTGATTAGCAAATGTTAGGAACTGCTCTCAGTTCAGTTTGTTGCAAATTTGAAACTCATTCACAACAAAATTGGCTGAATTTTTCATCTTTATGATGTTTCTCCTTCACTCTGCCGAAATCTATCCATTCTAGTTATACGTGGTGAAGGCTGAGCTCCAGTTCAAGAGGCTAATTTATGTATCCATTCTAGTGTTCATTTGTCAGGCATCACTCTTCATTTGTGGAGCCTGCAGGACGCGCTGCTGCCGGTCTGACGGCCCGACATATGTTTTTGTTTTTGAATGCAATTAGAGGATGTCTGTGTATGTAAAGAGGCAGTGGAACGTGGCCACATCTGAGAGCTACTGGGGAATGAGAAGAGGCGGAGGAAAACGCTTGTGTTCTCTATTATTTTTAGAGTTTTAAGATTTTTAAATAAACTAAACAATGAGAGGTACAGCACAACAAGGCGTGACTATACAGAATAGGCCATAAGCGACCTTGTCCTGCTCGACATTTATACCACAAAGCAACAGAAAAAGGGAGACGAGATTTAACAGGACTCTTCTCAATGCATTTTGAGCCTCACTGCGCATAATGGTGTGTGTGCGTGCAGACTGTTTTCACATTCGTCAGCTGGAAAGTGGAACGTTTTTCTGCACACTCTTTACTTTAGTTTAGAGCAGGATCTGTGACAGAGGGGATTAGTGTGAGGGGATTAGTTGTCAGTTGTATTATGTTAAATGAATGACTGCCCGAAAATCAATAAACACTAAATTACATTCATACATTCAGTTAAAACAAGCAAAAAAAAAATCCACAGAAACCAACAGATGAGATGAGTAGCTGAAGAACGTGCTGAACTTTCTCTTGTCCCTTAAAAGGTTGAAAAGCATAAAGACTAGAACAGCTTGTTTCCTTAAGAGCGCCCCAAAGACTGTTTGCTTCCTTTACATTGAAATACCAGATGCGTTGTTGTTATTGTCATACACTGATACACATTATAGTTGTTCCATAGTGCTGACAGCTCCATATGGGAATGTAAGTTTTATTTATTTTATTATTTTGACTTTATTATCTTTGAAAATGCAATTTACCACACACGCTGACCTATCTTATGTCTTTCCCAGGAGTTGGTGTGTGGTTTTTGTTTTTTTTTCCATCCTGTACTCTTGCTGTCAGTCTCTATGGCTCACCTGAGCAGCTGCCACCACCAACCCTGAAAATGAGTCCATCAGGGACACACACACACACACACACACTGGTGCAAACTTGCCTTATTAGCTGCTCCAGATTGGCCATCCTGAGGCCCAGATGTCTGTGACCTCCCAGCGCCCTCTAAATGCAGAGTTATTGTGATTAAAGCATGATTGGCAGCGCTGGTTATTAATTCTAATCTTGGGCACATATGCGGGATGGTGGGCAGAGGGCAGGCAGTGGTGTGTGCCAGGCGGACGCCACACGGAGGCTAATTCACTCTGACATGCTATCAGAGCATGGTCACACACACTCCATGTTCCCCCGACACACACACACCGCGTCTATAGGCTGCACACACTTCCCTCTAATGCACAGTAAAGAGGAGGCGAGTAGAGAAGGTTATCCTTTAACAAGACACACACACACACACACAGATTCCACAGCACTCCAACACAAAAGTGGCATTTCCTGGAAACCATTAAGGCGCTCTGTACCTTCAAGTACATCATTTGAAAGCTGGAGCAGCGTGTGTTTAGCAAATCATTTCCATCTCAAGTCTCGTCTAAAGGTCTTACATTTACCACTTAGAGAGGCAGAAACTCAAGTGGTAGGGTTATTTTGAAAATATATTTCCTTCCCTCAAGGTAAAAGCCTGGAAGCAAACGATGTCTCGTCTGTCTTAATAAGTCTCTCCTCGGGTTAAAATGTCTTCTTCTGGAGTCGGCCTTAAATTTACCGTAGCAATGTTACAAAAGGAGAGGAGCGAGTGCCATTGTTTCATCCGGATGAAGTCGAGTTCAATGCTAATGCACGTCAGACAAAGTATGCAGGTTTGATTGCTATTAGTAGCTTCACTTCTAATACTTGAAATAATTTGGTAATTTGTACAATAAGTCATCTCAAAAAGTGTGTGTGTGTGTGTGTGTGTGTGTGTGGACGTGATTAAGGTACACTCTCTGATATTGTGAATGTTTGAATGAGGCCAGAAACAGGAAATGTGTAATGAAGGCTACTGCAATGTAACACTAAGCAGGCTCTCTATGGGAGAAGGAGGAGGTACTCGTCTTTCACCTGCAGAGGGCATTGCGATATCATGCAAGTGAAGGTGCATTCAAAAGCACGACAGCAGCACATAGTGTAGCTGCAGTACTGATTTTATTAGTTCATAATTTTGCATAAGTTTGTTTATAATTCACGGCCGCACTCAAAGAATAGAGTTGTGTGAAGAATTTAAAAGAAAAGAGCTTGAGAGAGAAGTTCAAATCTGTAATGCATGAATATCCTCTTACATTCGGCAAAATTCAACTTCCTCATTTCAGTCATTAACGGTCTATTTATTACTAATCAGGGTAATCTCAAAATATCAATCAAATTTGGTAAGAAGAAGTTTTGTGTCCACTTTTACGCCCCTATAAATGTGTGATACATCTTAGAGCTGATGCTATAAGTCAACAAACTGACGAGAGGAAAGTGAAAGCGTACATCATGCATGTGAAATGTTACCAGGACATGCTTATGTTTTGATATTTCATATGATTTCCCTGTTCTGTCAGTTGCGGGCTGTTTGACATTATTGCAATATTCCTGAACATGATCTAGGTATCCTCCACACGGGACGAGTGTCAGCCAATCAGCATTGACTGCAGATGCAAATTACTAAATAAAATAAATTCATAAAAGAATATTTGCACCATTGGAAATGCATTTTTTTTCTCCTGTGAAGTTGTGTCATGTAAAAAGAAAAAAAGTTCATATTCTTATTCAGTTGCATTTGTTTGAACTATCAGGATATAGACTCCAAACGCAATGTGATCTAACCCCTGCACTTTCCTCAGTGATATATCACCGTACCCACTCACAAAAACATCCACCCGTGTCCTTAATAAAGGTCACAGATGACATTTCCAGGAGTTCATGAAGGCAACACTTTGAACACCTGTTCATCTGCGCAGCTACCGGAGTGACAGAAGCAAGAGATCTAAGACGTTACAGGAGAGGCCGTTGATTATAATTAATAGCCGGCAGTGCATTATGGTGCATTATGGTGGCTGGTCATAAACAGTATGGAGCCCAGGACTGAGGTGAGAGCGCTTTAACAGGCTCCCACCATCTGCACGTCAGTGTTTAATGACAGCGACACACGCCTGGGTGACAGCAGTGCTCCTCTGCATTATTAAAGCCACACACACACACACACACACACACACACACACACACTAAAAAAAACACATTGATTCTCAGCAACATTTAGAGGAGTTATGATTATTTCAACAATGATTCCCTACAGCTTGAATCTAAATGTAATGGAGGAATTTTATCCTTTCTTCCTATTATGTCTCTCTCCTGTCATTTTCCTCTTTTCTCATTCTTCTTCTCTTATTTTTCCTTTCCTTCTTGCTCCTTATTGACTCCTATTTTCTTTTATTCTCCTCTTTCTCCACTCATTTCGTCTCCTCCTAGACATTTTTTTTCTCTCCTTCCTTCCTTCCTTCCTTCCTCTCTTTTCTCCTCTCCACTTCATTGGCACATCTGGAGGTGTCATTTAAATAACCCCATCCCTTCAGGACACACACACGCGCATACGGATAGATCAGTACGGACACACATTACCTCTAATGTCATTACTGTAATGTTATTTTTATGCGATTTCAACATGAAAATAGGTGAGGGAGGACACAGAAGAAAAGCAGGAACATCGGGGGGAAAGAAACCCAAGCCAAAGGGACACACAATGCCCAAAGAGCAGAGAGCAATCTTTCATTTATTCAATTAGCTAACGAGGCGAGGGAGCCAGACGGCGACAGAGGATTGATGGCGGGGAAAAACTTCTCTCAGCAGGCAACGCTTACTCAGGACTTTTACTCCCGTCTCTCTTTGCTTCTCTCCGTCTTTCCCTTTATTCAGGAGGAAAGTTTACCAGGAGAAAGAAAGGAAACTCCAGGCAGGAGACCTTGAAGATGACCTTCAGCAGCTGTTCTTTGTCTTGCAGAAGGGGGAAACAAATTAAAAGACGGGAATAGAGAAGCATTTTGTCGAGGGTTGGACTTATTTTTTTTTTTTTAATTGATTAAAACGCAGGAAAACCTTCGGCAAATAAACGTAATATTTTAATCGGTTAAACCTTGTTTAAATTAAAATACCTTAAAATATATTTAAACTAAGCAAAAATACTATAACACCCACGAACCTTGACCGCCGTTACTGGGAAAGAGGCCTGTCAGTGAATCCCAGCAAATCCATTTCAACTCTGTAGACTTTGTCTCCAGCTTGTCCATTATTCTGTTCTATTGGGACACCTTGGAGCACACTCTGTCACAAGGGTGTCCTCTGTGGAAGGGTGCATATGTCCCCCGCAAAATCCAATTCATGTCCCCTTCACTTTTATAGATTCTGATTCTACTGATTATAGATTGCTCTAAACAGCATCCTGTTACTGTCCAGCCACCATAGTCCAGATGAGAAACGTGCACGTGAATTTTTCACTTCTGTAAAAAAGAAAAATCAGGCAAGATATATATAACATATATAACAGGGAACACATATTACATGAGCTCAGGTGTATGACGTTTCATTCAGCTTGGCTTTATTTTGCCCTTTAAAAATATGGAGCGTGTCACAACATGTCACTTATACACTATGTATTTCCTTAAATGCGTTTGTACTGCAGCGTCTTTTGACAACAGTTTGTTTACTTTGGTAGGCATAAAAAGAACACGTTATATGTTTAAGAACTTTAAATCTTAATCCGAACTGAAACACTATTAGATCCCACTGACAAACATGCATAGTTTTATTCTCCCTGACAGACTCTCTGTACTGTATGCATACAGACCTCTAACTAAATGGATGCTTTTTATACCCCTTTCACACACAGACCCCCGGCTATGACGCGGGTTATGAAACCCGGGTGCAATCTGCTATGGAAATAAAGTATACCGTTAATGTTCGTTATTATAAATAATATTCCTGTGCAGGCATTCAGCAGGTATTTCATGTGCAGCATGTCTGTGGGTTTCAGATCTCAGGTTTCACATCTCCTCCAATCGTTTTAGTTCCCAGGCTATCAGTGGTGCCACGTGAATCATGTCTCTGGGAAGCAGATGGTGTGTTGAGCTTCTGGCTGTAGAACCGGCTATGTGCTAATGGGTGTTCACTAATGTAATAGTAATGGTCATCTACATGGCTCCACACACACACACACACACACACACAGAAGACGCACACAAGATAAGAGTTGTAAATTGATCATATAGGGGAAACAAGTGAAACAAAAGGAGAGGTTATTAAAATGTGGTGATTTAGCTGGTAGTTGTGGAATTCATGGAAAAGGACTTAATTAATATAAGACTGTATGTTGCCTGTACAATCATGTTTTGCTCAAAGTGGGCCACAGAGACTCTATAAACCCCTTTTCTGAGGGCATCTTGAGACAGGTCTGCTCTTCAGATGTTCAGTTGTATGCATGTGTATTTTTCAAAATGCATATGACAACTCATAAGATGCCCCCCCCCCCTTCTTGACCACTCCAAATATATCCAGCAATGCGTTAAGCTAATCATCGTCTAGCTTCCTTCCTTCCTTCCTTCTTCTTCCCCAGAATCAGAGCTGTTTCTGCCCATTTGATTACTTTACCCTGATCCCTGAAGAGTCTCCAGCCAAAGCTCCAGCCTGACCACTTTGTTTCTTAAAATCAGTTAATATTCATATGCAAGATGTGTGCACCTGTTCCTGATCCAGATTATGATATAGGACCTTTTAAACCCTAAAATACTTATTTTACCACTTTGTATTTCTACTGTATTACATTTTACATGTTCATTGTGTAATCTCCGCTGTCATATTGGCCAAGTCTGGAAAATGTATTATCACGGTGGGACTGTATTAAAAAAAAGGATGGATCCAATATTTACTTCTGTGACTACGGGGTGAAAGAATCGGTCATAATTTCTGCTCCTGTTCACTTCTCCTACTGGAGCGAATCGACTCAGGCCTACAGGGTCAGAGCAGTGGACGAAACCCACTTGATACAAATACAGGAAACTGCTCTAAGTGTGCTGTCTCCTTTCTGGAACTATTTGCTCTTCAGATGGAAAAAATATTGTGAACCTGAATACGTGGAAATGCTAGTACCAGCATTAATCGCTTTAGTGGGGATAACTGGAACGTCTGCACACCTTGAGAGCAGCAGAACTGTTGAAAGCAGACGATAATAGAGCTTAGTCCACTCTTGTAGCTTTTTCACAATCAAGCGGGAACAATAAGTCATTGACATCTTACTGGCTGACGAATGTCAAAAGCAGCTTTTTTTAGACGCAATGCTCTGCGTTGGCGGCGAAGTGTTGACCCCTGGCCTGAGGTCACGCCGTGACATTCAGTTTGACATTTCAGAAGGACGTCAGCTTCCATCGCTACTAAAGGTCAGCATTGCTGTCCTGTCAGCGGGGGGTCATGAACTGTGACCCTGAGGGGACACCGGGATGGAGATTGGACTCAGGAAGGATGGGAGAAAATGTGTGTGCTTGTCAAACTGTATATTAAGAATGTAAAAAAATAGTTCCTAGACATCTGTTAGACATCTGTGTTGATCAAGGCATACACACACACACACATGTACAATTGGGGTTTCCATCTCTTCAGGGGACATTATATTGATTTACATTAATTTGCTGGAGACTTATCCTAACCTTAACCACCACAGACCTACCTCTTACTTTAACCTTAACTTTAAACCAAGACTTCTCCATAAAATCAATGATTTACATTAAGGGGACTTGCTTCTTTACGACTGTGTAAATAGATTTACGTCCCCACAATGTGAGGAATACCTGGGCACACACACACACACACACACCAGTGGTCCCAGCGACCTTGAGGGGTGTTACATATAGGTCGGGATCAGAAAGTATCTCGCAGCCCATCTGTGCCGCTCTGGAAACAGGTCCAAGCAAGTCCACTGGGGGAGAGGACACCTTTACTGGTTTCAAAGTAGAAACCAATAGAGATAAAACATTAAACAACCAAGAAAGACAACAAGATGAACAGACAACAGAGGATGTTTTCCGCTCCACCAAATGTTTGCCAAATCTGGCAGCCTTGTATGATCTAGATCAGGTTCATTATTGGTGCCTAGATGTTAAATGTTAGCTGGACCCCCCCCTTTACTTCATACACTGGGACAAACACAACACTGGGTGTGCAGGAGCTGCCATTGACTCAGCAAGCTAGGCTAACTAGCTTTTTACGAACTTAACCACACAATGGGTCCAAAAGCTGAAAGAGACAGAAAGCTTAAAATGCTAACTGTACATAAGCAACACTTGTGCAAAATGTCTTGTATTAATGGCTGAGATGACGTGCTCCAGTCAGTGGCGCACCATACTGTCAAATATCAGTCTGCTACACCGAACTTTGTAATGTTTAGAAGGAGTCCAGAGAAAACTCCAAACGATGGCTTCAGGGCAGAACTGGAATGGTTCCCGTATATCAAATCACGAACTGAACCCAGCAGTCCCTGAACTATTAATATTCTGTTTCCTTCTGCCCTGAATGGTTCTTATAAAAGAATCCAAATCTGGCAAGCACCATAAATATGCTGATATCATAACTATGGCCAAAGAGCAGCTGAACAAACCAAACTCTTGGCTTCCTTCCTGTTTGTGACAACGTGACTGCTTTTCCGCATTTATCAAGCGTCTCAGAGTTGGAAATTTGTCTTAAATAGGCAAAAATTATACATTACTCATATATATATTGCTATAGGAGCAGAAGGCAGGGATACGTGTGAAATGACTAAACCAGTGACTACAGTGGGCCTAATGAAGGATACAAAAACAAAGGACCACAAGAGGTCACTGTGAGTCATTTTTAGAGTTTTTGAACAAGCAGCCAGAGTTGTTTTTCTATATTTCTCTTCTTTCTTCTCACTCCTTTCTTTCCTCCTATTTCTCCACTTTATCTGTCCTCCTAATAATCCTTACTCCCACCCCTCTCCCTTATTTGTCTTTCTCACCTCACTCTTTCCTATTCTCCCTTTCGATCTCCCCATGAGTTCTCTCTTTCTCCCTCACCGTCCCTTCCTTTCCTCTCATTTCCTCCCTCCCTCCTACTCTTGTGATTCCCGCTGTGTTTCCTCCTTATTTACCACAGGAGCGGGTGAGTTTTCCAGCAGGCTCTGACACTTTAGGCTCTGATGGATAGGCTTGCCAGCGGACGAGTGTGATAAACGGTAAGGTGATGGATAGATCTGCCGGGGCGGCGGAGACATCACAAAGCAGCTTCGCAGCTCCTCGCCAGGCAGCGGGAGGGCCTGAGGGCGGCCATTTTGTGCCAATCCACGGGCCCCTAATGGAGGAGTCAGGGCCTAATGAGGCCAGATGATTAGACAGCAGAAAGAGAGGGGAGGGAGCAGAAGTAGTGTGACTTTACAGAAGCTTTTACTTCAACCTACCTGACATTCAAATCGATTTGATTTTACATTCAAATTTGTTGGTTTAAATGTTTTAAAAACTTCAGTTATATAAGTAGGACATTGTTCATAATATATATTTTCTTTATTATTCTGTTAAGCCATTAATGAGCTGTTTTTTTTGTCCTCTCTCAGACTCTGCTGTCTTTCTCCACCTCCTGTTTGTATTTACACCGCATGTCCAGAAGAGATTGCTCTCGTCCTGCATTTGGGCTGCACCTCTGCTTCTTCACTGAGGCATCAGTCGCCGTGCGTTTGCAGCTTTTTCATGTTTTAATTGCAGAGTTATGAGAGAGAGAGAGAGACGGGGTGAGATTGAGGAAAAAGAAATGTCACCTTATGCAGTCGGAATGACAAAACTGTCAATATTTAAATGTAGAGCGAAACCACAGAGCCGTCTAATTGCCTGATCCAGCTAGACCAGCAAAAAGAAACACATTAAAACTGGAGTCTCACTGTTTCTAATCACACTGCACGCCATAGAGTGAAACGGGCCCATTAAAAGAAGCGATAAAATTATAATTCACCTATTATGACGATCAATAAACAATTAAGATCTTTTAGTTGAGCAGTGTCCAACTGAGCTATTTTGTAAATGAGTCTCCGCCAATAAAATATCCTCAATCCAGCAAGTAACAGATGTTCTAAAATGATCGAATCTCATCAAAAGTTTGAAGTAATACCTTGAAAGGCTCAAGGGAAAAGCCAGACCTGATTTTCATATAAAAAGTCATGCTCAGAGAAACATTAGAATAATTTAATGCTCAGTATATCTGACGGCTTGCGTTTGATGTAGAGACAACACATTCTTAATAAACCGTCAGTACTTTGTGGACAGAGGCGTCGCTCCGCAAAGTTTATACATCACCAACTCCTCCTATAAAAAGTCACTTTTCCAAACACTATGCTGATATCATTCTCACCACTGTGGATCACTTATGAGATTGAATGTTGCTTATATCTAACAGCCCCTCTTACATGTGACAGTCATAAACATGTCAGTCCCTTGATGCTTAATGTGATGATAACTTAGATGCTGTGATGGGAGACTACCGTCAGCCTGCTGCAAAGCGCCGCTGCTGCTGATGCTGGATTTAGCATTCATGCTCTTAACACGCCACTTTAGTAAATAAGCAACCTTAAGTCTTACACTGATATTTTATATAGTGTCAATAGTATACAGTGTCAATAACTCACAACACCTGCGGTCCACTACTATTAGCTGCTGAGGTATCAGAGAGTCAGGAGCGTTTCTCGGGGCACATTAAAAGCATAAAGTTTTAATATATATACATGTACCTTAAAGGGTTACATCATACAATCCTTTATGTAGGCCAAACCATAGCTGAGCCTGATATAGAGCTCAACATTGTTGTCCAAAAACTATTAAAAAACATACCAATTACATGTTTGTTCACCCCCAAACAGTGTGATTACCATAGGTCGTTTAGAAATGACTCGTAGCATGCGGCTTCGCTAGCTTTCTGTGCTGCAACACAGTCTAACTCAACCTCTTGACTTTACTTTACTACTTTACTTTACTTTACTTGTACTGTAGTTCTCTGAGAGATTTATCATTTTAATACAAGGTTAATAACAACAACAATCTAGGGAAGTTCTGCAAATGAAAAAAAAAAACGCAACCCCCATGAATTGAATCCATTTGGTCCGTTAATATTTAGTTCGTTTATTTTATCAAGTTAGCAGAGCGCTAACTGGTAGACGTTTCAAACTGCCAGCATGGTAAGGTCATCCCACAGCACAAGGTTTAAAAAATCACAGTATTCTGTGAAAAACAGAGAGATTTGTCTGGTGGTCACAGTCTTAACTCATTTAGCAAAGAATTTAACTCATACCACTCTGCAGGTTCAATGAAACCTTACCTCCAACGCTCACATCACAAAACATCACAATAATGCGGTTACAATGCATCGCCACAGGTATCATTAACCCCTTGTGTTGACCATAAATCTGAATTTAGGATTAGATAGTTAGATTCAACATTTTGGGAAAAATATTATATGTTCTTTATTTGTTAAAAGGCAAGAAGATCAATAACAACGGAGTATAATCTCAGCTACAGAGCTTTAGCTGGGACATGTTAAACGTATCTTATCATAAAGACTGGAAAAAGATGGGAAACAGCTAGCAGTTGTATCTTGTGCCAGGCTAATGGATAAACAGTTCACAACGCATCTAAAATCACAATTTCTCTAAGTTGTATCAATCCACTCTCAGTAAGAAAGTGAGCGTATTTCCTAAAACGTTACTATTCATTTTAATTTGGGATAGTATCATTGACTACAGTCCACATCCACAGTACTGCAGATGAATTTGTGTTAGGATTATGATTCTAACACCTCTCCTTTATTTTTCTTGCTGTCACATTTTTTTCTTTTTTTTTTTCCTCTACCAACCCCTTCCCCCACTTGAGGACTGAGAAGACACACGGAGAGAAGATGCTGTCATACACACTGTGTATGTGTGTGTGTGTGTGTGTGTGTGGGACGAGGAGGTAACTTTTTTTGTGGCGGCTAGCTGTGAAGAGAGCCGCCTAATTAAAAAGATCATGAATATTCA
This sequence comes from Pampus argenteus, assembly GCA_036937835.1. Lineage (NCBI taxonomy): Eukaryota > Metazoa > Chordata > Actinopteri > Scombriformes > Stromateidae > Pampus > Pampus argenteus. The sequence continues at coordinate 19,638,298 of CM072871.1, read as the reverse complement.
TGAGACTGCTGCAGCTAATTACATATTCAGAGAGGTTTGGTCGCCGGCGCTGGTGCGAGTGGTCTGATTCAAGTCCGACACACTGACAACTCAATAAAGCACAAGCAGCAATGTTTCAACCCTTTGCAGATGCAATCAGTGTCTGGACACAAATGAAACGCACTGACTTTGCAGATGTTAATGTATTAATAAAGGTCTGATAAGCTTAAAGAAGACATTTGGAGAAAAAAAATGTCGATGTGTTATTATGGGAATATAATTACATATATAGTATGCTAGCGTTGGCCTGCTACAATAGCTCTCCAACTCTTAAAAACTAGAAAGTTTGGTCGAAAGACTGGCAAACAATTAATTAAATACACTATACCATCAACTTCTGTATTACAACTATCTGTAAACTGTTCCTCTTTCGTTGTTTATACTCGTGTAATATAACTTAGGAAAATGTTACATATGTGGATAATGCAACATAGCTGGTTATGCCGTGGACTCTTGGACCCAAAAATGGAGCCCCAATCAGTCCTATGAAAGATGCTCAGTAACACATGAAGCCGGAAAAATTGGTTTTCACCCGAATAGGGATAAAATAATTTAATCGTGCTGCTCTTTTAAGACGTTCCTGGCGTTATTGGAGTGAAATACTGATAATAAAATGAATCATTCCGTGAGAGTTGTGACGCTCAAAAGAATGTATTCACTGTGTGTGTGGGGAAAATGCTGCTGTGCACCACATGATGGATCTGGAAATTGTAATTGTGCACTTTGTTACTTTACATTTTGGCCACTATATCAAATTGGCTTCACTGTTCATGGAGGCTTGCTTGGACTCCTCCAACAATTTTGGTTAAGCAAATTCCTGCGACAAATTTCACCAAAGTGAAACCAAAATCAAATCAAATCAAATCAAATTTTATTTATATAGCCCAAAATCACAAAACACATTTGTGGTTTGCATAGATTTACTTTGTTCTTCTTCTTGAAAAAAACAGTTTCAGTTTCAGTTTTCAAATGCGGGTGTAACTGGACCTTTAGATAACTCTATGTACTGACAACAACGTGACGCATGGTTTAACACTCTACTTTGTTTTTACATTAATTCACATACACACGTCACAGCATAAGTTTCAGTTTGAAATGTGTATCTACATAATATCCCAATATAATAATAAAAAAAAAAATTGCACATTACCCAATGGACAACTGCTAGAAGAAGGGATAAGAGAATAAGGAAGAGGGAAAAAATAAAACAGAATTAAAAGGAACGAGGAACGAGGTAAAGAATAAGAAAAAGAGTGGATAAAACAGGAAAGATGGAGGTGATGGGAATTACAGTGCAGAGTCTGATGGGTTGGCTAATCACCACTTTGCCCTGCCTAATGTGGAGCCCCTGTGGCAACAGAACATGTTTTATTCACTAACTTATTACATCCCAGTCCACACTCACTGATAGTTAGCAGTTAGTGCTTAGACAAGGTAGCACCAGCGCCATGGCAGGAATGTAAGGATTTCCAGCTATAAACTGGAAGAATTTTAAAATGTGTCTATATACACACACTTTGATAAATACTGTAGTGGTCTACGGTTTATTAATATTATAAAAAGCAACTGAATCCTGAAGTAGCAACTACACCTAATACACCTGATATGCATTTTCAAATCCTAATGAAGACCGAATCGGTAATATCCCATTCATTTCTTCAAATAAAACATATATATTTGTTATTATTAATATGACGGATGGGTGCCTGAGTTTGACGGACAGTGTGAAAGTATTAATATTATTTTTTTTTTTAATGTTTGTCACATGAAAGGCATTGCACTTGTTGTTTTGAGATGGAATATTCTTATCTTTTTCTTCTGCTCCTTCCGGTATCTGCCTTCACAATAGGCAGGCTCGAGGCTATTAATGTTTCATTTAGCAGCCAGTACTGCTTTCCTTTGATTCTGTTTTCAAATAGCCTACTCCCTACAGATACATTCATTGCTCTTTACTATGGATGCTCTCCGCGAGAACTCCATTAAACAAAATGGAGATCTTGCACAGCGAGAAAGCGGGAAAACATCAAACTTTGTTGGAGAATGGATTCGACAAAGGACCTGTGACTTTAAAGCAACTGAAAGTGAGGTAACAGAAATATGCTTATGTTTTAATTCCCTTTTGAGGAGAGCAAAGTCCCTGACAGAAAAGAAACGTACAGGACAGCAGAAAGGAAGAACATTGGGATTTTGAGATGACTCCTTACAAAGTGATTCATATATTTGAGCATGGACTAATTATTTTTGCTCTTGGTGGTGATGTGTAAGTATGTGTGTCAGAGTCTGCGCGCCTGTGTGTTCACTGGGCATTTTGAGAGGGACATGCTGGCCATATGGAAAAGACAATGAAGCAGAGTAATTAAAATAGAACAAAGAAGAGAAGCGCCGGCACCATAATTAGAACACTGATTAATCAGCTGATAATTTTATCTTTATTAATGTGACTGATTTTCTCTTCATTTTGACCCTAGCCAGTCAGGCCCGGTCCAATTAAATTTAAATTATGCGCCGGAATCTGTCCAGTCCACCCCCCCACCTCCCCACCCCCCACCCCTCCTCCATCCCCAAACACACAGACACCTCAACACACACTTGCACCCAAATTCATGTGGTAAAGCGTACGCGTTCCCAAGGGCACACTTTTATTTCATTTTCACTTAACTTCCAGTGAAATGCCATCGCTGTTCACACATTGGATCTCTATGTGTTTTAAGACCCATGTTTTTTTTTGTTTTGTTTTTTGCTCTATGGAAATTCCAGCATTTTGAGATTTTAAAAGGAAGATAAACACAAAAAAACATCAACTTCAGTTGGTTACATATTACTGACATTACTTCCTAATGTGAGTTACGTCAGGTGCAATACCACCGATGGCCACTATGCTGGCTCCAAAAAGTCCCTGGCTCCAACTATTTTCTTTCATTCATTCTTTAATGAGTCAGTATGGTCTCAGTGCTTTCTTATATAATACATCTGTAGCATTTCACACATGGCAATGTGACAGATACCTAATTCAAGTGATTACGAGAATTTTTGAGACAAAAAAACAGGATCATACGCCAGAAAAGATGCAAAAAACCTGCCATCAAAAATACCACTGTGTACATTAAGCTCACTACAACTCACTACTGAGTATAAAACTGCACTGTAGTAGGTGGGTAAAAAGAAATATGGGATGCACTGGGTTGTTGACCCTTTTGGTGTCTCTACAGGTGCCAAAACTCATTTCTGTGATGCCCCACAATGGCAGGTGCATTTATTCTGTCAATTAGAAGAAGAGGGAGAAAACAGTTGGACCGCTAAATGAAAGAGGAAATGCTCCTCTACTTCTCTCTCTCTTCATCCGTCCCTTGTTCCCAACCCCTCCTCTCTGGCTGTCTTTTTATTTTTGGCCTTGGCTCAACTGACTGGCTCAATGCCAGGGCCTGCCGAGTGACTTTGGGCGCGGCTGCCAATGTGTGCGAGCCCGCACCGCGCAGCCCTGCCGAGCACATCCTCATGTGCCAGAGCTGAGCGGGGGCACAGCGGATGGAGGGCAATGTTGCTGTCGCCCATGGCCTATGTCCCATGGGAGAGAGCACGCAGGGTGAGGGTGTTAATGCTTTCAGATCTGGTTAAGAGCAGGGTGACAGCTCTGTTACCTGGGTGGGTGGTGGGAGGTGGGCGGAAGGAAGGGGGGAGTAAAGGGCATCTGCTTCCCTTCCAACACTCAGACATGAACCTCCGCACATAGGAACAGGCTGCAAAGGAACACACATTTATCCAAAACAATATAAGCATATGCTTACATACATACAGTATGCTTTGAACTGTGAACTCACTGTATGCCTAGTTTGGTGCCGGCGTACTGTATACACTCAAGTTTGAGGTATTATGTGTTCATGTGTCTCACGTGCTATGTGTCTTTTCTTTTTAAACCTACCTAATATTCTGGAATCATATTCATATAAGAAGGTACAGTGTAGTGTAATCTTAAAGCAGGTTTATAAGTTGTATATAGGCTTTATAAATGGTCAAGAAATGATTTACCATTGCTTTACAGATCAGTTATAAGACATTAATAAGACATATTATGGGTTGCCACATACTCATGGTTTTCTCACTTTCTGATTAGCCAAGTCTGCAGGTACTGTATAAATGTTATTAGGTAGGTATTAAATATTTTTTACAATAGCTAGTCAGCTATAAATCTTAATTCTTAATAAACAGATAATTGTTAATTAATGGATTTAATGGAGTTTTGCAGACAAATCATTTTTAAAAGGTACCTTTTCTTAACGGCACCCTTATATGAGTGGAACTAGAACTCATAAGTTATGCACATTTATACCCTGATCTGGGTGAATACTTATTTTCTTTAAGGCATCGGGTGGTTCTTCGTCTCCATGTCTTCTTCATGGCATTACTGCTCATACAGAGAAATTTGAATCGGATGACTGAATACTCAGTAAACCACTTGACAAATGGGTATAGCTTAGCTCTTTATATGTGTAATTATGTTGTCTGGAATATCCATTATATCAAATATGTCATTCTTGAGTCAACACAACCACTCAGGTTACAACTTGGATTCTAAACCCCCTATGAGTCTGAGCGTAAACAATGTCATTCCCACATTTTCCCACATTTTTTTTTTATTCAGTACATACTAAATTCTTCTTCTTGGAAAAAAAAGGGGCTCATTCAGTTGTGAGCCTAACTCGGTAACTAACACTGAGTGAAAATAATACTTAGGATTAGACCTAAAAGATCATGAAGGTGCATTAAAAAATAGCTATTTTTGGTTAACAGTTTTCTCTTTTACACTGAATGTAAAAGGGTTCCAATGTAATGGGAGGCTGCTTATAGTAAAATGAAAAATCCTCAGCAGCTGCAGCCTTCACTGTCAATGGTCAGCAGGATTTTCCAGAGAAATAATGTTGTCTTCTGTCAGCCTCTTGATACCTCCTGTCCGAGGTCCTAGTGTTGGTTTGCCAGCCTGGCTAGGTGATAAATAAATGATGAAATGTGAAATGAATAAAAACATGAATGACTGTGGCGATGACACTGTGTGACAGCCCAGAGATGGGAATTAGAAGCCAAAGCGGCGCTAAAGCTGGGTTATTGGGCAGGGGCCCCCGCTAACGAGCCATGAGATTGAGTTTGACACGTCGAAGAACAGGTGCTCATTTATTTTCCCAAATAAAAGGACTGCTCCAACTCGCTTATTCAAAATAACAGGAAACAATGTAAAGCCGTAGACTGGTAAGATGTGTGTGATTACAAAGCAACGTAATTAAAATAATCTTCTTTTTTTTTCTGCAGCAGTATTTGCGCTCATATTTCTGGCTAGACTCTTGCTAATCCAGCTTGATACCATCCATGACATTCTTCAGATGTTGTCGGGACGCCTTCCGGCACTGTACAGGCATTTTGCCGGGCGCAGGTGTGGCAGTGTGGGCAATAACAAGCGCTGAGTAATTACCACAGCCATATCCATAACAGCCCTAAACCCCCAAAGTGTGCTCAGGGTACCCATCTACCCCCCTCATATCCTCCAAAAACCTCCCTCCACCCTCTACTCTGCTATCGTTCTCTCTTCAGCTAAATGATAGAACTGGGCTCGGGTCCAGGGGCCTTGCTGCCGCTGCCCGGTTTCCGGCGTGGAGGGAAATAAAGCCGGACGGGCCTCTCGGGATGCTCTAATGTCTGCGTTAATTGTGAGTTATGGGGAAACATGGCGAGAGCGCAGGGGTCAGGCCTGTCAGCAATCACACTCTTCAGGCGGAATTTACCACAGCGCTTCCTGTTTATCCCCCCATCAATGGGGAAGAACGCGAGGAAATTAGCATTAGCACACCGATCTGTTTCTATCACCACCACCACCCACCCCCACCTCCAAGCCCGTTTATTCTTGCCCCGCTCTTCTCAATCCTCTCTAGCTGGCTGTGCCACCCTCTTGGTTACAGTATGAATTGTAAGTGGACCAAAATTTGACTGCGAGTTCTTTTTTATTTCGGCAGCTTTGGGAAATATAGGATTTTATAATACCTCAGCACAGGGCAATACAATGATGGTATTCATTTAATGAGAAAAACTAAACTCCCTGGCTCAAAGGTGGAACGAGAGCAATAACTGTTCTTATGATGGGCCATTTTTCTCTGTGAGTCATTGCGCACCCTGAACCCGGTGTCGATGTCCCAGTCTCTCATTAGTGTGTCAGTACAGAGCCAGATTAGGTAAAACAGACGGTGTCAGACTGTGCAGAGAGCCAACTTCCATGTCATAGACATCGGGATGAAAGCCAATTAAAAATCTAGTAAGTGAGGGATTCCATTTTTAAATAAAGTCTATGCAAAGAGCCATAGAGACGGAGGGGATCAGACCTGCTTCGTACTGAACAATATATTGCCGTAATAATTTCTCTGTAATTTACAATTTCAATATCAGTAATTCTTTTACACTTACTAATGAAAAAGAAAAACACAAACTATATCTATATACTATATAACTAAAGCTTACTCTAGCTCGTAATTTGTTGTCTACCTCTGACACTAAGCCTGTCTGGACCGTATGCCAGCTACTGTTTTATGTTATATGACATTTATGCTATATAGTTTCCTGCTATGCAATGCAACGTGCTGCAGACATCCAACCTAAAAGTAATTACTCAAAGCTGTGTTGATTAAATATAAAGGGACCTGGGAGCAGTAAACAAGTCGAAAAGTGACATCCGACATATTATCGCCTTATACGTTTCATATGGAAAACATGTTAGCAAACAGCTGCCTTTTTTTACACATCCAGCAGAAAGTATGTTAATATTCACTGATTTGAAAAATGTATATCTCTTTAGCAGCTAAATATTCCACTATGCTCACAGCTAATTTAGTCTGTCTGCTGTTTGGCGCTGGGCAGCGGGTTGATTAAAGAAGGAGCAAGATTTTCTAGCTAAGGGCAGTTGGCTGATAAATCTTTGTGGGTTTGTTACTCCGAGCAAAGCATTTCATTTTTCCAAATAATAATTTGATCCATTGTTAATATAAAAATATGGTTTAGTGCAGCTTTGAATTACAGTTTTTTTGTCCAGTTCAAAGCTACTGTACGGAATGATAAAAAAGCCAGGAGAAAGACCGATACTGATAAAACCGGTCCTTTAGCTAAAGCAAAGTGAGGGATGAAGAATGCAAACGATAAAGAGTGAGAAGTATGAGAATAAATTCATAAGAGTGGGAGGACTGAAGTGACAAGAGCCTTGGGAAGACGATGTGTTATCATGCATGAAGCTTGCAGGCCCAGCCTCCAGAGCAGAGGAATGAGGTAGCATTACTTTAACAGCTGTGCAAACACAGCTAATGCCTACTACTGCTGTTTCCCCTCCCTGCCTGCAATGCTTCTAATCCCGGCGCATAGCCCCTGTGACTTTACCCCGAAGCCCAATATGCACCTCCAAAACTAATGTCCTCCTCCAGCTCCTAACAAATGACTCAGGCATCACAGAGAGGAGGTCCAAACCTGAAAGGGTTCGACTGGAGTCGCACAGTAAGGTGAATGCATATCACATCATACAACAAAACGCTGATAACAACATCAGATCTACAACACTGACCATTGTTCCAAGGTTACGCTTTAGGCGCGTTTCAACTTTTTATGTTTTGAAAGCTCATTATCTAAAGGTTGTGTTGTGGCATTTGTGACCCTGGAGAGTAGAAGTTAATCAGCATTAAATGTTGCTGTGGTTGATGATTTTTTTTTTTTTTGTCATAGCAACACCTCTCCTCCCTCCTCTGTTCGCCTCCTCAGTTCTTCTTCTCCTCCTGCTATCTCCAGTTCACTCATCTCACCTCCTCACCTGCCGGCTCACCTATTGCCCATGAGCTAACTGACCAGTCTTGTACCTTCCATCATTGCAGAAAAACAGGTCACAAGGAGATGACAGTCAGTAGAAGCTCAACCAGTGTAAAACAATGTGGAAAACGCGATGGGAAATGATATTTAATGTTTAAATATTCATGTTTAAATTTGAGAATGGTTCCCAGTCTCCTCAGCGCTCCAAACAGATCTCATGGTTTTGTGATATTTAGACTTTTATTTTGATGGAAATGCGCTTTAGGGCAAAATGTTGCAGCATATAGTTTTTATTTTCACTTTTACACTTTTGTTGTTTACCTGAAGCCAACATAGCTGACCACTGGATACCAGTGAATACCACCCTTATGTCTGCAATGTGACACTAAATTAGCTTAGCTTAGCATAAAAACTGAAAATGGGGAAACAAGCCTGGCTCTGTCCAAAGGTAAAAACAAAATCTATCTCATCAGCACATCCAAAGCTCACTAATCAACAGTTTATATCTTGTTTGTACAAAAATGAAAGTGTAAAAACAAAACTAGTGCTTTCACAGGGGGGCTATTTCTTGCCTGGGTGCAGTGACTTCCTGTATGAGCTTACAGCAGAGACTCCAGGAGGTTACTGTGCTCAGCCAGAACTTGTTTTTAGACTGTTTCCAGCTACATTATGCTACATTAACCATATCCAGGCGTACAGACATAACAGTGGTATCGATGGTAACGTCCTGGTGTGTGACATGATGTTGACAGAGAGGGAGATGGGCAGCGGTGATCTGTACTTGATACATGAGGATGTTAGAGGAGTGGATGTACAGTTAGAGAACAAGAAGATACACTTTATTTTACACAACTATGCATTTCACAAAATCTATTTTACAGTATTATAATATAATAACAAATATAATATATAACTAATATAAAAAAGTATGTATGAAGAATAATACTTGGCCAATATTTGCTTTTGTTCAACAATCTGATATTGTCAGGTCAGCACATTGTGCATCTCTGATGTGATGAATATGATTCTGTTACATGTTTATATTTGCATGCGTCGATAGACTCTGTGGGGAAGACCCGAATTCGATTCTTCCTGGACGCTCACTAAACGGACACTGACCAACAGAAACATGTAGAGATATGTTAACCAGACAGGGACGCTGCAGCATTCATGAATAATACACAAAGGACATCATAGACAATACTGCACACACTACTCAGCTGCCCCCCCGCCCCCCCTTCCCCAACACACACACACACACACACACACCACCCCCCGGTCCTGTTTTCCATAAATAATGCATTAAAAGGAAGAAGAGCTTGTTTACTTGTGGTTTGTGTGGTTCTTCTCAGGCAAATTATTTTCCTCTGTTTGACTGATGGGTCAACATAAGGCGAGGAGGAGACTTCATTTTCAATCTCCTTCCATTTTTCTTTTCCAGTTTTATGGTCTTTTGTTTGCCTGTGTATCATGCTGCAAAGAAACGAAAACTATAAAACCCAGCAGTGGTGGATAATAGGAGACGCGTGCACAATGCAAGACAAGCTTTAAGTGTGTGTAATTGTGGTCCTTTTTCAGATAATTTGTGTGTGTGTGCGTGTGCGACATTGCTGAAGGTCCAGAAAGTGAGAGAAAAGCCCACATAGCCACACTGTACTGTAATAATCAGCATGCTGTCAATTGGTCTTTTTTCAAAAGAGCCAGCACTTCCTCAGTTTGTTTACCTCGCCAGATGCCGTAGCGACTAGCGAGAAAAGTCTTTGGTCGTTGCAAAGACTTTTTTTTTTTTTCCTCCTCAAATAAATCGCACCGTTTTGTTTCCCCCAAAAGTGTCGACGCAAAGCAAAACGCAACTCCGCCAGAAATGCAATATGTGTACAGCAGCTAGAGACAATTAAAACCACAATCTATATAATGAATGAAATAGGAGTCTAATGAAGTGGCTCAGACGGAGCATCGCTGACCCTCTCTGACCCGCACATGAAAAGAGAAGCAGTCGGCAGAATGCCTACAAAGCCTTGTTCCTGCCTCTTTGAAGTGACACGGAAAAACTCACCATCTGGCGCAATCATCACATTTTCACTTTGACAATCGTCATATTCTCGCACTCGAACCAGCAGGCTGAGGCAGCTCCAACACTGCCTCGCTTTCTCCTCTGTAACACCTCAACCACAACACAACACACAACCCGCTGATGGATTTCCTGGTATACAGTCGTGACACCGCGGACGCTTTTTTTAAATAATGTTTTATTTTGTGCAAACTATTTATCATTCTCATCATTATAGATATTCAGAGATATGGCTTATATCAGGGCCGTGTTGGTACAGATATAAGGTCACAGAAAGAAGAGGGATTATTGAATTGCACATTGCAAAGAAAACAGCCTTAAAACAGCATGTGAATCCCTCTGACAACCAGGACTACATTATGATCAGACAGATGATCCAAGTAGCTATGCAAACACACCTCACAATGTAATGTTGGGAATGTGAGGACCTGAAATTATCTGTAGGGTAAACACAGATAAATCATTTTTAAATTTGTCTAGAACTATAGCATGAATGCATTCAAGACCTGTTATACGCATATATGGTCTGCACAGGTTACTTATAGATAATATGATACTAATATGGGTGTAACCCTGATTTCTGTTCAGTCAACAGCAAACTTTTAGTTTTTCTGCACAGGAAACTTTCATCAAGGTTTCATCATGTTGACACTCTTGACATAAGCTCTCTAGTTCCGTCTTAGCCCGAGAATGACACTGCTATTACATCTGCTATGTGGTGACATAGCTGGCTGGAATATAATGTATGCAAATATGTAATAAAGATGAACATAAAATCATTCACATACACCTTAAAGTGTAATACCGAGATTTACAGAAGTATACGACAGAGCTTTGGGTGTGATGGATAGGTGAAGGTTTACAATCATATGACCTTAAATTCATTCTAATCAGGAGAACTAGCAGCTCGCACATGTGACGTTTAAACTCAACTCCTTAAGTGTGTGTGTGTGTGATGCCACACCTCAGTGCATCTAAATATGGCCAGGAACGGTGTTGAATCCAATAGTGTTAAATATGCACAGCGAAACCCATTTTTACACTGTCGGCGTGGGTGCAACCGTCACCACCACCACCACCACCACCACCACCTTGTCCACCCAAACTGGCAACGCGCAAGTGTGAGTCACGTCTCCAAGTCCTCAACCTGGCAAGACAAAGGTGTGATCCTCACTCTGAGGCCTATAAATGATTCAGGTCAGACGGATGATGAATAAACCTATCGAGCTTCTCCTCTCTTGATGCCTAGCGGCCAGCAGCGGACTGGAACTCTCTGCAGGCCGAGCCATTACGTCAGCCGTGTTTAACAGGCTGCGAGTTGTTTGTTTCATCCAATTATAATTCGACCTCAGAACTTCGGGTCATCACCTGTAAATACAGCAATGAAGTGAAGGGGAAGAGCTGGAAGAATGTAAACATAAAGAAAGTCATCTGAAACAAATCGACAGCCGTCCTACATGGACCAGCTATTTTGCTTACAGTATACTACATGCTGTATATAACTGGCATGTAATATGGAATTGGGCACAGCATTTGTGTTTTGTTGGTGGGATGAACTTGAATGGATGTCATCTCAGAGTCAGCATGTCCAGCCTTCCTGACATTCACTACAGTACAGATTGACTCCAGTAAATGGGCGTGGTTGCGATTGCCATGGACAGCTGATCTCTGGGACATGCAGCACATAAGCACCTCAGCACCAATGCAGTTCCTTTTCATGGTTTTGATCTCTGTCCAACAACACCTTGCTTATGTCCCCACTGCCACATTGTACCACACACACACACACACTGCGCCTTCATTGCGTGTGCATTCCTCATATTTTCTCTTGCCTACTGGGTGTCATTGTAATATCAATGTCTGTGGCCATCTTCCAATAAATATTACCAGAAAGAATTTGGGGATTAGTTAGGAAATACTAAAAAAACCTCTGTGTGTGCATGTTTTAAACTTCATAGACATGTTGCTGAACACTAAGCTGTGTGTGTGTGTGTGTGTGTGTGTGTGTGCGTCACGTACGCCGCCGGTCACAGGTGAGTGTCATGTGTGATGATCATTATTGCCATACACCTGCTCCGCTCCCGCAATTAACTTTGCCGATGCAAATGAGCCTTATTGCATCACCGAGGCCTAGCCTCCTCCCCAACAGACTAGACGATGTTCATCTGCTGGATCTAATTAAGGTAATGAGAGAGGGAGGGAGAGATAGAGGGAAGGATGGATGGATGGATGGAGGAGTGGAAGAGCAAAAGAGAGAGATGGAGGGGGAGTGGGAGAAAGAAGGAAGGTGGAAAAACAGGGAAAAGGGGGATGAAAGAAGTTGGCACTGGGATAAATGAAGGGAAACGAGAAGGAGAGGTGGAGGTTTTAGCTCTGTGTGTGTGTGTGTGTGTGTGTGTGTGTCTTGAGTCTGTCTTTGTGTCTGTTTTGGACGTGACAGTGTATATATGCATAGAGATGTGTTTGCAGGAGTGTGCTGAATCTGTCGACTATATAGTGACACGACTTACACTACATGGGAAGTCTTCTGCAGTGTGTGTGTGTGTGTGTGTGTGTGTGTATGTGCATAATTAAATGTATTTGTGTTTCCAAGTGTGTATAGGATCTCTATAGTGTATCTGTGAGTGGGTGTGGATGTGTGTGTGTTTATTTGTGTGAATTGATGAAGTGTCGGAAGAAAGGAAGGAGGAGAGAGAGGAGGGGAGGAGACAGCAGGTGTTCTGACAAGGACACACACACACACACAAACACACACAAACACACACAAACAAACAAACAAAACAGTGCGATAAAATTATGCACAAATACAATACATTATGCAAATGAACACACAATCATACATTTTTTTAAAATGCAGGTAGATACACATGCAGAAAGCGGACACCTATACACAACTGTATACAGTAACTTTACTCACACACACACTCAAAATACACACGTGCTTCAGACGCACGTTCACATACACGTGACCTTTGTAATGCACTGGCACGGCTGCTCACACAGACATTCTCACCGTCTGAAAATATCTTCCTTTCACACATATCGCTGCACCTTCACACAGCCCGGAAAACACCGGAGCAGCTCCAGCAAACAGACACCGCTGGCTTGTTCTCGTGTTGCAAACCCAATAATAAGTGACAAAATCATTCAGATTTTCAACTTTTCAATTATTCAAAATAAGAGGGCTGATGTTTCAGTGATGAAACAATCGGTGTGTCTCTCTATGGTCTATGGGCTTTCAAAAACATTGATAACAGAAGTTCAAAGCTCTGCAAGCGTCTCGTACAGGCTGCTAAGTAGATTAACACAGAAAAAATGTGTTCAGCAGGTATCATATAATACAGTTTATATGTAAAGTTGACTTTTTTGGTAGCACTGAATTTAAAGGGTTCTTACTCTGTGGACAAACTGCTCCAACATCACATCAAATTTTGATACGATTGATATTTAACATGATGGCGGTGTTAGTCCTGAGTTTGGCCAAAGGTATGTGGACACCCGAACGTTACACCTAGATGTCAATCCAAAAAAACTGCCTCCACACTTTCTGGAAAGATTTGGGGCTGCAGGGATTTGCGCCCACCGATGTTGTTTGACAAGGCTCACAGTCGGCGTTCCAGTTCATCTCAAAGAGGTTGGAATGGGTTGAGGTCAGAACTCCAGTCAACTTCCTCCGCACCAAACTGGGAAAACCATTTCTTTACGGAGCTGTTTGTGTATCGGAACTAAAGCCCAAAACAGAAAAAACAGACCCAGGCTCAACAGTGTAAAAGGTACTCAAAGGTGCTCTGTGGAGCCAACAAAACAAAAGTTATGTTTTATGTTCTCTGTACATTTACATTTTCAAGTATTTTAAACGTGACCATTGTGGCTCTATGGTTCATGTTAACTTTCCGTGATAGATATTTGCCCAAACGAGGACTCACACAAGTACAGCTGAGCGTTGGGTCTAACCGGCCTCCAGTTGATTTCGTGGAGGTGAAACAGTCTCCAGGAAAACCAACGCTGCTGGGATCACTTTCATCCCTGGACAAATTTCCAACGCCTGGCATCAACAGGTCCCACTCTGCAGCAAACGTTTTTTTCCTCCTCAGTCAGCACAGGAGAGCAGAGACCACAGGAACACCACCAGTTTCCTGATGACTGTTGTCTGTTGACTTTCTACCTCTGTTCTTCATCTTTCTTATTCTTGGCCATCAAAGTAAAATGATCGGCGAATGGCCTCATAGTAGTTTACTGGATAACCAGAAGACCGTAAAACTGCAGTAGAAATCAGTCTAATACGTGTAAACAAACTTGTGGATGAATATCGGAGTGATTAGGTTCTGGGTGGCTGTTCTCCGAGTGCCTGTGCTGTTAGCAATAATAGCTGCTTTACTTTCATTCAGACTCAGAGACAAATGTTTGAAACAATTCATATAAAATAATACTTTTAATGCCACACTAGGAGTTTCACGTCCTTATTTCCCAGGATCTCTACAAGTGCGCAGGTGAGTGTAAAGTTAACATAATCCATGGAGGGACACATTTATGGGAAGCATGTCAGGTTTGTCAGAATTTCCCTTTAATAAATACAGCACACAGGAACTGTTGTAGGGAACCAACAACAGAACAGCGATTCCTAGCGCTGCTCCTGCTTCCTTCACTTCCCCATAAAGAAAGTAGTCCCTGCTGAATTGAATGGTCTGAAACATTTACCAACATATCATTTTTTTTCACGATGCTGCTTTTAGATTAATGCGAAATATTTTATTCACTTCAGATACTGTTGTGTTCTGTCATTGGGCGTAACGTCACGCTCTAACATGTTCCGGGGTGTTAGCGTGCTGACACTGTGGTGTTTACTCCACCAGGTGGTGTTGTCATCACTTATCTGCTAAACAGGACCAATCTCCAAAAGCTACTGTAGTCATGTGAAAACATCACCGAAGCAGGTGATGTGTATTCATGTCAGAAGATGACAGTTATTTTTATTTTTTTTCATTGCTTCTTTGTCTCTTGCATTCCTCCTCTAAAGCCCCTTTCCCCCCTCTGCTTTGCTTTTTCTTTCCGTCAACCTCCGCTGGGTTTAATCTGACTAGCCGCTGTGGTGACTGATTGACCAGTGAATGAGCTGTTTATTGGATGCAAGGGAAACAAATTGCAGTTTGAAGTGTTCCCCGAGTTGTCTAATGAGAGCCAGGATGAAGTATATCACTTTCTGCTTCTGCGCTCCTCTCTCAGCATGGGCTAAACCCAAAACAAGGTTTGGACCTCTGCCAGGGCAATCTCAATCATTCAGATGCACCAACCAGGAGCCAAAGGATGTGTGTGTGTGTGTGTGTGTGTGTGTGTGAGTGAGAAAGATGGAAAAACAGTGTTGTGTAAATACTGTAGTTACTTCTGCATTGAATATGTACTCACTATCATGTACCGACGCCCCTGTGATGGTGCATCCATTTAACACTCATCACATCTTATAGCACTTATAGCAATACATCTCACCAGTGTCACCTTTTTTTTTACTTATTCATAATACGTCCACTGGACAGCAAGCCGATATCTTATAGTGTACAAGAGTGAAGATTTCCTACACTTACTAAACTGAAATGGAAATGTCTCATTTTTGTTCACGTTGTAGAGGATCCTCCACTGTGACAGAGACAAAACTCACTGAATGACTGAATGAGAGCTTGTCTGTGAAATTGAAGTACCGTGTATCTAAAAAAAAAAACCCAGAATGTCCTAATGTCTCAGTCCCGTAGCGTACTACGTCGATTTTGCTGCTATCCATCACTGAGCGAAATGCTTTTGACGTATACGAGAAATCGTTTGACAATTCGGTAAATGCGCTTCTTAGCTTTCAGCCGAGAGTCAGATGAGAAGAGCGTTACGCTTACGAGCTAAATGTGAAGCTAACGCCGGCCAGCTAACGTAGCTTAGCGTAAAGACTGGAAACGGTCTGTTTCAAAGGTAACAACATCTCCCCCATCGGCTCATCTAAAACTCGCTACTGTTTGTTTAATAAAATGACAGTTTGATATGTATCAGACTTCAGTTTCTTGGCCCGGAGTCTCAGCCGGTCAAGAAGTGGTCGCAGTTTGTTGTATTTGGGTTTTCCTACGAATGAAATGAAACGAAAAAACAGAAGCTGGCAAGTTAATGGCAACCTACAAGTACAATATTACATTAGAAATCTCAAAAAGATGGTTATGACATAATCCAATCAGACAAAAGCAAAACTATATGTCTATAAAGAGAGTGAGCTGACCCTTAAATCCCAAACGTCTTCACTTTCTACCTGATCCCTCCGCTCCAGGCGAGTTGTCCCTGTGTGTTGTGTGTGTGTGTGCTCGCACGTCTCAGTCACATCCCCTCATGGTGACCATGTTGAATGTGGCTATTTAACAGTAAAGATTTAGTATTCACGCCGCGTGCCGCAGGATCGCAGCGCACTCATAAAAGCTCAGCCTGAGTCCATCACCAAACAAACGGGAGCTGCGTGTTTTTCTGATTTATTAGAGGCGCCCTCCCTTCTTGTTCTCCTTCTCCTCCTCTTAATCTTTCATTATTGTCTTTTCCTCCCTCTCTCTCTCTCTCTCTCTCACTCTCTCTCCCTCTGTGTTACAGTGTGAGGGCGGTGTGTGTGTGTGTGTGTGTGTGTGTGTTTATCTGCCGGTGACGCTGGTCCTGGTGATGGTGTGCGGCACGAGGAGTGCGTGCATGTGCAAGGATGTCACATGACGTCCTTAATGACAATCTGGATGTGATCTCATATTTCTCCCCTTAGCTTCTCCTGTTGATGAAGCATGATGCTTTCCTTTTGTTGCCCTTAATGGAAGCTTAACATCTCCACTCACAGATCAATATGACTTCATCAATTATTTGCTCCAAGGCTGTTTTTTCTTTCTTGTTTTTTTTTTTTGTTTTTGTTTTAACACAGGCTACATTTGCTCATTAACATGCTGTCTTTATTAGCCAGGGCCACCGGTGTCTACTTCAGCTCACGTGTGTGTGTGTGTGTGTGTGTCCGTGCGTGCGTGCATGCATGTGTGTGAACATAAAAGGGTGTACTTTCATGTGTTGTGTGTAAGTTTGGCTGTAATTAATCTGCTGGCCCTCAGCTCTGATTAAGCTCAGATTCTTCCACGCAGCTGAACACTCTCCACCTCCCGTCCTTTTTGGCGTCTGCTCATCAGCACGCTGTGAAATACAGATTCAAATATGACAAGTTATGTTCCTGCGTGTGACAATAAACGCAAAGACTGATAGAAGAGAGGAAGCGTGTTTGAGATGAATGAGAAGAATAACTGAAATTGTCTGTTTTGCAGCATCAATTGGAAAAATTATAATTCATTTTCCCAAACGGCTTATATAAAATTCTGTGTAAAATTAGCAACAGTAACTAGGCAATTCCCATGTGCATACTCAATAAAAAAAAACAACAGAAATATAATTCCCCTATTTCATGGGTGTTGCCCTTTAGGTGATATGAGAAGTCAATAAGCGCAATTGTACAGATCTAATAAAAAGCTGCCTTATGTGAGTGTGTAAGTATGTATGTGTGTGTAAGTGCACTCTCCCCGAAGAACACACACATACACACACACACTCACAAACACACACTCCACCTCCCTTGGTGTAATCTATAATAATTGTAGCCGTAATAATCTTGCAAACAGAGGAAAAGGTCAAGTCTAGGAGGTGAATATGGGAGGAATGAGATGGCGGGTTGGGAGGAGGAAGAGAAGAGCGGCGAGGGGAACGACAAGAGAGCGATTGAGAAGGAGAGGAGAGGTAAACAAAGATGACGAGAATGAAAGGAAAATGGAAACGTGGTGGGGGGGTCGAGAAGTCACAGTTGCCGTCTTTCACCACTAGTCTCTGCTGTTGCATCAAGGATGAATGATCCTCTCCTTCATCGGATTGGACGCCGCACGCCTCTCTCGCCTTTATTCCTCTTCTTTCTTGAAAACCCAAGGTCTCCCAGGCAGTGTTGAATTTCTGTCCTAACTACACACACACACACACAAGTGCCGCTGCAGCCCGCGCTGACAGCTGTATTGTTCCGTTGCAAAGGGGGGAAACAGCACATTGCTTACAACAGTTGAGCTCCGACAACCGTGTTTCCTATGGAGAGTGAAGGTGACGCTCTACTTAAAGCACTGAGTGGAGCATTAAGCATTATAGAGAGTTACATAATGTTTACAGTCGTGGTGGGGTCTAATATGCTGGGTGTGGAGTGGAGGATGAAAGCCCCTTCGACCCCTTCGACTCACTCTTTTAGACTTAACGTGAAAGATTTATTTTTCAACCAGGTGAAATATCTCATCATGAGGAATCTAGTGAGCGGACCTTTAGTCAACCCAACACCATAAATGTACAACCCTGCGTGATTTTCCATGTGTGTAATCATTAAATATGGTTACAGCTATGTTATACTCTTATCAGTCATTAAATGCTTATGGAAGCTTCATATAGGATAAATTATAATTGCTGACAAATACATTATCAGACGCCCTAACATGCCCTTACACCTGCTTATAACTACACTACGGTGGCTTATGAAATGGGTTTATTAAGTAATGTCCACATGGACTTTTGAGATGGAAAACATTAGTCAATAATAATAATAATAATAATTTCTTACATTTAACATTACATGACTCCTCTACATATTATATTGCCATTCTCCACTAAACAATATGTATTTTATGGTCCATAATTTCAGTTTGTACCAAACAACAGAAGGCCACGTTTTCTTATACATATGGATAAATATGGAAATATAAAATACAGCTTTTCATCTCACCTGTCCAGGTACAGTATATCCATGCATAATGCCTCAGTGTATATATATATATATATATATATATATGATTTAGGTCTTTATTTGTGATTATGATGCCACTAACTAGTTGTGAATTCTGAAATATATTCACAATATTCAAGCTCAATGTTCACGTGCTTTTTCACATTGCTAGTTGAGAATACATGCAGTGATTTTCAAGAAATTTCAAGTTTGTGTTTCTTCACACAAATCAAAATTCCTCCAATAAGGATCGTTAGATCAGAATCATGAATTCTAACATCAAATTCCCAAATATGAATTGACAATCCTGACGGGTGCTTTGAGACTCGGCTTTCTTTCCATTGTGTCGACTTGTTTCCCCACTGAGCTTGCAGATAAATGGGTCATCACAGATTAGCAGCAGGGATAAACTCTAAGTCTCTCTGTATGGGTGCTGACTGGAGCGAATATTCAGAAATACATGTTCTTTAAATGCACACAGTGTTCGGTGGGTGCTGCCAAAGGTAATGTTGTTTTTTTATTTATTTTTTTATTTATTATTTTGGGATGACGGGGTGATCTGGTTCTAAGGGCCGCTCCACCATTAAATTGATCTCGTTTTGTGAAGCTGGCGCCTGCCATGCAGATGGCATCCTCTCCCTGCTGATCTAACAGTGTTTGGATGTCACACACTCGTGATGCAATCCATTTCACTCTGATTAGAACATGCAACTCAGATCAGAGAAGAAAGAACAGGAAGTTTGGATGACCTGTACCTGCATGTACAACAGTTGAAAGGTTTGTCTGAAGTGGATAAACGGAGCTTCATGTGCATTCAGTTCATTACAGAACGGGCTAATAATAATAATAATGATAATAATAATAATATGCTCTGTGCTTTCTTCAGTGTGGCAGCAACCACAGGTTTGTCATGTTGATCTTTTTCTTAAAAACTGGACATGAATTTCATCTCAGATTTAATATAAAAAACAAACAAACATATTGCTAATTATATTTGGACTTAATCATACTGCATGGTTTGAGAAAATTCTTAAATTAAAATACCTTTTACCTGAATTATCCACAAATTCATTGTAAAAAAACATTTTAACGTGCTGTTTTTATTTTTTTTATTTTTTCAAGGTTGATGTGTTTTAGGTACATGGTTGTACATAATTGCCAAATGACTTCCCATTAATTAATATGTATCTCCAAATTTTATAAAAGAAAGTAATAAATATATTATTACAATTTTAAGCCTACTTCATTAAATAATCCACTGGGGAAAAATAACAGTTGGATTATCTTGAAAAGTGCATCGTCACTAAAATGAAAAACATAACCGTGTCTCATGAAAAGCTGACATTTTGAAGATGATTTTTCACAGAACAGATGTGTGTGCTATTAGCAACATCACTGCATTTCTGCTAGTTCCACACTGGGAATTATAATAACCGAATGTTTTACAAGTATGAGAATGTGGGAAATGGGATTTTCACAGCGTTACATAAATAAATAAAATAAAATATCTTTTATTTACTGTGATCATTCACATACAATCCTGCATTTTCACAACTATTACTGTTACTTGACAGCAAAGTTCCACAACACTGGCATAAAATAACTTTCTATAAGTGAACCTGGTGTGGTGTGCGATGGAGTAAAAGGAGAAAAAAAAGAAAAAAGAAAAAAAGAAAAAGAAAAGTCATGCAAGGCAAATATCACACAGCGCTGATTCACCGTGTGACCAAACACTGAGCCCAAGTTGAGACTAATGAAGTCTTTAATTTGGTTATAGTTTATTAATGTCAGAGACACTCTGCCATTAATCATATTATAAAGCCCCTGAGTGTGCACGTGCTCGCACAAACGTGTGAATAGCCTGTGTGTGTGTGTGTGAACGTGTGTTGAGCATATGTCTGTGTGTTTCTATGGGTGCTTGCGTACGTGCGTGTGTGTGTGTGTGTGTGTGTTTGTTAGAGAGACAAGTGTACGGCTCTCCACCAGCAATAATATCGCATACATTTTAAAGACCCGTCATTATCGCCGTGGGTTACCCCGCGGCCCCCCATCACAAACCCCACAAACCATTTTCATTCCAAACTCATTAATATGCAAACTTATTCAAATGAGATTGTAATTAAGCATCTACTGAGTGGGAACCCTTTTCATGATAATTTATGATAAACTCCTCGCCACCTTTGATTGAGATTGATTTTTGGCGCAGGCAATCCGACCTGAATACAAAGCTACACCTGAGAGACCTGGAGGGAGAATAACACTTTTAAAACAGCAAACTTATTTCATGGCTGATTGTGCCACAATCATCTTGGAGGAGTAACAAAGATCTATTTGAATAATGCATTCCCACTGTGCTGACGATGTGCTCAGCCTAAAAACAAAACTTGGGCATATCTGTGCTTGGCATCGGGGTGACAAAGTAATGTGTGTGTGTGTGTGTGTGTGTGTGTGTGCATATGTGTGTGTTTTATAATGGAGGGTAAACCAAGCATAACTCAGTTTACCCGGCGTTTCATTGGAGGTATTACAACCCTCTGAGACCGAGAGTGACGCTTAATTTAAACATGATCAGTTTCATAGTCATATAAGTGGTGTGTTAGACGTACAGTGATCACCTGATGGTCATATTGTATTTACAGTGACACGTACATATATATGAAATGTTGCCATACAGGAGGGATACACATCTACATAGTTAAAGTGGTGGTGAAAGCACCACAGCAGTGATATGCCCTGTTTTTACCTCTCACAGTTCAGTAATGCAGTTCCGAGAAGAGGCCGATTTTGAAAATGAATGTTCATATGTCAACATATCTTCAGTGAAAAAGATTTTATTTTTTTAAGGTGTCAAAAAGCTTGTTCTGTTGCCCCCAATGTGGCCAAAAATGTATTCCGACATTCCGTCAAATAGCAAAATAATTCATATCTACCTATTTTTGCTTCACTCTTTTATATTTGCACCCAAACGCAACCTTAAGTAGAACCCGGTTCATCATCCTACATGATAATCCACTCCCTACCTAACTCACAGTCCTCCTCAGAGCGGCACGCGACCCACATGAGGGTCCTAGCCGTGGTTTGGATACAGATGGTAATCACCTCGGCTAATTAACACTCTCTGAGTAGCAGGCATTGTTGTTTGAGGAGCAACATCAAAGACAAAGGTAGTCTCCAGCAAATGATAGTTGTGTAATCGGCCTGCAGTACCTGCGAGCCGTATGACCGCGTACTCTCCGAGCTAGTTAGGAGCCCCAGGTGAGAGACGAGTAGGGATCTCTGCATCCCCTGTAGTCCGCGCGCACACACACACACACACACACACACACACGCGCACACACACCTGCATAAATTGGATAGAAACTTTGCGATCAACATCAGAGATGCTTTTGTATTTTCACAAGTTTATTGGGGTCAGAATGATTTAGGGGCGGGCCTTGGAATGAAACAAAAGAAAAGCAAAGTGCTGTTTGTTTGTACAACTACAAACTGTAGTTAGCATTGAGAATGAATCAATAAAGTTCTCCCCTGCCAGCCTTGTTCCTTTGTTGTTGTTTTTCTTTCTTTCTTTCTTTTTTCTTTTTTTTGTCTCTCCAAAGGCGGGTTCATGTTTTAGACGGTGAGGAGGTGTGTGTGTGTGTGTGTGTGTGTGTGTGTGGCTCACAGCTTCAGGTGTTACCACGCTGAACCTCTTTCTCTACAGAATGCCCATCCATTCATTTGCCGTGTGTTTATGTGAAAAAGAGAAGTCATTATGACCTCTCCGTGTGCGCGTGATTTCTTTTGTCCTCACGTTTCCACGGTTGAAATTATGCCGAGCACCTGCGTCATCCTGATCACGTTCCTACCTCACGTATGCGTGAGAGTAAAGAAAGTGTTATCTCGAATGTGCAGATAGACCCAAAAGTTAATGCCAACACGTTCTTGACTCATTGAACTTTCATATTTTACACATGCGTCTCGTACCTGTGTATTCTGCATACTGAAACTGTCTGCGTTTTATAAAGCGTTCATCTTTCCTTCATTTCAAATTAGGGAATACAAGCTTATGTTCCCTGACATATCCCGTACATATTTAATAAACAAACTGGAGCTTTAAATTTCTTGAGCAGAAAATAAACGTCTTCCTCAACGCCTCACTGCACATTCAAACATCATCGTTTACAGGCTCAAAAGTGTGCTGTACTTTGTCAATGCTCATGGAGACATTTGTATTGTGAATATATCAGAATTATTTCCAGCACTCAAACTCTGGCCTTCGCTTGTAATTTAAACTTTGCACTCTCAGATCCTTCACACATACAAAACTGAAAACTACTCGAAACTGCTTTACATCCTATGCCGACAGTTCCAATGATATCTGTGATTATGGCAAAAACCTATGCATAATAAGGCAACTAAAACACTGTGTTAACACTGCATGATGGGACACAAACTTCTATCTGGCTGACTTATTGACACTGTTATTTTGACATATCTGTTTTCTTTATAATTATAGATTTTCATATATTTTACAATCTACTTTCCATGTTTGTCTAATGTTGTCTTTGCTTTGTTTTAGCAGGGCGGGGTTGCAGATATGATGCTGTGTTAATGTAACACCATCTCACGTCTCATTTTTCAGGTAAACCAGTTTTTTTTTTTGTTTTTTTTTTTAATTAAGAAGTGGAATCTATTTGCATTTCGTCAGCCTAACCCGCTTTGTGCTGAATAACATCTGAATCACGTCTTCTCTGAACCCCTCAGGAGCAATTAGAACGCAAGCAGTGACACATTGTTAAAATTACTTAAAGACAAAATTAGCGTTGCTGTGTGCTGTTTGCCCGCCTGATTTATGGCTCTCGAAATCCCTTGGGACCAATAAAAGATTATGTTAATAAGCTGCTTGAAGTGCCTCTCAAGCACGGAAGAAAACATATCAAGTTATATGTTTTCCAACAACTGGTAAAAAAAAAAGAAATTTCAAAATGAATACGGCATCAGGAGTTCTGTCTATTAATAAGTTAATATGAATGTTGAAGCTGTCTTTTCGCTATAAACAAGTCAACAAAAGGTAAACATCATCATCTGAGTACTAATGATGCATCTCTGAAAGAATAATTTGTGCCATTATAAATAACTCTCCAGTGCAAACCTCTCGACTATTTGCTGTGCTAATATTTTTTTTCTTCCTTTTTTTTTTTTTTTTTTAAAATTAAAGTAAAAAATATCGATTTTTCAAATTTCTCTAAACCAAAATAAAAAAAAGAAAAAAAGAAGATTCAGCTTGAGATTCCTTTAAAATCTCACAAAAATGTCATGGTCTCACATTTTAGATGCTCAAGTAGCAGAAAGCTCAGTGTATGTAGTGTCCCGTTCTGGTCAGATCTCTCTTTTAAACTGCAGTGGTTAATGAGGAATACGAGAAATACTGCAGAAAAGTCAGAACCCTGAAATTTCTATAAACAGATGACTTTTTTTCCTAACACTCAACTGAGTCTGAGGGTACAAAGGACCTGATGTGATGTGTGACTGCTTTGTTGAATAAAACGATAAGTGATGACAGTCCATGAACTGCCAGACAAAGCCACATAGAAGACTGAGGAGTGAAGGGAGGCATGGTCAAGCCTTGGTTTTGAAACCATATCCAATCAAAGTTGCTCAAGGTGAGCGAGGGTAGAGACCAATAACACACGTTTGAAAGTTCCTTGGGTATTTTTCTTCTTTTCTTTTCTTCTTCTTTGTCTTTCTTACTCCCCTGATTAACACTGGACTTGGTGTCGCCTTGGCCAAGGTCATCCCAGTGAATGCCTTGGAGCTGTGAATTGTGCCAAGTCCAAGAGCATTTTGTACCGGCTGCGCTGCTTTTCATGACACGCTACAAAGGCAGCTGAGCCAGTCGTCCAACCTTCCATCCACCTGACAAGAAAAATGATTTTGTTTAACTTTGTCTTTTCACTTTCTCCTGAAGTGTGAAGGGAAACGTGGCTCTCAGAAGAGCTTCCAGTAGTATCGCATTGATCGTTGTCCGAAGAGGTCATATCATATCATAGGTGTTTAGCTGTTGGAGGCTATGGCTACTGTCATTCAGGACTGATATGACTAACTCAGGCTGCTGAAGCCTCATATAAGCTTCAGATCAACTGTATTTTTTGGATCTTGGCCCCCCGTCACTTCCGTCGAAAGCACATTTGAAGGCAATCTTTTACCACCCAGTACGAACAGAAGGAATGATTAGCGAGGAAAACCTCTTTCACTGTTCATATGGACATCTGACTGTTGATTTTTTACGAACCTGTCCTTTAAACGTACCCCATGGAGTTTTCTTGTGAACAAACGCACTTGCAGTGTTTCCCACCAAAACCCATTATAAGCATCCTTGAGGCCTAAAACCAGCCTTGTCTTGCTGGGTCTAGTGGCCGGCGTAGTTATTTGTTGGTTGGTCTATGGAATTTGTAGCGAATAGATGAATACACGTGGGGTTTTGAAAATCAATTCCCTATACAAACAATACTCCTGATGATTCAAAGTATGAAAAAAAAAATCACAGTTCAAGAAATATTCCGCACTGATAGAAGTGGCAGACGAACCGAAGCGCAGACAGAACGTTTTCCAGTTGCAGTTTACAACGATAACAGATTATGGCAGATTATATGCTACCCATTGGCCTTGGAATTAACACTGCTTGAGTGACTGCCTGTTGCCTGATGAGCAGTCGGTCACTCGTACTCTTTATATAAAGTTGTATTTAACAGCTTCCTGCGAGGCGAACTTAAACTCGAGGCTTAGCTCTCCATTGAAAAACACTTCAATGGGACCAACAGAGGTTAAACGGCTGAATAAAGTCGTTGTCCTTGTCCAGTAGGATACCGCTGTACAGCCTATCGATCCAGAAGTCACCCGTGTTAACTTCCCTGATACCGTAACCTCTCGCTGCGGCCCGGGTTTTAACCCTCTCCTCCCTCTATCTCTCTCCCGTTTTCTCTCTCTGTTATCTTCTCTCTTTTCACTTGCCCTCTACCTCTCTTGCTCTCTCCTCTCTCTTTCCTTCCCCCCTGACTCTGCCACCTCTCACCCGGGGTAATTGCTCTGTGAGCCAGGCGGTGCCTGCCGAACGACTCGGCGGTTTCCTCTCGCCGCCTCTCATAGTCTGGCCCGGTGACACCAATCTCAGCGAGGGCGTGACACCATTTTGTGTAACTGGCCCTCGTGATGGAGATGGAATAATTGTCCTAATTAGGGGGCAGCTCTGACCCACCCCGGCCCAAGTCCATATGGTGGGAGTCTGATAATGAGCCGGTTAATGTGCTGTGTCCATCAGTAAGAGATACTCAGTGTGGACATGGTGCCAAAGAGAAGGAGGAGATTTTACTCTCTTTGCCCTCTTTTCTATTCCCTTTCTCTTGCTCACTCATACAGATGGATTTACATTTTGACTCGATAATAAATGGCATGAAATTCACTCCAAAACTTGATGTATTTATGCGCTTAATTACCTAGCAGTAGTCATACCTGTCAGCACATTAGTGGGCGTTACAGTTTGTCAGTAATTACGGACATTCTGCCCCCGAATCATAAACGACATTTTCAAATGCTTTCGTGTTATGAATCATTTGCTCGTGGCTTTGTCTCTCAGCTCCCATCATGCAGCTGTGTCACTATTTCATGTTGTGACTTTGTTTCGCTTATGAATGTGAGACGTATTGCCAGTTCAAATGAAAGTAATACAAATCTAATGGCCAATAATGAGATGCTGTTTTGCCATTATTGGACGTGGGCAGGGTCTATGCCAGTGTGTGTGTGTGTGTGTGTGTGTGTGTGCATTCTTAATGCTATGTATGATTTGATGCTAATAAAACCATACTTTCTGCTCCAGGGAGCAAGCACTGACCAGGATTCAGATTAGGCCTTAATGGCTTCCAGGCCTGGGGCTAAATTGAAATGTAAAACCCCAAACCAAACATCATTTAGTCCTTACGTTTCTTGATGTGGCCCAGCAAGTGGAAATGTAGCTGTTTAACTGTAATTTGCGTTGTTTCATGCAAACATTGCATTGAATTTGATGCACGTCCAGATTTGCATTGAGACACTCTAACTGTTCATTTCTGTTAATTTGCAATCACTCAGCAGCCTCCTCCCAATCAATTCAACCCTTTAAGCACTTCAGATTTTTGTTCCTCTGGTGCATACTAGCACACTAAGCAGCATTCAGAACATACAGTACATACAATATAGAAGAAGGTTTGAACAATACAGGATTTCTGACGGACTATTTGGATTAACCTGCCATACAATGATAGTTTCATTATCAATTATGTTTTATTAGTTAGTATATGGTCAGTTCTATATACAACCCGTTCTGCAATAAAACCATGCTGTCCATCATATCAGAGGTGGACAACTCAGACTGGACCAGATATCAGAACCGATGTTGGCCTGACAGATCAGTGAATCAATATGTATGTTTGTTGATCACAGTTCAAACTTGCAGTTGCAGGCCACCCAATCACTGCAGGGTTGGACATGTGACTTGACTCGACATAACCTTTGACTTGACTAGATTTGCTTGCTTTGCCTGCTTGAGACTTGGAACAAATGACTTGAGTCACATGTCTGATAAATGGTGTAACTGACCACACTACCTAGTGAAACAATGGCTAGCTAGCACGTTTCCTGAGTGCAATATTACTTCCAGTTCAGTGCTCAGAAATACGTACACTACACCGGCTCATGACACTTCTCACTTCTGCAACCATCTTCATACGGAGGACACCTTGATATTAATACACTGTATCTGCACACAGTGATGAGACAAGCAACCTTGTGGCATTAACCTACTAAGAGGGGACACTCACAGGCCAATAAACTACGATGGATGTGTGAATTGATGAGGTTATGGACTGAAGGGATTGTGGATTATTATAGTTATGACATTCCATCTAAACTGTTACAACAGCACAGTCACAGTTGATACGTCCACCTATTCAAACCAGATGTAAAGCTGGTGGACGAGCAGAACAATGTAAGAACTTAAAAATCTGTTCAGAATCACGCATTACAGAGAATGCATTCAGAGAGGTCGTATGAGAGTTGGTAAACTCTGCTCTGAGATGGTCTCTGGTGTCCGTGGGAACGTCCTCCATGATCTTTCTCCGGCACATACAAAAAAAAAAAAAAAAGTACAAAAACCCAGTTGTATTGCTTCCCAGCAAAATGAAATGAAAAACACCAAACTGAATTGATGATGTAGATATTTAGAAAAAGATGTTTGGGCAATTAAAAGCGTTCCTAAGCCTCTGTTAACAGCAGGTATTCAGATATAACATAAACTTTACAGGGTAATAATTAGGCCTCATTCATTATAAGTGTTATGCCATTGATCGCTGCACAAACAGCGCGCATGACTTCGAGCTCATCTTCAATCCAAAGCGGCCCCATCTTCCCCCAGTTTTCCTTCTGACTACCTGATGTTTAACCAGTGATGTTTTATTTTCCTCCTTTTCATAGCAGAATCCTTGAGACTTAAATTAGGCCCTAAGGGTGCCTGTCGATCGATAGGCTCACTGCAGGTGCACGCCGTCAGGAACAACACAAGTAGGCATTTTCCCTTCTCCTTTCAATTGGAATAAAACAAGCTTGATTGGGAGCGGCGAGTTTAGAAATCCGCCGTTGCGTTTGTTCCTGCGGCCTGTGTTCATTAGCCAGGCGTGGTATTGACCATGTTGTACAGCGAAACAGAGATCAAACTGGGCTACAACGGGGGGGGGGACGCTTGAATTCCCGAAAAACAAACTGTTATTGATTTGTATAAGTTGAATAAGCGGTATACAAGAGGCTGCTCTGAAGGCCCAGTCCCATGTCAGAATCCAGCACTACCTCTGCTTCTATTTTACTGCATGTGGCTGCCCTTATTGACTATTTGGAGTATTTATCCAAAGGTGGAGTCTACTTGAGCACCAGGTGCAACAAGACTGTACTAAGATGTGTGTGAAACTGGAATTTATGGATGACACCCTCTGCACCAGCCACAGTGGAGGGTGACTGACACATTTTTACAAGGCTTATACACAGAGAACTGAAGTCACTTATAGCTCTCAATATAATTTAACCATTTTATATGAAACATTACAGTGTTTTACTCAGAATTTTACACTTAGCGGAGTAGAAGGTCCTCTGAAATCACATCCAGGCCATTGTGACATGCTGAAATCTGAACTAATGTGTTTATTTCAATGGATTGATGTTCTCAGAGCGACCGGCAGCTATTCACTGGCAGGGACAATCAATGCCATAATTACATCTTTAAATGAAAAATTTAATTTGGATATTAGTGAATAATTAAATGGATCAATAAAATCTTTCACAGACTGTTTTTTTTTGTTTTTGTGAAGGAGTGAACTTGCATCGTGTTGCTACTGAAGGACACTGAATAGTTGCAAACAGTATTTGTTGTATTCACGAAACGATATGAGAGCACCGTTAATAGATATTCAAATATATATCTTTGATATATCTCCGATTAGAATGAAGAGGAATTCATTGCAACACGTTCAATCGTCAAATTTTCATATTATTTTTAGAGCTTTCCTTTATGCTCATGAAAATTCTATAAAAAAAGAAAAGAAAAAAGAAACAAAGGAATACTACGCTATTCTGAACGGGCACGAGACTGCGGCTTACTTACTTCAATTAAGGGATCACGACACAGACAAAAACAATTACACTGAGAATCTTCACGGTAATTAATGTTAGTGATCATGATGGTTTTTCCATCTAGCATCAATGTGTGAGATCACACACATCACAAATCACGCTCATAGACCTTAAACCTTAAAGTCACCCTCCACTCAAAAAAAATGTGTTTTTCTTCTTGTTTCCTTCAGTTGGATGTTGGAGTTTTCACCGTGCTGAATGACGTATGTGCACTTTAAAACTAGGAGGCTGTTTTTAACATTTAACATTTTTTAATTTTAACATTTTAAACTTCTATTCACACTTTAATACACTGTACATCTCGATGGACATATGGACACCTTTAAAATTGCTATGGTCACATTCTTATCAAAGCCATTGTGTATTTTGTGTTAAAAGTAGTCAACTTTAAATATACTGAGTCTAAAAACACTGATATTAAATTGAGAATCAGGGGTTCGTGTTTAACGTATAAGAATATAAGTGCATATTGGATCAGGGATGTAAAGTCCTGGGAAAATACCTTAATGAACTTGATGAGGCGTCTAGCAGCTTGCATTTAACTGTTGGAGGCACAAGGTGAAGCAGTAGATAGATGGCGGCTATCTCAGAGTCCCTCTCTGCAGAATTACAAGTGACACTATAAATGTATTTCCTTATGAGCATTACAACATTAGTTATAGTAACGTTTTCTTAAATTACACATATAGTTAACAGTGAGGTGCAGTAAACATGAAAGAACACAACAATGTCCTCTTTTGTTTTGTACACTAAACTAAATGTGCAATCTACTGTGTCCAGTATTCATTTAACACTCTGCACCATCATCAGACTCCTGCAGGCAGAAGCAGCTCAGCTCAGCAATCTGAGAATTTGGAAGAGGAATTTACCAGACACCTTCTCACTAAAGATCATGGAAGTCTCGGCCCATCTTAAGCAGAAAACCGTTGTGTGTGTGTGTGTGTGTGTGTGAATGAGAGCACCACTGTAATGGCGTGATGGGTGTCAATTAATAAACATATATTATGCCACATACAGTAAGTAACCAGTTGATTTTACACACTAACAATAAGAAAATACAATTAACAATATAAAAACACATATGTTGAATGTCAATAGCATATTTTTATTTTTTTATTTTTTGGATCTCTCTTTTTCTCTTTCAAGCTAGCTGGGGCCATGCTGACATCTTTATAATATAAATATATATATATATATATATATAAATATATATATATATATATAAATATATATATATATATATAAATATATATATATAAATATATATAAATATATATATATAAATATATATATATATATATATATATATATTTATATATATATATATATATATATATATAAATATATATATATAAATATATATATATATGTGTGTGTGTGTGTGTGTGTTATGGTTGGTCACTGTTTAATTATATTTATAGTAAAGTAGTAAATAGTAAATAATACATTAAATTAATTAAATCAAATCAAATTAAGTTCATTTAATCTAGTTATAAGGTAATAAACAGGTCAATTGTCATTACTATCATAGTCACTTGTGTGATGGTAATGAAAACGTGATTTATTGGTCAATGAGTGCGTCATACTGCATATTCCCGCCTCTACTGATTTTCTATTGGCTATTGGTTGTTGGGAAAACTTTTCCGTTCTTGCCATTGGCTGTAGCCTGTAGCGGGAGGGACAACTTTCAGGAAATCATTGGGTTTTTGTTTCTGTTATGCACCGGGCCGTTGAATTAACGTTGTATAGAAGAGGGCTAAACATTTCAGGTAAAACATTGTTTACAAAGAATTAACGACAACTTCGTACGGCGTGGATTTCATTCAGAGGTCGGTGGTTATTTTTAGTAACGTTATGTGTCGGTAAATAGCTTCCTAACTCACTAGCCGTTAGGTTAGCTGAGTTAGCCGCTAGTTATGTGCTAGATGTTACTCTTGAACCACAAGAGTTATTTAAATAAATCATGAGTGTCAGTCAAGCTAGTCATACTAGCTACGAGAAAATACAGTAACTTAGTGTCTTCACACTGGACGAGAAGCAAGTGTCAGCTGACTGACTATTACCCTGTCAACTGTACATGTTGTATATGTATGTGTATATATATATATATATATATATATATATATATATATATATATATATATATTGTGTGTGTGTGTATATATGTGTGTAAATTGTGTTTGTGAGTGTTGACTTGAACAATAGGAAACAAGACGTACAGGCCAATTTCTAACCATCAAGGCTTCATTATGTTTCATTTTTGTTTTCATATCAGACACAGTTTTGAGTTTATTAATGGTTTGCTCACTTATAAATACTTTTTCATGCTGTGCTCCAACCCTTTTCTTACTATTTTCTGACACACATTTTTGCTCAGTTTTCATGGCACCGCCAAAAAAGAGGACTTTACCCAAACCACTGCCAGACGGCTTCATACTGACCGACACTGACAAGAGGAGATGGAGGCTGGGGAAAATCATTGGTCAAGGTGGCTTTGGACTGATCTATCTTGGTAATGAGCACATTGTGTCTAATGACACGCCTGCACACATACACAGACACACACACACACACACACACACACTCTGTACATTTGCACTCTTTAGTGTAATCCATGCAGACTGGTAGACTCTTGAGAGCCAGATACACTACTCTGATTGATCTGTTTTTCCCCTGATTGTGAAAGTTGTTTGAACTGATCAGATTTCTACTAGACTTTAAACGTTTGACGTCCTCATATCAATGCAGACCATTGTTTTTTCCAATCAGCATTTCCATTTACAAATACATTATTGCACAATGCTCAATCAGGAGTTAAGACATCGCATAATGTATCTGCGTTTTGTTTCTCAGCCTCCCAGGATGTACACAGACCTGTTGCTGCGGACACTGACTTTGTGATAAAAGTGGTGAGTACATTTGTGCTCCGCCCATCTTCAGGGACACATTATCACTTTTTATGAAGTTTTAGTAAACGCTGCGGGATTCTCTTCCCACGCTCTCTGCTGGAGATAATGATGTCTTAGTTAGATTGAACTTAACAAAACTGCGATCCTAAATTTTCACCAATGCACACTCACTTGTTTCGTGGTTTTATTGTCCACTTATTGTCATTTTTAGCTGTTGGTTGCTGTAATGTTTCCTCTACTCTCTATGTTGAGTAAAAGATGGACAAAAATGTTTAGAATTGAAATAATTTGTTAAAATTTCTTTCAATCAATAATATAACCAGCAGATTAATTCATAATAATTTGAACAATACCTAATTAGCAAAGTAAGACTGCCGAATCCAAACATTTGAACATAACTACAAACTATTGAAAGTAATAAGTAAAATTGTTTATGGCCCCTTGTAAGAGAACTATTAAATATACAAGTGAGTAGGCCTACATTTACCTCAGCAGTGTTTATTGATAATTAGCCTAGTGCAGCGTTAACATGCGATAATTAAATAGTTAATACTGTTTGCTTGAATATGCAGGAGTACCAGGAAAACGGCCCCCTGTTCTCAGAGCTCAAGTTCTACCAGAGGGCAGCCAAACCAGAGAGCAGTGAGTAGCGCCATCCGTCCAGCGTCGCGGCAGCTCGCTGGAGCACGAGTGTGTTTGACTGATGAAGTGGCCGCAGACACTGAGGCTTTGCTGCCTGCCGCACAGTAATTAATAATAAGCCAAAGCAAACATGCACCTCAGTGGCAGTTACCCCCTCTCTCCACGCTTGTCTGAGCTCTCCAACGCCTCCGTTTGGAGAGGAGCAAGAGAGAGGAAGCCACTCACACGTAATGATGCCCGGGCCTCCGCTGAGCCCCTGACCACCTGCCAGCCTGGTTGTGCGCCAGTCAGGCCAGCCGCCATCAAGCCCTGAGCCAGGCCCACCGCTTTGTCTGGGGGCCTGTGTGTTTGCAGTTGTGTGTTTGTACCCTCAGTGCTGTAAGATTGATATTTGCATGCACGTGTTATTACACTTACAAGGACAAATCAGAGTAGAAAAAAAAAAACGGCTTTGAAAAGTTGCCTGTGTTGTAGTTGAGGGGCTTTTGTTCAGACCCCTCTCAGAAATGCAGATGTGTTAGACTGGGGTGTAGGTCAAACTTTCAATCATTAGAATGTGGGAATCTGAAATCATAGGGACAAGTAACATCAAACCTTTTTTTCCTATCATTAATACAGCTAAGTGTTCAAAGGCACCAGGGTTTCTGCTTTTCTCGATCAGTCCCTCAAGGAAATCTCTGTCTAGCGATAACTGATGTAGATTCAACCAATCTCCACAGTATTTGGGCCTTGCAATTTTGTACAATTTCTCCGTATTAAACTTCCAGGAAATTGTGATTTCGCTATCACAATAATTAACGTGAGAGCTTGCAGTTTTGCTAAATGAATCCAACTGTTCTGCATCAAATGGCCGAATCAACAGATCGCTTGTGATTTGGACCGGCTGTCACATTTCGTGTTGTACACAATTTGTAATAATGACAATGTGTGCACAAGCATTCACATAATTCCTCCTCCGATCTTGTTCCAGTGAAAACATGGATGAGAAGCAGGAAACTGGACTTCCTGGGCATCCCGGTGTACTGGGGCTCAGGGCTGGCTGAATGTAATGACCTCAGGTATTTCCAAAGTGTTTTCAGAAAATATCAGATTCAGCTCTTTTATTGATTATGGTTGACTTGTGGTCAGGATTTGTAAAGAGTGAGTGGTTTCAAAAGCCGTTTCCTCTCCCACTCAGGTATCGTTTTATGGCCATGGACCGGCTGGGAAGTGACCTGCAAAAGGTCTGCGAGCGCAACCGAGGTCGACTTAAGAAGGCCACAGTGCTCCAGCTCGGTCAGAGACTGGTGAGATCATCTTAATGGAAACAGACAGACTGGTCTCTTTATGTCCACTGATTGTTGGCAAAACACGGGCAAAAGCCACTCTGACACATAATGATTCCTCTTTAACACAAAATACCATAATGTGTGTGTGTGTGTGTGTGTACAGGTGGATGTGTTGGAGTATATCCATCAGCACGAGTATGTCCATGCAGACATAAAAGCTGCCAACCTCATGCTGGGTTACAGAGACCCTGACCAGGTTAGACCCTGCAGATCTGCACACCAGAACACTACTGCTGAAATCACAACCAAACTACTGCTTATTGCTTTAAACACACCGTTGCACTAATACAGTGTCTTCAAATGTGACTCAGCCAATCAGAGTGGAGAATCAGAGCCATTTGTTTGAGGATTATCCATCTCTGAAAAGGTGTGTGTGTGTTCTGTCGTGTACTGCAGGTCTATCTTGCAGACTACGGGCTGTCCTACAGATACTGTCCTGATGGAGTCCACAAAGAGTATAAGGAAAACCCCAAGAAAGGACACAATGGAACCATGGAGTACACCAGCCTTGATGCCCACAAAGGAGTTGGTAAGATTTGTAGTTCAGAGAAGGAGATGCTCATAAGAGAAAATGTGCAGAAAGGATCCGTTAGCTGTTCTGCCTGGAAAAATGCACCCATGTCCAATAAATAAAAAAAAATTCTGGAAAGTACGAGAAGACTCACTCAAGTACTCACCAGAGGAAGGGTGATCGTGTCAGTAGATACGTGTTCCACACTTACTTACATCCCACATACATTAAGGCTTCAGCAGAGTGTCCCTCTCTTAGAAAAAAAAAAAAAGTTTAACATAAAGAATGTGTACAAAATCGCCTACCTGATAGAAGCCATACCAGGCAGCAGAAAAGAAAAGAAAACAGTCTCCCCTCAAGGTCTGTTTAGTTGCTGTTCTGAAGTATTTGAACAAAAAAAAGAATCAATAAAAAAATATTATATTTTGGGCTCAGGGACAAAGTTGGTTCACTTCAGTCTTGACCTTTTGTCACAGCAGTTATGTCAACAAACGTCCAAACCGACCAACACAAACCCAGCAGAACAACAAGGTGTTACTCTCACACACTTGGCACTCTTTTGGTATTTTACAGTATTTCTATTAACCCCGCCATAAGCTCCGTCCGTTTGAGTTTGCAGTCTCGGTTTGTCAATATATGGAAAACAGTCTCTCCGCCGCGTCACCCGCTGCCCTCCTCGGCTGATATTGGGAACACATTAACTGGCAAATTGCCTACATGCTCCCTCTCTTCATTGACCATCGATTCTCCATCCGCGGACCCCGCTGAATTCCCCCGGCACCGTCTCTGTTTAACAATTCCCTAATTAGCTGAAGTCATAACCTGCATCGTGTATTCATCCCCCATTAATTAAGGGCTTTGATGTTTGGTTAGAACGAGACCCGAATCACAGATAACCTCTGTGAGCTCCACGCCGGCCGACTCCGCTGCTCCACAGGTCGATACGGTGAGTTAGCACGGCTCACAAAGCCAAACCGCCACGATGGGTAAATAAAAGAGGGCCAAAAAAACCGTCCTGTCAGCGATAACTAACATATGTCAATTTTTAAAGGAGAAGTTCTACATAAAGAACACAGTACAAGATGACTGGAAGCCTGGCAGAGATGATGATTGTAGTTTCAAACACAGCTTTGTCTTTATAACATGGACACAAACATTGTAGACAGATTATTTATTTATTTATTAATTTGCTCTCTGGCAGACGTGTAGTAAAGTAGGATGTCATAACCGAGGACCAGGACACTAATCTGCCCTTCGCTGACCCGCTTGTACCAATCCCTGCAAAGATGTTGACAGGTTACCATGGTGAGGCTTCGGCGAGGCGGCGCGCTTTTGAACCGAGAGCTAAACGCTGTAATTACCGGCGTTCTGTGGGCGTCCAGCGGATAGAAAACCGTCTCTGTACAGCAGGGCCGGGAAGCAGAAGGGTTAAGAGTGTGACACTGCAGCGCACTTTAGGGAATCTGAATAACAATAGGAGATAATTAACAACACCATCACGCCTCACCTCCCCGTCTAAAGAATGTGTGTGCAGTGCATGTGCGTACATTATGTTTTCAAGCATGTCCTTGCTCCCTTTGAGAGTATTTAAGTCTTTGTGTGTGTGTGTGTGTACGTGTACACACATGCATATCTGTGTCATTCTTCATATGAGGGCAAAACGCATTAAATACAGAAGAGCAGACACACAAAACACTATTATGAGCCGCGATAAGGTGCCCGGAGCACGCACAGAGGGCAGCGGCGCTTAATGTAGTTGTTGATCTTTTTAATTGTTAATCTATTATGGTGCTCCGGGAGTCGAAACACTTTTCTTTTTTTTTGTTTTGTTTTTTTCCAGTGTCAGTATCACATGTATTTTTCATCTTTATTCTCCTTCAGCGGCCTCTCAGTAGCAATGAAGTTCTGTGTAATTATTTACAACAATAGGAAGCCACACTGACTTACTGCATACTTTACAGCCACGAGGGCAAACAGGGCTGACTTATCAGAGTTTGTGAGATGAAGCGTAACAGGCACAGTTGACAGTTTTTGTGTCAAAGTTGACGCTTTTATGTTGTTTCCGCAGCAGGTTTGTGGCCATGGAAGCGATCAGTCAACACTAGTTTTACTGGTGAACTTCTACTCTTCGCTCCGTCTTCAGGCCTTGCGGTGTTTCCGGCGGTGCACGGACGAACTCTCTGTGCTCTCACGAGTCCATGTCACCGCAAACGTCTCCTGCTATGACACGATATACAAAAAAAAAAAAAACAGATGAAAAAATGTAGGAAGAGCTGCGTCCGTGAAGTCCAGCTTCTGACACTGGATCAAAGAATGAAATCCCAGTTAACAACAGGAGTAGTGAGAACTGTGGTGCAACACTGACTTATCTTATCTTGATGACTGTATGTATATATAAATGACACATTAAATCTGTTTTCCAGCAATAAAACATACTCTCAAGGTCAAGTCGTGAGATCAGCACTCTGCTTCCTATACGGTCACTGTTAACACCCAGCCTTTAACTACCTCTCCTACTCTGATCATCCTCATTGATCGTTCTGCCTATTTACTGGGTCCGAGCAGTTTAGTGTTCCAACCACCACCACCACCACCACCGCTGTATTTTATTCAAGCACAAGCATCCGTTTCCTCGTACTGATTTTCTTCCATCTTCTAGACTTTCCGCATCAAAAAAACCCCCAAAACATCCCTACATCTTGACATTCTGCACCCACATCAACCCAACTATGGTGACTTAATTAAACATGACAAATACTTATATATATTTCATCAACAACAAATCTAGTTCCCATGTAATCAGATTACTGCCTTCCCATTCTGTGTAATCCTGTCCTGTGCAGCAGTGACCACGCTTCCTCTTCAGTCCAGACCGTTGGCTGCGGGTGGATCAATGCCGGCCGCGGCTCTGGGAGGAGATTTCTCCCCTCTGATGGAGCCAGTCGATAGGTAATTTCTCCGGAGACGTGTGGCGGCCGTTACAGTATTGAGCTGCTAAAACTCCGCCGGGCTCGACCCCTCTGGATGGACTTGGTCTAGAACTATTGATAGACCTCGCACGTTACCGTAGACCCATGCAGTCACACACACATATGACGCAAACACACTCTTGACTTGTCCTTAAAGAGGTTTTTTTTCCACACGGACTTATGTGAAACATCTTTATATTAAAATTAAATAAACCCAAAATCCCCAAATTCCACAATAGATGTAAAAAGTAGTTCTAACAATCCCACAATGCAGTGCGACACACGTTCTAGTTGTTGAAGCGACTTTACGGCTGACAGTGATGAGGTGAAATAACCACCATTGATCAACTTACTGCTCACTATTGAGTGGTGATTACGTCAAGGTAAACGCGCTAAACAGCAGCATGTTAACGTGATCGTGAACATCTTTACCGTGGCAACCACTATCATCGGCGTCACGGAGCTCAATGTGCGGTTATTGACTTTTGTACTGCTGCTTTTTTTTAATTTACTTTCATTCTTATGTTTTTTTCACAGAGTGTTCAGACCAGCAAACGTAAAAGCATTCATGATGTATTCTCTTTCTCTGTCTTTCCGTAGCTCCATCGAGACGTGGTGACCTCCAGATTTTGGGCTTCTGTCTTCTTCACTGGTTATGTGGGTCTCTTCCTTGGGACGATGTTCTCAAGAACCCAAATCAAGTCCAGGAAGCCAAAGCCAGGTAGGAAAGTCCCCGTTTCCGCTTACAATCTGTCATTAACTTGTTGCCGCTGTGTTATTTTGTCCACCTACTACTTGCTCCTATATAACGGTCGCTCATATAGTTTCTGCCCTCACTCCTTCGTCTTCCTCCTCAGGCTGATGGAGAATCTGCCAGACTCAGTCCAGCAGCTGTCGGTGAGGGGAGCCAGCACAGGTACGCTTCAGCTTTCAAGACATCATTTACACTTTTTATGTTAAACTGAAAAATAAGGCAACAAGCCTGCAGAGGCAAAAGAAGTAATCTAATCTGCTGGTCAGATAAAAAAATATATATCTTTAGTGTAAAAAATGATCAAATCTCATGTTTTTCTTTAACCTATTGTGTGTGATGTACCCGCAACAGCTGAAATGAAAACAATTCAAATCATAAAGGCTGATTACACCAAAGTATAAAGAGCTTTTGAGTTTTACTTTTCATTTTATGTTTTTTTTTTCCAGTAATTTGGGAGCACTATAACAAAAATCAGTATATTCAACATATGTCATGTCAGTTGCCATGGAAGAGCAGTAAGCAGTGACACTCCTACAGTCTGTTCAGTAACTGTAAGAAGTCAATATACCAAATGAATTACATCTGTGAGTGACATTCATGAAGCCAATATCCTATTTATGTCACACAAGTTGTGAAAGACGGCAAACTCTGATTGGTCAGCGCCCAGTTTGTCGTCTTTCGACAGAAGCGAGACTTTCTGACCCTGTGATCGCGTATTATAAGTATAATACGCGAGTGTGACGGCTTATTAGCCAAAATACTGCATGAAGAAGGATTTTAGAACTCAACTGTATATATCTCCCTCAGATACCTGGACCTCCAGAATAACTTTGTACCAGTTAAACAGCCGTCCTATTGACATGCCTTTCAAAGTTTGTCGTG
The DNA here is from genome assembly GCA_036937835.1 of Pampus argenteus. NCBI lineage: Eukaryota > Metazoa > Chordata > Actinopteri > Scombriformes > Stromateidae > Pampus > Pampus argenteus. The sequence goes on along the minus strand of CM072871.1, from coordinate 19,598,889 downwards.
TTTTATCGCTCGTCTTTATAAGTAGAGTCACACCTGTGTGAGGGCTTAGCGTGTGATGTACGGTCGGGACCGGGTGCTCCTCTGCTGACAAAGCCCGGCTGCCCGCCACAGATAAGAGCCAGAGTATGCATCAACTAACTGTGTGTGCGTGTGTGTGTGTGAGAGAGAGATACAAATTCTCCTGCAGTATGTGTCATACACGTCGTCTGGCTAGTGTGTGATGCATCGAGGCTGGCTGTGTATGACACTTACACACATACACACAATGCATATCCATAGCTGTTGCGCATATCTAATGTACTTTCAGTGCCAGGCAGTGCATTATCTGGACTGCGAGTCCTTCAGCTGCACCCTGCCTTTACTGCCACATGACTCAAGGCTGTAGCTGAAGCCTCTAAAATAGGATGTCAAAAAAAAAAATCAAACTATCCTCACAGCAGAGCACACGTTTGACCAAACAGCTCGATCCCGTCTTTTCCACCAAACACTTTGGGATTCAACATTCCGAGGCTCTTGTTTGACGTTCGCTGTGTTCCTGTCGTCAGGTGAGGTGGCCACATTCCTCCTCTATGTCAAATCTCTGGGCCACCAACAGCAGCCAGACTACCAGCATCTGAAGCACCTGCTGGACAGCGGAGGAAAGGGAAAACTCGACTTCTCGATGCCTCAAGGTTCCGCGGGAGAGTCCACTAGCAAGCTGCTAGATCCCCCCACCAAGGACAAGGTGAGGGAGAACATGACCGGACTGTCAGCATTTGAGCTAAAATTAACATTTGATTCACTCCAAACACAAGGTTGTTAGAAACTACTTCTTGTGCGCCTGAGAATAGTTTTCAGATTGACATGTTGTACTCTGCTGTTCCTTCTTTGCTGTCAACAAAACTCAAAGGGAATTCGGCAACAGTTAATGGGAAAATTCTCGGAAGTGTGTGACCAGCAGTTTCCTCTCTTAACCCCCTCCCACCCTGCCCCATCTCACAATGAGCATGTCACCCAGAGGTGGGCAGGTCCACAGCTGGAGGAGCAGCGCGATTCTCCTCAAATTCCACAGAATCACATCTTGACCCGCCGGGCCCAGTGAGCGCCCTCTCAATGGCTCAATTTGAAGAAGCTGATGACACACACTTCCACGCAGCGCAGGGTGGTACAATTATGCTCCTGATTTCCTCTCCCTCCTCGTCTCATTTAATTTCCACGTTAAAGTGCCGGCCAGTTTGATCCCTAGTTAAACAGAAGTGGCCATTTACCAGGCGGTTTAGTGAGGAGAGTAAATGTCAGCAGAGATAAAGGGCATGTTCACTGAATCATTCGCCACCAGTGTTGTCTCTATATAGTCTTATTTTATGGATGACGTTCCCGCTTATTTTTTTGTTTGTTTTTTTAGGTCTTTTATGTAAAGAAAAGATGTTATTAGGAGTCTCTGTAAACTGTCAACAGAAAGCAGGACGAGCCGGTGGGTCTTCCAGAGCCAAGCCTGCAGCCACAGAGGTGGATGAAGACGATGAAGAGGAGATGAAGGCTAAACCTCGCTACTACACAGGACCACCCCTCACCAAACCTCAGTCACAACAGGTAGGCTCTGAAACAACTTCACGTTTAGTTCACATTTTCATCTGCTTTAAAGCACTATTTACACACATACTAAAACACAGGAAACAACATTCAGTAGCTGCGTTCTTCTTCAGCATCAGATGGTTGTCATACATTTATAGTCCTAAGTCTTAATGGTACCCAAGAATTCAGTCAAAACATTGGGCCTCATGCAGACGTGCACTTGAACAAACAGATTAATTATTTAATAGAATTTATTAAATTCATCTGTTTTCTGAAGATTTTCCTCTGAAGTACACATGAAATTCACGAGTGATACAGAAGAAAATGAAAATGCAGGAATAATTGCCTCCAATAAATAAACTGCTATTTTTTTCCTCTGTTCACTTATAGAAGGAGGAGGGAGTGAGAAAATCACTGAGGCCGAGGTCTAAACCTGTGACTTATGAAGAAGATAAGAGCGAGGATGAGGATGAAGAGGTGGTCAGACCCAAACCCATTGCTGCGTGCCATCTCAGAGGCCCTCCAATAGGACCCAGAGCTCAGTCTAAACAGGTGTGAAGCTGAGACACCTGATGATCCATACTTTATGTAAATTCACAAGAAAGTTACAAAGAAATACTAAAGTATTCAAAAAGAACTCTTTCACATGTTTATTTCGAATCATTCACATACAGGCAGAAGAGTTCAGTTCTTAAAAAACTTAAATTACCTCTTTAACAGAAAACAAATTCCAAAAGGACGTCCAGGATTATAGACGACCTCACTGCGTCCTCAGTGAAACAGGAAGTCAAACAACAACTACATCCACAAAGAAGACACATGTCCACAAACTGTCAACCAACACACACGCACAGCTGGGAAGGACCCAAACACACAGCAGACTACACGTCAGAGAGGGCAGACTACACGCCACAGAGAGCAGACTACAGGCAGCGCATAGCGGACTACACGCCACAGAGAGCAGACTACACGCCACAGAGAGCAGACTACACGCAACGCAGAGCAGACTACACACAGCGTAGAGCAGACTACACGTCACAGAGAGCAGACTACACGCCACACAGACACCGCTTGGGTGACAGTGAAGCGTGCAGTAGCACAGGAGCAGGACAGGAAGCTGCTCCCGCTCAGATGAGGGAACTTGTGTACTGGTTTGGCTTGGTGGGAGTTTTCCTGCTCATGGCTGCTGTCGTCTTCTCTGGTTATAGCGCCACCACTTCTTAGTACTTCTGCGCCGCCATTCTCACAGTAATGGGCTGAAACAGAAGAAGAAGAATGAATGCGTCACATTGTTGTGAACGCAGGAGGATACGTTTATAGAGTCAGTTAAGTATATTGAATATGTGTGATACCTTGCTGCAGTAAGGACACTCTCCAAAAATAATGTTAAAGCTCTGCCTGCTGGAGGGCAGAGCTCGCAGCCACTGAGAAAAGAGGAGAGAAAACATTACCGCACAAAAAGGTACATTCAAGATTATCCAACAGTTTGATGACATTTAAGGGCTTTTACGTGGAACATCTGAATATCCTCCTGCAACTTCTTGCCTTTTAAAAGTGAGTAATCCCTGCTCAGGCACATGTGTTTATCTGCTGTGTGTCAACAACTAATCTGCAACGGTCAAAAACTTCCATTTCACCTCATCATTACACACGTGTCTCACTGACTTGTTTATAGCAATGTACACAGATTTTAGACAATATATTGATTGTGATTGGCTGCCTGCTGGCATAAATGCAAACATGCTAGAGTACTTATGTGCTTGTGTCCCAACCAATTAGAATCCTGTGAGGATTGTCACGTGATCTTGTGGCTCCAGCTGCCTTTGTGAGGTGATATAGTTCATCCAGTCACAGTATTTTATTATTTATTTGTTTTAAATTGCCTTCACTTTTCCAAATGGTTTCCAAGGACGACTTCTCAGATGTCAGGTTTTTTTTATGCCTTTGGTATCAAATGTTATATTATATCAAATAAATATTTTGCACGAATCAATTCAGGTTTGCATCCAGTCCTTTAGTTTTTTGGTGCAAAGACCTTTATTAACTCTTCTGGACTGATGTGTACATTGTTGGTGCAATTTTGTAGTGTGCAAATAAAAACTACAAAAATGGTAATTACTCAAATTATGTTTGAGCAGGTTTAGATCACGACAGAACAGGACACGTTTCCACTGAAGAAAACAAAGGATTTCAAATCTACTGAAAACGTATTACGTGAATAACAAAATCACAATTCAGGTAAATATAACCCGAACATATTCCATTTTCTGCACAAAAATTACCAAAAATTAAAACAAATAACTTGAATGGACTGATAAATTAATGGAATAATTGTTGCAGCTCCGCTTGTCTTATATAATATTAAACTAAATATCTTTTTTTGGACGAAAAGAGCTTTTTAAAGACGTCACTTTGTAGATCAAACAATCAATCTGTCAATACTGAAAATAACAAAAGATCAAGTGATTGTGAAAATCAATGATAGCCGAAGCACTAATGTTGAAGAATTACATACAGTTCTCCTGCCTGATTGGTTAAGGCTGAATGTACAGCTTATGACAAAAAAATTCGGTCCTATGGCACAACTTTTCCTAACTCAGCACATGAAAGAATGTGTGTGTGTGTGTGTGTGTGTGTGTATACCTCATACAGGCAGGCCTGGTGGAAGGGCTGACCGCAGCGAGGGTCATTACACACCTGATCAGGGATCGCAGCTTCAAGGCGATAAGAGTAACAGATCCCACACTCAACATTGAAGCTCTAAACACACACACACACACACACACACACACACACACAATGAAATGAGGGATAAAAAAATATTGAGCATGAATAAAAAAATACAAATGCAGAAAACTGAAGCAACTGTAACCTTTTAGTTAAAACTCCAGTGATGACATCACCCTGTGCCACCCCAAGCTCTCTCTATCTCTATCTATCTCTCTCTCTCTCTCTCTCGTTTGCATTTTGGTGTAATGAGAAGCTCCTGTTTTTCTGGAGCTATCCATTAAGAGAGAGGATGGCAGGTAAAAAAAAAAAAAATCAACATCTGGTCAACTCAACTTTTTTTGCACTCCTCTGAATGTTAATGAAGCTGAAGCATTAATCACCGCAGCGACAGCGGATAAACACGACGCCCTTTCAACCCAACCGCAGAGAGGGGAGGGGAACGAGTGTTTAAAAAAAAAAAGAAGAGATAAATGATTTCGTGTGATTAAAACTATTTGATAGAGCAGAGAATTCTGCCATCTTTGTTATTCTAATGATCTTATCTGTAAACAACCCAATTAAAGGAGAGTTTGTGCCCACCTTTTGGAAAAACAAAACATGCAGGGAAAAAAAATGGAAATAGACAGAAAAATAGGAGATAGTGTACATCCGCCCCCTTATAACTTGAAGCTAAAACAGACACACACACACACACATGCAGCTCCTTGAGGTAATTGTGACGGGAATGGACATGTTTGAAATGGAAAAGGGGGCAACTGTGTGACATACAGATTTTTCGTGGGTGGCAGGTGACGGGAATTCGATCTCCAAAACATCCCGGAGGTTGTGCAAGACGCTGGAGTCCGGGTTCCTGCCAGCAGACCACAGACAGCTCCTTCACACACTAATTAACCACATGCAAATGAGCCTGCAAAGACACTGGAGGATGATTAGGAGCCTTTCACCATTGGTATAAAAAAAAAAAAGTGTTTCTGCTGCTGCTTTAAACTGCAGAGCGATGGAGGGAGATTTCCCTGAGACGTGTCACACAGGGAGGTAAATGTTAAAACCTGCAGTGAAACTTAAAAAGCTCTGCTGTATTTAAAAAACAAAGAGGAATCGTGTCTTTTACTGTTTTTATATCATCATATAGCTACTTGCCATTAGTGGTGAAACTTGTATGTACAGGTTTAGTCTAGTGATAACCACCAAAAGCATCAGACGCTGATAAGATCACTTTATATAATAGTGGAAAAGAAGCATAGTAACGTGAGTGATATGACTAACAAATATCAACTCAACAAATATCATGAAAAGAATGAAAATAAAAATAATCCAAGTATTGTGTGTGTATCAGAGACTGATACATCTTCACTGCCAGAAGTAACTAACACAACAAGCTAAAGAACATTTTTTAAAGCAGATATAATCAATATTTGTTATACGTGTGCAAGGCTGAATTATCAGCCACTATCTGTCTCAACCACAGCTGCTTTCAGAATAAAAGCTCTAACAATGTCAGTGTTGTGCTCACAACCCGTTTCTGTTGCCCCAAAGTGGCCAAAATAATCCCCAACCCTTTAATCAAACACAACCACTAATAACCGATTCATGTTAATTTTTTAATTAACTCTTGCTCGGAATCATTTAGATGATTATATTATTATACGAATAAACAGAAAGCATTGAATTATCACCCAAGGTCTCTCACCACAAATGCATGTTGGTGTTCAGCTTATTCCTCAGAGGAGTCACCACTGCAACACAAAGAAAATAACAAAAGGGATGGAAATTACACAGAACCTCTACTGACTGTCTCTTACCAACCTGGATATTTTTTTCACACATTTCACACATTTCAAGCACCTGCAGATACACTGTTATTGTGTGTGTGTGTGTGTGTGTGTGTTGTAAATGAGACTGCCTTAAAAACAGAATCATGAAACGGCATGTATTTGACAACAGGCCGGGTCACAGCAGACAGCGGCGTCCATCACTGCTTCCTGTGTTCCACAGGGGAGCTTCGCCTGCGTGCGGCACTCATCACTTTCGCTATTTGTTATTCCTACATGCAAAAAGCAATATTTCTGCGCGACCCCTCGTATTTGAGGGTCGCCGCCTGCCTCCCGTCTTTGGGTGGCTGATGTGTGTGTGTGTGTTTAATATCTTTTGAGTTGTATTGCTAGGCAACAGGCTAGGAGTCGCATGACCTTGGGTTTGCAGAAACAATGGCTGACAATTGACAGGGACTTAAATAGAAAGCGCCGAAGCTCCGCCGCCTGGCTTTCGGTTGTTGCCGTGGCGAGAGTGAATTCTGGAAGCAAGTCCGACGGCCCGCTGAAGTCCAGACATGTGGAGTCACTGCTGTCGCTTTGTCATTATTGATCTCCTCACTCTGTCAGTCTGTTTATCTTTTAGATGCCACCTGTGAATCCTAAAAGTAACTTGCGTCATAATTTACTCGCTATAAATCCACCAGCTCAGTGATAAGTACGTTAAAATGAGGAGAGGATTTCGTGTCAGGTTTGGGTGTGTAGCGGCGCTCTGAAGTGTTGCCATGTCTCCGGGTTCCTACCCACCGTGTTCGGCTCCCAGCAGGCAGCACTCTGGCAGCATCTTGGGGTGTCTGGGATCCACCTCTACTTTGATGGATACGTTGTTTCCTGCACATCCATTTTCAGCAGACATATTGATTAGTTTATTATACAGTGCTGTATGTGGTAACTGGGGCTCTGCCAGCTTGCGTGCGTTACACAGTACCGATGGTGATCCTCCTCATGGTGTCGGACCGGCTGGGTTTTTCCGGCTCCAGGATCCACGTCTTGCTGTCGATCTCGTCCAGGACGTCCCAGAAGTCAGTGAGGGACTCTAAAACCAGCAGGAACTGGCTGTGGAGCTGGTCCAGAGTACTCTACCACACCAGAACACAACAAGTACAGTGGTCACTTACAATATGGGTATATTGATTTCATTTCATTATTTCTGAGAAAAAAGAGAAATGTGTTATCAATCTGTGTGTGTGTGTGTGTGTGTGTGTGAGTTCAGCATATTGATTAGTGAACTTCACAGCTGTTGGTAGGTGTATTTTTAAACTTTGGACAGAGCCAGGCTTGCCGTTTACCCTTGTTTCCCATCTTTATGCTAAGCTAGTTTTAACCACGTTCTGACTCTACTTAACGCATATACATACACGACAGCCATATTTCACAACATGCAGTATTTCTTTAAGAATAATTTGGAAATTTGAAAATAATCTGCGAAGTAATCTAAATTTAAATGAAAATCTGTTTTTTCTTTCTTTTTCTATGACTGTACTGTGTGTTATTTTGTCATTATTCATTTGGATTTGAGTCACATTTCTCTCTTTAAAGGTGAAATAATATTTTTTTTTTTGACATTAGGGGACAGTGGAGCATCCTTTTTATGTTTTGCACATGTAAACACATTATCCTGCTTTTAGAAACTTGCTTAAGGCCTTATTACTGTGAGAACCCTGGAAATGCTACCTGAAGTACTCAAATAGAAACCAGGATATTGCTGCTTGTAAACACCAGATTAATGTTTCTGAACATTCTTCAGCAATATTCAAGCATAAAAACTGACATATGACACATATTCCAGTAAGAACCAGCAGCCAGTAGCACTGATAACGCTAACAAAGACTACACGAAGCACTACAGGTTGTGTAAACGTAGCTGAATATGTCCCAAACATCAAGCAGAACTAGAAGTGTTCTTTTATTTGTATTAGTTTAATAACAACATTGAAATACCTCCCTCACAAACTGGAGGTTTTAGGTTTGTTAGAGCCAAATGCATCCGTGGCAACTGGAGTGAAGCAAGAGTACAGACAGAAATTGACCAGTTGGTAAAAACTGAAACAAGTTAAGACACACACACACATACACACACAGAGGAGAGAAAGCGACGCTGATAGAGGTGCGGGAGAGCAATACAGATGGAATGAGAGGGAAAAAATGAACCAAAAATTATGGGTCATTGTGCCAGCACAGTGCACACAATTAAGCATCGTCCAGGTGCTGAGAGCCTCGGCAATTACAGCCCAATTAATGCCAGTGGCATGATTACGGTTACAGCTCAGGATAACGATGAGAGGCCCGGTTCAGGAAGACATTTAAAAAAAAAAAAAAAAAAGAAGAAGGAGAAGAAAAGCTGGTAATTGAATTCCTGCTGTATCTGAGAGAAGAGACCAGAAGACTGTAAGAAAATATGACTAAAATCTGAGCTGAGATTCGCTCCTTGGCCATTTCAATCAGCCCTCTTTATTTATGATATATCTGACTGACCTCAATTAAGCTCCTGAAAGAACTCACTCCTCTTTACATGGACGCTACTAAACGTCTATTTTACTTACACTTAAAAACATGATAAAAAAAGTAAAAAACGTCTTTATCCAAAACAACACATGCATATATTTGTAGCGATCTGTGCTCAAGGACACACTGACACGACAGAGCACCAGTCCTATGATGAGGTTCACTGTTCAACAGCCACTCATTCATCTTTTCCTTTTATTCACACTGAAACTTTCTCAGTCTCTTACTACATGCAGTTTCAGCTGTTAAAAACCACCTTTGCATAGTCTGCAAGCACAAGAGGACACAAACTACACACAAACTACACACACACACACACACAGAGAGAGAGAGAGAGGTTTACTTCTCTTCCCATTCTAGTTCCACACAAATGCACAGAGTGGCACATCTTGGCCCTGCAACAGAGCAGGCAATAATTACTCATTCAAATGAACATGTCAGGACTGCCGACAGACAGGCCCTCCCCCCAACACACACACACACACACACACACACACACTTCACATATTAGACAAAAAACACACTTGGCACAGATGCAAGCACATACACACGTGTATACACACACACACACACACATATACTTCATGTTGCAGTGTGGGAGAGATCCATCAACGGCCCAGCAGGCAGACAGGCTCCATACGGTAGCGCTGTTCTAAGCTGGTCCTCACTGTACGCCTGCCATGTATCAGCTCAGCAACACACACACACACACACACACACGCGCACACGCACAAATCAGCCCACACATTAGCATCTCTCTCCTCAGATTCTTTCTCACTCTTCTCTCCATTGTCAGTCCACATACACACACACACACACACACGCACACGCACACGTTTGTAGATATGGAGTGGTAGTTTTTGTGATGGACAAAGCAACTGTTGGTGTGACTTTAAAAAAATAAAAAAAAAATAAAAAATACAACACTCGAGACATCTCTGTGAATGTGTGTGTGTGTGTGTGTAAGTGACACATAGACTCAGGAGGCAGCGACAGAGATGAAAAGCAAGAGCCGGAGTGAAAGAAGCAAGATGGCAAACAACAATAACGAGGAGGCAAAGAGATACAAAGAGCCCGCAGCTGGTTTGACTTCAAAGCAGTTTCATGCCAATTATAGTGGACTAAATTTAAGGGGCTGAGAGAAAATGTCTTAATACAGCAGGAGGAGAAGTGTTCTGACAAATTATGCAATAGGTGGCAGAGGATGAGTCAAGAGCATTTGTGTAGCCTTTAATCACGGTTTCACACTGAAAAGGCCTCAAACTGTCACATAACTAAACAATAAACGGAAACATCACACTGTCCAGATACTAAAGAAAGTACGGGTCGGGTTTATGTCAGTGGTGCTTGGGCGTAATCTCCAGTGTCAGTTTGATTTGGTAAATATGTTATATGTGCTCGACTGTGGTTAACAGTAATAAAGTTTTTTTGCCTCTGTGTTTCACCTTTCTGGCTACATGACTGTCGTAACCTTCCTATTGGCGTAGGATGTTGAGGCCTTATTTATGTATCGTTTAGGGTTGATCACATACATGCTCCTCAAAAACGTAGCTGCGTTTGGGGATACCAGGGCGACAAAGGTTCATCACATCACCGCAAGAACTTTAAATAGTCGGCTTTAACTGCTTGTATGTTCAAGTTTCTGATGCTGGAAACATCTGGCAAATGCACTTTCGTTTCTAAACGACAGAAATGGAAACAGAATATATATATATATATCCTGGTATATAATCCTACCTAAAATACTTATTAGCATTTATTACTTATTAGTTGAATATTGACTAAAAGTCCAATTATCAGATGGAAGAATGGTTTGGTATCAGTACATACATACCTGTGGAGTCCAGGTTATGGCCAGAGGTACTGGCAGGTCAGCCAGGCATTCAGGAGCCTCTGCAGGGTGCTGTGGGTGTAGATGGGGGAGTTATGTATCTTAAATTAAGTAAGTTAAGAGTTCATATAATATAAAAAAAAGAAGTGATCCTCTGAGTCCCTGCTTTGGTTAGTCTCGGACAGAATGGCAGGAGCTACACCTTTAATTTGCTGTGATAAAATATGAATATTTTTTTTGTCTCCTTGCATTTCCCTCTTACGTTTTGTTTCTACATTGTTTAGAATACTGAATTTTAAACTACAGGGCCAGCTGTAGTTTAAAATTCAATTCTCAAATAGTGGATTTTATTCATCTTTTCATAAGATTTTTTTCAGATTTTAGTAAGACTTGTACAACGCTTTGCCAAAAGCTGGTCATTATAAAAACCTTCAACATCGAGCGTTTTCCTATTCTTCCTCCTACACTCCCCTGCCATCTAAGCCTCCACGTGTCCGTGCCAGAGCTGCCTCCTCCCTCGCTGTGCCTGGTGAGGGATGACCTGGCGCCGGAACTGGTGGAAGCAGCTGGAACACAGAGAGGACTGCAAGCTATTTTTACCTGGTGCCAGGGGGGTAGGGGGGGGGGGGGGGCAGGTGGGCACAGAGTGGGGTCCCGGCACCCTCCCTTGTCCCTGGTGGATGTCATCTGGGCTTAGGTAAGTACAACCTCACCATGCCACCCACCCACCATGCCCAGAATACACAACCCCACTGTGAGCTACTTACACTCCTGCCAGCCAATAGATGCTCTACTCCGACTGTTTCAGAAAGGCATGTAAAATGTATTTGAAATATTTTTATCAAGTGTATGCTTTCATCTCAACATCTTTCACTGCAAGTATTCTTACGTTGCTATTAGTTATGTTAGGAAGCCATGTTTTTATTCCGTCTTATTTTTGTAGTCATAAAAGCATTTCATCAAAACTTCATGGTTCAAAACTCATGGCTGTATATGAGGAAAATTCCAACTTCTTAAATGTGAATATTTTCAGACTATTTAATATTAATCCTTAGTCCTCTATGACAGTAAACTGATTATTTTTAGGTTGTGGACAAAACGAGACGTTTGAAGATGTCTTTGGGAAACAGCGATTGACATTTTAGGGACCCATTAATCAAGAAAATAATCGTCAGATTAATCGATAATGAAAATAATTATTAGTTGCAGCCCGATTGAGGGAGTTATTGGCAACATGAGAAGTCCTTCATTGTCACTATATGTTAATCAATACAACATCATCATAGTTTAAGAACGTAGACTAGCACACTATAGTCTAGACAGATTCCCTGTTCAATAATGAACTAAAATCATCAGGTGTTTCTGGGTCAAAATCTCCCGAAAAACGCACTGTTCCGCTGGTATTCCACCAGCCTGCGTTTAGCTTGACCTACAGCAGGTAAAGGGTTTTGTGTATTTCTCTTGATAGCGGCGAGTGCAGACAGCAGCTATGCAGATGAGTGTGGGTGTATTGGTTTTCTCTATTCATAGAGGAAGTTTTCCATCATGCTGAGGTCTATGTGGAGATGTTTTTTATCTGTGCTACATCTCAGTCACAGTGGGTTATCGTGTCTCTCCACACCCTCTCCAGTTTGACCTAGATTTAGGGGCGCAGATGTAAATCACTGATTTGCTATCAGCAAATTGAACATCCCATATGCGTTTAGTGAAGCCGGCCTGTTTGGATTTGAATTGGCTGTAGGTCAACATCAAGCTGTAGAGTATTCCATCTGATGATGAATAATTTTCATCCGGTCCTTATAGTAAACTGTGTGTGTGTGCAGGTAAGAGTGGGACTTACCTTAGACTTGAGGTTAATAGTGAGAACGTGCTGCCTTCCAGAAGAGTCGTCCGCCTTCAGCCTCAACGCGCGGAACTCTGTGTCTATGAACAGCAGCCTGAAGATGGACAAACGCAATGCATACGTAATAAATCAACACACTGTTCATAGAGAAGGGGACACATTACACTGTAAACTGACAGCAGCCATCATCCATCATTAATCACAGCTGCGCCAAGCAATATTGAGACATCAACTCTGGCTTGATTTATCACTCCTGGTGCAAAGACGGTGACATTACATCAGGCTTACAGCTCCACGTTCACACCACAACACAGTAAAAGCTTTACACGTCTAAATTTCGTTGGTGTAGGTATCAAACTGAAGTTCCCGTGTGTCCCTTTGTTCATCTTCATATTTAATAAACAGTGACAAAAGCAAAATTCTAGAGGCGAAGAGGAATTGTAGGCATTAAGTTTGAATGACACCACAATTCATCACAAAGTTTCTAAAAACTAAAAACCCCTTTCAGACACGCACGTGACGTGGCAAAAAAATCCATTTAATGAACCACAAATGTGCCAAGTTTAAGTAGTTGAGGAGCTATTTCTCAGTTCAGATCAGTCTACAAAAAACTTTTTTTTTTCACCCTTTGCATTGTGGAGCATCAAATTAGGACGGCAATTAATGATCATTTTCATTCTAACCTGCTCGTTATTTTCTCGAACAATCGTTCGGTTTATAAAACATCAGTAAACTGTGAAATGTCACCAATCACAATATCTAGAGCACACGGTGACGTCGTTAAATGCTCGACAAACACTCCAAAACTCTTAAACATTCAATTTACTTAAATGTAAGAGCAAGAAAAGCAGCAAATTCTCACATCTGAGCCATTAAATTGTTGTTTGAAAAATGACTTTTTACAATTTTTCCTATCATCTTAATACTGATTTCTGGTAATACCACTTCTTCTTCTTCTGCACCAGATGCCAACTATTGTGCAAGCATAACGGTTCTTTCTTCTTCCTGTCACATAAAGCCATAGCAAACAAACAAACAACAAGCTCTTATAAAACGTTGTGTCTGCAGGTGACCTCAAGGCGAGTACAAATGCCCGAGCTTAAGTCAACCTGTAAATCAGACCCCTCATTCCTGAGTTAATTATAACCTATTGAGGACAAAACACTGATCAGGCCTGAGCATGCGCTGACACTGCTGTCAGATTTACTGCTCCCTGTCCCGCACCGGCACACTATGAAGGAGTCTGATCCTCCCCCTCTCCTGTCCACAAAAGACTGATCTGAGACAAAGGATTTGGACAGTCCTCCTCCAGATTTACAGGACATTACGACGGGGCGCTCTGTGCCGGGCCTGACGCGGCTGTATATCTGCTGAGGATTTATGGAGTGTGTTAGAGAGGAGTGATGTGAGCGGTGTGCTCAGGGGTGACACACACACTTAGGGAAGTGATGGAATGATGGCAGACGATGTCGACTGTGCCCGGCTCATAAAAAGTGTCTGCTCGCTCGCACACTTTGTAATCAAACGCAAGCTGAAGGGCAGCAGTGTTGAAGTCACGCGCACATACAAACACACGATATCATGATCGGGTCGATTATCTCTTTCTGCCCCCCCCCAACATCTCATCTCAACTATCTCTATGTTAAAATCTCCTCCCTGTAACGCGCATATGCAAAATTTAATAAGGAGCGTGTCCATACCGATATCAGTGCTGCCTGCCGACAGCAGGTTCAAATAATCTAGCAGCAGTGGAGAACTTCTTCAACACTCTGTATATTCATACAGTACAAATATACAAATAATACAGACCCATAAAACAGCTACTACAGCGAACAGCAATAAATACACAAATCTGTCAAGCAAGAAGCTAATAGACCTATGCAAGTGAACAAATGACAAGCTTTTAAATGAACAAATCAATACAGAAGTTGAATCATTGAGATAAAATGCAGAATGCACGAAGAAAAGAATGTGGGCTCTATGAAAAGAAAAATCTGCTTTACTTTCATCCTATTTGTGTCATGACACCTGAACACATCACTGCATGTTCTTTGTACTGCTGCAGTCTGTTGACTTAGTTAGCAAACATACACTACAAAGTATCTGCAGAACTTTTAAAAGTCAATTGTGAATGTAAATTAAATGCATTTGTATGCAGTGACAGAATCTCCTACATTAGTGATCTCTAGAGGCTGTACTTTGGGCACCAACGGACAATATCGGTACTTTACTTTGACTGACATAATATTTGTGTGAACGAGTACTAAAACATGCTCATTACTGTATATCAGTTTAAACTAAATGACCTGAGAAGCAGTTAAGGAGCATGGGCGCCGACGTAGTCAGCAGTTGCTGGGTGAGTCAGCACTAACCTCTGTACATCACCCAATGTCGTGATTCAAAACACATTTACTCTTGCCATCACCGCAGCTAGACCCATGATTGCATCATGGATCCATGAACGCAACACTGAGTGTGTAGGAGTATGACAGTGGTACTGCACTGACAATAATCCATAGAAACCATAGAATCTGGTAGTAATCAGAATTAACGTATGATTTCGATCAGTTCAAAATTTAATTGCACCTTGAATGCAAACCGTAAAAGTCCCATCACAGGTTAAGCATGTAAAACTGAAGAAACTAGACCTGAAGCATAAAAATACACTGCCGTCCGTGTTCATGTTAGCGGTCACTCAGCTGCTACCACTGGAAACACCCACTCAGAGGCTGGAAGCGTAGATGTTACCCAAAAACAGTTCCAACATCTTCCTTCTAATGATAAATGGAAATATATATATATATATATATATATATATATATATATATATATGCACATTAGCTTTAGTATCATTATGGTTTATATCAACAAAAAGGGAGCGCAATTGAAGTTGTTTTTTAAGTAAATATTAAAGCTGATAAAACAATGAAAAAGAATGATTAGTGTTTTAGAGTTGTGTTTACTAAAGCGCATATAATTCATTCTGTAGTATCGGCCAAGTTTTTGGAAACAGTATCAGGAGTGAAAAAGTCTCATCGGTCCATCGCTAACACACATTTCCACCTCCTCTCCTCTGGGGTCTCACGCCCATTATAGCAGGGACTTGCTGCCGCCCCTACTTGGCCATGATGGAAGCAGCGTGACAGTGAGACGTCCTGCTGGCAAGACTGATGAGAGCATCCCATTTGCAACTCTACAGCCAAGTGAGCTGCTTCCAGACAGTGCACGACAGGCACTTCTGTGCTTGCGCGTGCAGGTGTGTGTGTGTGTGTGTGTGTGTGTGTG
Source organism: Pampus argenteus (assembly GCA_036937835.1). Classification (NCBI taxonomy): domain Eukaryota; kingdom Metazoa; phylum Chordata; class Actinopteri; order Scombriformes; family Stromateidae; genus Pampus; species Pampus argenteus. The sequence continues at coordinate 19,583,331 of CM072871.1, read as the reverse complement.
TGCTTGTGTTGACTAAGTGATTCATGAACGATGAACACGTATGTAGTGCACGTGTATGTTGTATGTTGCATGCAAAAAAAAAAAAAAAGGGCATACAGTAGGAATGCTAAAGGAAATAGAGGACGATTAACGTCACATGCATACAAACGTAATGTATGAAAATTAACCAACACTAATTTTATAAGTACAGAAACTCTGTTATATTCATTAGCCTGGTTTGCAGTCTAACCGTGTTAACCAGGACATTCTCATTACTTACTGGATGTAACTGCATAACTCCTACTACCATTTGTGATTGCATGCATATGCATACATTATTATAGGAGTAATTTATTAGCTGGCCTAATAATGTAACAAAAACAAGGAAAATGGTCTAATCCATCAGCACTGGTCCTGGTTGGCCCAGCAGAGCCCGGTTGTCAAAGAGCCGCTATAACTGGCCTCAGAAGAGCAGCAACACAGTGTGACGGAGTGATAACACTGTGATAAGAAGAGACGGCGGCGCTCTGTGCGTGCGCCGACAGCGAGTGTGAACACCGAGTGCCAGCTGTGTCCGTAATGAGGCCCAGAGCCTCCGAGGCCACGTTTTTAGGGCCACCGAGTGATGGCGGCTGACCTACTTGACCTCGTTTTCTATTAATTAACACATGGTATGCCATCTCCAGCCAATTAAGATGACCACACTCTCAAAACGCGGAGATGGAGACGAGGGGGAGAGAGACAGAGAGAGAGAGAGAGAAAGAGAAAAGAGAGAGAAAGACTCACTTACCTGGCCCAATCAGCAGACAGAATTACAGCTGAAAACCCCTGGTGGCTATTAGCACGGCCCATACCAATTAAGACGCTAAGCGAATCTCGAGTGCTTTGGAGATTGAGGCCCACTGTGTATAATGCCTTCTAACCGTAACGCGACACTGAAAATGATGTTGGTCCCATTTCTAGCATAAAGCATACCTTCACCCCCCCCCCTCCCATTTTTCCCTATTAAAACCTGAGAGTCTTCAATTAGAGCCATTTGCATTTTGCTAATATCATAATTGTAGCCGTGGTCATTAATAGGAAAGTGGAAAATGAGTGTAGTAGTCAAGGCTTAATCCGAGCAGGGGGAGGATAAATGTCTTCCTACCCACCCCTCCTTCTCTCCTGACGAGTGGAGTCGGCGGTATTAGCCGGGCCTGTCAGCGCACGTGGGCTGACAGTTATTAAATGTGACCTGGATTTAACTATAACTCAATAACTAAAAATAAGGAAGTCATTAAGAGCCATTTGTTAATGTGGAGCTGTGTTGTTTGCAGGGCTCTCCAGTCAGTTTAGACTGCTGGAAAACAAAAACACAAGCAAGCATATATACACCTCGACACAGTTAGGTATGTTAATCTTACCTCTAGGGAGAATATACAAACGTTACAAAAAAACCCCCACTAAGTTTCAGTCATATTTTTCCTTCTCGCTGCCTAGTAAACAGCTTACATTTGCCTATTTTTACCCGTAAACTCTCAGATTTTATACAGAAAAGTTCACTGCATAGCTCCTACGAGAAAAAAGGAAAACCATCATCAAGCGATTCTGCAGGCAAATTACTCTCAGAGTATCCTGGGACCATGTAAGCGGGGGAAGGCAGCATTACCATGTTGTTCATTACGAGAAAATGATTATTTGATCATCACTTGATTTTCGCTGTAAGCCAAACTATTTACATTTCCATTCTGTGGTAATTCATCCAGCATGCATTGCACTGGTGTCTTATCGCCGTAACACGGATCACAGTAACATCTACACGTCATCTTTAACGACCTCCTTGAAAGCAGGATGATTCCTCTCAAGAGGCTCGTCCTGCTACGTTTGGTATAAAGGCAGGAAAACATGCTTGAATCTTGCCTTAATTGTCAGCAGTGTACAGGAATCTGAGTGTGTCTGCAAACACATAGGGATGAAAAAAAATAAATAAATAAATAACACGAAGATCAGGTGAGAGATCATGTCTAAAAACAAAGGGTGTATGATTTATGGCGGCTTGTCATGATTTGACAGTTGATGAATCAGCTGATTGTTTCAGCAGTAACTGAAGCCTGATTAGGATACTTTAGACACACTCATTCAGGTGAATAAGGAAGGGGTGCCTAAACCTTTGACTGGCACTCTATATTTTGTCACACTGTTGTCTCTTCAATCAGCTATAGTCAATAGATTCTTCAAACCTAACCCTAAGCCAGTCAAAGTGAATCAGAGCTGGCTCATTTGGATGGAACATCTGACAAGTTGGTGGCTAAGCTTCCTTTAATTCTTGCCTTTGCTCCTCGTGGCCCACTTACTTGTCCCACCCAAGGGTCTCCATCTCAGAGATGAGCTGGGAGTAATACTGCGGAGGCGGGATTGAGCGGCACTCAGGACGACTCTTCAGGCCCACTTCCTGCGACGACAGAGAGAACACTTCTTATTTTAAGCCCAGATTACTACGCACATCATATCATCTACTGCAAGCAAGCATAAATACAGGAAAAACTGAACCGGAGCCAACAAGTCTTATGTTTGGCAAACACGTAGGCTGTTACATTTTTTATTAATTTAACAAAATATACATGGCTATTGATAATGCCTGAAGGTTCCTATTCATAAACCAACAATGTCAAAGTGACCGTGCTAACCACTGTGTCAATCCCCTCCTTACCAAGACAGTCTTCAGCTCCAGAATGAAACTGACAAGATCAGCCGACTGCTGCAGCCTCTGTAAGAAGTCAAACAAGAGAGAAAAGACATCCTTGAATGGAAGGATAATGAAGTGACACCGTCTATTTTTTTTTCTCCTCTAGCCAGCCATTCAAATCAAACACTGTTTGTGATTAATGGGGGCTGCCACCTGCTTTAATAATTAATGATAGCTTAAAGGCTGTGAAAATAATGAACTTTGCAGCCCGGGGTGAAATATCAATCTCATCCAAATAACCCTGAGGGGCCACATAACAAATAGGGACATTTTCCAGGCGATGTTAATTAAACAGTGAAAAATATTTTTCTCTGCTTCCCGAGTGAGGCGAGCCTGATGGGTGACAGAGAGTACAGGAGTGACGGCGCGGCGAACGCAAAAAAAAGGAGCCAAAATGACATGACAAAAATGATAAGACACAGAACAAATCAACCTGATCTCAATCAGAGCTGGCAGGCACCACGCAATGCAAAATATTATGATGCAACTAGCAGCAAAATACAACACAGGGTTTGGTCCTTGCATGTGCAGCATACCTGTTTCACTATGTGCTCATATCCACGCAACAGGTGTTTCATCTGGGAACAGCAGTGCAGCCTACAAGAATAAAGTTATCAACTGTCACAACAACAAAAAAAAAAAAAAGGAAATAAAACACATAATCTGTGGTTACACAGGAGCTCAGAGTTAGGCACAACCCTTCATTACACCACTCGCTTGAAATGATTTTAGCCGTCAATTTATAAAACTGGAATATTTTCATATGACTGGAATATGATTATATTCTGTAAATAGGGTGAGATGATAATATTTACTTGGCCTGTTTGAGTTGGTGATCTGGAGGCAGTAGTACTCTCATCCTGAAGTCTCTCTCCTGTGAAGAAATATCATTACACACACATACATATATACATACATACATACATATATACATACATACATATATACATACATACATACATACATATACATATATATATATATATTATACCACTGCACCTAGTCGCATCAGCAGCATTTCGATCCAATTTAAACCATACATTGGTAATAACAAATATTATTCATAAAATATCTCTTTTATAAGACTCTGTTCTGAGTCTGCGTATATATAATAATCATTAACGTGAACAATAATAATAATATTAATAATACTACTTAACCAAAATAGTTTTGTAAATGTTGGAAGGAACATGTATGCCGAATTTAGCAGCGACTCCTGCACATTTGTAAAATGTCTTAAGTTAAAGAAAAACATTAAGAGGAACATTTAAATTGATATTATTATTTTTTTTTTCCCACTGACACATTCATTTACCTGGACTGTGATGAATCCGTCATAGACAGTTTTCTCCTTGTTCAGAGGTAAAAGCAGCGGGTTGTCTTTGACCAATAAATTCTCCATGGCACTTCTAATCTTCTCTAAACTGTCAGTCAGCTGTCAAACAAACAAAGACTAGCTGCTTCCCAAGCTAACGCTAGCAAGTTGGCAGGGTCGAGCAGCGATGTTTTTACGACTACGTCTTAGCCAAACATTTCAGCGTTAATAGTTTATCAAAACATTTAGTTTATCTTATAATTAGTTAGTTAGTTGTTTTAACTGGGACTGATGTAGCACGCGAGTCGAGGCAGAAACTTCCGCATCCCGCCATGAAAACCAAAACAGTCGACGTCACGAGGCTGCCTTCATTGACTTCAGAAAAGATCGGAATTTACCACTAGCTGGTGAGACGTTAGAATGAAATTGTGAATATAAAAAAAAGACATAAAATGTATATATTTTATTGTTTTGTATGATTAAAATTTGATTTGATTTGTAAGTATTTGTTATGATTAAGGAATATGACTTTGAGCATTTGGATAAACTTTTTGAAAAGTTGTACACTGTAAGCTTTACTTTTTCTTTCTCTTTGAACACATTTAGTTTGATTAATTTTTATTATTAATGAAGTCCAATCATTCAAGATCTAATCTAGGTTTGCATGAGGTAAGCCCAGTGGTCTGTGTCAAACAAGTTATTTGTGAAAGCAGTTTTGTGATTGAAAAGCTCACTTAAAGATGAATATCCACAGCACAGTCAATTTATTCTGCAAAAATATGCCATCAAATGTGATATCAGGTAAATTGTGGCCTAAAGCTATGAAATTGCAATAGAATAAGGAAATTAATAGGGTAGAAACATCTCTCTCATAACACATGGATATAGATTTATGCAAATTCCAAATACTGAGTTATGTTTTGGAGTTTTAGATGTTATCTTCAGTTTATGAATGTTTCTCATTAAAATTATTTCTCACTTTCCCTTTTATTGTTTTTTGGAATAATATTGTAATAACTCTGACAACACACTTCTTTGATGTGTATACAGGCACACCTTAATATTTTATCCTTGTATTGTTTATTGTTGTTCACATTGATGCCTCTTGTCACACTCAAAATCTAACTTGGGCAACTTTTAACTTGTTTTGAATTATTATGTTTCACATTTACAAGAGACTACAAGGGTGGGGATTAAAACCCAAACTATGTTTCCCAAGCAAGTCTGTGAGGGTCCATGTGATGTAAATTCCATCATATGCTCATGTTGACAAGGGTGTGTGTGCTATTTTGAATTGGACTGGACCCAACTGATATTACCCCTACAACTTTGCAACTTTCAACCCGTTTGTCCGTAACAACGCCCTCCAAACAAGATCGACTCTGTTTACCAAAATATGTTGTTAACGCTTGTTATCTATGAGCCGCTCATGCGTCCTAATTCCTTACTAAATCTGAATGTAACTTCATTGATATCTATCCCAAATTCCAGTAATAAAGAAGCATTTGTGGAGATTCATTTGACATTTTCGCATTTCACAGCAGCTAGCATAGTATTTATACTGTATATACTATATGATAAATGAGAGAAGCTCTAAAATGAGGCCTTGGGGCATCCCATATTCATTTTCTGTAGGTTCTACTCATACGGAAATTTAACAATATGCACTATAACGTTGACAAGAGTAAATAGTGGCCCACTGTGTCTACAAATCAAGCAAAATCATACCAACACAAGGCTTAGCCTTGCAAAGTCAAAAATAAACTGTCTGTATGAATAATACTGACTTGAGTTGGTCGTAGGTGTGCTAAGTAGTGTTAACCTGTAGGTTTATGTTCAGACCAAAACACAATTAATGTTATGATGTGGTTAAAAGGGGCGGAGAATCAGTGGGACACCTTACGAATCTGGCTGGTTCCTTTTGTCTGTTGCTAACTGAAATCCATCAGTCCATATCTGCCCTGTACAAGTGTGCATTAAATTGCTTCAACATATGGCAAATGGGAATGGGAGATATAGCAAATTCCTATTCTAAGTCAATCCAAACATGATTACTACAAAAGCACACTAACAATACACACTTGTCCTTCAGTTTCCTTTTAGCTGTGAGCAGAGAATAGGAACATGTGATTATACTGTATAGAGCTGGTGAGGGGAGTGTGTCAAAGCGTGCATGCCACACAATGTGCCTGGAGAGATTGATGTTTTTGTCATCCACCTGCTTCAAAGCTGTAAAAAGCCGGCTGATGCAAATAGAGAAACCTAGCCAGGCAGGCTCACAAACAAAAGAGGGAGAACCTCACTGCTCCTCTTTGCACATCTGTTTTGGAGGAATATCTGAGGTTTCTGTTGTGACGCACACTGCGCTCAAATCAACACTGAATCTGAGTCTTGTGTCTGGCAGTGGGTAAGTGTTGAATGCTCTTTTCTTTTTGTTCTCTTAGGGAAATGGGAACAATTTTTTTTTTATATATTTTTTTCCCGTATAGGATGCATCGGCACAGTGGCAGTGGGGGAAGCAGCAGCACTCTTCCCTCCCTCTTTCTTTTTTTTTTCTCTCTCTCTGTCTTTCTCTGTGGCTCGCTCTCTTCGTTCTTGTCAACGGAGAGAAAATCTGCAGGCGTGCAACGTTGGCTGGCTTTAATGGCATTCCAGTTGCAAAAACGGGCGTCAAAATGTAGCATCAGAGGATAGCAGAGGGGCAGCTGCATATAGGCGGTGAGCTCTCTGTCGTCTTCTGTCTCTGTCTGCTTCTCCTTCTCTGCCTCTCTGTCTGACCGCTCTTCCCTTCCGCTGCCTCCAGCGCCGGGCTCCGTCTGGGAGAGGAATGATCTATGGTGCTTTGTTTATCACTGGCCATGGTCACTTCTCTGGAATGCAATTGGCTGGAACTACACCGTGTGGGTCCTGCACCCTGCATCTCTCTCTCTCTCTCTTTCTCCCTCTCTCTCTTTCTCTCTCTCTCTCTCTCTCTCTGAAGCAAGACATGAGCAGGGGTGCCTTGTCCGACGAGCCTTTTTATCTCTCTTGTTCTTTTTTGTTTCTTTTTTTTTTTTTCTGTTTTGCATGTATCTGAATGACAATGGGACATATTGTTCCCTGGACTTGTGATTGATTGAATGGCTTGACAGCAAAATGTGTTGAAGACATTCAAGTATTTGTGCATGCCCAGTGGTAGATTATCTTGTGTTTTGTCCTTTTTCAGCACCATTTTGAATGTGCACTTAGTATTTCTTTTCCCTTTTTTGTGTTTATTCTGAATAATATATTGCATGCTTTCAAACCACCGTAGGAGCGTCTCCAGCCTTTATTCTTTGTTTCTATTTCGAGAAATGAATTTGTACTGAATGATTATGGACTTCTTAATCAATATTCACTATTTTATGTTACATCTGTAATGTCAGTACATTTGTCAGAAACTGCACACAAACGCATTTGGTAAAGGTTCTCTGACAGAAATGCACTCTGTGTGTCAAAGTCTTAGATATTGTACACAAAATAGTTCCTTTTTTTTCAGTAAAAATACTAAAATTTTCAGATTTTATTCAAGTTTCTATTTTTAAGATCAGTTTCAACTTTTTACCTGGCAGCACACACACTGACGTGACATTTCCGCCTATACGCTGCTCCTCCTTGTATACGGCGACTGATACACATATTGAGTGACGCATCCACCAAACACCACTTTTCTTTCCGAGTATGTTTAGTAGTGTGTGTGTGTGTGTGTGTGTGTGTGTGTGTTCCCAGATAAGTGTGAGAGCGGTGTGTGAAGTCTTAGCTGTGGATTACAGGCCTTACAGATAGGTTTGTATCCAGACTGCTGTCTGACATGAGTTGATGGGATTACAGGAGACGGGTGTCTGTCCTCCACCCTCCCCACACACACACACCTCAACCCCCCTGCATGGTGGAGGAGACACAAGGTGGAATTGGGGGTCACTGTGTGTGTGTGTATGTGTGTGTGTGTTAGCGACAGATTTTTGAAGGCTGATGCTGATTTATGCTGCAAATAACTACAATTGTTTGCAAATGCATGTGCAGAATTGAATGTGTTTGACTGTGTTTGTGTGAAACGACTCTTGAAAATGATATTTTAAGGATGAGTTCATTCTTTGCAGCTACTGAAGCAGAATGTAGACACAAGGCAGGAAAAAGTTAAAGTCAAACCCTGTTTATTGTCATTCTTTGTCGGCCATTTTAAGTATTGATCCTTCACATTTGTAATTTTTGTCATGCAAATGTTTTTTTCGGCTTCCGCCTTTCAAATGGGAAGATTCACGGCTTCTCTTATATTGCGTTAAATTGAGAATCTTTGGGTTTCGGCATGTCAGTCATTTAAAGATCTTGGGCTTTCAGAACCTTTTTCTTTCCTCTTTTTTTTCTTTCTTTTTTTCCGAGCGGCCTCTGAAAGCATTAAGCCTAATTTGTGTGTATTGTTGTATTGTTGTGTTGATGTGGACAGCCCTGGGAAGGGAAAAGCAGAGTCTTTAGAGGCCTGAAAAGAGATCGATACAGGTAGCATTGGAGTTTGTTGAGAAAAAGCACGGCGTGTGTGCTTCCTCTCTCACTTCGCTTTATCACTAAACACCACAGGAATCACCCCTTCCCCGCTATAACTCGACGTCCTCATTACTCTCGGGCGAATCGCAGATAACCTTATCTATTGATACCATCCAGATAATTTCATAATCCACAAACCAGCCTCCACGAGAGAGGAGGAAAACCAGACGCAAGGATGCGGATGCAATGCAAGTCCACTTGAGATGATTAGTGTGTGAAGTGTGCTTGTTAGGCATACTGTGAAGTGTGCTTGTTATATATCCAGCCCTCACGCTTGATTACTGCTGGCGCTTTACTACTGACGGCTGTGTACAGAGACACTGCTGGGATCTGATGTGTCCGGTGACTAATGGAAAAATCGAGAAAATATTTAGCAGCTCCTGTTTTGACAACAAGCGCGATTAGACATTTTAAAAACCAAACTGGAAGACGTCACACGACGTGACGGTATAGCTTTTCTTGACACACACATCTACTCTGCAAATCGTCCTAATACACACAATTATAGTAATAAACTAAAATGTCCTGCAGTGATTTAATATGCTCGTGCATTTCACTTCATCCACTTCCTTACACGTCGTTCTCTTCTCTTCTCTTTTTCTTTTCCTCCTCCGTACTTGGCAAGGCTTAAGTAGGGCTAGTCGAACATGTTATTCCATATGCTGTATTATTGGACATGCTCTTCCATAATGCATGCATTTCAACAAGAATCCCTCAGTAATTGTGCCACTGAAATACAATGTGAATATTATTTTGGGGAAGGGGTGGGTGGGGGTGGGGGGGGGGTTGAAATAGCCTGCTGTGAGTCTCCATCTGGCCTGTGCAGTATTAGAATGGACCATCCTCCTTTACCATGCCGGCCCACAATAAGCTTCACTTTAAAGGATCAATTCTTTTATTATTGAAGTTGGTCTCTGTAGTGCAGGCTAATACATTCTGCATTGATCTCACCCCCCCACACACCCCCACCCCCCCTTTAAGAAAAACCCTTTATTGCCATTCCTTCCAGCGAGGCTCGCATTTAAAAAGATATGTTCGGCAGAATAAAGATTTTACAAAGTGACTGGAGGACAAATAAGCCTATAAACTGGGGTATTCACATTTTAGTGGGAAAGAAAGACAGGAGAGAATAAGTAGTCGGAGTTGCCAGCAGGCGTTTTGAATATCATTACCAGCTTTGCGGGGAGAAATTGAAATCATAAGCATAAGGAAAGTACCTGGTAATTAAAACTGTCTCGCTGCGCCGAGGCTTTGATACCTGCTCAAGAAAGTATGGGCGAGTGTGTTCCTGCCTGGGTGTAGATATTGTGGTTGCACAAATTTCAATACGGTTTGACATAAAGAAAATGATGTGAGAGTGTTTTGCACTTCTTCTGTTTGGTTTTTTTTGGTTTTTGTTTTTCCTCCACAGTAAAACCCTGCTCTGTCTGCAGGGTGTCTGTTCATGATGAACTGTGCAACGTGTGTGTGTGTGTGTGTGTGTGTGTGACAGCCATGGATTGCAGTGGGTTGTGTCTCTATCTCTTATTACTATGCACATTCCTCTGACTAGACATGTACAGTCTCTGTGTGAAGTTCGCCGTGACTGCTTAGGCTGAGTAGGAGTAATGTGTGTTCAAATTCATTAATCATTTCAGCGCATTATGGAATCATACGTCTTTATTTTTTAATGGTGTCCTGTTGTACTATTCATAAAGAAAATAATAATAATAATAACACATGCAACTGTTATGTTTTAAGCGAGTGTGTCTTCGGTTTTGTGGCCTGTGGAGCAGCCACAAACAGTTTGACGTGGCTGTATCAAAATCAAACCCTGAAGCATGCGTGCCAGACCCTTATTGAACAAATTTGCGCCAGTGAAGCCAGCAGTTGAGGACATTAATGATCTGGACCCACTGGGGTCTGGTGCTCCGCGCCCACAGGCTAGCCGCTCGATCCCCAATCAATAGCTTTTTATTAAAATTGTTTGCGAGGCAACACAAATCCATATTGTTTTGCCTCGGACAGAGGCGCCCGTGTGAAATATGCCGGACATATTTATATATTTTTTTCCAGATGAATGCGGAAAATGATTGGTTGATATGCATGAAAAAAAAACAAAAAAAAAAACAGATGGCCAGTGGTTTGGCATTATTGGAATATCCATTTCAACATTGATTTTCATAAGAGATGCATTTGTGATTATCTTATTTTCTCTTCCCTCAACAGGGTTGAATTACATATCATATTATCCCTGGTATTAAGGCAAAATTAATAACACAAGTAATTATAATACTTATGTCTAATGATATGCTGCGAGGGCCCTATTGATTCCGTCGAGATGCATCTAGGGGGAAAGGCTTGGAGCTTTGCCTGACGACAGGCGCTGGCAGTGTGCTCGGCTGTGTGTGTGTGTGTGTGTGTGTGTGTGGAGTGGCAGCGGCTGCGCGCCGAAATAAGATCAACAGCAGAACACAAGCCTCAATCCACGTTTAATGTCATTTCATACTTAAAAATCCAATCTGTGGTCAGTGATTAATCTCTGCTATCTGTTTTCTCATAACATGCCTCTAATGTTACCCTCTGATGCAAGTTAGTCCGGCCACTGATTGTATTTGGAGTTCAGATTTATTCAGTGAGTTTATTATTTCTTCTTCTTTTTTTTTCTTTTTTTTTTTTAAATCATAAGAGGATAAAACGGATCGGACAGCTGTAGATTTGTTTTTTGTTTTTTATTATTTTACTGTTGCAAAAAATTAAGAGAGTGACAGAAAATTTCCCTAAAAAAACACAAGACATCACAGTAAATTCCAGACGATATTTTCATTTTACCTTTATTAGATCACATCCATCTGCTCTTCATGAAGCACTCAGCCAGTGATGCCTACTGCTATGCTCTGTGTTTTATTACTAGATGTGCTCATCTTGAACACCACTGCCCGCACACATACCTGCTGAGTGACTATCTCTCCTTGTGCTGGGTTCCTCCTTACATTATCTGTATATATATTCATATATGCGTGTGTGATTTCAAGTCAATATTAGCACTTTTAACGTAGATTGTTTCAGAATCTTTCATAGTTTTTTTGAGATTTTTAACTTCAGTTAGTTTAACCTGCTTAGATAAAGAAAAAGAAAAGGAATGAAGGGATGTGTGTAACAGCAAATACTGTACCTGCTGAAAACGTGGTAGCTCTCTGTAGATGTGTGTATGGCTGATTCACAGACAGACAGTACGACAACTTCACTGCAGTCTGGGAGGACGGGATGAGTTGCTGCTGAGGTGAAGGGACAGTGAGGTGTAGTTGCGAACACCTGCCAAAAGAGGGCAACATGATGTCAGAATTGTCCCCCCCTCCTCCGCTATCACTACCTCCTTCCATAGACAAGCCAGGGAGCACGGGAGGAGGGTGAGGGGAGCTGGGTGGGGTATAGTGGTGGGTTGGTGGGTGGGGGGGATTGTAGGTGCTGGGTTAAACGTGTAAGTAACAATAATTTACATTTACGCCTGGAACGGCTTCCCCCTCGCTGTCAGTCTGCAGTTCAAAGCTCTCCTCCACTCTCCTGGCAACAAAGCCCGGCCGTCTTGTCACACAGGCGCCGGATAGCACGGCGGAGTGGATGAAGTTCTTCACAGTCAAGGTGTCATTATGGAAGACCTTGCCTCGGTGCAGCGGCCCGCTTCAGAAAAACAAAAGGGGTGGTGGTGGTGTGGTGGGGGGTAGAAGGGGGAAATTAAATATGCCACTCTCCCTTGTCTCAGTCGCCGTCCTCGCTCAGAGCAGCAGCGCCTGGTCCCTAAACGTGGCTTTAGGCCCTCAGCCAAGGACGTCGAGAAGCAGAACGGTTCCGTTATTTATTTATTTTTTTTGATTTTGGCAATTTTTTTATTTATTTTTTTGATTTGTCAGATTTGCATTTGCCCTCATCCATCCAGCTTTGTGTTTATATTAAAAAAAAAAGGCACAAAAAAGCAGTAATAGATCACACACTAACCGACTCCTTTTGCCATCCCGTGTTTTTGGGCTGTAAAAATCCCACAGCCCATTTGTTCTATGATGTGACAGCATTGATGATAGGATGACAGATGTCTTACCAGCCCACCCCTCGGTGCCAGCAACCCACCCCACCTCCTCACCCTCACACACAGAAACAGTTTGCCCCTGTTCGTCTGGGAGTCGACTCTAGAGCACAGCTGCATTGCTCCAGTACGGTGGAGCCCCCTTAACCCTACACCCCCCCTGCCCCCCTCCACACACACACACACACACGCACCCTTGGATGCCTTCCTCTCCTCCTCCTCTTCCTCCCTCCTCGCTGGAGGAGGGTGGGAGTGAAAGGCCTGCTTGGCACAGCGTTGCCTCTTTGTTCCCTGCCAGGTCGGCTGTAGAAAGCCACTGAGGCAGGGTCAGCTGTAATTCACGCTCTGGCCAGTAGAGGACGACGTGCCCTGCATGGCAGCAGGGGCACAGGGTCTGTCGGAGAGGCAGGAAAGCCTCGGTGGTGACATTTATTCTTCTTATTAAAACCAGCTGCTTATATCTTACACTAGTGTTTGTTAGCAGTTATTAATAGGCACAAGGCCTAATTACATATATTGTAATTGGTTTCACATGCAGTAACAGTGTAGTGCTAGTAACTGCGATGCATAATGCTGTAGAACAATTCAATTACACCGGACAGGCTGCACAATTAGATAGACTTGAATGGGAAATGACTTGCGTATTTGCCGGGTGTGATGTATGCGGAGTAAATGATTAGTTCATAGACAGAAAGGAAATTAAAAAAGCAAAAAATGTCAAACATTCTCTGTTTTCAGCTTCTCAGATGTGAAAATGTGCTTCTCTTCACGGCTTTATTTCTTTATAAATTGAATATCTTGGGTACGTGTTGGGATAAAAAGCGCTTTCGAACATGTCACCTCAGGCTCGTGGGAATTGTAGGAGGCATTTTGTTTTTGTTTTTGTTTTTGGTTTTTTTACAATTCATTGATTAATTGGGAAAATAACCGACCAATAGTGAAATTGAATGTTTGGTCTCGGCCCTACAGAGATGATTTTCTCTCCGAGTGTCTTATGTCTGCATGAGCTGCTGCATTTAGTATTTATCCATCACTGTGAGTCTGTGCTGTTACAATTGGAAAACAAAAAAACAAAAAAACACAAAAAAAAAAAAACGAAGCAGGACTGTGTCTGACCTCATCCTGACACTCCCTGACTGTCACACACACACACACACACACACACACACGCACGCTCTGCCTTCCACCTGCACTGTCTGCATCTCCTCCTGTAATATTTCTAATCGCACTTAAACTACACAGACAACATCAGGTGCGTTTACGCCGGATGTAAAACAAACCCTTATCGTACGAACCCTTGAAACAAACAAACAAACAAACAAACAAACTCATTACAAACACGCATCCTGCTTCCTTTTTTGTACTTGGTGATATTTTATCTGGGCTAATGCGCTACGGATATTCTGCTGAAGTCGTCGTTTCGACACCAACGTGTACGTGTGTATGTGCATATTTATTATTATTGCGTGTGTTTTTTGTCTCCCCCCCCCCCCCCCTTCTTCTTGCCAGGTTTTTGTAGAACATTTAGCTAATTGATTATCACATGCCTTGGCCTTATCAGCAAACCGTTATTTTGTAAATGAATATTCAGGAGAGATTTTTCCTCTCTTTTGCCTTTGTAGTACATTATTTGTGAACAAAATATGCAAACATAGAGAAAGGCAGCTTGCTTTTCTGCCTCACTGCCTAATTACATTTTGCGCTTGCACCTATACAGAGACGCGGCGCGTATTTATAGCGGAGGAGAATGAATTCACACACACTCCCCCGGCTGCAATCGTATGCCAGGCATCTGCTTATGAAGTGGCTCTTTCTCCAGGATGGTTCTGTCCACACACACACACACACACACACACAGAAGAGGAAAAGAGCGATTGAGCTTGGGAAAAAGAGAGAAAGAAGAGAGAAAAAGGAGCTTAATCGCTCCTGTCTGTTTCATGCATAACACCCCCCCTCCTCCTCCTCCTTCTCAAAAATCCACCGCCTGGCTCATCTTCTGTGTGATCAATTTGACTTGTTTATGTTTATGCGCCGCCGTTCTTGTCGTCGTCGCCATCTTTGTGAGGAGCCTTGTCGGGGGAGAGGAAATGGATGGCAGCGACAGAGAGGGAAAGGAGAGAAGTGAGGGAAGGAAGTAGGAAGGAAGGAAGGAAGGAGTGACAGGTGGAGAAGGTGGGATCAAATGGGACGGGTATGGAGTGATGGAGGCAGAAAGCAAAAGAGAGGACGGAGAAGGGAAGGAGGGGTGGTTGGTGGTGGTGGTGTGTGTGTGTGTGTGTCGTTTATCTGCGACATCCCTTGTCATCATGTATGTAGATGCCTTTTTGAAGTTTGCACTGTGTTCCTGCTCCTGGTAATGTACCGTACACCCGTGCACTAGATTGACTAAAAAACCCCGAGCACCTTACTGCGCCCGGTTAGCCTGCGGCGGCTAATCGTGCTTGGCAGAACATACTCTGCTTTAATTTTAGCCATAATGGCGATGAGAGGGGCGAAATGATACTTTAAAGAGCAGAGGAGAGTAGAGGCAAGAGAAGAAAAAAAAAGAAGAAGAAGAAGAAGAAGGGAATGAAAGAAGTAAAAAAAAAAGAGAGAAGAGAAGAGAGGAGTGAGAGAAGCTGTGAAGGTGATTAGTTGTACTGGCGGATCTTGGCGGTGGAGGAGGTTGGAACACTAATCCTTGCTTTGGTTGGAGACATTTTCGCGCAGTAGGTCCCTTCTTTCCGCCCCCTCTCAATTTTAAGCCCCGTGTCAAGCTCAAGCCCTTCTTTTCCAGCGCTCACTTGCTCTCATTTCCTCTGCCTTCTGGCAAGCCCTGCTATTTATAAGAAAAATCATTTTTCTTTCTCTCTCTCTCTCTCTCTCCCTCTCTTTCTCCTTTAATTCTTTCCTGGCGTGTTTGATTTTCTGCCCTGCTTAGAGAAGGTGCCCAGATGAGTGGCAGCCAGCCAGGGCTCCTCTCCTCTCGTCTCGTCTCCTCTCCTCTCCTCTCCTCTCTTCCTCTCCTGTCCTCCTCATCTTCCTCACATGTGGCTTTTTAACGGGCTCAAACACAAACACGTACGCTCGCACACATCAGGTTCACATTGAAAAAAAAAGAAAGGTATGAGGCTGTTATATATAGCTTACGACTAGCTTACGTTAGAAGCACCCCTGCTGTTTTGCATAACCAGTGTAGCGACGTGAACTGGCCCGCTGCCCAGACAATAAGCCATAGATTTTTTTTTTTTTTTTTTTTTTCACAGTATGACATCATTTATCCTGTGCATTATTCAATTGTTTTGGCTGGTTTCTAATTTGATGGATCTCACTGTTGTCTCTTGAAATCATCAGCATCACTTCTTCTGTGTAATCCGTCCTGCTGAAAAGGGAGGAAAATATATGTATTTAGCACACCGCTGCTGCTGCTGCTGCTCCTCCTGCTTCTGGAAGCTCCACTGCTACTACTACTACTACTACTACAACTGCTTTGAATGCACGTCTTGAGCAACGTTAATCAGGACAGAATAGCATATATTGAAGCTTTGGCCTGTCTCAGTACATCTAAAGAAAACTGCACTTTTCACATTTACATTCATGCCAAACACTGCAGGCCCTGTCAATGCTTGGGGCCAGATATCATCCAAACTGCCATTGATTTGTTTGTCCTTTGGCTCTTTTCCATAGTTTGGGAAATGAATCATGGCTTCTTTTCATTTTTTTTTTTTTTTTTTTTAGTTGTTGTTCTTTTTGGCATCATCTGTTTAATCCATACACTCCCCGTTTTCCATAAATAACAGGGCTGAACTCGGCTTGGACCGGCTTGTAACGCTGGGTGCTTTTGTTCTCAAAAGGATGACAGCAAACGCTTCAAGGTGCTTCTCACACACACACACACACACACACGTACTTAACCACGCTTTTAGAGGTAGATTAAATTTAGAGAGCACCGAGCAGATTCACTCCCATATCTGCGAGGCTACAAGTTTTAAATTTCACAATGTATGCACGGCAATAACTGAAAAAAAACACGCGGACGTTTGAATCGCGGGACTAACTCATCAAGCTGTTGAGGAACGGGGTTTGAAAGGGTTCACGTTACGCAGGATGTCGTATTGTATTCATAACCTTTTTTTTGCTTTTTCTCCATCTTTCTCCTGCAACAGTAGGTAAAATTAATTTTCCCCCGACCTTTGCATGGCCCGAAACAGCATGGGGTCAAATTCCAGTGTTCATTACGCTGCCGTTTTATTTCAGTATAAAATATGTGCAACTGGCTAACGAGAGCTCGGGGAATCCAAGTATAGATTTTTATTTCATGATCCCGAGAAAAAGGAAAAAAAAAAAAGAAAAAAGAAGAGGAAAATAATTAAAGGAGAATAAACAGCCACCTGGTCATGTGTGTGTGTGTGTGTGTGGAGGGGGGTCTTTGGGTTTTTCTAACGTGTGTGTCAGGGAGATGAGAGACACAACATATGCAACATATGGAATTCATGTGATGGCGGAGGCAGCCTTTTTGTGTAAATGCAGATGCACACGTATACATAAACACACTTTTTTTTGGAAAATCTCATTAGCTACGGGCTAATCTCTTTTTAATTTGAGTTTGCTGCCATAGATCAATCTCAAACTTATTTTTCTGTAGGTTGCTGGGGCCTTGTATGTATTTTCTAGAGGTTGGTTTACGGCAATGCACGCTACAGCAATTGTACCCAGGTGTGTACCATGGACGTAAACACTGTGTAAGCACGGTAATTGTGCCACTTAGCGAGCCCAAGCTGTGTGGGTTTACCTCCAAATAACCTTCCCCAGCCATGGAACCTGTGGCCAACAGCTGCCACGTAGCGGTGTCAGGAAGAGTATTTAATATGCTGTAGGTGGAGGGAATCTAATCGCTCAATGTTTAGCATTTTAGATAAAAGAAGGCAGATTGCATCTTTGGATAACCCTGTACATACACGAGTCCCTGAGGCAGAGCCGCTCTTTAAGCAGAATAATCTCATCAGTACCTGAACTGTCAAGCCGCAGCTAGAAAGTTAACGGATATGCTTGAATGGCAGAAGAGAAACTACAGTACAATGGTAACAACTTCAACTTAGCTTTTTTTTTATTGGTTAGCAGGCTAGCTGACTATTGTTTTGATAGCAGGGTGTTGCTAGCTTAAGCTTGAAAAGGCAGTTCATGTAAGTTATGGCTATTTATTTTTTTAGTTTAGTTGAACCATGGAGCCAAACCCCTTAGTTATAAGCTTGAGTGGCAATTATCATTATTATAAAAATTTATATTAAAAAATATATATATATTTTATCTGTGTAGCAGGCTATCTGACTTTTTGCTAGTGTTGCTAGTTTTAGCTTGAACAGTCAATCATGCTAATTAGCTAACTTGATATAGCCAGTATGTTTTATTCATTTATTCATTATGGCACGTTACAGTTAAACCAGGATGTTGTTTTGTGGACTATAAAGTATGTTTATAATAGGTTAGGGAATCATTTTTACTGTTCATCTTCATTTTCTCTTCTAAATAAGTTTGGCTAACCTGGAGTTGTTGCTAGCTGTCATGCTAGCTGCTGGTGTTGGTTAACATTTCACACTACCGTACATAATATCATACGTATATTAATTAAAACAGCATGTATTGCAGCTTTAGTTTAACCTTTGAAGTCTTTGAGTAATATTTGCATGTAAGCTATTACATGGGTATTATGACTTAATTGTGATTGACTAAAGGGCCCCAGTGTGTCAGTGTGTTGTTTGCAGTATGGCAACATACATTGAGTTGTCATATATAGCTGATTACTTATGTCTAATAATGCAATAGGCACAGATAAACCAGTCTCTATTTTATTATTTTCTGAAAGACCTGAACAAGAACATCCCTTCATATTAGTCAAAATGTCAGTCTCACCAGACAGTAATGGACTCCCTGGGTGTTGAATACTACGGTACTTGATTAGTATCCCCCACTTCACCTCCCTAGGCTAGAAACTGCAAACTGTCCCTTTCCTCAAGAAACTTGAAAAAAAAAGAAGCAAATCTTTCTTAATCCTCTCACCTTTGCACGCTCGGAAATGGTGTGAAGTGAATAATGTGCTCAGCCTCCCTGAGAAGAAGTCATCCGATCCAGGAATTTTCCTTTTTTTTCCCTCTTTTGAGTGACCACTGGCCTCTTAAGTCACCGTCTGGCAGTGTCCTTGCCAGCCGCCAAACTCCATCAAGTTAGCCCGACAGCTCAGGCCGGAAGAGCGTCGGACGATAAATGGACTGAAACTTTTAGAGGTGTGTGTCAGAGGAGGTGAAGGGAGACAGAGGTGTGTGTGTGTGTGTGTGTGTGTGTGTATATCTTTGTGAGGTGGGAGTCAGTCTTCATCGCATAATGGCTGTGAGTGTGTGAGGAGAGGACGTGGAAGGAGGAAGGTGGAGGGAGAAAGAGGGAGCGTTTAGTTCTGATAGATATTGATAGAGATTGTAATGAATGTGGTGAGGGCATGGCACCCTAAAGCGCTGCAGTGGTAATGCAGGGTGACAGTGTATTTGTACTAATAACCCTTAAAAGTGGTGATAAAATACTCCACTCCCTTACTGGAGCCCCTGATGGATGTGCTGGGAGTAATTAAACTCCATTAGGCTGTGGGTCCACTTACCATGCGCCTACGTGTGTGTGTACGTGTGTGTGCGCGCGTGCGAGTGTGTGTTTGAATGTCTTAAAACACCACTCCCCTCAGGGATCAGGCTATTCCAGGTAGAAGGGCAAGTGTACAGCCATTGTCTGTCTGTGTGTGTGTATGTGTGTGTGTGTGTGTGTAAGCTACACAGTTTGTGTGTTAGCAAAGCATATGTTGCTTTAGAAAAGCCTGCAGAATGACACGCGCTGTACATCATTGGATCCGTGACGCTAAGTCTTCGCTCGAGTGAATTCCCAAAGGTTGGGAGTGCACAGTAGGTGCAGTGTCAGTGTCATTGTCATCCAACATGTTGCTGTTTTGCTGTTGACAGGGAAGCGTACTCTGCTGGGTTTTTTTTTAGTTTTTTTTTTTTTTTACCTTGGGATGTTTTGACTCAACATTGAGCCAGGAGAGAAGCCTGCGGCAAGACCACCGTACGAAACTCACAGGGATTAGCCTGCGTCAACCGACATGTTTTCGACTGGTACTCAACCACACACTACCACAAATACATGTACATCTGACATGCAAACACACACACTTGCAGTAAATACAGTGGTGGGTAATCCATCTCTGACCTCCAGTTGGTGAAAGAACCCAGCTCAGTGTGACTCAAAAACTGCACACACACACACACGCACACACACACCTCGCCGTCTTTACCGCAGTTGATTCCGGGGGCCTCGCATCACAGGCTGGTACCCATTCAAGTCCGATTTGCTGCTTTTAATGACCCTCATGGGAACCCTTTACCTGACGTGTCCAGGTGCATTAAAATAAGCATTTCATTAAAAATTGAAGGTGACGTTTTGTTGCAAAGCTCTTCAGTCAGCGGCGGAAGTAAAAAGAGGAAGAGAAAAAAAAACAGTGAATTAAAAAAATAAATAAATAAAGAGAGAGAGAGAGAGAGAGACTCTGGCACAGGTCCAAAACTTGATGTATGCGAGCCGCCGTTTCTTCTTCTTCTTCTTCTTGTCTGTCTCATTTCCTCCCTCCCCCTCCACTCTCACTCCTTTTCTCTCTCTTTCGCTCTCTAATCACACTCTGACTTTACTTGACCTTTCTGCGGCTAATTAGTCGTCTTGTGGAAAAGGATTGTGGGTAGTATATCTCCAGCGATGATGATGATGATGATGATGGCGATGGCGACGATGCTCCGGTCTTTCTACGACTTGCAAATGTGCCGGTGATTAATTCTGGGAGGCCTTTTTTAAATTTTTACAACCTCTCCCTAAAACACGCAAACTATAACACGCGGTGGGTTGTGGTGGTGAAAGAAGAATGCTGTCTTTTTATTTATTAGTATATATAACATAATTATGTTTTAGTATACAGGCACACTTAAAAGAAATGTGTCAGTTTGTCAAGTCAAATCACTTCGTAAATCTATATTAGCTTCATAAATTCCCTGCTTCTCAGTGAAATCTCTTCCGCCATCACACTCTATTGAGTAATTTCGATAATTGCGTGTCAGTTTGTTGGTTATGATCACATGCTTTATTAAAACTGCACGTTCAGGAGTGATACATGCTGGTGTTTAGACTTAGAAATAATTAAACTAATGCCAGTTATTTGTCTCTTGGGGAAAACCACAGTTGATTGTGTTAATTGTAACGAGTGGGTGGAATTGCACTAGAAAATATCGTTTTTTATTACTTTATTTATGTCAAACGTGTTTTTGTGTTCATGCACACACGGAGCCAAAAATGCTTTAGTGTTTGTCTGTGTGTGTGCGTGTGTGTGTGTGTGAACAGCTGGATGTGACTCAAGTCCTGAGCTGATGGCTGTTCTTGGCGTGTTGACGTGTGCCTTCAGGTGCATAGTGTTCTCCATTTCACGCATAAAAGAGTTAGCTCTTACACACGCACACACACACACACACAGGGACAAGGTAAATGCATGCAAAACATACGCCCACATATACAGACACACTGGGGAAAGGAGAGGTAAAAGCAGGTGTGTGTGTGTGTGTGTGTCTCAGATGCTCAAAGTGAATCCTGTGTGATTGACTGTGTGTCTGATGTTTCAGTGTCTGCTGTCTCATTATTACAACTTATGCTGTTTTTGAAATTAATAATTGATCTTCTCCTCGCCGAGAGAAGAAACATTTGGTAACGCTTACCATAAGTGAGTGCATCAGAATTTATATTCTTGATAATAACAATTAGTTGGAAGCAACTCATACATCAAGTTTATCATTAGTGTGCCTACAAATGCAAATATTGCATGTGTTAATAACCACACATATAGTGCATTATAATACACCACTATTATATTTTATATATGTTATGTACAATGCATATTATGTGTAACATAAAGGAGATATTATATGCAACAAAACACTTTTTTTTTATAAGATAACTCCAGTATAGTTACTCAGCATGTTTTGATTTAACGCCATATACACTCAACGTGCATTTTATTAGGAACATCTCAATCTAACACAACAGCTCTGCCATAAATTCCACTTTTATGAAGCGTTATATATTTTCATTTTTTGTTGTTGACATTAGTGGGTGGTGGTGGTGGTGGTGGTGTACTGTGTTGTACTGTGAAGTGTTTGTGTTTGTGTTGGACTGCATCGGATTGCACAGGTCATCCTGATAATAAATGAATAAAGAATTTGCTAACAAAAAAATGTAAGTGAAGTCAAATTATCAAACTTTATGATCATCATTATAGGGTTAGTTGCAGGTATAAACTGATGACTGATGAATATTTAACCAATAAAATAAATCACCGTTATCGCTGTTAATGTATTTTTGAGCAATATATTATTATTATTATTCCTTTATTATTTCAGGTTAAAATATAACTGTGAATCACTTTGCACCTAAAAAAATTTTTTATAGATTTAATTGTGATTTCAGTTGTATGAATACAACTAAATGCCTCTTTTAACATCGTTTCTCTTTTAGCTCAGCTACATTTTTTTTACTTGCAGCTTCAGGGCGAATTTGCTGCACTCCTCAGATCACGTGCATTGATCATTCACCAAGCAAGCAGTAATGCATACCACACCTCTTATTCCATCACTGGTACCCTTCATTATGATGCTGTTTAATCAAATCACAATTCATCTTATGCCTCAAAAAAAAAAAAAAATTCTCAATCCCACCACTCAAGGAAATACCTGCTACTCTCCATCAAACATGCATCAATTAAGGGTGATGTGAGGAGAAAGGACAATCTATAGTTTGGAGGATTTATTCAATTTGCATCCGTAATTGCGTGCAATTTACAAACTCATTATTTTACAATTTAGTGCATTTAACAGCAGCTGGAGGGCAGATAATGGTGGGGCTATAGGGGGCTAACACAGGCCCCAGATGGACCCCAAACATGATGCAAAGCGCTAAAATGATGATGTTCATCTGTCTGAGTCTTGAAAAGTCAGATTAAAAGCGTGAATTATAATAGCACACAAGAAAGTTGCACCAATGAAAAAAGAAAGCAGCTTCTAGTAATACAGATGATTGCATTTTTTATTTTTTATTTATTTTTTCAACCTGGCAGGGATAATGCTCTGAATAATTCATAATACGAGTGCAATCATACAGTATTGATTGTTTTTAATTGAGTTGTGATCAAACTATTCGTTTAATGTTTAATGACGAGCTTGCGCTGAGTGTACAGTGAACATCAGTGCTGCTATAGTTGAAGGAGAAAACTGCCATATTTTAACTCTACAGCTCGGCCCGACGTTTCTGTGAAACTACTTTAATCACTGATACTTTGAAGGTGACATAGACGTACTGCCTAACAGCCTTTGTGCTTTTATTATACATTTGGCATGTCCACAAGAAGCCATGAAAGAGTTTTTTTGTTTTTTTTTTAATGCCCCCACCAGCAAAGGATCACTTAGTTTTCAGGTCTTTTTTGGATTCAGGCTTGATCTGCAGGCACGATGGCCTTGTTAAGCTCTAATAAAGTCCAAGGATTTTCAATGTATGATGCTGTACTTAAAATTGGATCGTGTGTGTCTCAGTATGTCGCACCGTGTGAGCGCCTGCGTCTGTGTGTGTGTGTGTGTGTGTGTGTGATGGCCTCTCCTTTTCTCTCCGCTCATAACTGATTGTTTACTGAGTGCTTTCCACCTTTTTTTTTTGAGCCTGTAAGTATAAAATTTTAATTAGGAACACTGACAGGTCTGGCGCATGATCCACAGCCTTGCATCCATCACAGGAAAAAGACAGAATGAGAAAGAGAAGAGAGAAAGAGAGAGAGGCTTCCTTTTTCATAACTCTCTCTCTCTACTCCCCCCTCCATCCCCCCGATCTCCCCTCTCCTGACGCGAGCGCCGGACTTGAGCAGCAGGTGCCATATTACTGTGTACAGAAAAGCAATTAGGCAGCATATTGGATGAATGAGGAGTGCATTAATATTAGCAAGTGCATTTGTCAGTGGCGTTTGATGCGAGTCCTTTTCTTTTCTTTCTGCAACATTAAGATTGTGGCGCTCATAAATTCACTGCTTAAACCACCATCTGCTGCGCTGTCAGCCCACACGGAGGAGAGAGGAGAGGAGAGAGGAGCCATTTATTCCCTTCTGTCTCTCTCACTGGGGAAAGAGAGTGAAAGACAGATAGATAAGAAGAAAATGCATTCATTCTTTCCCTTTCTTTTTTCTTTTTCTTTTCTTTTCTTTTTTTTTTTTTTTTGGTTCCACGGGGAATGACTGTGTATTAGGATTTATGGAGATGCTTGGCGCACACCAAGCGACAGCGCTCTTAAATCTGGCTCTTTTCCTATTGTCTGGAGCGCTACCTTCTGCTTAACGACACATGCATAGACACATTGCACCTCATTGTGCTCAACAAGGAGATGAATTCGAACAAGCATAGAAAATAATGTAGAATAAACAGGTGGTTATGCAGTGTGTGGCTGGAGGCTGTGCTTCTCCGTGACCTCTGACGTTTGTATCTTACCTCTTTTGCTCTATTATTGAAAGTATAAGGCTGTCAACAATGCACTGATTCTACTAACAAGTACAGTCTGTGCATCTTATTCCTCTGAGCCAAAGAGCTCCTGGTTTTTTTTTTGTTTTGTTTTTTTAAATTTTGGCTCAATCCCGCATATAGGCTAATGTCTTGATAAAAACTACAGTGCCCAGATGTTTTAGCTAAATGGATGCCTCATTTTTCTTTTCAAACATAAATCTATATATATATATTTGACAACCATTTTTAATGCGCTTTGGTTCTGAGAGACACAAAGTGTTGAGAGACAGAATTACACATTGTTTGTTCGGGTCTTTTCATGGGATTTACAACACCAGCTGTGTCCTTTAAACCGGACAACTTCATATCCCTATTTTTTTGGATATTACTGATATTCACATTCATTTATCTAAGTTATACATAAGTTCACTTACTGTTTTCGGGTTAAACATTTGTATTTTGTTCCATCGGCTGAGGTGGTGGTGGGTGATGTTGTGGTGGATACATCACCGTGTTGCCGGTGTATCATTGCATAAACCTATTATCAGATGCATTGTGTGGAAGTATTTTTAGAGGCGAGGGAGGGAAAGCATCTCTGTGCTCCTGGCTGGCTGTGCCGGTGCCAGCAACACTCGGCATTGAGCCGCCGTGTTGTTGCCTTCTCTGGGGGCAATCGTCTAAGTGTCACGGTACCTCTGGCGTCGGGTGCTTATGTGTGTGTGTGGGGGGTGTATATATGTGTGGAGGGGGCACTGAAACAACCCCCCCACCCCCCATTAAAAAATAGTCAAAGAAAGAAAGAAGTGTCACTGGAAGATTACTGTCACACCGCTGTCACCGTGACGGTGCCCCGCGGGCATTATGGGGGTGGGATTGGCGGGGGTCGGATGGTTGGATGGGGAGGAGGTGAGGGGGGGCAGTTGAGTACCACTCCCCTTCCTTTTCTCTCACTCTCCCCCCCCCAGCCCCTTGCTTTCCTTGGTGATTAACTCGCCCCGCGGTGAGCGCTAAGCGGCCTAATCTGCAACTGTGAGGTGGTGGGTGTAGAGAAACAGAGAGACAGAAAGACACACACACACACACACACACAGAGTAACAATACACAACCTTGGGCGGAAACAAACACACACAGACACACAAATGCTCAAACAATAATTATTAAAGTGGTTTATTTTTGCTTTTGAGTGATCTGTAGAGCTACATGTCACGTTTCTCATTTCCGTGTCTCAATATATAATAAATGCTTTCAAACTTATCTTAATTTCTTTGCATATTGCTTCGGCAATATTGTTTCTGAAAAATAGAAGAAGAAGTACTTTAATGATCCCTGTGGGGAAATGTATCCTCTGCTTTGGACCTGTACTGTACACATACAGGAGGAGTAGAGGGCAGCCACAGTGGGGACACACTCCAGTTCATGCAGTAAAGGATCAATTCGTCTTTCTTCTCTTTGCTTCAAACTCTTTATCAGTGGTTGGAGTTTGCTAAGTTCAAGCCATCATGAGACGCTGTTATATACAGATGAAATTCTGGGAAAAAAGGCTTGTAAGTGGACATATTATGAGAATACTCCTTCCAAGGTCAAGACTAAACTTTTCCTCCTCCACTTGCTTGTTATTTTTTATTAGTTTTGACCATGATTCCTATTGGCAAGTGAAGTACCGAGCTCTGGGAATGCGATGACTCAGCTAAAAACAAGTCCGCAATGGACACAGCTACGAAAATAAGATCCGAGTCATAATAAATTGTAGTTTTCCTTTGATGAACTGAACTGAAGTAAAGTAAGGGGCAGGCGAGGGTGCAAGGGAATGCAGGTTGAACTTTTACCTTAGCCTGAAAGCAAGTGTAGCAAACCAAAGCGAACCCTCCCCTTTCCCCTTTCGAAACGGCTCATCTGGATGCCATCACGGGCACACGGGCACCATATTGTCTGACAGTGGCGAGTGGTGGCGCGGGGTTTCGCCGCAGTAAAGCGGTTGACTCTTGAAGTGTTTGTGAATTCAGCATTTTGCATGTGTAGACTGTGAGAGTCCCTATGGGCTGCGTACCACTGACACCTTCTTGTGTACATAGATTGTGTAGTCAAGCCTTAAACAGCCACACATGCAGATGCAGCTGTACTGTACACGCTGCACATATATATACATATATATACACACACACTCTTATTAAACCTGAATCAGCCGTGCGAGAGCGCTACATCTGCCTTAAATCATAACTGATCAGCCTCCCTAATCAACCATTTTGGACCCGTCCAAAATGCTCCATTTCCTGACACAGCTCCTCGACTCTCTCCTCGCTATTAGTCAAAGCCTCTCTCCGCTCCTTTTTAACAATCCTTCCCCAAACACTGCTGCTGCCAGGTTTGTCAGCCGGCGTAGATTTAGCTGCCTCGTCAGTAGCGCTGCTGTCCTAATCTCTATCACAGCCTCAACTCTGGCCTCAAGGAATGATCAGACAGAGAATGAGAGAAGGAAAGATATATATATATATATATATATATATATATATATATATATATATATATAAAGCAAATGTGTAACGTGGCAAAGGTCCAGTGCAGACCTACCCGCGAGATGTTTATGACTAGAAAGCTGCAGCCTCCCCTTGGTCTTTTGAAAGGGAAAGGGTTGGGAGGTGGGTGGGAGTTGGGGGTTCGAGAGGAGAGGCAGACTTGGCACACAATGCTCTGTCTAGTGTTCTGAATTAGCGAGGGTCCCTTCCACCCACACCCCCACCCTTCTGTGCCTCTTCCCTCCTTTATTTTCTTTTTTTTTTAATCTTTGATACGCTTTTTCTTTTCTTCATAATAGCTAGCGGCTTGTCATAAAGTGGGCTAATTTTTGGAAGCTCTACTGTGCTGGCCTGTGATTTTAAGGATCACATTAGGAGCATGTGCTTGTTTTTCGGTACTCGAAAAGTGTGTGTGTGATTACGTTGTGTGTGCGAGATCATATCCACAGCACCAGGTACGAATTGTTGTTTGTCTCGTTTTCAGAACAGCCTCATTCTCGATCAGTTTCCACTTTCTTCATTCAACAGGCTAAAATGTGTTACCGAAAATAACGGTATAAAATCTAAAAGCTACTGCAGCTACGTGTACGAGACCAAGCTGGTATTTAAATAACTGTCTCTATTGGTTCTTGCACATCAAATATGCGATTTTGTGTGATGGAAAATATGTTGGTGCGTTGGTCCTTCTGAAATACTGACGTCAGTATTAAGTGATGCAAAATACCGAAATCGAAGTAGCAGGAGAAGTTTGGCCTCGTTTCTTAATCTACGTAGTCTAGAAGTTATTCTGTGACTTATCGGAGCCATCACCACATGCTAAGGTCTTACTTAGTTCCAGACCTCGTATTTGCTGCCAACATCTCTGATTTGTTCAGCAATTCAAAAAGATGAATGTAGTGAAATGAATAAGTGCGACTGTCAGGCATAGTTAAGGACACACATAGCACAGCAAAAGCAGTCAGACCTGATGTGCTTTGTTAGAGTGCAAAATATTTGAGCACTCTGGCTTTAGCTAGCTTTAAGCAGTGCTGGTGGTGCATGGTTCAGTACTACTACCGAGACAACTCAACACACAAACTACTACTCGGAAAAGTAACTGGATGCTGAATCATGACAGCTGCATGTGACATGCTGTACAACTGTATACTATATACTGCTTTTGCGTATTGTATGCAGTGATGTGAGCGCGTTTATTTTATCAGATGAAGTAGCCTATTTAATGACATGATATTCATTTTGCTGCAAATTTCAAAACTCACAATTACAGGTGAGTTAAGGGAGCACCATGTGTCTGCAAGTTATCATATAAACTGTCAGTGACAGAGATGATGGCAGAGACTGCTGGAGAGAATATGGGTTATATTATAATAATAAGTCCAGGGAACAGTGTGTAGTATGTGGGTTAAATCATACTGTAAGCAGGGACCGCTGAACTGTATGTGGGTCATATTATACACTTTAAATGGGGACTGGTGTACATTATATTATGTCTTAAAGTCAAATCCAGTCACTTTCCTATTTTAGCCTTCTATACAGGTCTGTGCCTCTTAGTGCACCTCAGCGATTCGGCCTTTGTTGCTGAAGCGTTTTGTGTGTCTTCCTTGTGAATTTGTATATATACAACTGTATTGTAAATTCTCATAGTCTACTACATAGCAAGGTCATTGCTAAAACATGCCTCACCTAGTTTTAATCTTACTCAGACATACATACACTCAGTCACCCACAGAAGGAGCTCATCCGCAGTCCTCAGATATATAATTTTCTTCGAATGCACCTTTTTGGACTAGTTTGTCTGTATCCTCTGTGCCCTTTTTCAATCTGAGCTGCCGACTCATCCTGTCGTACCTCCCCAATCTTTCACAAATCACACGGCGGCGGGGCCGTGATCGAAGAGGGACAATTTGTCAGCTGTATGCATGAGTAAGCAACAGATTCACCTTCCATTACACTGACCGGACAGAGGAAGGCGGAAAGAGAGGGTGATGGAGGGATGCGTGTGTGTGTGTTCATCCACTTTTATGATTGTGAGAATCACTTTAGAATTTGAGACCTTCAGAAGGAGGGCGTTTCTGCTGTTTGTCTTTTACATGAGTAGTTTAGAATCTACCTGTTCGGCAAAATGAACAAAACATAGATAACAAATCAGCTATATCAAACTATACCTGGTGGTTGCGTATGCTTAAAGATTAATCGTTCTTTTTTTTTTTTTTTTTGGGTTGACATTAAAATCTTAAAAAGTTAAAATGCTAGTGATCGGTTATGACTCAGTGCTAGTGTCACAGACCACCTCCTCTCTTAAAGAGAGCAGATACTCCATCCCCCATCACTTACATTGCATGTGCATTATGAAGGGATCTTCTAACGGTCAGTATGAACAGGAGGAATATTTATATTACCATATTTTTCGGACTATAAGGCGCATCTAAAATCATTATGTTTTAAATCAACAGTGCGCCTTATAATCCAGTGCGCCTTATATATGACTTTTGGTTGTGTTTACTAACCTCAAACCTATTTTATGTTGTACACATTACGGCTAATAACGTATTACTCCGCGAGTCCGGAATCATCACTGAACATCCCGGTGACAGCAACAAGACTGACTCAGATAATGTTGAGAGGGATCCGGGCATGTTTGATGCGGAAATCGCACCACTTAAACTTGTATGTTTGTATTAGCCTGCAACTGAGAGTTATTGTGAATTAGTTGAATAAAATTCGACTTATCTGACACACGTTTTGTTTTCGCTTATTGCGCCTTATAATCCGATGCGCCTTATGTCTGGACAATGACAGCAATTGACATGTTAATTGATACTGCGCCTCATAATCGCCGCTTTATAGCCCGAAAAATATGGTAATGTTCATTTGGGCCCATGATTCAGCTGAAACAATGCCAGCGGTCTTTCACTTCTAGGCAGATGGATCAAAGTGAATGGATGGACAAACAGGGTACTTGAAAGACAGAGGAAGAGGAGGAATGAAGTGAAACAAAGAGAGATTCAGTAGAAGGGGTCACAACTCTTTACAGCTTTGACATCCCACATACTTATATGCCTTCCTGTGGAGGCGTGCATGTGTATGTATGAGGCCGGGTGTATGTGTGTTGATGGACTCTATGTGTGTGTGTGTGTGGTAAACCTTTACCATATTTTTGACTTTGTGTGAGATCATGCTGGAGCTATACCCCTCCTGTTTCACACACTTGTATATGTATGTGTATATAGGTGTGTGTGTGTTTGCGTATGTGTGCCTGGGTTGAATCTCCATATGAAGGTCGTTTGATGCCAGGCCTCTGAGGTCCTGAATGGAGTAACAGACACATCTCATACATCTGTTTTTGTTAGGCGCTAGAGAAAAGAGTCGACACGTGCGCGCGTGTGTGTGTGTGTGTTTCTCTACCCGTGTATGCAGTGTGTCAGTGAGATTAGCAGAATAGTTTTGTAGTTTTACAGAACATGAAAAGCTCTGAGAATTCCCACCCCCTTAGTAGAGGAGAACCTTTCTCTTCTTGCTTGTGAACTCCGGAGTCGACTAGCAGCACCACAACAACTTCACTGACACTTGGTATATCGTTGTGAGCCTGTGATTGAATGGTTGTTCAAAAATGGGATTGTTTGTAATCTTAGATTCATTCATCTTTTCTGCTATGTAGGTTTTGTGCTACATAAACAGAGCTGTGGTTACGTACGGTTGACCTCCAGCAGGTTGTCGTCATGAGGCAACATCAAACATCATGTATGTATGTGCATTAATTATGGAAACAATGTGAGAATTTGATATAAGAATCATATTATTACAAGAAAAGGGATGCTGATTTTCCAATCAATATAATGATTCGATTACATGTTTTAGCAGCTTTAGAATCCTGACAGTACATTTACATACAGTTCCTATACTGTGTTTTCTCTTACAATAGACTTTAGTATAACTGATACACAGCACTGGTCTACTGCCACAGGTGCCTGTCAGACTGAGTTCACTAATCAGCATCAGGTTTTACCTTTAACACTTTCTTTACATTAATGCAGACATCTTGGTCATAACTGGCAGCTGCCCACTACAACCATCAGCTGCATCGAGATGGTTAAATGCCTTGCTCAAGGGCATGTTGGCAGCAGTTGTTTAGAGAGAGGAAACATCTCTGACTTTCTTCCTCTGCCCAAATGTTTGTCTTCCCTAACCTTTAAACTGCTGCCAAAGCCTGAAAAGGGATTTTCAACAAATCGCACCGACTGTTTATACAATCATCTATGAGCCGCCGGGGGAAAGAGAAAAGAAAAAGACAAACGTATCATTTCTAACTTTATCTTCTACAGTTTAAAATGGCCTCATGGGTTCCAAAATGATTTAAAAAAAAAAAATAGTTTTTTTATATGTTGTTAATAAAGTGAAGTTGACGAAATGAAGAAGTCACTACTCAGCTGCTTGAGCAGTGTGGACACATTTCTTGATGGATTTACTTAATTAGCTTTTCAAGACTTAATTGTTAAATGTTAATACCTCATACATCATCATCCACAGACCACCGACAGAAAACTAGCCAACGACACACACTTTAATGAAACTTCAAACCAACGCTGACTGGTTAGAGAAAATAACTGTTCCTGCACCCATACAGATTCCCAACCCCAGTACTGTATACAGTCCATACGGTACAAACACTGCAGTTCCAATGTATCACTTTTTTAGTGTCCTCAATTTTATTCCAAGTACAAAATAAAAAAAACAAACAAACCCTAAAACATGTTGTCTAATAAATAAAAGTCTAGTTTCTGTCATTGATAAACTGACTTCTCCAAATTTTCCCAAATAACTCCTGGTGTTGGTTGCTGGTAATTTTATGGCAAAATTAGTTTGCACATTTTATTATATCACTGTGTGTTTTGCAGTCTGTAACTAGAAGGTAAAGATTGGGCTGTAGAGTCTGATATATCTTTGTGTGGAAATATTTCAGGAAGCTAATTCATAGGTGAAGGCGATTGGAGATTGTAGCTAGCGAATGAGGTACGTACGCCCACATACTAACAGATTTTTATATATTTTTGGATACATTTCCAAACACTGTGTTTTGATGAAGCCCGATGTATGTCTGTTTTACTGTTTTTCCAGCACATATTAATCTTCACCACTACGTTTTGATATCTGTGGGAAAAAGGAGAAAAGCTTCTGTATGAAAACACTCGTGCTAGCCGACAAAAGCGTTGACGTGCATCACATGGGACCAGGCAGCACTGTTGTCTTTTCATAAACTTTCAGCAAAAGCACGTACAAAAATACACTCAAACACACACCACATATCTACACACTTCCTCACACTGGCATCTGCACTCCTGTGTCCATACACAAAGATTTGCCCACACACACACAGACACACACCTCTGGTGTGAATGGCCCTTGGCCACAGGCAGAGTTTTCACAGTAAACTAACCTTGATCAATAACCTGCTATGGACCTCAGCAAAACCCACTGTTCTCCCTACTGCTGGATTTCAATATCACGCCTGTTTGAACACTCTAGCCACAGGCCAACTGTGTGTGTGTGTGTGTGCGCATGTATGTGTATGCATGTACTGTACAACTGCCGCCGCCGCTGCATGAATTTAGGAGAGTCTGTGAGCATGTGTGAATGTGTACGCTGCATGTGTGTGTGTGTGTGCTTAAAGAAATCTTTGTGCATGAATTTCAATGTGTGTGTGTGTGTGTGTGTGTGTTCGTGAAGCCTCAGGGTGTGCTGTGAACGGTGCTAACTGGCCCTCTGAACTCTTCCCTGTGAAGAGAAAAAGAAAGCCACCGGGCATGTGCAGAGGACAGCATGCCATTTACCTGGGCTACGGATGGTTTTTAAAACTGGCAAGAGGGACTTCTACACACACACACATACACACACACACACACACTGAAGATACTCCTGCCTTTTGCCTCAAACGCAAAAGCACACCTTTGCTCCCTCGCCTCAAACACAAACACACTTCAAAAGTTTTTTCTTTTTTTTTTTTCATTTTTTCATTTTTTTATTTTTGGAAGCGATACAGGCAGTACTAGCCCTGCGTTTAAAGTGCCTAACCGCTCTCTTTATGTGCCCTTTTCTCGCTTCCTGCCTCTGCAAAAAAGGCCCCGCCGCGGCAAAAAAAAAAAAAAAAAAAAAGCTAGTTTACATCCAGCGATACAACCTTTTTGTCTCTCCGAGGTGTTCGTCTCTTTATATACGGTGAAGTGGGGCCGCGTGGTCGGCCTCTGCTCAGGCCTGATGGTGTTTCAACCTGAGTAAACGCTCAGGGAAACACAAAAAAACTAAAAACTGGTGAACTCTGGATGTGGAGTTTATCACGTAACAGCAGCTACTGTATGTGTCACATATATATATATATATATATATATATATATATATATATATAAACCATTATATTATATTTTTGCGGATAGTGTAAAAACACGAACCGGCTGACTTATCTGAACCTGTGTATGTGTGTTCATTTGTCTTAATGTACCTGTGTGTGTGTGTGTGTGTGTGTGTGAAGTGAATACAGCTGACCCAGATGTGTTAAGTGGGTCATGGGAACACCACCGCCCACACACTGGGGGTTATGGGTAGGCAGGAGCTTTGTGGTGTGTGTGTATGTGTGTGGAGATGGGGTTAGGACACTGGGGCAGCGCCCTGATTATAATCAGATTAGTTTTGGGAATTCATCGCTCCTCCTCCTGAGCTTTCTGTCTCCTTCCTTCTATCCTTCTTTCTATTTTTCTGTCATCCTCTCCTTCTCTTATTTGTTGTGTTTTACGTAATAGTTGCTGCATATTCTCGGTTTAATCAAATACAGTGAAATATTGTCGTTATAATGACTCTATTGTATCATTGAAACTGTATGATGTCTTTGCCTACATCATTTCATTGTTTGGAGATATTTTTGTGCAAATGTCAGAAATTCAGACATTTGGTATCTTCGTAAACTCCTCTAAAACGTTAAAATAAAGTTATGTGGGTTTCCTTTCTGTCTGCATTTTGACATTACATCATCATTATTTCTTTTACATGATTCTTTACTACTTTCTTTCTTAATTTCACTTATATTTTGTTTGCTGCTTTTTTCGTTTATTCTTTTCCCGGTGTAAATTTCTGAGTCTCAAAGTTAATCTCCAGATTGTGGACCTAATATGACCTCTCCTTGAGTTTTTACTAACATATCAATGTTGTCTGTTGTCATGGGAACTTGCTGGAGGAGTAAAATGTAAGTTGATCATCTGTTAAGAACGACACTGCTACCAAATGTAGAGAGAAGGAAAAGCGACACATGTTTTATGTGGCGACTACCTGATCACCGACTGCTTCTCTTCTTGTGTGTTTATGGTGCTTCTCTCTCTCCGTCTCTCTCTCTCTCTGTCCCCAGTGTGAGTGGAAGTGGGGCATAGAGCCTGGGCGGGACGGCTGGGAGGAGAGATGGCAGCCGGGACGGCACGCTGACTGGAGGAATGCCAACCTCCCTCTACCAGGTAGGGATCCATGCCAACTCTGCCTCGATCTCTCTGTCTCTCTATGAAGCAGTGGCCGTCATGCTCGCTGACATTCAAACTTTGTTACCCGCAGTAAATATTCACCACTTTGTTTCCATCACTCTATCTGTCACCCCTCCAGCAGTGAATATGATATAGCATCATTGTCGTCAGTCACTGTGTGTGTGTGTGTGTGTGTGTGTCTTACTGTCCATATAGCCACAACCATGAACGAGTGAACGATCAGTCATGTAAACATTTATTTTTTTCAGATCAGCATATCATGTTAGATTTATGTGCCTCATTTATGATCACTCACATCGATGGTGTGATGAGAATTTGCAGAGTGAAACGTGGAGCTTTGTGACAAACCGTGCTTCAGATAAATCCCGTTAAGAGTTTGTTGGAGCATTAAGAGATGTGTTTGTAAAAACTAAATCTGCAGAATTCACTACAGTCCAAAAGGTCTTTCATATTTAAATATTTGACTTGATCACATTGTCTGATTATTGGTAATGGGCCATATTGTTTAACAGAAACATACTGTACATAGACACTGACTGTCAGTTAGTTAGAGAAGCCTACAAGATCATGTTTTGGTGTCTTGGTGTATTACATGATTCAGTGTTTATAATAAATACATTTATCAATATATTAGGATCAGGTGGTAAATCATGAAGAAGCCCGAATCCTCATATAAATTATATATTTAAATTTCCAGCATATTATTCTCTTTTTCATACTGAACCAGTGTGAAAATGTTCACGCGCTCTTTTTCCTGCCTTATTGTTTCTAGATATTAAAATATATTATATGCATGCAGTTTTTCCTCTCATGATGGATGCTGTATTGTTTGATCGGCTATATTGACGATTAAAATGAGCAACAGGAAGTTGTAGCTTCAGTTTTAGCCTGCTCGGTGTGGACATTCCCTGGACTGAGAAAGCAACTCATACACATCCTTGTAATCCTTCACTGGTATTTTTACAGTTATGACATTGATTATAAAGTACGCAGTGTATAATAATATAATACTGCATTTATTACATGCCAGCTGCAGGGGCCCACACTGCCAAATGATAGTGACAGACTGAGAATATCAGGTGTTTTAATTCTGCTTGTTAAACACGGTGCCAAACTGGGCCCTCAGCTACACAATCTAATGTTTAAATGTCAAAGTATGAGCCAAACACCTCCACACAACACACAGGTCAAAAAATATCAACTTAGAGTGGTCATGTGCCAGACACACACACACACACACACACACACACACACACACACCCACACACGCAGGACTGGCCTGCCAATAGCTACAAGCCTGTGGCCAGACGGCTAGTATGCAGGGGTCAGAAGCAGCCAAGTGGTGTCCATCGAGGGAAGCCCTGGCCAAACAACACCCCCAGGCTGGCTGGACTGGCTCCACATGACTAGTGTGTGTGTGTGTGTGAGCAGAGCAGGAAAGTGAATACTGATCCTGTCCTCTGTGGGTTTGCTTTACTGTTCACTGGCCAGAGTGGGTGATGAGGAGTCATAGCAGCGTTTGTTATTCTGGGAGCTCTGTATCTTCAGGATTGTTATTGATGTTTCTGGGTGTAATTAGTTATAGTTTTTATCTCCATGTTTTTTCTGTTCTTTTATAATTTCTATTGACTATATATAATTTATCTATTTTAGTTTGCTGTTTTAGTTTTGCAGTTAAATAATCTATTTCTTTCGAACTATTTCTACCTTCTGCTGTCTTATTTTATTTTATTTTTATTCATTATTTAATGTATTTATTTTTACAGTTATTTCTTGTGAGTGTCTCTCTGGAGTTTTTTTGGTTTAGTTTTTATTGTTTTAAATGATGTTTGCACTGATCACTATCTGAGGTCAAATCTGTCTTTACAATCTTTACACACCCGTCTATCATTACAGACCCTTGACCAGTTGGACCTTTATATATTTGAGCATGTGGTCAGTACTATTTGCTTTTTTTCTGACTACACTATATATATATTTACACACACACACACACACACACACACACACACACACACACACTGAAGGAAGTGTTGGCTCTGTCCTGCTTGGTACAGAGTCCTTGAGGGAAGATGGCTCTGCCTGCAGTTGGCACACTGGTTGTGCAGTGGACATCGTATCCTAGTTGCCTGTGCAAACAGTACAGGTGCCACCAAGCTAAACACACACATACACTCACACACATACACACACAGGCCCAGGATAGCCAAAGCAGAATATACCGCCAAGTCCACTTAGAGGACATGGGAGAATAAACACACACTTTGGCCAAATACAGCCACACACACACACACACGCATGGCCAAAACCAACTTCGACCACTCCGTGGCCAAAGGCATTTGCAGCACAGTCCTGCCCAGCAGGGAATCCCAGTGTTTGGCTCTCCATCTCTCTGGGAAAATCCATCAGAGAGGGAGGAGAGGAGAGAGGGAGGGAGGAGAGGAGGGAGGGGGAGGGGGGTTTGTGGTAAGAAAAGCTGGACAATCAAATATTACACAGTGTTTAACACTTCATTTTCAATCCCTGCCGATTCCATTCCCCGCCAGTGTTAATTGCCGCTGTGCTACCTGCCACCAGTGGTCCTTTATGAAATGACTTCTGAATTGAAGCATATGGACGAGGAGCCGCGACGGGAGCCGAGAACGACTTGAGGAAGGGTCCCATTAAATAAGAGCTGGCTAATTACTTTGTCCTCCCTTTTGTCCTGCGCTATCCAGGCTCTCGCCGCCGTTCATATATCTTACTGTAATGAGTAAAGCCAGGGCCTGGCACCTGCGCTCAGTAATTAAACATATAAATTCTCCCCACACAGAAATATGTGTACTCACTAGGATTGATTTATACGGCTCTCTAAATTGCACTGTTGAGCTTATTTTCATTGGCTGTATTTTTTTTATTTTCTTTTTCAGAGGGACTGTGAAGGGGAGAGTCGTTCATCAGCCTCGGTGCTGGGAAGCTCAATCCTTTAAAACACTTGTCGTCTCGGACTCAAGTTCTCTTCTTTCCATTGTTACTGTTGTTGTTGTTGGTGGAGGCTGGTTGGTGATGGGGGACTCCCAGGCATGCTTTTTGGACACCTTCGCAGCTAAGAACCCACATGAAAAATGTCCACATAAAAGCATGGTCAAGTAGGGATCCAAAGGAAATAGCTCTTTATGGTTCCTCCTGCTCGTATTGTACCTTCGGAAACACTGGATGGAAAAGGAGTTCTATTTAAAATTTTATCCCCTCGTTTTCACTTATCAGTAGTTCCACGATATAGATGAAGACGCATGTCTTTATAGATACTAACAAATCATTTTCCAATGTGTTTTATACCATGTGTAACCCTGTAGCTTATTCAAATACGATCAAATACGATCGCTCATGACCGAAGACTTGCTGTGCACAGATATTTCGAGAAGCAGGGGCTCAATTAAAGAAAGTCAATACAGTGTGGAACATTAAATCATTACGATCTCATTGTGACAACAGATAAAAACCTCGGGTTCGGGATTAGAACTGTTTGACCTGTTGAGAAGTTCAGATAGGAAATAATGGGTTCGTAAAATCTGGCCTCGATATTCAGAAAATCTACTTAAAATCTACTTAAAATCTACTTAACCCGTAAGGCAGATCGTTATGACGCTACAGTGTGACATGTAGGTAGTCTACTACAATGTGTGGATTACCGTTAAACCTACTGCTTATCAGCGAATTAGAAGTTATGTATGTTATGTGCTGGTGAAATATGTGACGTGTTCTGTATTGGTCTTTAGACATTATGTGAGAAAGTCTTTCCGAAGCAAGTATTTAACTTTGTCTTTGGAGAAGAAAAAGCAAAAATATAGGCCCGGATCTCAGGTCGGGAAACAGGCGGAGTGATTCGGGTCCGACGCAGGTATGGCTCTTAGTTTTAGGCGTGTAAACTGACGGGTATTATTGGCTGGTGAAGGACACTGTTTCGCTAATCAGGATCTACACTGTGTGATTTAGCAGATGCTTGCAGGTTGTTGAATCTGTCATTTAGTTTTCATCAGCTGATTAAAAAAAAAGTGTAATACATGTGGTCATAGTTTCATTAAGGTTAGTTTTTGCTGTGAACAGACATGATCACAGATTTTTTTTAAAAAGGGTCACTGGCTATACTACAACCCCCCACTCATCCCCCCCCCCCCTTTTTTTTGTCAAATATTCATATGCAGACTGTGAAGCGGTGTATGAAACCACATGAGCCTCAATCTCTTCCATGGCTGATGGAATTCCCTATTAGCCGACTGGAGAACGTTTCCCAGCTGGGAGTCTCAGTCTGAATGTGCTGTGTTAAAACCTAATGAATGTCATAATTAACTGGATATACTTTACATTTAGAATGCGATCCACTGTTATAATACTGTCTACCTTTTAACCCCTTACTCACCCCGCTCCCCTCTGTCTTAATCTCTCTTGTGCTCTCTCATTATTCATTTCCTAAGAC
Organism: Pampus argenteus; assembly: GCA_036937835.1. Classification (NCBI taxonomy): domain Eukaryota; kingdom Metazoa; phylum Chordata; class Actinopteri; order Scombriformes; family Stromateidae; genus Pampus; species Pampus argenteus. The sequence goes on along the minus strand of CM072871.1, from coordinate 19,544,620 downwards.
ATTTCTTTATTTGGTTTACATTATTTTTTCTCAGTTTTTGTTCAATTTCTTTTCTTCTTCTTCTTCTTCCTTTTTTTTCCTTTTTGGTTTTAGTCGAGGCCTGCAGCTTTCACAGCATTCCTGACACTTTTGTTAATAAATCATTGGGAAGTTAATGAAAGCGGCATTCAGGCATATCCAAAATGATTGTGTTCTTTGTCATGCTAATAAAGTGAGAGATGTTCGTCCAATGGGTGAATGCCTGCACATTACCAGCAACTTCTGATTATGTGTGTGCCTGTTGCACCTCCTTCTCTCTCTCTCGCTCTCTCTCTCTCTCACCCTATCCCTGTTTTTCCTTCACCCTCTCCTTCTCTGAGACGAATGTTTTAGCATATTTATCTCATAGGTTATCAGCATGAATCCAATAGGTTCCACCAGCAGACATTTGTGTCGCTCCAAATTGCTTGGAGGGAAATAAAAGGAGATGGTCGCCTTGACTTGTTGTTGACCTCTACTTTTTCCCCCTCTTTGTCCCCCCTGCCCCCCCCCCTCTTCATTCTCCATTTACCAGCTTTGTGTGTGGGTCTCACGTAGAGGAGAACAGAACGTAATTTACCTCAAAACTTAGAAATGAATCAGAAGTTGGCAGCTTCTGCCAGCGTTTTGATAGGCAGTGACAAGTAGGAGGTGGCCGAGTTCACCGTCTGCCCAGAATATATATATATATATATATATATATATATATGTGTGTCATATATATATATATGACACAGATTATCTTCTTTTCTCTGATATTACACTTCCAGAATAACATGCATGACACACATTTCACAGTAACAATATGAGCAGCATGATAATATGATTGGTAATCACTTCAGAACTACACAATTGTCTTGGTTTTATTTACTGTCAAAACTTATTGAAATGTGTGATGTTTGGTGTGTTGAATACTGTAGAAAGACAAACTTTATGGTGGACACACAACAGAGACATCTAGTGCAATAACTTACTATGGCTGTCACCATTGCCTTGTGCAATATACTATAGTGTACAGACTGTAGAATTGCTGTATATTTACAGTACAGTAGTTTGCTATTGCGTTCTCGGCACAAAATAACTAAATTTAAATTCGGTAACAAATGAAGCTGAAGTTTATCAGAGCATCACAACAGTCTACATGTTGACCGAATGACTGAATTCTAATTATTGTTGCATTTTGAAATGAAATAATCATCAAAGTGATGCTGACAATCATCAACTAATTGTTAATCAAATTCATTTCATCAAGATCATACAAAGAGCAGCAGAGAACAAAATGTGCAATGCAGAACAAGTTGAAAACTTTAAATTTATAATATGCTGTAAATATCCGTAAATATCAAGTCAAGTCTATGGTTACATTTACACCATGTAATTATGACACATGACCCACAAAACTGTTACAAATCCCTGTTTAAAAAAAAAAGAAGGTTTTATGGTGTGACAGTGTTGTGTTTAAGGTCTGGTTAGGGCTGCGGACTATTATTATTGCTGATAGATGGTGTCAACATAACTACAGGTTATAATTGCAGGTTGAATTTTTTAGACTGTTTAGACATATGGGGGATGATACAAAAATATCATCCCCACAAGATAAGATTATAAAGTACTACAGTAAGGTACAGTAATAGAATATTGCGTAATACATACTCAATGCATTCTGACAGCAAATGAAAAGAAATGCACACTGTGATGATGATAAAGTCATTAGTAATGATGCTTCAGTCCTACCTGGGTAAAGCCGTTACATCATTGCTATTCATCCGATCTCAAATCACCACTGCACGCTGCTGAGAATAGCTTTATAACGACCATTTTCAAAACATCATAAATGACTTAACGTGCGATGGCGAACATATACCGTCGTGGTGCTCTTGACGCCTGACTCAACAGCTAAAGATAAAAGCAGTTTTCATTTTGCATGCATGTTTCCCCGTCAGCCTTTGACATCAGTTGCATTGTTTTTCAGTTCAGTTATCCTATAAATCACTATGAATCAATGCAAACGATTAAAGAAAGTCTGAAAAAAAAATATATATATTTTGTTACATTTATAGAATTTCTTAGGTGCGTGAGATGTGTGAACCAAAAATCTGGAATATATATATCATGTTGTGTTGTAAAATAGAATTCTGCTGAGTCACTGGCAGAAATTGCAACCTTTAAAAACAAAATTCAGAGGCTCAAACTGAGACTAATGTAAACGTATTACTGTTAATCTCCACCTACATACTATATATCCTGTATGCCTGCAGCTCCACGTACATTAGTTCTTTTTTCTTTTCTTTTTTTTCCCCTTTCATAAAGCCTGAATATAAAAAAAGGGAATGGAATATTTGATGGGGATGGGCTCCCATAATCAAGCTGAAATCTCCATCATTATCCTGTATCAGCCGATCCCTCTTTAAAAAGCACAGGGAGTTACTGGTGTTTTACATGAATTTTGGGGCTCGGCGGTGCTACTGGGAGTGGAATACATTTGTCAGGTCGCTCCGCTCGAGCCTCTTTTACAAATGCACTGCATGCAGTCTCTCTCTTTCACACACGCACACACACAACACCTTTAGTAATGGCAAAATCGCAAATGAAGGGGGGTGAGCTGAGTAAGTGAGTCTGTGTGTGTGTTTGAGAAATGCATTTAGAATTACAGATGCATACAATAACGTGACGGCAAGTCGTTTTTAGGCCCCGGTTTCTAGGAAAAAACATATTTAGCAATATTTGTTTCTTGCAGGAATCACTCATCTCTATTTTACGATGTCACCTCTGTCTCCTTCCACCGAGAATTTGACAGCGACGTTAAAAAGACATAAAAACATAATGCGTTTAAGTTTCACGTTTGGTCTGTCACAAGGTATCCCTGAAAAAAAAAATCAAAAGATGTCTTTCTGTTGGTCTTATAAGTAGATGCACAACTGTTTGACAGATTTAGTTGCTATGCTGGCAAATATGTGCTCAAATTAGTCTGGAAATTTAACTCAGATAGTAGCAGATGTGTGTCACATGAAAGAAGTGGGACAGACTGAGCTGCAGTGTGAACAAAGCAGGCCGGACTTCGTTATAGCCATGTTGTCTGGGATGTGTGCGGACATGAAGGTGTGTTTGTGTGTAAATGTGGACATGCTAGCTAAGGGGGACATCTGTTTGCCTGGAGGAGGGGGCTGATTCTCCTAGTGTGTTTGTGTGTGTGTTTGTGTGTGTGTAGGTAGGGGGGAGGGAGCCCAAATGTTAGCGCTGGCAGATTCTTTCTGGAGTCCATGTTGGAGCAGGTAACTGCAGGCGATGGCAGGGGGCTCAAAGGCAACAACAACACTTCACTTAGGCCTAATTAGGGAGGTTCTGGGGTCAGAGTCTGAGCAATATGTTGCACATATGCCTCTGTGCTTTCACAGAGTGGATTATGGGATACGTGACTTGGGAGAAACACTGAAGTGATGAAACTCTGCAAAAAAGGAACAGATGCAAACTATAATGGAAAATAATCCATGTCAAATTGTGTAAATAAAAGACATTTGCTAATATCATACAAATAAATTAAATAGTCTAAAAAAAAAGAAAGAAAACGATTGGGTTGAGTCCCTACAACGGATGCAGCAAGTTAACAGTAAACCCGAAAAACATTTCTGCAATCAAGTGTTGTCATTTCAATGCAGTCACCCGCCTGCTACCTTTGACATACTACCATTCAAATTCTTGACAACAGACCTTTTCTTTCTTTTCAGACTTCTTTTCATTAGATGTCAAAAGAATCATATACAGACGTTCTAAAATATTAATCATTTTATAAATCCTGCCGCAAAATCATACTCGACTTGACAAAAATTGTGTGCTTTGTCTGCAGCGCTGTTAAACCAGACTGTATTAGAATGTACTGTACGGGTGTTTGCAATATGGTATATAGTACAGACATAATACAGACACGAAAGAAATCCAACTCTTGATTTTACAAGCTGTAGAACAAAACAAAAACAAAAAAAACCCTGAAAACACTGAAATATACAATAAAAAAGACAAACATCAAACAGAAGTCATGTGAGCTTGAATGTAGTGCGCTTATCCTCGGGCACAATTTCCTGTGATCACCTTGGGCCACACTCTCAAAGTTGCGTGTCTTGGCGTGCCAAGTACCCTCCTCCCTTTCCCATTCACTCCCCCAAAGCCTTGACTTGACCACCGTCTGGACCACCTCGCTACCCCGAGGAGGTGAGGTCAGGGTGCTGAGATGGAGGTTGGGGCTGCCCCTGAGCGCTGAGATTCAGGCCAGTTTTCTTCAACTCTCCCTGCACTGCTTTAAGGTTTGAGCTGTAGTTTGGGGTTGGGGGAGGGCACTGCATACCTCCAAAGGCATTTAAAAAATCTTTCTCCCTCCACGAGACACCTCTGTAGTCAGATGTTAGGGCAGGAAATGCAGTAGCCGGCCAACATTTAGCATCCTGCTGCTTAGCAGGAGGCACTAGAAGGTCCTCGCAAGTTCCAGCAACTGACTACAAAAGAGGCAGACATCGCCCCCAACCGCTCATAAGAGGTCAGCTCCCAGGCTACAGCATGGGAAGGTGAAGCTGAGCTCATCCTGGACTCTGCATCAGGCTAAAACATCCACAGGCGCCAGTGTGGCCGGGATGAAAGGCAGTTGGAGGGGAACGAACTGTACCGTACTCGGCAGTATTGATGTCGGAGAAAATGAACTGACTCCTCCATCGATCCGCGGAGGGAAAATGTAGAAATAGAAACGGTAAATCTGGCTCTCTTGACTAACAGCTTAACGGTGGCCATCTTTTTTTCCTCTCGCTCTCTTATACTTTGCTCTCTTTTTGTTGCCTTCTATGTAAACCCGGCCAATATCCCTGCATTGATGTTTTCTAGAGGGCAGTAAAGCATTTGAAGGCTATATTGGCTTGTTTTGTTCTCCTCTAGATGAGGGGTGCTGTGTTTTCATGATCAATAGAGCGGGCCTGAGTTACTGTTGAAGTTATTGTTATTAGAGACAGCAGAGCAGTCACACAGGTCTGCCATGTGTAGCTGTCACTACCGCCATCACACATCCCGAGAAAGATTTCTGCGCAGCCCAGCAGCAGTGCCTATGCAAACATATGGTGAGATGAAATATTTCAGACATGCTTGATGCTTCCATATGTTTATTATTGTGTCTCAGTTATGTGATGGTAAATAAAAAAAAAAAAGCGGAAAAACTGCGACCTCCATTTTGATGATCATCATGAGGGAAACAGTCTCCATATCGAACAAATGTTAATTATATTTTCAGAGGAGCTTTACACTATGATTTTGTTCTCAAGAGATCCTCCGCTTTTCGTAACGATGAAGCATACCGTGGATTTACCTCATGAACACTTCTGTCAGCAAGAAAAAATGAACTTTGAAGGAGTTTAAATAGCATCACCCTTCACCGCTGCTCTCCTTCGACACATAGATTATGAGGTTAAAAAGCTTCAATTTTAAAGTTCAGACCTAAGCAAAATGGAGCTGAAAGAGCCGGGACAGTCAGTGGTGCATTGAGTAAGTTCTTGTCCCGTATATTACAAAATAACCATAACATACTGTATCTGCAGAGGTTCAATCTGTAGAGGAGGGTTCCCGATCAATACCAATTACTGGCCGAGGTGCTGAGATTTCTGCACCTCACAAGTCACATTGTACTTTGTTTCTCAATAAAAACAAGTCAGCAAGTAAAAAGAGTCGTCCCGCCGAACACATGCACACAATCAAATTATTTGCATTTTCAACTGCTTAGTGGCGGAGCGCAGTCCTACACAAGCGACCGCAACACCATATTTTAAACTAAAAACCCTAAAAACACAGAAGACAAAGCAGCTATCACATTTCTGTCAATTTGTTTTTTTCTCAGTCAGTATTTGCTCCCGACAGTGGCGCTCAAAAGAATACGATACATTGTGGTTTAACAAGCGGCCATTTGACAGTTAGCCGCTAGCTTAATGTTAGTGAGTGCATGAAGTCTCACCTGCTCCAATGAGGTTGACATTTTTTCGGTAATCCTTTGGGACACAGGACTCCTGTGTGATTCTTACGGTATCTGAGTCGATTTCCTGGGACAGGACAGGCAGCATAATAACAGTAGGTCTTTTTGTATTGCCCCTGGATGATCAAATAAGTAGTAAGGTGGTTTCATGCCTCTCTCATCCTGTCTGCTGTAGACACAGGAATGGGACGGGACAGGAGTCATTCTTTCGGGAATGAAGACGGGACAGGAGTGTTTTTGTGGGAGGTCAGGAACTAGGCGACACTACAAGTATATACAAAACTTTACCCATTAAAAAAAAGAAAGAAATCTATATCATGAACACTACATTTTGCCAAAAACACCCAGCATGCACTACTTGTAAAGGGAGAAAGTAAGATGTACCACATTCTGCTGGTAACCAATAGAGGTTGATACAAATCCTCCTATTGAGAGCTTAAATATAACTGCCATTGGGATGGTTTTAAATTGCTTTTATAGAAACAGAAACATGTCGTTGGGTGTCGTTGCATCTTTAAAGGTGCATGATGGTTTTAAAAGCATTTGTTCTGACTATAAGATAAACAGTTTGTTTATTTCACTCCATGCTGGTGAAGAGATTTACCAGGAGTTCTTAATATGTGTGTGTGGGAATATCAACACATCTATCATTCTAATCCACTCCTGCATATTTACTCAGTGATGTTCTAAAAGCACGTGTGGACGTGCCTGTGGTGACCTCCTTCATCAAGTATGAGAAGGAGAAAGAGACACAACAACTAAACAAAAACAATCTACCGAGATTTGATTGACAGGACCCCTGGGGCCTGCACCCATGGGAGCAGGCCTAATTGATGAACAGGGTGCAAAGTCATTGCTTTCAGTGATCAACATACATAATAATAATCAAATGTAATTAGACATTATTAGTTATGCATACTATTTCAATCTTAATGACTTATGAGTATTACTTTTATAGATGTCTTTATTCATTTTAGCATTTAGCTGAGTTGTAGCGTCTGGGTCATAATGTAATATGTACATCTATATGATATAATTGATATATATCTTTATGTTTTAATCAGTGCCATACATCGTATTAGATTGAGTGTCTTCCAGATTATTATATAAAATATTACAGTAGGAGTCAGTAATGCCCTATAGTCTTCATAAGTTGACTTTACTGTGTAGGACTGTAACATTGGTTAGTTCCAGAGTACACTGCTGCAACAATGGTCTCCCTTCAAATATAAAATGTCGAGTCAGCTGCGACCTTCCATGTAAAATTAAGGTCATGATGATCATGTTTAGATGTTATCAACTGTAGTCAATTAACGCTGAATTTATGACTTAGCTACAAAATGAAACTGACGGCAGCTTTCTAGTAAATGTGCATTTGGCTGAAGGTGGATGACGCTCGTGCATCGTGGTGTTTAAAAAGTTACGGACGGAGTGACGTAGCGTTAGCTAACGATACATGTTATTCTTCAGCTCAGTACTGACCAACAGCTAATGCTAGCAGATAGTCAACCATCATCAGAATCACCAGTTACCATTAAACTGAAGCACATTGCATCGTTATTTTAACGTCAAGAGCAGGTTATACTGTCAGTATGAATCTATAACGTTAGCTTGTGTTGGCTACCATTACTTTCCTTAAACACCAGTCATTTAATATGATACCTGACGTTTTTTAGCTTTCTACAACTGAATACATTGCCATTATTAGTTTAATGGTGATATCCTTTTAGAATAATTCTTAAGTAGTTATGTCCGAAGCTATTATTAGACAGCAAATCACTAAACGTGAGCAAACTAGTTTTCTAAATATAAATGAACTTTGAAGTTGTTTGAAGTCGAATGCCAAAAATGTTTCTCAGAATTATGCTCCCGTTGAAAGGAGTGTACTTTCTTGATCACCTTATCTTTCAACAATATGATTGCACCATATGTTGTTTCTTTATTGGAAATGGTATCAATATATATGTATTTATTATTGTGCATACAGTATATCACCATATATGTCTCCCAAACAGTCCAGACAGTTAACTTTTAATGAACAGATTTTAAACAATATGAGCTTTCAAAATCTTTTTTTTTTTTTTGCATATACCGGTATACTGTTTTTTAAATAAATATATTAAAATAGAAAACCTTAATTGATGAGTTTTGCTCTTCTGCGGTGAGCTAAAAACACAAGTTTGTACACAGATTAAGCTCTTTTTTTTATCCCACTCCACCGTGTTGGTTTTGGAAGAAAAATAGCAGAATCTCATATTTTTTCTTCTCCGCTACAGCAGGCTCTAAGCAGAGTCTGAGCGCCCTTAGCGTTTTCATCGCGCACATCCTGCTTTTAATTATGGGACATATTGAGCAGCGTGTCCAATGCACAATGGCTCCGCTGGAATATTCATGTCCAAAGTTGGAGGAAAGTGGAAAGGGGAGGGAAGTGAGATGTAATTGTAATTAGTGAAGGACCTGGTGCTGCCAATTCTCAAAGGAGCATCTGAGTCACCTGCTGTGCAAGCGTGTGTGTGTGTGTGCGTGCATCTGTCCTCCTGGCTTAGCGTACCTGGACACACCAGGGAGTGTGAGGAGCTCTCTTGGCTTAACTAGGAGATGTACCTGTCTGTCTCCTCGCTCCGGGCTGAAGTGGCTAGTTAGCATATGCGCTGCCATGCGTGCGTGGTTATCCTATGCGTGTGTGTGAGTGCACGTGCGCAGGCCTCATCTCAAGTCTCACCGGAGACTTGTTGTCTAAGATTAATGAAGGTCACCGGAATCCTCCAAAGTATTCCGATAATTAAGGCTTTGTTTATCAAAAACAAGTTATATTAAGAGCAAAAAGATTCATGGTAATTATTCATAATCTTAACAATTCAAGTGTAGCCACCTCATTTGTGCCTTTAATTCTTCTTGTTAATGTTTTGCATAAATCTGCATAATTACTTGAGATGCCTGTTGTATTTTTGACAGCTACTCAGTTCGTGTGCACTAAAGGGTATCGAATGCGCCGCGCGCTGCATACTTAAAAAGCGCCTGTATGGCTGGAGCCGCAAAGTATATTTCAGCCATCAAGCCGGCTGCGTGGGCCAGTAATGCACGGAGAGAATGGGTTGTTTTCTATCAAACGCACTAAATGAATGCTTCTACTTCCTGGTTGTGAAAATGAGGGCTTTTATGAGCGAGGCGTCCACCGAATCACGCCGCAAAATGAGAGCATCGACGAATAAATCCTCGCTCTAAACAAGCGAGTTGCAAACAGGAGATGTTGTGAGTTTGCTTTCATTTTGGAGATCAAGTCCCCTCCATAGTATACACTCATGACATAATTCAATGTGTGTGTGTGTGTGTGTGTGAGAGTATGTGTATAGCTTGACATGTCTGAGCCGTCCCATGCATAATCGCTGCATAGCTCTGATGCAGTAATCACATGTAAATGACCACTGCATGGAAACGTTTACATAATCTTGTAATGACCTCTTGTAACACACTGCCTGTGATATTGGCCCTAATAGATTGTTCTTGTTGTATTTTTTTTCTAACGCAACTTTTTTTTTTTTTTTTTTTCTGGAATTACATGAAGAGTGAGGCTGGCCTATTAGCACCATGACATGAGTGATTTAATTTACCCTCAGTCTCTCTCTCTCTCCCTCTCTGTTACTCTGTCTCTCCTCTAATTTAGCATGCGACTGCCGTGGACAGTAATGCCTGTGTGATTGGGCTGCGCTGGGTGATGATTTTAATAAACACACACACACTGAGGGGGCCACAGGTCAACAGTGTTTGGATTCATCAGCCGCACAGGTAGGATAGAGCTGTGAATGATTCAAGAGCATGTTACACACACACACACACACACACACACTCAGATACAGTAAATGCACACACTCTTTCACCAGATTCGCTCTAACAAGCGGTCAACATGCCCTGTGAAGAAAACATTGACATTTAGCTCCTTGTTTTTTCTGCTCTGTTCTTTTCTCCACTTGTTCCGCTGATGTTTGTGTGTTTGTGCATTCGCATGTTAAGTGTACACTAAAGCATCTGTGTCACACCGCTGTCCACTGCGTCACACTTCTCTGCATACCCAGCTCTCCATGCAGGCCTTGTGCTCCCGCTCAGAGAAACATGTGGCTCTGATGTTAATTGAAATTTGTCTAATGAAGTAAAAGTTAAGAAAGAGAGAGACTCGCAGGAGGAGATAGTGAGACAAAGAGAGGGCGAGGAAGAGGAGACGTAAAAAAAAAAAAAAAGGAAAAAAGAAAGCTTCAACTTTCTTTAATTATGTTTACCCAACAGGCTTTGCTTCCTCATTTAAATAGCATAAACATCTGGCCGTGGCGCGCCACTAGCATGGCGGCAGTAGTCAAGCAAATCTTGTGGAAAATAATGAAATTAGATCCCTGGTGCTGTGACAGTGGAAGGGCAGAAGACATCCGCTCCATGTTAATAAAATTGCCATGAATGAGTGAATACAATTAGGAAATTGTCAGTGGCGGCAGTGAACTTTTGTAACTCACCGATGTTTGCATCATTCGATTAAAGCAGCAATTTAGACTTGTTTATTTGCGGCTGTTGTGGCTTTTATTAATTGTGACCCGGCAGTGATTGGCCTGCGATTAAACCAGTCACATATGATGTGGCTGAGGGTGAGGGATGGATTGGTGGGCAGGCTGATGGAAGACATTTTTTATTGTTGTTTATCAGTGTGTGTGTGTGTGTGTGTCTAGGAGAACAGCATTCGTTTGTGTGCATAGTCAATGCGTGGGTGTTTGTATGAGTATACAAAATATTCATCTTTTGAGATGTAGCAGCCAGGATCATGGATTCTAATTCTGGGTTTTTTTTTTTTTTTTTTACTAAACACATTCTGTTGATTTGTTTAGGGATCCACCTTAAATGTATGTTTGAACATAAAAAGGCTAGTCACAGCCGTTGTCATGGGTTTCCACTGTTCTCCTGAAAGTAAAGTTCAGCTCTGCTGGTACTAAACCCTAAAGGAACTGATGTATATTGTGGTACATTTTCTACAACTCAACTGTTAGAGGTTAAAAAAAGCCAAATGGAAATGTCTGCTTTTGGTTAATCCAGTGAATTAAAGGCCTGATAAATCAAGGTACTTTCTCAAGTTGAAGCACACACACACACACACACACACACACACACACACACATTTTGTAAATTCATTATTACAACAAAGCAATGGTCAAAGACAAATTAACAGATATAAACAATGTTAAAAAAAAACAACCTCTGAAGTGTTGACGGATTTCTATCGTCTAATGGTGTATATTGTCATATTGCCCGAACATAGTTCCAATTTTCAGGGTTCACCAACAGTGCAGAGCAGAGACAAGTACAGCAAAACACGACATCTGGCACACATGGAGATACGACACACATCCAAACAGTGCGAGGAAAAGAATTTAAAACATGAAACCACAACATAGAAAAAGAAAAGGATCACAGTGTATACAACAAACTGAAAAGCTACAAAGCGATTCAACGTGCTGACCGGCTTGTGTCTGGTATTCTTGATGCGTAAACTTGTATATCATGTTCACATAAACACGAAAGAAAATATTAACAATGTCGGTGCCACAATCACTTTACTCTGGCACATAAAAATGATGAGGTCGGTCCCATTGTCGCCTTTTTTAATATTTATCCAAACTGTTGTAACCTGAAACCTAAACTCTGGTTTGTAAACTGCAGTCTAACAAAGAGATGGACTTTATACTAAAGCCTGACGAGGTTTTAAATTATGAGAAGCCACATGTTGTGGCTGGTTAAGTTCCTACAGTAGAAAAATGACAACGGTACATATTGCACTGTGATCCCAATGTGCTAAAGCTTAAAATCAATTACGACAAAGACAACTCACGCTGAAAGGATCAACGGAAGGTTCATCTGAAGCGTTCAAGCAAAATGACAAACATGTTCAGCTTTTCAGACGTCTTTTATATCGTTTAAACATCTTTAGCTCTGGAAAAATGTGACATTTCATCGACTAAACGAGAATCAATTCAAGAATTCAAAGACGAATTCATAATAAAAAAAATAATTGTTTAGACAATCCACAATCTGAATAACAAAAGAATCTGAATGTTACAACTCGGATTAGAAACAAGCAGTTGATCTGCTTCGGACACATGTGACAGCTCACCCAGCTCCCAGATTCATTGAGTTGTAAAAAAAAATACTAATTTACTACATATCTATACAGACTGAGAATAAATCCCGTCAAATGCTCTCAGACTTTATCGTCTCCACTCCTCAGGTCTGTCGTTCACCATTCCCCTTTTGCAAATTTGAAGTAGCGCGTCCCTACCCTCCTTCCTCTGTGCTTTCTAGAGAGAGAGGACTGTGTTTACTTTACAGCCTCACGCAGGCGAAGGAAGGGATTACATTTGTGGAAATGAGTTGTCATTTCAGGAGGTAATAATGGATTTGGACCTGAGAGCTCAACAAACACAACACGGTGAGAGCAGAGAGGATGAAACATAAGAGCCCAGGTAGAGAACGTGTGTGTACATTGTGGATTTGTGCGCACACAGGAAGGATGAGACTACACACACACACACACACACACACACAGACAGAAAAGCACACATAGTCACTATTTGGCTGGACATCTGTATAAATGAGAGAGTAGTGATGGATTCTGCTGAGTTGCCTGGTTGGGGGGTGGATATCCTGCCACAAGGTTTCTCCAATCTTCAAAGCTCCAGTCCGGTTGGAAGTAATGGTTTCCATCCGTGTTGCCAGATTGGGTTTGTCCTGTCATCATCACTGTATTTACTGACAACCGTGTTTTATCTTTTGTCTTGGCCGCCCTCAGAATTGCCTCTGTAGAATTTTACACTGACCTGAAATGTCTTCTTGGCTGATGTTGTGGAAGTTCCATTCCCGACTGCCAAAGGAAACAGGCCCTCTTGGTTTTACCGCCAACCCCCCACCCCCCCCACCCCCCATCTCTAACCGTGACCTTTGGACTTCACGGTAGTACGTCAGTCACATTAAGTCCATCCCACATCCCATATGCAGCCTTGCATAATGTCTGCTATGATATGTTTAAAACTGCTGATGGTGTGCCCTAAGCACAAATGGATGCATAAGTAATTCTTTACATTGACCTAGAACGTCTTAGGACTGCATCATCATCACTGAGTGTTTCAGAGACTCACATGCTCATAACTCAAGTTGGACTTGAGACGAGCTGAGGTGTCAATATGTCACCTAAGTGGATCCAAGAGGACTTGGTATCAACACTCAACTTCACAGGAGAAAAATGTATTTTTAGACGCAAGACGGAGCGTGTGAACTGTGAAATGCAGATCAAAATGAAACTTTCTGCTTCTCTATTTCACCCTGAATGTTTGTCAAAAACTCTGCGATCAGTGTCCTCTTTCTGTCTGGATCAATCCCACTTTGGGTCTGACTCTCGTCGGGTTTCATTAGGAAAGTGTCGTTGGGTTTGGTTCTCCATGGGTCTGTTTCAAATTGGAAGATGAAGACCTCTAGTCTAAAAAGAATCCTAGATAACATGGTGGGAACCTTTATACAGATATTATGTTCATATCACTACCTAACCTATGTTCCTTTAGTACATTGGTTGTAAGCGCTTTTAGAAATGAACGCCATGATTCTGGAAGATTACGCGGGGTTCAGCAACAGAAAGTCTGCTATTTGCCACTTTCCAGTCATGATCTCAACATTAACAATATAGTACCCTTCATAACGTGACGAAAGAAGATCCCTTTGATTCAGCTTTCATCTACCTGCTAGTGGATGTACTTTTTTTAATCCTCCAAATACATACAAAGTATGTGAATAAATCATCTGTGTGAATGTATTGTTAAAAGGCACGAAGGGTTTTACAATTGAAAATAAATAATAAAAACTATACATTAGAATGTAACTCAGCTATCATCAAGTCCATGTATCATGCTTTTATTAAAAGGGAAAAAAAAACACACACACACACCTTTGAAAAGGTCTACAGGTCATATCTATCACTAGAGCTCCCAGGCAGGTTTTTATTACAGGCTTTGCATGTACGTCGTACTAAATGATGGAACCATATGCTTGAGCTATTGTGAATGTATGTGCCTTGATGTGTGTAAAATGATCATTCCAGGGCATGGCAGCAGAGGTGAGGGGCAGAGGGCTTTGGTTATAATATGACTGGCTTAGTTAAATAGGCGTCACATACTAACATAAGACATTTGTCACATGTCGCTGTGAAATTACAGGTCATTTTGCTATTGGAGGATACATAAGGTAAGAAAAGCTACAGGACTTATAGTTCCTGCACATTTCACAGCAAATATCATTAGCCTGATTCTCTTATATGGTGATTTTCAATAGGTTAGGTGATACATGTGCATTTGTGTATGTGCATAACAACGGGTGCGCATGTGTGTGTGTGTGCATTTGCATCTGTGTGGAGAACGAATTTGTGTACAAGTATCTACTTGTGCATTTTTGTGTGTTTGCATGCTCACACGTTTATCTGTGTGTGTGTGTGTGTGTCGTGAGACAGATGGGTAATAGCCCCTGTGCTGAAAGCGGGGCCCTGTGTAACGCGCAGCCCTGATTGCAGACCTGATTACCTGCCATATGCTAGCTGAAGGGTTGAGGGCCGGACCAAATGAGAACAGTATGCAAACGTTAAAGCAGCGTTTTTATAGCGCAGTCATTATGCCCCCGCTCTGGTAAAGGAAAACGAGCGTGGCAGGGAGGGAAAATAATGAAGTCGTAAAAAAACGGACGGGTCACGGTGCGTGGTCGCACGCCGCTGCCACCTCTCTGCTGTAATCCCATTGGCTGGAGGGGAATGGTCGCCTGCTAAGACGACAGTAAAGCATCGGATAGACCACAGGGTGGCCCTGTTCCATCGGAAAGCCTTGCAGAGAGAAGGCAAGATGGCAGCTGAGGATCAAACTGTATTGCTTTGTGGATTCACCACCTTTGGTTGGTGAATGAGTTCGAAAAAACAAGCTTGTACACACGTGTGTGTGTGTGTGATGTGATTATGTTCCTATTAGCCTTTGTATTCTCCATTATGCATGCAGCGTACGGGGCTAAACTGACCTTGTAAGATGATCATTGACTCTTCTTGGAAAACACTTGTTATCCCAGGATTAACACACACACCAATTACTACCTGCTCGCCACATGAGCTCAGGAAATAAAACATTTCCTATCTGTGTCTCTTACAGCCCTCTGTGTACACACAAGAAGCAGGGGGACACGCAAGAAGCAGATTCCTTTTTTTTTTAGAATATGTACCTTTATTTGTTTTAGGATTATGAATGCAGAGATCTGAATTGTCTGGATCACTAACCAGGCCGTACATAGCCTACTAATGATAAAACATTATGACATGTTTTAAAAATCATGTTGTATGTGTCATCTTCCCAAAGGTTGTGGACATGATATATCAATTTAGGGAGAAAAAAAAAAACCAAAAAAACAAGTAGTTGTTTATTTCCTCAAGGAAGGATTTGGAGCTGAAGTCAGCATTGAGTTTTTCAAATATTTAACCAAGATCATGATCTTTCTCAAACGTTGCATTATTTGCCCGGAGGAGGAAAAATAAAAAACACAGAGACTGAGATCAACATTTTGTGCTGGAAGTGTGCAGAGTGGTTTGGTATGTTTCTTGTTATTATGTTGATAAAAACTGTAAGGCCCATAAAACATATTAGCCAATTCAAATTAGTATCATATATATATATATAATCCAACAGCTACTGCCCCTATATAGGCCTTTATTGGCCTTGACTCTTACTGGAAATCATCCTGTAAACTCAGATGAAGAAAGAATATTTCAATTGATATTTATAAGATAGAAAGTAGCTGGTGTAATAAATAATAATAATTAAACAATTTGCATTCTTTCCCAGAGTAATATGTGAAGAATGGTCTAATGTAGTCATGTTAAATACAGAGCTGAAATGGACGTGGTTAGCCTAGCTTAGCATAAGGACTCATGACGACAAGCCGAACTCACTCAACACCTTGTATCTAGTGTATAGTGTATTTCAGCTGTAATTATATTTGGCATCATTTAGTAACTGCATGTGCTTCCCCTAAAATCACTAACTGCTGTTGTAATTTTTTGTTTCCCAAAATTATGAACTCTTCCTTTAAAATTAGATTGAAATCATTTTTATTTTTAAATATCATTTTTCACTGCGATCTGTCTATTCTGTTTGATGTGGTTAAATGAGCAGATTTATATACTAGTTATGCTCTAATCTGTCTGTTAAAGGAATACTAAGCTCCATAATTAACCAGCATTGATATCCTATGTTGTTCCTGGAGCATCCATGTCAGTTGTGTGAAGAGTCCTAGTCCCACCTCACTACAAACCTGTTAGCAGTGTGTGTAAGGAATGACTCTTGTTGCCAGGGGCTCCACATCACTTTTTTTTTTTTTTTTTCATTTCCATCCATCAGGAGAAAAGGGGAACTTGTGCATAATCCTGAAGCCCATTGTGGCCTACTTAGTGGGAAGGGAACATGCCTTTCCAACTGGTCGTGCCTTTGTATGTGGGTCAGCTTCATTCAAATTCTCTTTCATTCCAGCTCTTCTTCCGACACTGTGGCCCATCATTAGCTGTAATATAGGTCACCCCAGGCTTTGTGAGGCTCCAGCCCCATTTGCATTCTTGATTCAGATGTAGCAGTCATAGAGCGACTGTAGGTAAGGAGGTGGGAAGCTTGGGTGGGGTGGGGTGGGGGGGAGTCATCAGAAGTAAAGGCAAAGCTTTTATCACTTTTGATGAAAGGATGGGGTCAGTCTGGATACATGCTTAAAAGGATCAGGGTGTTTTCCCAGTGGTGGGAAGATGAAACTTCTATAGATGCAGGTTGAAATCTACAGTCTCAGTCCTGTCTCTTCTTTTCTGCATGAAAAAAAGAAATAAGAAAAGAGAGACGAGGAACTTATTTTATCCCCTTTAACATTCACTGTTCAACTAACTAATAGATTACATTTGTCAGACTTGTTACCACCACTTCCTCTTAGAGTCATAATTCAAATTGAAACACACAGAAATAATACAACCTTGCTACAACCAGCAGACTTTACACTTTCAGGATCAACACAAGGCAACAATAGTTCCTTAGTTCCTTAGTTTTTAATTGAAGGATGTGACTTATGTGTGCTTACCCCACACTGTATTCATAGGATAAAAAAGATCTTCTGTGGAAACTAAATGGAGTTATGACAATGACCAAAGTACAAATAAAGCTATTCTGGTGTTCGGTATTCTGCTACATGGTGGGATTAAAAAGCGAGACTGACAGAGGTCAAGTAATGGCTGTTATTTGCACGACTTAAATACCTTTATTTTTATTTGTTCTGTAACAGCAACGTCATAAACAAACATGGAAATGTCACCTTTGTGTTCCACCTGTTACCCCAGTGTTGCCTTTCAGGTCCAGTTTTCTTCAACCATCCTCCAGTCAGTGGTAGAATTAAAGTGTTTTCCATCTTAGAGAGCAATTTTAGAAACTTTGCTGACGTCTTTCATCCGTCTAAGATATGGGTCAATTTAAAAAAAAAAAAAAAAGTCATTTTTGTTGTAACTTTAAATAGCAGCCCTGAAGTCCTCAGCACAACAGCAACTCCAGTCTCTGTGTTTAATATGCAAAGCCAACAGAGCCTATTGACAGGTTTTCTTTTCTTTTTTTTCTTTTTTTTCTCCTTGGCAAATTACATGTTTCCCCCTTAATTGTTATTGGAGATGTTATCATGAAGCGGATGCAGCCATCGCTTCTGAACCTGCTAAAGCCTGACAGTGGTGTGAAGGGGGCAGAGGAAGAGAGTTATGCAAAATACGGCCTATGTATAATTAATGACCCCCCCCCGCCCACCCCGCACACACACACACACACACACACACACACACAACTGTTCTATCCTCTTTGGGATGGACAGCTGGCGTCGGGGTGTCTCTTTGACCTCTAAGGGCTGCCGTGTTAAATTGAGATACTGAGGGCGAGGAGGGAATGGGAATTGGTAAAGGGCGGATGCTGAATAGAAGACACACACACACACACACACACACACTTAACTAAAGGGGTACTAATATATCCACATTTGCAAATCGGGAAATTTACCAACTTCTCCTAATTTGGAGCGTGCGTTGCACATCTGTATTACGGAAGACCTTCCATTTACAACCATACTTTTATTCTCTAAAGCCGTAATATGTGATGTGAATCATGTTATAGCTTGTTATAATTAATCAGCCCGCAGTTTTTTTTATTTGCAACATAATTTGAGCAACTAATTTAAAAAACCGAACAAAATATTTCCTTTAACTGTCACCAATAAACTCCTGACCTGAAACTTGCCACATGTACACGAAGATGACATCACTGTAGCAGAACTTACACATCTCTCCATCTTTGTGAGGACATTTGCTGGTACAGAATATACCAAAACACACCACATACACACGTGCACGCAGCTGACTTTTACACGCCCTTGTCAGTTTACTTACTGTACTCCTTATCTCTCCATTAATTGATCTAAACAGGCTCAGATTATCTTGGCTCTTATGCAAAAAAAAGCCCGAGTCACTGCCAACTCTTTCAAGATAGCAGAAGGCGAGACAGACAGAACTTTGGCTGAAACTCCTCCTGCGCCTTAATTCCTGACGGGAAACGCGTTAATATCCCACCAACACCTCCAACATCCCCCCTCACCCCTCCCGCCTCCACCCCTCTTATCTCCACCCTGAGCCTCTTTTGATGTCCCAGCTCTAATCAACTCGTCCGGGCCGACGGATGAGCGGCTGACACGGGACAATCGTCGGAATCTAAATCGTTACATCTCCCCTGACATTACCGTGGCATTTTTGTCGTGGCAGAGGTAAGGAGAGTGAGGATCGGTTCACGGGGACCATAATTCTTTCCACTGGGAGGTGGGAGGGAGGGGGGTGGAGCGGGTGGCATATTCATATTAGTGTGGAATTAGGCCCTTTTTAGATGTGCAGGAAATCCAGTGTTGGTGAGGAGAGCGCTGGAGTCCACACGCGTCCTTATCAGGGACAGCGTAGGCCCTATTCATACTGACTGCTATCGGCATAATTCTTTTTGACATTTCAGATAAGCATCTTAACGGAAAGCTCCCAACTAGGCAGATGGGGGAGTTGTCAAATAATGAAGGAATCCTACATATTTACTACTAAAATATCAGCTTTTTAAATAGTCGTGTGGATTTGACTGTTATCGGATGATCTGTGAACCCTCGTCCTACCGCTTCCTGTATCTCAGCGAGGGACAGGGGTTAGGAGAGTGTGTGTGTGTTTCTGCTGGTGATCCACATCAACACATGCAGACCCCACAGTGTGTGTGTGTGTGTGTGTGTCTCCGCTGTATCAGAACATGCCATAACACCGTACATTAATCCTATCCGTTCCTAATCTGCTAATATTTCCTGGAGAATTATCTGAGGACACTGTTTCATATGCAGATATGTTTGGAAATGGGATAAACACAGTTGCTGACTGTCCGGTGTGGTAAAAGCATCTAGTTTGCCCAGGGCTGGTTGGACAGATTAGGCATCTGCCGCATCGCATTGCCTGGAGTAAACACAAACAAATTATCCTTGGATTATGGATCAAACTGTGATCGCCGGTCAGCAAGGACAAAGGCCTCATACGCTGGATTAATTAGTTATTTAGTCAAAGACGTTTATTTATGGCACAAGTAAATGGACCAATTTAGCATCATTTCAATTATACATTACACAAGTAAATACAAATGTGCTCAATGGCACAAGTACACAGAACTCAGAGTCTAAACATAATACAACAAATATAAACTAATCAACATAAGCATTGAAAGCTGGGCTGTACATGTCCGTATGTACATTAACAAAGCTTCGTGCTGTTCATACTGGCCGTTGAGATGCAGTGAGGGGGGAGGAACACAAAGAGAATTAGATAGTAATCACACAGTAACTCTGGAAGTAATACTAACTTGATTTGTCAAACTCAGCCGAAGTCTCATATTGGAAGTACATTACTTATGGATTTCTCTGCAGCCAGTATAAACAGGAGGGATGATTATAGGAAGCAAAAGATGTTTCTCTTTCCAGAGCGGCACCTGGCAATTGTTCAAAGACAGACTTCATCATTAGATATATTAAACGAGTGTGTAACAATTGATATAAATGCTGTCGCTGTTTATATATATGTATATATAATATTTTTTTCAAGTATACATTTGTCTCATGCCTGTAAATTTGTCAGTTTACAGAGGCAAATTCCTTTTTGTTCAAAAAACAAAAGTTCTTCTAAATTTGATTCTCACTGATACATTTTCATGCAACGGTGAGCGGCGGAAGCGTTTGACGTTGTGTGGAATCCATGTTTTTTTTTTTTAATGGCACGAGAAGAAAAACAGAAAAACTCATCACGGACCCACACGTGATAATCGAATGAAATAAAAATCACGACACTCTCAAGTGGCGTCGTGTGATTTCCGTACTCTGCGGACCATAAACTGGTTTTGTATGAGGTAAAGACAAACAGTGCTGTCCAAAAGGTAAAGTGTATTTATTCCCTCCAAGCACAGAAAGAAAGAAAGAAAGAAAAGAAAAGAAAAGAAGACTGACTGAAGGAGAATGTCACTAATAGGACAGAAATAATCAACAGCAGCGCCTGAAGAAAGCCGCCGTGCATGCATGTTCATATGTTAGAGGGCTGTGTCCAGTCAGCCACATAATAGAACAATCACTCTGTCACTCATCCTCTGCTATTCCTGTGGCTGCTACTCCGTTTAAAAATTACCAAAAAAAAGAAAAAAGGAAAGAAAGAAAATCCATCCTGTGTTTTATCCTCTTTTGTCCTTTGTCTCCTCCTGTCATTTTCCTCTTCCTCCTCTGTCCTGCTCTTTGTTTCTTCCGTTCCTTTTTTAGGATCTGTCCTTGGTCACTGTCTCCCATTATTCCTTCATCACGATGCATTGTGTGTCTTTGGCAACCAACTATTTTAGCGTATCTTTCGTCACTCACCGAGCCCGTTTTGTCCTGTGAAAAACCGAGATGAAAAGAATCTGCTTTGATATGTTAAGATAAATCGCATTGGCAGCGATGAAACAACTATTGTGTCTTTGTGGGAAATATTTCTGTAGATATGAGCAGGTTTAAGGGCTATGGAGAGGAAGGGGGGCGAGGGGGGTATGCATGTAAAGAACAATGTCAAATTTCAGTTCAGTGTTTGAAAAGTGATGAGTGACGTGTGAGGCCGCTGCAGCAGCAGCCTGGTGCTCTGTGGACAGAAACCAAAAAAATAAATAAAAAGTTTTAATTATGTTTCGTCAACTCAATCAATTCTCATCAAATATTAGACAAAAACTGAACATTATAGTCTCGCCTTAAAGCTGCACTAATCAATATTTATACATTAGCAATGGATCAAAAGATGATATGTAGTGGCAAACCAACAGAGAATTAACGGGAGATGACGGAGGCTGTACATTATGCAATACTGGACCTGCACATTCACTGTGCTGTTATCCACGTGACTCTAAATAATGTTGTTCTCTGTTTGGAAGTGCAAATAAGAAACTGTGCTACATCAACTTATATGTCAGTGTTTGTGTTTTCAACATGTTGTTAATTTAAATCATAAGATATAATATCCAAATGTGCAAAATGTTCTGATTAGCACATTTCGTTGCAGGTAATACAGACATATAATATGCGGAGGAAATGCTGCTAAGATCCAAGAAAGCATTACAAATATGAATAAGAGAAGCAGCTGAGGCAATGAAAAGCACAGGTTTCCTGCAGTTACTACATGTGATGATGTAACCAGGAGGATGACCCATGCATGCTGGGAGAGAAGTCACCGATCGATGTGATTATTTATCATTTATGTAATTGTGTCTCCTCTTTAAAAAAAAAATAAATTAAATTCTAGTTTTTATCAATCTGTGTGTTAGTGATGTTATGAATTGTATTTAAAGTGTGCTTTGTCTGGTCAATGTCTTGTTTTGTTGTGGTGAAAAAGTTATTCATATATATATATATATATATTTAGTCACATTTATTAATGCATTAATACTACACCTAGCATCTCCTGCAGAACAGGCATATACCAAAAAAAACAAAAAAACAAAAATCACCTTATTTCCATTCATGTTGTGATCTCAGTGAAATGCAAAGCGGCCCACACAGAGCATCCAACCGGGTGGGTGAAGAAAAAACAAAACAAAAAAACAACAAAAAAAACCCCAACAACCTCCCCTTTTGTTTTATGCATTCCTGTATTTTTTTCTTCCATAAGTATACCTCCTCACTCTGGTGGCATATTTTCAATCATTATTAGAATGGCGGCAGCTCAAGGCTCGTAGGCTTTAACCTCTGGTATGTTTGGTGTGTGATAAAAGGCGAAAGCACTATCAATCTTTATTGTCTGGCCCGCGCACTGTAATTGCATTCAATAGTCCACTGATTCTCTTGTCTGCGCTAATGTCGGGGAGCAGAGAGGAGCCAGATGCTCTGACTGCATCGCACATACACATGCAGATAGACACACAGGTGCGCAAACACACAGTTCAAGCTTTTATACTAAAAAACACACACACACACACACACACACACACAAGGGTGCTCATATCAGAATATTCACCAGGAATATGCACAGAAACACACGTAGCCAGATCCTCTTGGCCTCTCGTTGATAAATGGTTGACAGTGTGGATTGTGAGCAGCTGTGCGTCCGGAGTGTATATGAAAGAAAATTCATCCTCTTGTCAGATTGTTTATGTGTGTGTGTGAATGTACAGTACATAGGTGTTTATGTGTGTCTGTGCGTCTGTGATGTCACCGTCAGGCCAGGTCATGTATTATTCAAATTTAAGCAAGCCGAAGGAGGGAAGACAGGAGGGGCGGAAGCTCTGGAGGAGTGCCAAACACTCGATTGGATCTCAATGAATAGTAAAGAGGCTGACAGAGGAAAGGATAGAGAGAGAGAGAGAGAGAGAGAGAGAGAAAGAAGAGAGAGAGAGAAAAGACGTGTGTGTGTGTGTGTGTGTGTGTGTGTGTGTGTATATATATAACGTAGAAGAAGGACTTATTTGGATAGCCTCTTGTAATACTTCATCCACACTCTTAATGAAATCCAACTGCCGCCTTTCCTTTTTGTTATTGTACATAAGCTGGTGGAGTTTACCAGAGTATGAAGTGTGTTTGTGAGCATTGTTTGTTCATATGCCTGCGCGAGTGGTTTGATTCCATATTACTCATCCTGGCAGAGCACCTTGAAGTCCGGTGGCGGTGCATATTGCAGCGGCTCACACTGTGGGCAGCCTCGATAAGAAAGACGCGCCGAGCTCCAGGTAATAGACTTGGGCTTGTTGTCATATCCACACAGGGCACACAAAGCCTCAAACCCGGAGGATCAAGACAGATGAAAAGCTGGCCTTTGATATTGGTTATGCCAAGACCACTCTTATATTATTTTGTTGAATTGGAATGGCATATATATATATTTATATATATATATGTATTTATATAGACGTGACTGTTGTCCTGTCTCCTCTGGCGATCTGGCTGGGAGGGAATTCACAGCTGTGAGTTACATTTTCGGAGTTGTTTTGCAGTCGCAACGCACTCGCAGGTTATATTTGCTGCTAATTAATGCTCTGCACTGGTGCTGTTTTTGTTGCACTTTTAAGTGGGCCAAGGCTAACAGGCTAACTAGCATCAAATCCCAGTTGAATTGGATGTAAACTGAGGCTCGGGTCTGTCCTCCAACCTGCTGCAGTCATACATTAGAGGTTGATTATCTTTTGGCCGGCGAGGCGAACAGTCTTGGCACAGATCTTCCAGTTTTTACCATAAAATCATGATCATGCAGCACCGCCGTCCACTCTTTATAATGTTGTTTACGGCCACGACTCCTTTGTTCGGCTATTTGTGTGCGCATACATTTGCATGTTGCGTACGCACACATGCATACACTTTCACACATACACTCAGAGCCAGTGGGGCATGCAGCTTGCACACTACATACAGTAATACATTGCTGAATATCAAAGGAAATTACCCTTCACCTCGGTGCATGGATCTTAGCGAGTTCCTTAACCAGAGGAATGGGCTTTGAACCAGGCAGATTCCCCCAGGGCCCTTATCCCGGCCCCTCCCCGGAACGCCGCACCGGATAAGGGCCGTAATTCCCACTTTTAGGTTTCCATTAATCTGATCCTGACACAGGGGAGACGGGCTGCTTTGCATATCGCCTTCCCAAGATGGAGGGCTATTTACATGATCGCCTCCAGATTGAATATGATCAGTAGCCCACTTCCTCCGCCGTCCTCTGCAGCTGAGACGGAAAAATGCAGATTTTTTCAGCGTGTATTTGCTGCATTATCATGGGTGAAATGTTATTCACTCAGGTATATTCACTATAGCGCTTCAATACGTCTCAAGTTAGACTTGATGGATACGTGTTGCGGATATTACAGCTGGGCGCTTGATTCCCTTGATGAAGGCCAAATTTCTTTTATGAATGTGACAGCAGAGATGGATAGATCGACCCATTTATCATCGCTCACTGATAGTGCTAATGTGAAGAGAACTACCCCCACCCCCCCTTCAACCAATGTGAGGAACACCAGTGAACAGTGCTCCATTTGAAACCATGAAGGCAAACCCCCATGTAAATGTATCTGTAATGAACGGCGCGTACAGGAGGTGCATTATTCTCTTTCTGCTACATTTATTTCTGAATATCAAATGAATATGATAAATGTGGAGCGAGGGGGCGGCGGCGGCGGCAGCGGGGGAAGCAAAGTAAGCCGAGGATATGAGATGAGTGATATTGTTATTACACCACCGACGATGAGCAGCAGAAGTTGAGACGGTGTGAGACTGTAGCGTAGGGGGCAAACACACACACACACACACAACCATGCACTCCACCCCGATCTCGTTCCCCTTCTCATACACACACACTCTTTCTTTGCCCATGCGAACACGTCGTCTCCTTGTCCGTCCATCTTTACCCATCCCTCGAACTACCTTCATGTTTGTTTTTTTTCTATTTCCAGCGCATCGAGCCGAGACAACCATTCCACACTCGCGTGAGTCCCAGTTGTGAGCTGATACGCAGCCAGACAACAACAATGGGATGTGAAAAAAATAGAGTATCACCGTACAAACACCACCGCTGTTTAGAGTGACGAAAGAGCAAATCCGCAATCGTGTGGCGTAGGTGAAACATTGTGCACGCTCCTGTCTGTTACTACGAAGTATCTCCACTTCGTCATTTTGGCAGGAAACTAGTAGGTGGCTGTAATCGAACCAAAGGTGCTGCAGTCACATGTGTGTAAACATAAAGAAGTATTTTGTCTCTTTTCCAGTGATATTACTGCAAACTCATTACTGTTGCGGTTAACATGCGAAGTATAAAAAAACCGCCGTCCAACTCGATAATCACCCAACCAGAATCTATGCGTGGTGCTAATTGCCAGTTCTGCACACACTTCATGTAAACAGTGTGATAGAAACCCATCATACATCCTCTGTCACTTTGTCTCAGGCTGTTCGGGGCGCAGGGAAAACATTCGAGCCTCCCCTAAGTGCATTTCATGCTTTTAATTGACACCATTGCATGTTAATTCGAAGCATGTCACGGATGTGTCACACCAGTAAGCCGCCAGTGTCCGACCTCATGTAATGTCGAATTACATTCCTGCTGCTCATCACCGTGACAATAGATAAGCTTCTCCAAGGCAACACCAAGCGGTTCAAACAGTCATGTGTAGCTGAGGTGTTTTTGCTTTTGTTCTTGCCTGCTGTCCTCCTCACTTAAGGAGATAGCCAATGAACCCGGCTGCGTTTTGTTCTTATTTTTTAAATCAATTTCCCTGCCTCTGATCACTTTCTATGTATTTCAACCTTGAAATAAATAGCTTAAAATGCATCTGCCGAGGCACACTTTTGCACCTACACTCTTAAAGAAACGGTTCGTTATAGTATCAGGAAGTTGTTCTGCCAAAGTTTTGTTTGTATATGTCATCTACTATTACAATATTCCATTATTAATCTAAAGGTGGCAGTAATGTGCCAAAAAAATGCAGCAAAGGCAGAGAAGAAGAAGAAAAAGACGATGCTTCAACATGTTTATGAAATGCTTTCAACGTGTGTGTTAAAACTCAAGGATACACACAATGCGTTTTGGCGAGTAACGCTCAGTATAAAGATATATAAAGATTTATTTTTTTTGTTTATTAGAAAACAGCTTTAACCCCTTTTAGGGCTTTGCAACACAATTATGGTAGGTTTCCTACAGCATCAAGGTTCCTCGGTGCGTTTATATGACCTTCACTTCAGCAGAAGCATTCGGAAGCATAGATACTTTCAGAAGAACAGATGAAAAAAAAGTTGGCACTGAAAAGCACGGAAGGCGTGAAAATGATGGAAAAATGATTCTGTTATGCCTTATTATTTTCTTTTAGGGCCCTTGGAGCAGATCAAGCCAACACAAGGTCGATGGCAGACCACTGGTCGGGGCACAAGCAGCATACACCTGTCACATCGGTGTTTCTCGTCTGCACGCAGATTGTCTGCCGGACAAGAAAAAAAAACGAACAAACAACACTTTTGATTTGCCATTTGAAAAAGGACACTTGGTGCCAAAGACAAAGCCGAGCATATCACTGCAACCAGCAGCAGTACACAACGTGTTATTAAACCGCTACTTAATGAATGCTACCCTGACGACTGCTGAGTCAGTCTGCGTGGTGGAGACACACACACACAATGCGTCCATGATGTTACATTTGTCATCTACATGTACTGTACACACTGACTACACATGTGTGAAGAGCTCCACTCGTGCAGACACCCAGTGGCGTATAAAAGGAACCACACGCATGTCCATCCATCTTTTTAAGTATATTATGTAATGATAATAATACATCCCCCTTTTTCTACAAATTGTAAGTCTACAAGCTCAATCCAAGACTTGACAAAGCTCCTGCTGAGCTACACAAACATTATACAGCCTTGGCATGTAAAATCAGTGGAGTGACCCTTTTACATAGGACTTTCAGCTTTACATGCATCGAAACACACGTGGTAAAGGGTTAAACATTTAAAAGTTAAATTTAATGTTGTTCTGCTCTAGTTAGCTAGCATAGCTACGCGTGCTGCCGTACGTTTCTAACCGGTTTTATGGATTTATGATTAAAAAAAAGTAGTAAGTGTCTTAAATTTACTGTTCTTTTGAGAGTTTTGAAGTCACTATTACCTGTTGATCAAAAAGCTTTTTGATGTGCTGCTGGAAATTAGCAGTAGCTTCACTTCATCTCATTTGCACCAAAATTTTACTGTTTCAGGCGAATCACGACTCATTCAAAATGGCCGCTGCAAAATGGCTGCAAGACGGGAGCTGTGAAAGTGGATGATTGGCTTTGACGCCTCGTGGCCTGTGTGTCTCACACTGCTGTATCCAGTGGAAGAGCGATAGCGCTGGGCCCAAGAATAGCTTCAAATTATTCATAGATAGGTATGACAAGCGCTGGTGAAAAATATGACTGTCTGAGTCCATTGCTGCGGGCCAGAAGAAGAGATTAAATATAATATAAAGCTGTTAGCCAGTAATACACCATCAGATCACAGGACAGACTGGTCCTGGTCAGCAACTCTGTGACACGGACACAAACATCTTATAGGAATTATACATGTATAACCTTTGCACATCTCTCGATCCACTGATAGATACTCACTTGTGTATGTCCTCTATTATCATGTAAGTCACCATCAATCATGTAAGTGATCGACCAAGACAATAAAACTAAGAAATAAAAAAAAAAAAAAGTAAACTCAAATGGGATTATTAGGAAAGAAAAACAACTGATCTGACAATGATATACGAGCTAACACTTCCATTATTTGTGGATTAAGTGCTGCTGGATGTGTAACTAGGCAGCTATTTGCTAACACGTTAGCCGTAATAACAAAAGAAAAAGTAATACTATGTCTATATTGACTTTTCAGCTTGTTCTGCTCACCCCAGGTGGCAACAAATATAATAACTTAGCAAATAACATGATGAAAAAAAAATGTAATAAGGACCCCTTTAATTTAGTTTTGCTACCAGGTTATATATTGTTTGAGACATTTTACATTTTACTCTCTGATGTACAAACTATAAAAATCTAAACGTATTTATCTGGTTGATAAGATGTAATTTTGCAATAAACAACTCCATCCTATTTCAGAAGATAATCTTATGTTTTCTATGAATAAAAATCTTAAAATAGTAGCTCAAGCTAAAATGTAGTGGAATAATATATATATAAGTATGTAGAGTAGTAGTAATTTTTCTGTAAATATGTAGACTGTGTTTTCTTTCCCTCCTTCCGCTGCTGTAGCAAGTAAATTTCCCCGTTGTGGGATTAATAAAGTATATATCTTATCTTATATCTTATCTTAAAGCTTAAAATCAAACTTATATACAATGCTAGTAATTGTACTTATTTCCATTCCACCGCTGGTATTTAGGTACCTGGCCCCCTAGTGGATAAAGCAGCACTACAGGGTAAACAAATTGCCATTAGAAATGTAAACAGGTACCAGAAATGACAAGAAACTACAAACAGAAAGGTCAAAGGTCACAGCCAGTGTAGAACCAGGGATGAACTAAAAAAAGAAGTAGAGCGAAGGACAGAAGAGGCGTTTTTAAAAATCATCCTGCATCTCTTTTTCTCTTTTTCTCTTTTTCTCTTTTTCTCTTTTTCTCTTTTTCTCTTTTTCTTTTCCTCTTTTTCTCTTTTTCTCTTTTTCTCTTTTTCTTTTCCTCTTTTCCTCTTTTCCTCTTTTCCTCTTTTCCTGGCCCCTTGTTGTTATTGACACTACTCCGATTTATCAACTATCCAGCTTGTTAGAAAGGCTGGACGATGAATCACCAGGGATTATGATTCTAAAGGAGTTATGGTTGTGCACAAATCACCCACTTTATTTAAAGCAGGTTATTTAGGGGCTTGTTTACTTCTTAACCATAAGCTTTTAAAACTACACACACACACACACACACACACACACACACACACATGCAGTGAGGAAGATGCTACACAACAGGACTCGGACTCTCTCTCTCTCTCTCTCTCACACACACACACACACACACACACACACACACACACACACACAATCTCACTCTCTTATACCCGCCCACACACACACACACACACACACACAGCTCACTTTTAGCCCTCAGGCGCCGCATTTGAGAGTTTCATTTACTTGATTAAATCATATTTGCATATGGAAATTGTTTGAAAATGATATTAATTTGTTATATTCAAAGGAGAATTACTTCCTCATATTAAAGCTAAATCAGACAAAGGCTGTGAGAGTGACAGGTGATGATATTGAACTTTTGCTCAGTTGGCGCCCGTCGGTTTAACCACGCTCACACACACACACACACACACACACACTGAAACTGTACAAATTGCATGTGGTCTTTTTAGGACATAAATCAGTTTACATTCTCCGTCTTAGATGAATATGTGTCCATATCTGCGTGTAAATCCTCCTCCTCCTCCTCCTCTTCCTCCACTCCAATAAAAGATGAAGGTCAGTTTTGCTCAGCAGTGAGCGACAGGATTTCCTTTCGCCTCGTGTGTGTGTCGTGTCCAGGTGTGTGTGACTGATGTAGCTCGGCGAGGCGCCACCGTGGGACAGATCTCCTCCTGAGCCAACTTAACTTATCAGGAACACGGACCAAAAAAATCAGGCTAATTAATTAAGAACAGTATTAGAAGTAATGGGATATTATAATATAAATTGCTACATTCTGGAACCAATTTAATCCAATTACTGGAACCCCTCATGAATATAATACCTCCAAAATCACTCCGTCAGAGTCCAAAGGGAGATGTGTCTGACTACTAAGACTGAAAGAAAAGAAAAAGAGAAAAAAAGAAAAAAAATCGGCTCCCTTTTAACAGCGAACTCCAGCGACGATTTAAATGGTTGAGAGGAACTGTTAATTTGAGTAATAAACCTAATGATGATTTTTTTTTTCCCCTAATTGACATTTCGACCATTTACAACCTGAGTAGGTTTTTGTTTGAGCTCCCTTGTGTGTTTGATAAAGACGAATGACTGTAAAGGCTGATTGGTGCTTTTTCTCTTAATGGTCTCTACCCTTTTAATTTTTTTTTTTTTTTTTTTTTTTTTTTTAAGAACATCTTAAAACAGACAAAAGAATACAATTCAGCACTAGTTAAAGTGGAGTAGTGGATGGGATGAATTGACATTAATAATCACAGCAGCTTTAGAAGCCGGGGAAATCATTTGATGAGGGATAAATCGACGTTGCAGCATATAAAATGATACATGAGTGCTTTGGAGGAGATTTAAGACCGGTGCTACAGCACTTTATGAATGGGAACAAATTGCAAAGCAGTTTGAAAGTTATTCCTTAATTGTCCTCTTCCAGAACATCCACATTTCCTGCAGTGTTTGTGATTGCCTGGAAGTAGTGAAAGAAATATTTAGATGCTTGAATTTCTTAATCAAGAGTAGCAAAACCACCGTGTAAAAATACTCTATTATAGTACTGCATTCATTATATAAAATGTACTTCAGTCATTAAGTAAAAGTAAGACAATGCCATAGACAGAACATATATATAAATGTGTTCATCTCTAAATACTTTACGACTTCTTCAATCTGTCTGTAGCACTCCGTCCCAAGCACATTCATTCCCCCTGAAGATGTATTTTTTTTTCTTACATATTTATATGTAGCTTTTAAGCAAATGCTACTCAGATAGGAGTAAAAAAGTGCATTTGTTGGGAACTATTTCTGGCAGCGGATTAATACACATTTGATGCTCTCGTGAGTATTTCCAGTGGCAGGATGGTAGTTGTGGGATTAAGTCTAAATAAACTTCATCCGAATCATCCAGTGCAACAGCTTGGGTCATTGATGTGTCCATAGTATGATTATAAAGCTCTATGGCACATGGTTTGGTCATTTCACGGGGTTTATTGACTATAAGAAAAATATTGAGTATCAATCATCCACCTTGTTAAATACAGTTCTTGAATTTACTACATGTATCACCTAATTCACACCAACACCGCAACGGTGGCGTCATATGTCAGGTGACCTGCACAACGTGTGGTGGACGTATGTCATTTTTAATGTTCCTTAATGCTGGCTGATGTATGTGCAGATGCATGTGCGTAGCCTGAAAACCATTAGAAACCCCGATACTGTCGCTTTAGTTTGACTCTGCTGCGTCAGGAGACAGACACTGGCTTCTACAGGAACAAAATGACTTTAAAAGTTTCCATAGAAGAAAACAAATTATTCCACAAAGAAAAAAAAAAAACAAAAAACGAAACTCAGTTGCTCTTTTAATCAGTGACAAATTCAGCCATGCCTTAATGCATATTTAATTACATCAACTTCCCCCTTGTTTTTTTTTTTGTTTTTTTTTTATGATCAAAAGCGTGAAGGAAGATCTTGTTAAACTGAGACATATGGACGTTAGTGTGAAATATTGAGAAGTATATGAAAGAGGAGCCCTGTATTCCCCGGTGGATCCTGCAGACAATCACTCTAAAGAACGGAGCAGAATGAATTGAGGTGCTTGTTGTTGTTGTTGCTGTTGTTGTTGCTGTTGTTGAGTGAGAAAATCCTCAGCTCACCAGTAAAGCTATTATCTCATACTACTGAATACAATAAGATTTGAGTCAATTCAGTTTTATTGATACTCTCGCGAGCAATTTAGCAGGTAGTGTTGGTGGTCACAGAGCAGTGTCTCATCCCGCCTTATTCACACCAACAAACAACAGATAATGCAATAGCACACAGTGTAATTGTAATGGTAGATGCAGTGTAGAGACACAATACGCCGCTACTACTTTAGGCATGCTTAATGTCCATATAATTGCATGTGAAATGCCTCGTCTGTCCAGTAGATTAAGTCACGTCTGCTTAAAAAAAAAGGGCAATGTGATTCTAAGTGGAATGATTTCATGATCCGAATGCCTGATTTAAGGTAATACGTAACAAAAAAAACCAACCCATTGTGACGCTTAAAAATATTGAAAATTTAATTCCTGAATATTTCAGAGGTTCTTTGCTTACAGCTCTGGATCTTTGACACAACGGCGAGTTCTAATTCTGAAGTCACAGGCCTCCACTCCCTTCTTATTGAGCCGTTTTACCAAGCCTCTGCGGCTGAACAGCGAAACGGAACGCAGCCATAATCACCGGTGTTCATTTCACCGCGTGTGTTACATGGTGTGACATGTCAAAAATGAGAAAGAGTCTATACTGGTGATTAGCTTACCAGCTAACAGGATACACAGAGAGAGATTATCTAGACGTGGAAAAGACGAGAATATCGTCTGTAATAAATCTCATCTTACTCCAGGTAATTTGACAAATAATGCTAGCTTTCTATCTTTCCCTCGTTGTCATCAAATGTCATGTGCAGAGCCAAACCAGCTATGAATAAAATATAATATTAAATATATATAGTTTTTATTTTAATTTTAAATCAGTTCTTTGACAATATATTACACTATTATTATGTTCACTTGCGTCTCCATCATCATGTTGTACATAGAAGAAGCACACAGGTACAAACATGCAAGTCACTGCACACACACGCACACACACACACACACACACACAGACACACACAGTCAGCCTGTTCACACATCCAGTAAAGGTTAAGTGGTAAACAGTCCAATGTTATTTAGATTTTGTTGAAAATAATCATGATAAAGAGTATTTTCAGGGAGGTCGGGGGACTTTTTCCCCACAAAAATGATGGTAATCAGACAGATCTCTATCAGAGTCATTAATTCCTGTTAGCTTAAACCTGGGCTTATCTCTGACCTGTCTGTCACCTCTGTCTCTTTCCCCCTTCATCATCCTGTGTTTTAGTTACATAGTCACACACTCCTGTCATGCTCTTGGAAATAACCCATTGTGGGGCCACTGAAGTATTTCTCTCTCTAGGGCTCACCATCAATCTATCATCTTCCATTTGACACATGATTCTTCACTCGCTTATTTCTCTAGTTATTTTCTACCTTGTGTAGCATGAGCGGGAGTTAGGGTTAGGGGTAGGGGTAATACAGTATGTTTCAAATGTGCGTTACTAATAAGTGGAATTTGAAAGACACAAGTGTTTAACAGTCGCAGAGGGTCTCATGAAAGAAGCTTCAAATTGCATTATGGGATGTGTAGGATTCAGCGTTTTGAGAGTCGTGGATGCCTGCTTTGATTTTTCAACATTCTTATTCTAGTCTTGCAAATCCTCCATCTTTATGGAAGTGTGACACAAAAGTGCCACTCTAACCCGAACCCTAACCCTAACAACCCATAATGCAACACACTCCGGCTCCGTCTGCAACACGAGAACTGGTAAAAAGTCAAAATGCTGACGTAATTATGTAAAAGTCCTTGTATATTGTAAATATAGTAATAATTATTGAACAATACCTCATGAAATAACTTACACAACTGTGTTTAGTGGAACATTAATTGCTGTGGTTGATTTTGTGTTAGATTCTGTGTTGACTTGATTTGACTTTTTTGCCAGTCGAGTTTGCCAAACTTCTTTTTATTTTTTTATGTTTGGCTCCGTCCGTGTCGCTACATGTGAGAAACACTTTAGTTAAACTCGCGTGTTTGTGATCAGAGTCATTTTTAGTGCAGGGCTTTGGCAGGAGGTGAATCTCTCTTTCAGCCGTATGCTGTTAATCACATCAGTGCAAACCCTTTTGTTACTGTGTGAAAAGGTGTGCGAGTCTGTTTGTGTATCCTATGATTCATATTCACACATAAGCTGACTCTATATGTGGCTTCACTGACAATAGCGTTGGTGACTCTATGTGTACATGTCTGGCTGTGCGTTTAATGATCTTTTATATATATATTTATATATATATATATGTGTGTGTGTGTGTGTGTGTGTGAGTGTGTGGGAGTGGATTTGGCCCTCTCTCCTTTGTAATTGTGACTTTATTAGAGGTGTTTGTTCTGTCGCATGGCAGATACACAGAGGAAGCTAAAATGGAAGGCACGTAATCTGCACATTATAAACATC
This sequence comes from Pampus argenteus, assembly GCA_036937835.1. Classification (NCBI taxonomy): domain Eukaryota; kingdom Metazoa; phylum Chordata; class Actinopteri; order Scombriformes; family Stromateidae; genus Pampus; species Pampus argenteus. Next base: position 19,510,499 of record CM072871.1, on the reverse strand, counting down.
ATGTGTCAAAATATAGAAGAGCGATCTATGTGACGATCCCAATCCATGACGTTTTGCTGCTTTATGGCATCGGAATGTAATGATAAATATCATTTATTATAAGCACCGCATAAAAATTACCAGGAGCTAGCCGCCAAATGCTGCTGAATGGTGGATTACGCTTTATCTTTCAGTTATTTCATCCCAAAGAACGTTATAAAAATATATCCAATGAGACATTTAAGCTGATATTAGGTCTTAAAAATATTCCTTTCCTTTATTAAAACATTTTCAGCAAAATATTGAGTAATAAGCATGGCCATAAATGAAGACGCTGCGTTCGGTGCAGTGTGTTCCATTCCACATAGTTTCCTCTTGCAGCTGCACAGCGCGTCTTTCCAGGTTTTAATGTTAGTCACAATGATGAACAGTCCTCCAAAGTTAAGAAAGTAGAGTTTGTAGCTGCCTTCAGAATGACACACCAGCAGCGGGACAGCACTGTGGTTAACGTCTGCTTGGATGTAGGCACAGACGGGACTCGGTTAGGGTTGTGGAGAGACAGCGTGGTCTGGGTTCAAATTACTGCTTAGTTAAGTTTAGCGGACCTTCGTCATCATGGTTACGATGATAACGTCACGGTTAAAACGAAGCGACTGTCAGTAGGATCCCCTGACCTGTCCATCCACCCGACCTCCTCCCTCTGCGGACTGTATGACACCGTCACCGAGAGTCATAATTACTATGACTGCATGAGGGATATGTCACTTGAACGTTAACATATGTTGTTTTTTTGGACATTTGCTGAAATGACTGATTGTGTCTGCTCTCTCTCTTTTTTTTTCTTCTTTGGAGGACAGAATCAGTGGAGAGTCATCAGCAGTCGTCTGTCTTCAGACCCAGCTGTCCTGACAGCAGCACAGCTCCTCTTCACCGGGCAACCAACTCACAAAAGTAATTCTCAGGTGAGCTCCATGAGAAGATGGCATTGGTAGTAGAGATTATGATACTACAATAATCATAAGCAAGGAAAAAAAACAAAAAACAAAAAAACAACACAGCATTTGATGGAGTCAGTGAGGATGGATACATTAGTTAAAATGACAGCAAAGTACAAACTGTAATCTGCAAACATCACCTTGTAGACAAATGATCAGCTCCTCACTGGAGAGAGAAAAATGTTTATTTATTTTTTGTTTTCCCAGCTTGTTTTATGTTTAAAACTATTATCTTGCAGTGTCTTAAATTAATCACACACCTGAGTAAGATTACACCCACCCCAGCATTTACCCTGCTTTTTACATCCCCTCTCTCTCTCTCTCTCTGTGGTTATCTCAGGGCCTCATGCCATATACTTCGCATGCTGGACGCCCAGAAATGATGGCATGTAATTGAGCCGCTGTAATTTGTAGTGATTGACCCAGAGGGCTGCCTATTAGCAATTGTCAGCTGTAATGATAGATCCCTTTAGCATTATAGAGCCACGGCCGTCCCCCCGGTGTCCGCACCCGCTTAACTTGTTATTTATAGATCATGTCAGGCCTGTAATAAACATAAAGCATAAAACTGCAGCTAATGTGCTGCTAATGAAATCTGGACATGAGCAACTTTATGAATTGAAATAATTCACACGACTGTTTCAGTGGCTCTGCGTGCCTCTAACTCAGAAAAGGTTAGCAGTGCGTGTGTGTGTGTGTGTGTGTGTGTAGAGCTGCCTTGCTCATTTGCAAGGTGTAAATGTATAGCAGAACATCCACAATGCAGTCATGGGGAATATGGAGTGCGTCGTGCTAAACTGTTATACTTCCTTTAAGTGGTTGAATAAACTATATTCAGTGGTGTTTTTTCAACCATGTTTTTTCTAGTATGACCTCCACGCGCGTCATTTGTGTGAGGAGTGTATTATCAGGGGCCATGCTGGATCCTTGAAACATTCTTTTGCCGTGGCTTTTCACTGTAAAGAGCTTTTTTTTTTTGTTTTTGTTCCACAGTGATAACACTTAGAGGTTGATGGCTGTATGGGCAGTATAGAAAATGTATTCAAAATAATAGTTGAAAACAAAACCCTCCCCTTCAAAAACATAAAAATATGCAGAAGAAAAAACAACAACAACCTTTTTTTGAAAGCAATATTTGTTGACTTAAATATAATCCTTCATGTTGCGTTTTCACGTGTTAACCTGAGTGCATTTCACTGTGTGTAAGCTCATATAGTGTTGGTATTAATAGATTCAAGAGCGCATGAACACAACACAAGAGATCCTTTAGTAGTGTTCAAAAAAACCCCCAAAAAACATACCTGTTATTGGTTCAACTTGTTTCGCCACTTAAAGTTTGCTTTAACATGAGAATTTTGAGCTCTTTAAAGACCAGGTACAGCTTTTTCTCTGAAGCCAGCTTCTGGTGCAAGCAGTGCCGGGTTACTGTAGGGACATCACTAGATAAGATATAACTACAAAGTCATATTTGCAAACTGTGGAGGAAAAACTGCGCTTCCTTGTTCTCAGCAGCATTGCTCACGACACCTGGAAAGCAATTTTTATGCTCGCCGGCTAAGGCGCACGCTCGAACCTCTCAAAATGTGAATTTCCTCTTTTTGTTGATCCCACTTTGATAGAAAAATAATAACAATGGCTGATTCTATTCACATTTGTATAAGCTGCGTACTGATTGGCTACGGAGTAGTTGTGATGTCACAAATGATGCGCGTAGGTGCAATGTTTTAAACTCTAAAACTAACTCTTGACTGGACGTACATCGTTGCACACGGTGAAGCTCAAGCAATAAAGAAACACATTTTTGAGTGGAGGCGGACTTTAAATCTTCTGACACACCTGTAATCCAACTCTAATAGACTCTGTGTGCTATCATACACACTTATGATCCGTTCCAGAGCAAATAAAGTATGTGCTTTGTTGTGATAAAACACTATACGTGTCTCATTTACTGTAGTTCTTTGGATGAGTGTGTGTACCCTGTTGGGAATAACTGAAAACAACATTTTTCATCAGCTAATACATTAGTATTGTGAAACTTGAAAACATGTTTTTAGTTTTATTTTTTATTTTTTCTAAAATAACTTTGTGCCTACATGGATTATACACTGACAGAAAACTGAAAAGTTTCACTTTCTCCCGAAATGTAAATTCAACATGATCTGCCCTTTGGGATGCTGTGTGGATACTGTGTATCAATATTTGAAGTTCAGAATGATATTTAGATATTAATATACTGCTAATGTGTGCTGCCGTATATTAATCTGAAAGCCAGCCCTTATTAAACTATCTGCTGCTTTTTAAATATGAGAGTTAAATACGAGAGAAGCTGTGATGTGATGTAATATTGACTAAAAGTTTGTTACTGGAGGTCATGCCAACTGCGGCTGCAGTATTTTTCATCATTTAAAATCATTTCCACATATTTCTACTTATTTTTTTACCAATAGCTGTGTCACTTTGGTGACACAATCACACAATTTAGCAATGGACTTATTAAGATACTTTTGTCCTATCAAGCTAAACACACACACACACACACACACACAGTTATGCCATAGAGTAAGAACGGTTGATAGAAAAATGACATAACAGCGTTAAACTTGAACCATGAACTTCCTTCAAGGTCAGCATGGTATCCGGCGGCCTGTGTACTCGTGTTAGTTCACATGTTGTTCAGAACTGTGTGTTTTCCACTCTGTGCTGTAAAAGCTGCTTGCTTGAGCTGCTGTCTTGTGTTGTCTTTTATTTACTCTGTGTATACGTGCGGCCGTGTTTGTGCCCGCATGCATGCAGTAGTGTGTCCGTGCAGTGTGTGTGAATGTGACTGTAAATCTCCCGCTGCCTTTTTCTCCCGTCTTATTGCTTTCTTGAGCTTCTCGGGGAGAAATCCTCTTGATTCGCCCAGTCCCCGAGGCTAGAGCCCCGTACACAGCAGATGTTCCACCGAAAAGGCCATGAATGTTTAATCATTTGTGTTATTGATGCCGCCTTTTTGTTTGTTAGCAAGTGTGAGCGACTGCTAGGGTCTTATGTGTCTATTTTTGCATGTTACACGTCCGTCTGTGTGTGTGTGTGTTTGTGTGTGTGTGTGTGTGTGTGGCAAAGCGAGATCTCAGTAAATTCGCAAACATCCGTCTTTTTCATTTCTGTTTGCTTTTTACCTCACACGCCCTGCAATGCATGAATAATGAAGCCTATTAAAAATGTTATTCAGGATCATGATTGAGTGTTCTGTGTCAAATATCACATCGATGCACTCTCACAAAACAAGACAATCTGTTTTTTTTTTTTTTTTTTTTTCATCAAACAGAAAGTAAAACTGCTTTCCGCGATGAACAAACTGGCTCCGTCTCTAAACTGTGATTTGTTGAACTTAAAGCTGCTGTTTTAGTATTTGAGCTGACAGCCAGATTTGATCATAATTAGACAGCATGCCGTGGGCTTTGATTGGCACGGTAATTGGATTGTCATTGGGGCTGAAAAGCTATTATCTTTGGATCATGCCCCATGAAATTTGTTGGAAAAACTTCTGTGGCCGTCATTAAGTCGGCCATCTTGGGGGCCGTCGCAAATGAGCTTTTTTTTTTTTTTTTGGTTAAGGAAGAGAGAGCGAGAAGAAGGAAGGGGGGAAAAAAAAGAGAGAAAAGATACCTGTGCACCGTTGGGACCCTTAGATCCTCCGAATCGCAGCAAAGACAATCTGGGCTCTATTGATTAATGATATTAGCATAGCAGGTAGCGCCAAGTCGAAAAGCGGCATGCTGGGTTATTGCCCATCGCTCTCGCCCACTCGCCAGTAACGGCGGTGGCAGCGGGGGGGCTGGTGAGGAGGGGGCCAGCGAGTGAAGGAATGGGATAATGAGTGAGAGGTGAGCACGGAAGGAAAGCGATGGAGAGGAGCAATAGGAGGAAAAGGGGAAAACTGCAGGGTGGCTTTTCATTTGCAATTGTTTATGTAAAGTATCAGGTATGGTGCCTATTTTAGGAGAATAAGCAGCAATACGAGGTAATGAAAATGAGAATTGAGATGTGAGATGTGAAATAGATGACATTCCACAAAGCTGTTGGACAATTAAGTCGAGTTACGCACCTCTCAGAAGGGAAACACCCACGGATATTCCACATCCAGCCTCTTTCTGTTTGTTTCCCTGCACTCTGCTACACTGACAGGGCCGTAGGTGGGATTTTAGATATGCTGAGGTCATGATTTTAAGGCCCCCTCACCCCCTCACCCCCCTCGCGCCATCCCACAGACCCATCAGGCCTTCAGGTTTGAAACAAATTCACTAACAAAATGTACTGTAAATTAGAAAACAAATTAAATAATCTACTCTGCCTTTCTACAAAATGTATCTGAAAAACCTTCACACATTTTTGATAATCTGTGCAAATTTCAGAGTCACTGATGAATCTGTCAACCTCAATAGAAAGAGGGAGAACTATGTTTGGCCCCAGTTGCTGAATGGTTACTGTGCTACATAACAATGTCACCGGTTCGATTCCAGCCAGGGACATTTGTTGCCCATCTCTTTACCTTTGTTTCCTGTCTACCTCTTCACTGCACACTATCCCATAAAAAGCAAAAATGCCACTCAAAGCTGTTTGGCTTTTAGATAAACGAGGTGTAACATATGAGTCACAGTCTGACAAAATACTGTCAAACCACTTCCCCTCAAACTTGAATTAACTGCTGGAAATATGGGGTCTGTAAATACTGGAATCAACCTGTGTTCGGTATTTACCTGTGTGGACTTGAGTCACATGACACCAGTCAGACAAATTTGATGACATGACTAGAAAATGATGTTTGAAAATGTGTGCAGCGAATCAACTCTTCATTTGTCTGACAACAGCCAATCACATGCATGAGCAAGAGGGGAAGTCTTTGGCAGTGCGCATCTACAGACAGGCGAAAACTTTTTCACGTCAAGGACCCCTAAACTCACACAAATTAGACCACAAACCCCCCATTTGATAAGATTGTCAGGGTCCCCGCCTCCGACTGCCGCCCATCTCTCATTCGCACCGTTAGACCCCTCCCATGGGTGCCCGCAATAGTTGTTCACCTTTATATTAATAATGGCTTACATTTATATAGTGCTTTATCTTGATACCCAAAGCGCTTCACAGTGAAAGGGGGGAAACTCAACCACCTGAGTGATGCAGTGACACTTTACCAACCACAGTGAGTGAGAACTTTGGTTTAATATCTCATCTGAAGGACGAGTGCTGCCGTCACTGCACTGGGACCGGAAGGAATAGTGCCCCCTACTGTCCAACACCAACACCACTGCCAACAGCAACTTAGTTTTCCCACCCAAATACTAACCAAGACCACACCTGCTCAGCTCCAGTCATTCAGCAAAAAACAGGGCACATGTTGGTACTCCTACCAGCAGCCGTACCGATTTATGTTTTATTATTTATGTGTGTGTGTGTGTGTTTACACATCTGTCTCCATGCCTCAGGCAAATGGCTCCCAAATTGACATTCGCACCTTTCAAGGCCAATTCTACTGCTGTAAACCCCCCTGGGGCCAAGAGGTGACAACATGGCTACACCACACACACTGTTCACACACACACACACACACACACACAGACAAATGACGGCATAAATAAACTTGAATACAACACTGTGTCATGCGTTAGGGAGCATTATTTTCTGCTTATTCGTACATAAAGCTCATGGGGAGTATGTGTGTGTGTGTGTGCGTTGCAAATGGCTTATGATACTGGATTTCTGCACATATTTTGCATATGTGCATGCATGTTTTATGCAAGATAATAAATGTGGCTTTACATCATATCTGAAAGGTGTAATATAGCTGTTGTAGCAGGGAAATGTTTTATCCTGCTGATAGCAGCTCCCTCTGTGTCTCTCTCTCTTTTCCATTGTGTCTGTGGGTGAAAGTTTCCATGCAGGCATTGTTGATCATGGCCTATCAAGTGTCATCTGATTTGCATTCAGTGGACGCGTCATTATTCACAACATTTGATGTCCACAAAAACACATTAGACCTCTCTGTTTCGGTGCCGAGTGGCGTTGGCCGCGACCGCCCAGACATCATTTGCGCGCCCAAATAGTCCAAATGTAAATTGATATGTAAGAAAATGCCCCATTAACTTTTTCATTAATGGTTATAATGCATTCTGAGTGTCATCCGCGGGGCGGTGCGCTTCCCTGAGCATGGCCACGCACACATGTGCCCCACACACACACACACACACACACACACACATAAACAACACAGAGCCACACACACACACACACACACACATAAACAACACAGAGCCACACACACACACACACACATGCATGCAAATACGCAAATGCAGCTTGATAAATGATACAGGAAATATACAAAAACAGTGAAACATAGTAATCCATACACATGTGTATCTGTACATATTGAGTACAATTTTAAATGCAAAGCATTTCTATCCGTCTCCTTTTAATACTGTTTTTACTTTAATTGGACCATTATCGGACCAGTTCATACCACCAGATGTGCCCGCAGCTGTTTGAATAGACATCACTAGGGTCAGGTGTTCACAGGCGATACGGACATGATACACTTGTGTTTTGGGCCTTGCGCTGTGTCTGTCCTAACACCACTTCACACAAGCTGTAAGTATGTGCCGCTCAGGCCAGCAGCGGCACTGCGGACTGCCTTGTATCAATATTTGCTCTCTTGATCGCTCTCATTTTCTCTCCCCGTCTCTATTAGGACGTCTTCCTCGTTTGTCTCATTCTTCATGTCTTACTGACTCCCAACACGCCTTCACGGTAGGATCCACAGGAATTCAGAGTGCTACAGAAGACTCAGGGCTCTATCATTAAAGACACAAAGATCATTGTCCTCTGTATTGTTGAGGGTTTTACACAACCTGAGGAGGGGTTTAGATCATACAGTTACATACTGTAAAATATCTTTAAAGCTGCATATATTGAAGCAGAAGAAGCACAACATCCGACATATTATCACCATGTAAATGCCAAATTCTAATAAATAAACCAGTAAACAGTTGCATGCTTGTGTCCACTTAACATATTTACTCACTTTTTAACTCTGTTTTTGGTCTCCACCGACTCGCTAAGTCGCTAACTTTCCAGTGTTTGGTGCTGGACATGCGCGGTGGGTTTATCACATCATTTTAGTTGAACTGGAAACAAGGTTTATGAGAGTATGCAGCTACGAGAAGCTAAAGCATCATGTCACATACATCATGTGAGCCTTTCTAAATGTACTAAATTGTCAAATTAGTGCATCTTTAAATGAGCTTTTTTTTCAGTCTTTGAGCATCATCGTGTGGTGAGAGATGAGTTAAAGACTATTAAATTCAGTAGTGGAATGACAGAAAAAATGAATAATAAAAAACAAAAAGTAAATATATTTTCAAGAGGTTAGATTGTGTGGAGAATTTAGACTCCAGAACTCGGCTTTTCTAAAATCCCGTGGACGGCCTTCAATAGAAAAACAAAAACAAACAAAAATACATTTCCGGATCATTAATAATGACTATGAAGTCAAATTAATTTGGTGAGTTTGCAATATTTTTCCCGCTTTCAACATTTTCAACCTCAAATACCTACCACCTGTGCTTCTCTCCTTTTTATTTATCTCTCCACACACACACACACACACACACACACACCAGCAGCAGTCACTGCAAGAGTTAATTTCTATTGTTCAGCCAGCATGTCAAGCACTTATGAGTGTTTGCAGGCGGCTGAAGGGAAAGAATTAAAGGTGAGTGTGTAAAGCGGGCAAACACACACACACACACACACACACACACAAACAAACACACACACACACACACACACTGTATGTATACACATATATTCATATATATATGTATACACACACACACACACACATGCAGATTGCTAGGCTGCAAAACCATGGCAACATGTATGGGATCAAGCCTGAGTGGCATCAGTGAGAGCTGAGTTTACTCTGGTGTTTGTGTATGAATGTGTTGAAGCATGGAGACTGTAGATAACTCAGCACAATAACTAAGTTGGCCACGGAGCAGAGGAAAACAACAGTGCAGGCAGTACAGAGGGGCCCGCCTCACTCTTAGATCCATGAACGCTTCACGTGTTACGCACAGTCACAATCCACTCTCACCACTGTTATGCCGAGCATCATGGGAAAACACTACGGTGAATAAGAAAACCAAACAAGAAGATTTAACGAGTTTTCTGGGAGTCTGTCAGTTGCCTCAGAACTATCACACTTTGACAAAGATGTTTCTTGCATTTTATTTATTTATTTATTTATTTATTTTTGTTCTTGAATTATGATACATATTGAGGTTTAACTGCTACTCTGCATTCGTCTTTCCGACTTTTGAAAAATAATGTCAAAATATTTTGAGTGGTAAGAAAATGAGTTGTATTTAAATCGGGTACTGCTGGTATTCTAGAAACATTACAACTTAAATCTCAAAATATTTCATAATTTATTTTTAAAATCTTTGTGCACATGCTACATCTTACTGTCAGCTTTACTGTCACTATAAATTATGCAAAAAAAAAAAGAAAAAAAAGAATCATATTAACTTCCTTATACACCACCGACGACATCTTATAAGATATTGTAATAACAATTACGCTGACATATTTTGAAAGTTTTTGTTAAAGGTGACTTTTAAAGTGGTTTTTAGGATGTGTATATGTATGTATATATATTAGTCTGTCTGTTTTGTATATTATTAATAAAAGTTGATCACGATACATTTTGCGGGAAGGAAAACATGAAAAAGAAAAGGATTCAACAACAACAATAACAACATGTGAATGAGTGATGAGAGTCTGACAGCTATCAGGCAGCGTGTGTGAACTGCTGCAGGTGTTGCAGTCATCGTTGTTTTCAGTTGTTTTTTCCTGTTTCCAGTTTTTTCATCTAGAACAGATGAATGAAAAATAACAAGGCGTCCATGCCCCTACCCCCCACCCACCACCATCACCACCCCCACCCCTTTTACTCTGCCTATTAGATTCACTGTTGAAGAGTGAAGACATTAGCAGAAAAATGCAACAGATAATGTGGACGTTTCATGCATAAGCTGCGATATGAACGATGTATTAATGGGGGGGAATTATTGTGCATTCAATTACGGCACAATGCCTTCCAGAGATGTTTGTGTGATTTGGCCGCGGCCTGCCACTGCGGGGGTCCCCCTCCCTGACTGATGAGCGCCCTAATCTACTAATCTTACCAACCGGGTTGGATGGGTAGGAGAGCCGTTCCAAGCCAAAAACGCCTCAACTCGCCGCCTGCTAACGGTGGCCAATAAAATTAAAGAGCTGGTGCGTGGCCGGGGCGCGGAGGAAGACGAGAGAGGAAATCAGAGCTAGATAAACAAATAGAATCATAAAAAAGCAGGGCGCTGGCGAAGTGGTAATTCAGTGGGAGTTCATTAGAGGAGAGATGGAAGAATGAGGAGCGGAGGGCTAAACTGTGGATGACATTACCTCTAATGTGGCTCCCCTGCCGAGTTTGTGATAGGGTGG